>OX291548.1:16952372-18202372 GCA_946406115.1 Apoda limacodes | reverse complement strand
CTTTTTCATTTATTTTTTGCCATATTTATTGAAAGGGTCATTTTCAAAAAGGTGCGGTACTAGAACTGCCGAAGCATGGCACAGATGATACGGTTGATGGCACGGCGGACGGAAGGGCCCCTGATCCCTCTCTGTTGTAGTAGCCGGGTCCACTCCGGTCTCCTTCTCCGGCACGACTACCACTTCAGAGACTTTACACAGGTTGGCGGATCAGCCTCCCAGGGCGAAGATTAAGTGATTCCTGGGTTCGGGAACCCGTTCAATCTGCGGGCGGCCAGCGGTCAGCCGTTTCATCAGGTCTCCCTGACCGTCGTACCAGCACGCCACATCTACGCCGAGCAATGAAAGCAACAAGCACCGCCGGTCCTCCGCTGTCCGCGCAGCGAATTCTCAAAGAGGTCTGGCAACTAAACTCACCGCCAGGAACATAACACTACTTAATGTTAGTGTAATTGTGGCCGCGGTTTTCTGCGAGGTGGAGGTAATTCCCCAGTTCGGGCCGCTTATTCGAGCAAGTACCTTCTATTCCCCGCTTTATTTTTTCAGGCGGCTTATTCGAGCGAGTACTTGCAGTGCAGTGTTTTATGATAAATAATTATTACTAAAGTTATGTTGTTTAAATTGACAATAATACATCAGGTATATTGAGAACCTCGGACCAAACTGATAATTGCCAGTTTTGTTTATTGATATCATCTATTTGCCAGTTTAATTATTTTATTAATGCTAATAAAATAATTAAACAGTACTTAAATAATAAAAAAATAATGGCTGTAAAGTTTATTTGTCACTTTCATGGCTTATTGCGTCACTTTCGTGGGATCAATAACTTCAAAATATTATAAATTAAACAAGACTCACGATCTGATTAATTTACTTATGGATTTACTCGTCTTATCATAAAGCTATTTACAGAAATTGTTCAAATAAGTAAAAACTTAATTGGCTGGCACTTGGCTGAATTAGGCCCTCGCCTTCGGCTCGGGCTGCAACTCACAACATGTTTGTGATGAGCAGCCTAGCTTACCTTTATCATAATTTACTATGATTATTATAATTCTACCTACGAGTACCTACACTTTGAGATTATTTTCAAATGCATTCATAATGTAAGCAGCTTTTCTTAACCAACGGGTTGCACACAAAGTTATCCTGAAGGTGTTGAAAGCTGCTTTAAAATTACAGAAAGCACTTTAAGTTCTTTAAAACAACAAAGAAAGTTGTAAGAACAGGAAGGCAACGACTTAGAAACTCGTACGTCGAAAGTTAGTGCTTCACTAGCTCTTATGATAAAAGTGTTTAACTTTGGCCATTATTTACTGACATATAAAGTTCAATTACTTTTAAAAAATTCTAAGTTTTTGTGTTAAATATAATAAGAATGATTTAAAGTTAACTTGTTATTAATAAGTAAGCTGGAACTTTGTCCGGATATATTTATTATTGTTTTCTTTCACCTCTTAAATCATGTGACTCTAAATTGTTTTTAATAACCAGTGGAAGGGGTAGAAATAGAAACTGTAGTGCCTAGAGTAACCAGTTAAGGCGCTGTAGGACAGGCTTTTTATAGCAACATTAACTACACTCTAACGCTGAGAATCATGTGTTTAAAAAAATGGCATACAGATAATAATTATATTTAAATAGTATTGAGGGATAATAAGTTAAACGCCAAATAATACAGTGTTAAAAAACTGTGAGCTTAATGTAAGAAACGTGTATACGTTTAGTTTATTTTTTTGCAAAAGTGTGAACTACAAATGAAGTTCGTATACGTCATCTTCAACTTGATTTTAAATTGCGTGCATCATTTTTTTTCGGGGTTCAGTTTACTATTGAATTAAGTTAATTTAAGGAAAAATACGCCACAGCCATATATTAATACGGTCACAACCTTATAATTATATTATCTTTTCACTAATTGTAATGAAACACATAGAAATAATAAATCTGGAACGTGTAGCTCGACTTAAGGCCATCCCTGCGATGCTATTGGATATTTTATATTTACTGTTCGTAGAAAGCGTATTTCAAAAATTTGATTGAACGAAATATGAAACTAGTTAGTAAACGAATGAACAATACCCTGGCTAGCGCTAGTGAACCAGTGGGATGATCTTAAAGTTGTTTGGTATTTTTTATAGTCTTACATAGCTTCCCAACTAGCACATTGGTGTTGACTTCAGCTTATTTTACAGCTTCAAATACTAGTATTGTATTACTAGTATGGTATTAATAGCAGCTAACAAAGGTTTATAAGGGTTGACAAGCGATACTTAATGCTTTAGGACGTATATAAAGCATAACTATTAACTACTATAGCTAGTTAATGTATATTAGCGGTAGCTATAGCCACTATATAGTCTACTACTACTCCTCTAGCTATACTACTCCTAAGCTTCCAGTAGCAGTTAAAGCTGTAAAAAGGAGTTACCTGACTCTTAAAAACTACTTGAGTTCTTTTATGGTTATTAAATCTGTGAAATCTGTGAGTTCTATTTCATTGATAATTTAAACGATAGTACAACCAAATGCTTTCAGCGTTGGTAAAAATCGTAATGCAACCTGAATCTATACAATGGATTCTACAAAAGTTATTTTAACCCTATTGTAACAATTAGGGTTGCACAAAAAGGCTAATTACTGCTATTGTACAAGAATTAGTGCTATAAAAGCGCTAAAGGAAGGCTAAAGCATTAAGCTCAAATCACCATGTTTAGGACAATCACTTATACTATATAAAAATAATTCCAGAATTCCCCTACATTTTACAAGTTTCTTGCGAAATTTAGCTATGATTTTTATAACAAAAACTAAATTGAGCATATTATCAGTCTATCATTATATAGAAAAGCAAATTTAGTAATAAAAATACGAACTGCCTATTATCAGTAAGTAAGTTTTATGTAAAATCTTTAATATACTGAGGGCGCATTGAAATTGAGATGTAAATTGAATTTGACTTTATAAGTCAATAAAAAAAATACATATTTCCATCATGACATTATTTTCACTGCAAATTAATGTTGATGAAATAATCAGAAGCTACATAATTTACAAACGCTTATTATAAATATACAAACTCGTACGGTAATAAGTTATATTTGTCTCAGTTATAACGTTTTAAGAGGTAAGTACCACTACTGTGTCTCAGTAATAATGTTCAAAGTGGTAAATACCACTTTTGTATCTCAGCAAAAACGCTTTAAGTGGCAAGTACCAATATTTGTCTCAGCAATAATAATTTAAGCGGTAAGAACCACTATTGAATGTCTGATATAACGCTTAAAGCAGTAAGTAATCCTATTTTCTAATCTAAAAAATAACATGCTAATTTTAGTTAAAGTAAAAAAATATCATTTAAATAAACATTTTGGCGTAGAAATTAAGAAATTGAAACGGCAAATCTATCGCCAGGTGTGTTCAACTGACAGACGTTATGGTCTTTGTGCGCTGCCTGTGATTTAAGTAAATAATTGAGGTGTGCTTACGTTGCACTTCACAATCAAGCACGTACGGGAGCTGCTACTTTTGTCCTCAGCCCACATAATTAAAGCACATTGACAGTATAGACAGCTATTTTAAAAGCTCGAAAAAGTCATGAGATTATATCTTTTTTAACCTACTCGATTTTTTTTGCGTGAAAGTATAGCGCACGAACAACTTGCGTTTTTTGAAGATGCCTCGTGTTAAGGCGAAACACGAGTTTTGTTATCAATTTAGTGGTGTAGTGGTATAGTGAAGTTGGCATCGTCCACATAAGGAGGGAGGCAGGAAAGTGCAGGAAAAAACTCCTAGACATATGGATGGTGTACTTTTGCACGTGAGTGCTACTGAATTGTTTTAGCGGGTTTGCAAGGTAATGATATTTTATCATAATGAAAATATTCTTTGTTTGCATTTTTAAATAACAAGTTTTTTTCTTTATTTAATTCTGTCTTTAGTTTTTGTTGTTAGTTTTTGAATTTGTAATTAATATTTTCAAATTGTGGGATAACGTTTTCAGTAAATCACGGTAAGTTTTAAATGATAAGCTTTGTTCCAAACTGGTAGCAACTTAACTTTAAGATATAGGTACCTATAACTTTATATTTAATTTGTAATATTGGTCTCTTAATATTTACTTATTAACAAAAATAAATGAATATTTATCTTATATTTATCTTTTAACTGCATTAAATATTTTTAATTTCAGCTTACTACTACTTACTTAATATAAGTTAATATATGCATAATATTGTGTTAATTTAAAAATTTACATTTAACACTAAGCCAAAGTTTTCAATAGTCAATATATAGGTACACAAGCTTTTGCCCGCGGTTTCACCCGCCCTAAATTCGGATATCGGCGTAAGATTTCAACGGCAACTCCTTAATTATAGAAAAAACCGACTTACATTTGACGTTTACAAGTAGCCTTTGTCCTTTCTCGGAACTAAAACTATTTTCATGCCAAACTTCATCTTAATCGGTACAACGGTTGAGCGGTAAGAAGTAACAGACTGACAGACAGAGTTACTTTCGCATTTATAATATTAGTATGGATTATACACTAAACAATAAAAATATAAACTCAAAATATTTTTATTTAGCTTTTGCCAGTGGCTCCACCCGTCCTGAATTTGGTTATCGGCCTGTGATTCTTACGTCAACTCCTTAATTATACTATAATTGTATAATGTATATAATATACTTAATTAACTATGGCAAGCCATAGTTCGGTTAAGCTCGGTAATAGTTATTCCCGCCGAACTTTTGAATTTTTCGGGATAAAAACCATTCTGTGTCCTTCCCTGGGACTCAAACCACTCCATACCAAATTTTATCTAAATCGGTTCAGCGCTTTAAGCGTGCAGAGGTAACAGACAGGCCGAAAGAGTTACTTTCGCATTTAAAATATTAGTATGAATAATAAGGTATTTGACAGTAAAGTTTACGGTAAGCAATCGATAAAAATGCAGATATTTTAACTTTGTAGCAAATAAAAATGAACAAAATTATTTAATAGGCTGATAGATAATTCAAGTTCCCATCCCTAAGTGACTTCTTCTAAAGAGGCGGACTGTACTCTGTGATTTACTCAAGTGCACTTTTGAATTTAGTGAGGGCTCTTCCGTTGTGAATTTATAATATTATTATGACTTTCATTTTCAAGACTTTCCGCAAATGTGTGTTTGTTTATTTTAGTCATGACAATTGCTTAGAACTATTTATTATAGCAATAATCGTAATCAATGTTCTTCCCTTAAGCCATATGCATAAAAAATAATACGCACACCATTGTCTATTAATTCTTATGGTTAAACTCATTTTTTATATATATATACACTCAAAAAATATGAGGCTAGCAGAGTACTGTTTTTTGGTACGTTAAAGGAACTTTGTTACTCATAAATGTTTTTTCTACTAATACAACGGCCGTCAATTTGTTACTCATAACCAAGCCAAAACCGTTAAGGACAGTAACTACATTGCGCTGCTACAAATTACAAACAAACTGTTAAATCACATAGCTAACTCTAATTTGCCAGATTAGCTTACTATAGTAGGCTAATATAGAGAATCAAATAGGTTGTATGAGCAGATTCAGAACAATTAAACGAACCGATTTGACCGTTGTTTAAAGTAAACATTTGATGTAAATTAGTTTAGCAGACAAAACTGTTGAATGAGCAGATACATTTATTTAGAATTACTAGCATATTAGCATTCTGATCACCTGAAGTAGCATAACAGAGCGTGTTTCATTGACAGACTTATTAGCAACCGTAGCTGGCCAGAGTTTGTTTTATTAACAACGGGCTGTAGTATCAATATATTTATTGTTCAACCAGACTGTCACTAGAGGGTGCTACTTGTATTTTAAAACACGCTATGGCACGTTTTAGCAGGGCAGTTATATGGGACGCGTAATAATGTACGAGTGTGTCTAGTGGAGATTGCGCTTAGAGTATAATAGATGCTCTTAAGCTATTGAATCATCTTATTTCACTTTAATTAGACAGCAAGTCCAATCGCTAGTATCACTCCAGCGTCTCTGCAGAAACGCCAACAGAGCTTTGTTTTTGCTACTCAAATTTAATTGTATATATTATCTATAGTTATAGTTACAAATAAAAGTTGTATTTGTACCTATAACGTCGTTTTCTCTCCTGGTAAACACTTAAAAATATTAATTGACTAAATAAGTTACAGTGGCAGAACAGAATTTGTTTTATTGATGGAGTAAATTAGCTGATGCAGCAGACCAGACTATTTCGTTGACAGTTAGAAATTGATTAACGTAGCAGGTCACAATTTATTGTCTTAACGAAGTTACGTTGTTTAAATTTACAGACTTATGTTTTATGAATTAATAAAGTTGTTTCTGCCACTAATTACTACTTGAACCTGCTGTCTGTATATTGACAGAGTTAGTATGTTGTGAACAACTGAAAGATGGTTAAATTTTTTTTGAGTGTATATATATAAATAAATAATAAATATTTTTGGACATTACACACATTTCCGTTCGCTCCCAAAGTAAACAATACAATAAGGATCCAAAAACATATATATGACTTTTTTTTTGTACAAACAAATCATACATAAATACACCCAGACTCAAGACAAACACAAATGTCAAACACATAAATGTTTGTCTAGTGCGAGAATCGAACCCACACCCTCTGCACATCAGCCGGCCACACGACCAACTAGACTGTGAGGCAGTCAAATAAATGTTCAATATCGTAATATAAAACAGAGGTGGCCGGACCAAGCCACCAATGTGTGGTTCCTGCAAAATAACAGTATTTGTCGTAAGTTCAAATAAAAATAATCTCGTACACAGTTCCTGCAAATTAAACACTGTATTAATTACCAGTCGGTACAAAAAGCCAAGCAGTTTATGCATTAATTATTCTACTGCAAGGCATAAGTATTGCTGTAGTGTTAGTATTTGAAAGGATAGAACAAAGGCGGACGGGAACTAAAGGGTTTCGGTTTGCAATTTGTCTACAGAACCTTAAACATCACTAGATATTACTATAGACTTCGAGTTCCGTAATCTGTCTTATGGATAGAGCAATAGCCTAAAAAAATGACCATCATTCAGAAAGAAACAAAGCAAACCTGTGGTCTTTGTTCTCTTTCTATCAACGCCCACCATTTTGTTTGTTAATTAAACAAGTTAGAAAGAGACAAGAGACGGCAGTTTTACTTCGTCTTTATCACACTTATTCTTATGTTCCTATAAATGATTTTACATTGTTGTCTTTACTTTTCTACTTCTTTTCTTAAATTGATTACTGTTTTAATTTGATAACGTACCGGCATTATATTCACTCATTCATTTACTGTTATTCTTTAAAAGTTTATCAATAAGGCATTTCTACCACGAATACAGACTGGAACTGCTAAAGTGATAACTTAACAAAAGCTCGCCTAATAGCAATTTGTTCCTGGTACAACCATTAACAACCTAGTCAGCTCAGCTCACGTTTTACAATAAGGGTGAGAGCAGACAAATTATTCATCCATACAGTCGTATATATGATGATTGGCTAACATTTGGAGTTCTAATGAACCTCGCACGCTGCATACAGTATTTTACTGTGTCTGTACACATAAATATGATTCTAATTTCAGTCAACGAAAATTTAATATCAGTACAGTAGATAATACTTGAACTAAGGCCCGGACTTCAATACTGCACGGTCAATAGTTATAAAGATTTTAAGTGAATACTTTCGTAATAGGTATATACTGTTCATCTTATAGATTTAAGCGAGCAATTGTTGTACATTTATTTGCGTATTTGAAATGGCTCTAAAATTTGGATGAAATTTTGTATTTAGAATTAGATAGGGTTTTGCTTTTTTGCTCTTAATAAAAAAAAACAGTTAAGTAAGTTGCGTAGGTACATTTTATCTTTTTAATGGTTTCAGCCAGGGTCATTTGTCTGAATAAAACAGTTTTGATAAAAAATTACTGATATCACTTATAGTTTTAAAATTGAATTCATATAACTTAGCAATGACTGAGGTA
Source organism: Apoda limacodes (assembly GCA_946406115.1). Taxonomy (NCBI): domain Eukaryota; kingdom Metazoa; phylum Arthropoda; class Insecta; order Lepidoptera; family Limacodidae; genus Apoda; species Apoda limacodes. Next base: position 18,194,344 of record OX291548.1, on the reverse strand, counting down.
TAATCCTGTGCGAAGATATAAATATATTCATCTGGTCATTAATTTGTGACAGGAAATGAAACAGTTAATGTTTTAGTTAATATTTTGTGATGGATACAATTAGAGACAAACATTTATGTGATAAACATTTGTGTTTTTCTTGAGTCTGGGTGTATTTATGTATTATATGTGTGTATTTACAGAAAAAAGTATGAAAGTATTTGTATCCGTTGTCTGGATTTTATAATACAAGCAAGATTATTTTTCGAGGTGAATAAGTCACTTAGCATGAAATAGGGGAAGAGGTAGGATACTGAAAAAGAGGGAAAAGGGGCTTAAGAGAAACAATCTTCACAACATAGTAATAAATATTTAGCCGTAACTGGAGTCTATATTCAGCTCATATTTTCGATGTTAAACTGGTCTAGCATTAATGTGGAAGTCAATCGTAAATATTAACTGGTCTAGAACACCATCGAAAAAATAGTTTAACTGGCTTTTGCCCAATGGGAACTCTCAGTCGAGTCGGTATAAAAAATTATTTATTTATTTTTTCTCCAACTTTTCTTATTCCTTAGCACTTATAACTTCTTATACACTTATGTTCTGTCATGTTCAGAGGGCTAATATGTACGTGGTCCGCAACGCCACTACGTATAAATTTCTCATCGAGCTAAAAATGTTGTATTTAGTCCTGCTCACACTTGAATCAGAAGTAACGTAATAAATTAGATAAATTTAGACAACAATCATAATAATTCCTGCCAACCGATAACTTTTCCTCCGAATGATTCCCGCTTGCGAACAAACGCTAAGCTTTTAAAGCTCAGTTAATTAACACGTTACTTTTCCGCTCGCCTCCTAACAAAACTTTATTAATACCAACAAAGTTAAGCTTTGAGGGTAACAAACTTTCGTAATGAAGCCGTGTCTTGGAATAACCATGGACCTTTTTATGGATTACTTAATTTTTCTGTATTTGGACTGCTTAATATAATATTAGACAGTTGACAAAACTTTATTATTGTTTATTTTTAAATTTTTACTCTTATATTTGAGATATTAAATTTAAATGTCTAGGGTCACTTAACTTCTGTTTTCTGTCGTCGGCGGCATAGTTTTTGTCATAATACCCAGATTGTGTTATTCAATAAACGCTTGGCTTATTTTCTGCTTTTACACTACCAGGCGTTTACGTACGTACATGTACATATATTTGTTCAATGTATGATAATATGTATACTCTAATAGGTATTCTATGTAAGTACATATGCGTATATTTAACCTCTGCTCTGTACGTACTTATTAAAGTGATGGACGGATTACAATTCACGTTACGCGAATAATACTCAAATTATAAATAGAAAAGTTTGCAAATATATTTAATACTGATGACATTACAATAATTGGGATCATCAAGCTGATCTGATTTTTGAACCAGGAGGTAGACAGTAAAACTTTTCAATGACTTCTAGTAAACTCCAAGAGTTTGAGCGTATTTGGTGTGCTTAAACGATGTCCTTCTCCGTCTCTTTAACAATATCTGTACCAAAAATCAGCTCAATTACAGCTAAGCCATTACACACAAACAAATTTTAGATAGTTTTACGAAGATACATATTAATCTTAAATCGCAGTAGAAAATAATAATTATAAAATTAATATTATCCATGTATAATTATTATTTTCTACCGCGTTTTAAGATTAAATACAAATAATTTCGATCGTGTATATACACCAATAATTACTCTAAAAGTTTAAAACCTGAAAATTTAAACATGGCCACTTTAATTACAGAAGATCAAAGAGTCGCCTTCCACTTCACTTCACTTCTTTGTTCAAATGAAAGATGAATTATTCAAAGAACTGGAAACGTCTCTATTGGCCGACTGCAAAAAGGAATCGGTTCATTGATTTCCCTTAAGGAATTAAAAATCTTTTTCTTTTGATTCCTACGAATTGATATTACAAAATTCGTTGTTCAATTTATTACATTTATTGTATTTTAACTTTGAACCATGGTTTTGTCCGCGTAAAAACATATGACAATCTGAAAAGTAATATGCTAAATGTGAAGTGGAAGTTTTGAGTCAGCCTCGCTTAGGCCGCGTCCGCACCGGCTGGTGGCTTACTTAGCGCCTAGAGGTTAGATGGTTACTTGGTTATGTTCAAAGAGAATTGTAAACTAGCTACACGTCAGGCGACTAGCTAGGCGGTAAGCTTAGCTCTTCGCTAGGTGCTTGGCTGGACACCTAGTTTTTGCCTGGTGTGTATCTAAGTAAAAAAATGTGTTTGACAGAAAATAGAAAGATATGTTAAGGGTCCGGGTTGCCCGTCATCTTAATATGTTAAAATGTTTGCGAAATGTTTTCGAAAATGTAAGCGACATTTTTATGTATCAAATTGATCAACTAAAACGTAGTGATTATATGTTCTTTGGTATCAAGAAGCTAATGACTAGCCACGCATGCGCAGTGCGTGGCTATCGTGTTTGGGTGTCGCTAGGCGCTAAGTGAGGCGCCCAGCAGGCGATAAGCAACCACCAAGTGACCATCCTAGTGACTTACCAGAGGTGTATCTAACCTCTAGGCGCTAAGTAAGCCACCGGCCGGTGCGGACGCGGCCTAAGCCATGTTTAATACCACGATATACCCGAATTAGTATATACTACAAATCACAGAAAAATACAGAGGTTAAGGAAATAACTAATCAAAGAGGAAAATTGAACAGAATTTAAAAAATAATGTTTAAAAATTAAGAAAATAAATATTAAGTAATCACAAAAAAGTGCTGATAATTACGTTTACTTATGATGATGAATTAAAAACATGAAAAAACCAGTCAAAAAAAAAAGCGCTCTCTCTAAGTGACATAAAAGTGACCTGCGAAGTTCAACCTTATGAGAAGTTCAACCTAGTACCTCGTCTATCGTCTTCTTAAGGTATAAATCGACAAACATTCAAACCTTTTTTATTTTATTTTATACCACTATGGTGGCAAACAAGCACACGGTCCGCCTGATGGTAAGCGGTCACCGTGGCCTATGAACTCGCGCGTTGCCAACCCTTCAAAAATCCAATAACTTATTTCTTGAAGAACCCTATACTGTAGTCCTTAGAGAAAACCTTGGCAGGGAGCTCATTCCACAACCCAACCGTTCGCGGGAGGAAGTTTCTCTGAAACCGCACTGTACGCGACCATTTCAGTTCTAAAGTGTCAGAATGAATTCCCTACCGAACGATATTTTTCTTATACTTTATAAGTTTATTTTTAGAAAGAGCAAGTTTTTGTATTGTTCAAAAAGATAAAGTAAATTGTGTTATTCAGATTATACTTACTGAAAAAGCTCTTGGCAAAGGTAACGCGTCGTCGTCAACTGAACACGTTTGTTCACACAAAACAATTCGTGCATAAAATCCTATTTCACGGCTCGTGTCCTACCATTTACTCCGACTGTTCAATCGGCATTTTTATGCTTTAAGAAGTTTTCCGCCAGTTCGTCACATGGATTACGTAATGTTTTATTATGCTAATGAAGGCAACTTTCGTTAATTTTTTTACTGGTGGTAAAAATTGGCAAATAAAAAAACTAGTCTTTCGCACAGTCCTTACAGTCCTTAGCTTGTAACATACTGTTGTCAGTCCAAGATGAATAATAAAAGAAATTAATGACATAGATATACATATTTTTGAACATTACACACAGTCTGGTGCTAAACTAAGCTAAACTTGTGCTAAGAACCAGGCAAAGGATACAAATAAATACATGTAAGTATACTTTTTTTTGAAAAAAAAACACATACATATTATACATAGAAAACACCCAGTCTCAAGAGAAACAAAAACAATTAATGTTTACCTCGTGCAGGAATCGAACTTTCAGCAGTCGGGTCAAACCCACTAAGCCACGGGGCTGACTATATACAAAATGACATATATATTTATTTTGTTCGTAAGTAACACTACTGGGGCATTGGCCTTTACTTAAAGAAAGGGGGCTTAGGCCATAGTCCACCGCGCTGGCCTAATTATCGAGCTAGTGGCCATTCGACTATCACATATCAAGCCTCGCTTACAATAAGGCCACTGATAGCTTATCGTTTATTGTCATATGCAAAACCCAACAATAGACAATCACCGTCAATTTTATTTTTTTCTCCTTGAGTACCTCAAATAATCAATAATCCAAAACAACTTTAATACACGGGTAACTTTATTATTTTTGCAATAAATCCCTATATTAAAATTTAGTAAGAACATACCTTTTTATGGTATGCGAACATATTTTATTCATACAAACTGCGCTACGCTACACCTAATATCTTTAACCATGGAACCATACGGCACCTCCTGGCCCCATCAGGATACCGTGTTGTTCTGTCTTTAACATATCACACCTTGCTACTCATAACGTGTTATTAACATACAGCGCTACTTACTATAGTCGCAAAACGCATATTTATTAATAAAATACAGTTCATTATTAATAAACAAAGTTTATATCGAATGAATTAAATATATGAAATCAACAAAAACTTTTTTTGTTTCTTCTTTCTGATTTAATAAGCGTTTTGCGAAAATAATAAATCTTTTTGGAAGCTTAAATTTTTTGTTATAGTTATGGATAATTAGTTGACCGAAAGCTGTATGGGATTGGGAAAATCTCATTCGGATTTACCTTAACATAGATAACTAGCTTTTGCCCGCAGTTCCACCCGCCCTAAATTCGGTTACTATAGTATTACAACGGCAATTCCTTATTATAGGAAAAAAAAAACTCACACTTGACATTTTCAATTAGCCTCTGTCCTTTATTGGGACTCAAACTATCTCCATGCCAAATTTTATCTTAATCGGTGCAGCGGTTTAAGCGTAAAGAAATAACAGACAGACAGACAGAGCTACTTTCGCGTTTATAAAATTAGTATGGATTTGAAACACAAATCTGCTGTAAGATGTTTCCTACCGAATCATGAGATCTTCTTTGTGCTTCACCTATCGTCTACGTAAATATTTGAGACGGGCTTACGTCGCTCTTTATAATAAAGCACATATCCCATAGGATCCTCTCCTTTGACGCTACTTTTGTCCTCAGTTTCTATCAGGTAGCTTACCTTTATGAAATATTAAACTATTTAGAATAGATACCCTCCAGGGTACTTACTTTAACCATTTTTTTATAAAACCAGCCTTTTGGTGAAAAAGTAGTTGCCACATACACTGAACCTGTATACTCCAGTAAACTATAAAGCTGATCCGAATATTTTTGAATTGAAACGCAAGTTCAATGCTTCTTCGAAGTTCAGTAAGAAAACAACATACAGTGCTATTGCGGATGATATGACCAGAGACGCTTATTACACTGGCCTTGCTGTACATCACCGTTCCGTTGTGAAGGACAACTGCACTGAACTTGTAGTATTTAAAATCGAGACCACTGTGCCCAAGGTATCCGACTGGGGACGGAAAAACTTGGTCCGATCCAACCGAACGAAAAGCGTTTAACAAATATCGCTTTTTAGTTCCGGCGGCTTCGGTGACCTGAAACCACACTTTGAATGAAATGGCAGTTAATATAAATTAATTAAGGGCATAAATTCTGTCATAATTCTATAGATTGGTCTAGGCGAAATTAATGCAATGAACTAACAAATTTGGTAACTATGCTTATATTAAACTTAATTGGTAAGTATTTTCAACACAGTTGATAACTTAGTCTTAAAGCTTACACTGCACCGTTTTCAGCTTCTTTGTACCGTTTATTACTTTTTGGTACATTATTATTACCACACAAGTGCCATTTAAATTAAAGATATTTTTTTAATTTTTAGCAAGTTTACAATAGCTTATGAATTGATTTCGGAAGAATAAATCCAACGTGTTTGTTGTGTGTTTGTAAAACTAATATACTCCATTAGATATAAACTTTTATACCAATATTATTTTTTACTGTCCTTTAAGTGTGTTGAACGCAGTCGTATGGCACTTGTGAGCTCTGCTTAATACACATTTGGCCGAATTACGCCCTCGCCTTTGGCTGGGGCTGCAACTGCTTGTATCATAATTTACTATTGAACCACCTATTATGTTCTACGTAACATATAAAATAAGAAAACACCCATATAATGTGAAACAGTAATTTATTCGGCAGATAATTCAAGTCCATCCTTAAGTGCGTCAGCCGGATTGGCAAGGTCTATCCTCGGTGATTTCCACGAGTGCACTTATGAATTTAGTGAGCACTGAGAGCACTTACGTAGTGAATTTATAATGTTATTCTGACTGAAGTCTTTTCTCATTTGAGAATCATAATTTCAAAAAAAAATGCACTAAAGATACAAGTTGTTTTTGTACTGTTGATTGTTGATATGGTAAAAAATCAATTGTGTGTTTGCCTCTTTTATCTCTACGATCTTTTTTCGCGTGCCGCCCGCGCAAAACTGGCCTGAGAGTTTCTTGCTTGACGTAGGACTCCACTAAGAAAGGACTTTGGAGAATCAGTCCCCAAAAGTGATTAACAGAGGATTGGAATTTAGAATGAAAATCTGTCGAATTTCAAGCTGAAATATGTAAAAAATGGTATTTGGCCTTAAAGTTGAAAATTAAAATACATACCCTAGGGGACAAAACTTTGGATGAAAATTTGTAAAGGAATTCCGTTATTTTTTAACAAAAAACAACATAAACAGTTCAAAATTTTGACGAGTGAATGTTTGACATACAGAGAGATACTTTTTTTGCATAGATACTACAACGGAATGGAATAACTTGGATTAGAATGGAATTTTGTGAAATTTTTCGTCGTGATACAGACATGATTGGAGGTGCAGTTGTACTGGTACACAATCTTAGCGCTTTATAAAAACAAAGTTATCTTGAGAGGCCAAGAATAAGGTGAATCCTAGAAGGATTTTGAAAAAGTAAAAGAAGATGAAAAAAAAATTTACAATAGTGCACTTTACATTAGCTACATAGTCTTAGATTAACCCGCTTGGGTTAATAGGCTTGACAACTTTCAACAAAAATTGTATTAAACAATACCAGTTTTACAATTTTTTAAGACACTCGCAACAATTCTCATTCTACGGAACCCTACTTAATGCGTGTACGCATTTGGCCGGTTTTTTATTCTTTTTTTAACCTGGGTAAAACACTATATTGTTCTAAAGACCGATACCTGCACTATTACATACCGCATGAAGTATCTAGCCGTTTGTAAATTATGAATATGAATATTTAATTCAGTTTTGGCTCAGTAATAGATAAAAGGATAAAGGAAATTCCAGAGAAATATTCTTACTCCAGGGGAAAACACGAAGCACTATTCCTTTACGTCCCGACGGTGCAACGGAGTGACTCGATTCTCGGCATAGTTCTAATTGAAGGTAACAGGAAGGACATAGGATAATTTAAATCTCGTTTAGAGTTTACGCAGATATAAATTTTTTCGCGGTGCACTATTCCTTTACGTCGCAAAGTAGAAACAGTGTCACTTATTTTTTAGCACAGGAATAGCTAGAAAGACGCAGGAAAACATTGGCAATCTTTGTAAAGCTATTAAGAATTTCTATAGGAAAAGACTTTTAAGCCAATGAAACCGAAGAGCACTATTCCTTTACGCCACAATATTGACTTAATTTTGCACAGAGGAACTGAAGGAACAGAATTAAAACAGAATACTTTTATCCTGATATATCAAAGAGTTGCCGTATAAATCTCATGTTGATAGCCTAGTTCTGCGAGAATGAAGCCATGGGTCTTCAATGAATACAAAAAAAACAGCCAAGTGCGAGTCGGACTCGCGCACTAAGGGTTCCGTACCATTATCTATAAAAACGGCAAAAAAATCACGTTTGTTGTATGGGAGCCCCCTTAAATATTTTTTTTATTCTAATGTAATTATTTATTTCTAAAGTGAATATATAACTAAATGTTCTGTAAATATTTCAGGCGTCTACCTGTTGCCGTTATCAATATCGAGCAAAGACAAGCAAAAAAATCACGTTTGTTGTATGGGAGCCCCCTTAAATATATATTTTGTTTTGTTTTTTAGTATTTTTTGTTATAGCTGCAACAGAAATACATCTTATGTGAAAATTTAAACTGTCGACTATCACGATATATGAGATACAGCCTGGTGACAGGCGGACAGACATACAGACAGCCAGCGGCGTCTTAGTAATAGGGTCCGTTTTTACCCTGTAGGTACGGAACCCTAAAAAAACCATTTTTGAACGGAAATGCTTATTCTATTTCTGTTTATCGACATGTCACTCTTCATAAAGAGAAAAATTGTTCCTCAATTACCCCAAGATTTAATTGTTGATATTAGTCAAATTAATGCAAATACGTGTTCAGTGAGTGAAGCAGACTTGTTCGTAGTACCTGCAACAAATTGCAATTAGGAGAGCTTTTGTGTCTTGTTATCGAGTTAGCAACAAACAGCCCCCGCGCTGCAGAAATGCCTCGAGTTGTCTGGATACAAATTAATTGCAGACTGCTGTACGAAACATATACATATGTTGACCATATTGCTTTCTCTTACTTCTTAATTATTTTACTGTTTTAAGAAAATCAATATTAAGCTTTAAAGTGCTAATTTAGCTAGAGTCAAGTATCCTTCCCTTAATGATTAGCTGGTTATATAAACCTAGCAAATCTTATTCTTCAATAGTTATAGCAGATTTTTTTATACCAAGGTGACCAATGAGCCGCCTGATGCTAAGCAGCACCGTAGCCTATGGTATGTATCGACTTTTGTAACACATAGGGCACTGCTCGTATGTTGCCGACCCTTGGTAAAATTTTATCACTTATATGCACATACTTTATTTCTAAAATTACTTAATAAAATGTAAAAATATTTCTATTAGTATTATTATTTTCCAATAAACAAATTTTAAATTACTGGATTTTCTCAGGATTCATAAATGGTGCATCCAGCAGGCTTGCTATTTTATCTATTGAATTAAACACATTTGAAATTAATGCTGTCACATTTATCATAGAAAAGATGTTATTAAAACTGGTATTGCGCAACAATGACAGCTGCTTTCTTTGAAATCTGTCAGCAAACAATTCATATCCATTAAAGTCAAGTGTAATAAAATGCTAGCCAGAACAATTTGCTGACATGAAAAATGTGTTTTAGTATTAGATGCTTTTCAGTTTTACTCAAATCTTTAGCTGATGCCATCATTATTAGCCTCTGTGCCATTGATATTTTACAAATATTGAAAATTAAAACTTCAGCCTCATCTGTATATACATGCATATAAAAGAAGAAACAGACTGATTAAATGACACAATGACATATCAACGCACAGCTCAAACCGCTGGTTCTAGACACATGAAATTTGGCATGAGGGTTCCTTACTTGACGTTGAGCTCCAATTAGACAGGATTTTGCAAAATATATCCCCTGAAGGCTTAAAATGGGGGTGTAAAAATTCGTTAATTTTGAAGCTAAGTGTATAAAAATTTTAAATTAATTATAATTTTTAATTCTATTTGGCTTTTAACTTGAGAATTAAGATTGACGTGTTTGACGGTTTTTGAAGAATCATCTCCTAGGGAGCAAAAAAGAGATAAAAAAATGTATGAGAATCCCAATATTTTTTGTAGGTAAGACCAGAAAAACATTTTTGAGTATCTACTGAGCATAGAGTTAGTTAGATAGTTAGTAGAGCTAGTTTAGAGACAGTAGAGTTTTAGCATAGAGTACCAACACTATGCTAAAAACTAAAAAATGGCCAATTAAATTACGACCGGTACGAGCAGGAGCTTAGCTTGCAAAACACGAAACATTTTTATTTAGTTCCGTAATAATAGTAAATAATATTATATAAACATTTATCTATTCTAGAACAGTTGATTAAGAAGCCTGAGGCTATCTGCAGCCTGCCCATGTATTATGCAAGTCCCTGAACTGAATGAGCAATCATCGTCACTGCGCCAAATAAAATCAGCATAAATTATTTGGGTTACTTTAAATTTTATAGTCTTTACGGATGTTCATTATTTCTGACTTGCTTTGTAACTAATACTGTATTTTAATTACAATACTGAAATCGCCTTTTCGTATTTGTTGTTTGTATATTGTATGTAATGTATAACGTGACTGTTTTTATTCCAGTTTTTGGAAAAAACACCGACATCGTTATGTGCGGTCAGCTTTTTTTCACCATACACTATACAGGACTCATAGTGGTGACACGGACGTAACTCGACTCTTCATGCACCTCAGCTTGACGACTGACAAAGTTCTAGAGCAATATCCCACAGTAGAACTAGTTATTTTGGGAGACTTTAACGCCCACCATCGTGAGTGGCTCAGTTCTCGAACCAATAACTATGCAGGGATATCTGCTAATAAATTTGCTCTCACCTATGGATTCTCTCAGCTGGTACTTTCTCCAACGAGAATACCAGATATAGAAGACCATACGAGCTCCGTACTGGACCTTCTGCTGACTACTCATCCGGACGGATACTCCGTCTCAGTGGATGCGCCTCTTGGCTCCTCGGACCACTGTCTCGTTCGGATTCAAATTTCATTCTCACAACCAGATCCATCTGTACCAACTAATTGGCATCGTGTGTGTCACTATTAGTCGGCAGACTGGGATGGATTGCGAGAATTTTATGCATCGTACCCGTGGAGGCAGATTTAACTCAGAAGATCCTGACGTCTGCGCAGCCGCAGTCACTGAGACAATCCTCGCTGGTATGGAATGTTTCATTCCTAACCTGCGAGTAACTGCCGGCGTCAAAAACCGACCTTGGTTTAATAGGTCTTGCAGAGAAGCTAAAATTCTTAAGCAAACTGCGTATGGACCATGGCTTGGACCACGGCTCGTAATAATAAGGATCCGAATATTTCTGAGTTAAAACGCAAATTAAATGCTGCCTCGAGGTTCAGTAAGAAAGCAACTGCTAGAGCAAAATTCCAATTCATCGGCAAAATAGGTGGGCGACTTGCGAGCTATCCTTCTGGGAGTCGTGCTTTCTGGTCGCTTGCCAAAGCTGCCGAAGGGGACTTTTGGCAGTCGTCGTTACCACCAAGGGCGTAGCCAGCTTTTGGGCTAGGGGAGGGGACAGACTTTGTACAAAATTTTGTTTTCATACGGCAATAATGGCATTGTAGGCACTCTACTCCATTATTATTTATATGGTAAAACTCCATAGGCGTGGAGCGGTACTTCTGCTCTTGATTTTGATACATGACATTTTGAACCTATTTTTCAAAACGGAAGATAACATTTGTTTCAAGGGAAATTATTACAAATAGAGTGGAAATTTTCTTGCCTTTCTTGAACGATTTTCAACCACCTGAATACGTACGGCACCACAGCACATCGAAACAGTGAGGCAGACTTTTTTTTATACTACTAAGGTGGCAAACAAGCTTACGGTTTGCCTGATGGTAATAGGTCTCCTTAGCCTATGGACGCTTGTTACACCAGCGGTGTCCTTCGTACGTTGCCAACCCTTCAAAAATCTAAAAACTTCTTTCTTGAAGAACCCCATACTGTAGTCCTTAGAGAAAACCTAGGCAGGGAGCTTATTCCACAACCCAAGCGTCCGCACGCGACCATTTCGGTTCTAAAGTGTGAGAATGAATTCATTCTCATTTTTATTCACATTCATTTCGAACAATTCCTCAGAACATATCCCATTGTAAAAGTGTTAGAACACACACAGGGAGGCAAAGTTTCTCCTCAGACTTAAGGGTTCGATACGGCAGGTGAGTTTGGGATCGTGGATAATTCTCACAGCCCGTCGTTGAACCGAGTCAAAAGAGTCAAGCTGGTATCCGGATGCAGCCACCCAGAGAAGGCAACAGTACTCCATATGGGGCCGAACTTGCGACTTGTAAAGCAGCTACCTCTGCCTCGGCGTGAAGTACTGCCTAGCTCTGTTAAGTACACCTAGTTTTTTGGACGCCAGCTTCACCTTGTCTTGCAAATGATCTCGGAACTGAACATCGCTGGAGATGTCAACACCAAGGATCCCAATGCTCTTGGAGATGGAGAGGGGAGTGTTCTGGAATTGTGGGACTACAGTGAATGGGGTTTCTAAGCGGTGAACGCGCAGACTTGTTTCTTTGTAGGGTTAAAGCGGACCAAGTTTACCCGTCCCCAGTCAGAGATCTTAGACAGTGTGGTCTCGATTTGAGACACAAGTTCTCCTCGGTTTTCCTCCACAACGGAACGAGGGATGCTTGCACGTGTAATGAGCGTCTCAAGTACTATACAGAAGACGTCCTCGGACATCAGCCCACGTGTCAAGCCTCTTTGGACTATGAGAAAGTTGACTGGCAATACGTCGAGATGTTTGAGATATCTGTGTGATTCAAAACAACACAAAATAGTCAAACATGACTATCCAGCTAAAAAATTAGTGAAACGGGGGATTTCATGTCCTCGAAACTGTTTACAATCGCACTGATGTCTTTAAGTCTTGATAACTGAAAAGGACAAGGCATAATGAAATGTCATCATGTGTTAAAATCATTTTGAAAAAGAAGCCGATAAGAAGGGTCCATTTAGGGTGAGCAGGATTTAGGAAGCTTCGTAACGTCTTTACGTCGTCCATACTGCAGTACTTTTACCTGCTCTTTCTGGGATAAATAGTCCATAATAATATCATAAATGCGATTGAGGAATTGCCGTTAAAATCCTACACCGATAATCGAAAATTGGGAATAAAGATAGTTTGAGTCCGCGGGAAGAACATATGTTACTTGAAAACGTTAAGCGTGAGTCGGATTTTTTCTATAATTCAGAAGATGCCGTTGAAGTCCTACACCGATAATTGAATTTCGGGTGGGCGGAACCACGGGCAAAAGCTAGTAGATAATAAATAAAGCGATCGCGTGTGAACACGACCTTACATCATCAAGTACTGAGGAACTACTTCTCTACTCGTGACAGGATGGACGAACAGTTGACTGTTAAGGTGGGTACAGATTATTTTCAACACAAGATGCAATGCAACACGAATGTATGTGGACGGTCTGCGAGCTTAACAACGACCGTTCCTGGCAGTGTTCACGCTATGTAGCCGTTTGATTTTGAAGTATACATGACTATATTGGTGGTTAATTTTAGTACACCAGGGTTTAAAAAGTCCCAATCGTCATCTTCGTCCATTTTTACAATCGACAATTCAAATATCGCGGGCAGTAGGCAGTTCTGCCGCGAATTAGCCGTCCTGAATACACTGCGCGCATTCAAAGTGTTCGTCGAAAAACCGACAATAGGCGGGAACCAACGCGAGCCTTGTGAATGCACGTAACGTGCGGGCAGTTGATTACAGTGCGTTCGTGAACACATTAAAATGTATCGGAAATGTTGCATTGCATGTTGTGTTCCAAATAATCGTTACGCATCTTTAGACCCGATCCTGTAGTGGTGACCGTACAAAAACGCTACTGAAGCAACGGCGCGCCACCAAAGACTTAACAGCACTTACGAACTGCCTCTACATGTGTGTTGGAAGACGGTGCAGTGTAGTAGCAGTAAAAAATGCGGGCGATCTGAATAGGTACAATATTAAATCACTAAATTATCCCGAAAATATGCCAACCCATGCCCGTACCTGACAACGCCCTTGGTTACCACCACTGCATAAGACCGATGATGACTTAGCCCATAGTGCTAAAGAGAAAGCCGATCTTCTGGGCAGTCTCTTTGCCTCGAACTCTAAAATGAACGATGGAGGCGCTGTACCACCTACTATACCGTGGTGCGGTAAGACCATGCCGGAAGTCGCCATAACACAGCCGGAGGTCCGGCGGGTGTTGCTTTCTCTAGACGTTAATAAGCCGAGTGAGCCAGACGGTATACCAGCAGTGGTGCTGAAGCAGTGTGCTCCTAAGTTATGTCCTGTACTCACGCGCTTCTTCACGCTTTCCTACCACTTTAGGCAATTTCCGTCTTAATGGAAGACTGTGAATATGCATCCGGTGCCCAAAAAGGGCGATAGATCAGATCTATCGAATTAAAGGCCTATCGCTATTACCTCTCTCCTCTCCAAGGTGATGGAGCGTGTGATCAACACACAGCTTCTAAGAAGAACAAGACCTGGTAAGAGACCGTCAATATGGCTTTTGCCACAGTCACTCGACTGGTGAGCTTCTTGTGTATCTCACACACCGATGGGCACTAGCCATTGGCATGCAGCCTGGACATACTGAAGGCGTTTGATCGGGCCTGGTACCGGGGTCTTCTATCGTAGTTGCCATCTTACGGAGTACCCGAGGGTTTGTGCAAATGGGTGGCTAGCTTTTTGTCCGGCAGACGCATACGAACCATTGTTAACGTTAGTTGCTCTGATAGCATGGACATTAATGCTGGTGTCCCGCAAGGCTCTGTGCTGTCTCCTACGCCCTTTCTAATGCATATCAATGACATGTTGGACATCAACAACATGCATTGCTATGCAGATGACAGTACTGGAGACGCTTATTACACAGGTCGTGCAAACATCCCTCGTTCCGTTGTGGAGCAAAACCGCGAAGAACTTAGGACTCTGACTGTGGACGGATAACCTTGGTCCAATTCAACCCTACAAAGACACAATTCTGCGCGTTCACCGCTAAGAAAACCCCATTCACTGTGGTCCCACAATTCCAGAACACTCCCCTCTCCATCTCCAAGAGTGTCCATGTTCAGTTCCGAGATCACCTGCAGGACAAGGTGAAACTGGCGTCCAAAATTCTTGGTGTACTCAACGGAGCGAAGCAGTACTTCTCGTCGGGGCAAAGTTTGTTACTTAATAAGTCGCAAGTCCGGCCCCATATGGAGTTCTGCTGCCATCTCTGGGCGGGTGCACCCGGATACCAGCTTGGCCCTTTTGACTTGGTTCAACGACGTGCTGTGAGAATTGTCGACGATTCCAAACTCACTTGCGGTATCGAGCCCTTAACTCTGAGGAAAGGCTTAAGGGAGAGAGGCATGTGTGTGTTCTACCGCTTGTACAACGGGTTGTGTTCTGAGAAATTGTTCGAAATGATGCACACATCTACTTTCTACCATCGCACCGCTCGCCATCGGCAGGGAATTCAGCCTCACACTTTAAAACCAAAATGGTCGCATACAGTGCGGTTTCAGAGAAACTTCCTCCCGCGAACGCTTAAATTGTGAAATGAGCTCTCTGCCAAGGTTTTCTCCAAGGACTACAGTATGGAGTTCTTCAAGAAAGAAGTTATTAGATTTCTGAAAGCTCGGCAACGCGCGAGTGATACCCATGGTGTAGCAAGCGTCCATAGGCTACGGTGACCGCTTACCATCACAACAATTTTCAAAAAACGAGTACTGATATCTCGCTTCCGAAGAAGGCACTAACGGCCTCCGCAAAACCCTATAAGGGACACTAGAGTGACTAGAGGAAGCTACATCTCACAGCCCTTGCCTACATCAGAAAAATATAATACATAGGTACTCTCTTAGTAAGATTTTAATTTTGTGACTGCATATTTGCTTACTTAAGGAAATAAATAGTAATATTTCTATGAGTATTGTTCTTAAATAAATAAAAATAAATTTATTTAATATGTAAAATTAAATTATACTTGCACGAACTATATCTTGAATCTCAGATATTCTACTGAGAGCAAACTAAAGACTAATGTAGCAAAGGCGCTTCGAATAAACAAGTCTATCTTCTATCGCCGCGCGCTGTTCATACAAATCCACAGTTCGTTAGTTTTAGTTGAAAGATGATGAGCAATTAGATTTTTATACACAGTTTTTGTATTTTTAAACTAATTGTTTTTTCCTTCTATTGTTTTAAGGGCTTTTTTAAATGTTTTCGTCAATTTTAAAAGAATTACATATACTACATATATGTATGAAACGTATTTCTTTATTAGAAGTGACAAATAGAATTTTTTTTCTGTTTACGGTCCCATTTTCGTTCCTATTTCCATTCCTGACGTAAACACCGATGTGACGGTCATAGCTTCAAAAATATTATTTACCTTTAAATAAACCAATAACTACCTTTTGGGCCTCTTAAGCTTTCATGACTCTCTCATCTTATAGCAGTATTAATTTGTGATTAATTTAATAAAATTTCATACGACTTTTTATGCGCCTAACAATCGTACATTACGTAGTTTTTAGGGTTCCGTAACCAAATAGCAAAAACGGAACCCTTATAAATTTGTCATGTCGTGTCCTTCGTGACAAACGGACACGACCATTTAATTCCGCCGTCTTTGTGTAGATTCCAATGAAATTTTACGAAAATGTATTATTTATGATCCGTCATTCGAATATATTATAAAAATTGAGGAAAAAAGTTAGGGCTCCATACATTGATGGATTTTTTAACGCATGAGCCCATCATTTAGAGTATCCTTGGAATAAGGCTTCAAAAATCATTTGAGGTCATTAAGAACTTTATCTCTTTATATTTCGTGAGTAATTGGATTTCAAAGTTAAAAAAAAATGTGTTTGTATCCTCTACCTTTTAAACCGCGTGGTCGTAAAGTCTGGAAAAAATCACGATACTAGAGCTTTATTAATACTACCAACAAGAATTATGCCACTATCTAGGAAATGGTATGAGTTGCAGATTGTAAATTTGGATATTTTATAATACACTGCAATAATAATGAATGTTCCCAATTATTTAAATTCTAAGTATGTCAATCAGACACTTGATATATGCAATGAGTCATCTCGTTTTTATTAACTCAGCAATATCTATTACAGTGCCTATGTACTTAACGTTTTAATAAATTCGTTAATATTTAATAAAACGTCTAGAACGCTCGGAGTCATAGGTTTAAAGCAAATTTTTTTTATAAAATGAAAATCCAATTATGTAAAACAAAGAAAATAAAGGACATTTATAATTTTTGCAGTTAATCCTTATAGAATGTTGAATCTAAATTGAATATTGAATTGTAAATTTAATTGAAATATTTTTAAGGGAAAACAAAACCTAATAATTCATTATACTTACTAAGAACCTAAATAAAATAAATTAACCTAATAATAAAGACACTGGCTGGACAACCTTGTTAAATTTATATACTCAAACTTTTTTTGAGGAAGCAGTCAGCTAGTTAGTTTCAGGGGTCACATACATGGTTTAGTGCACGCCCATCATTTGGAGTATCCTTGGAATAGGGCTTCAAAAAATCATTTGAGGTCCTTAAGAACTTTATCTCTTTATATTCCGTGAGTTATTGGCTTTCAAAGTAAAAAAAAAATGTTTGTGTCTCCTCTACCTTTTAAACCGCGTGGTCAAAAAGTCTGGAAAAAATCACGATACTAGAGCTTTATTAATACTACCAACAAGCATTGTTTTGGACAAGACCGGTTTATAAGTTTTTTAGATATCCGCAACGATTTAAATTCTTATTCTACGGAACCCTAACTCTATTCGTGTACGACACGCACTCGGCCGGTTTTTATTTAAATTTCGTGATTAGTCAGTGAGTGAGTGACATAGATGTGTTGACGTTTAGTTTTACAAAGAGTGACAGAAGATCTTATCAATTTTAAAATCGAAATAAAAAAAATTATCAAACTATTTATTCACAAACAGATATCGCCATTTTAATTTTCGATTTTCTTAATCTTATAATCTTAGATTAAATTTCTTGGACAATTACATTGCTTCTTTGATTGTTTTAGCCTTTAAATATAAAAAATATATTTTTAAATTACGTGTATAATTAATTTGGTGTAGTACAAGAA
Organism: Apoda limacodes; assembly: GCA_946406115.1. Classification (NCBI taxonomy): domain Eukaryota; kingdom Metazoa; phylum Arthropoda; class Insecta; order Lepidoptera; family Limacodidae; genus Apoda; species Apoda limacodes. The sequence continues at coordinate 18,176,648 of OX291548.1, read as the reverse complement.
AAATAGTTTATGTTTCATATTTCATAAATATTTTTTTTAATTATTTTTCTGAAGCAATAAAAAATGGATACTAATATTAAATGTTTTTGGGCCTTTTTAAGACTTCTTTCAATTTTTTTAATACATGAATAATTATGAGTTACATTTTCTATACCTACCTTAGCATATTTACAATTAGTAATCCACATATACTTGTATTTTTAAGAGGTAAGATTTGTTTGTATGTAAGAATCGATTTCAAAAAAAAAATCACATTTATAAAGTTATTCTATTTCTAAGTACCAGAGGCTATAATATTTTGTTTCAAATTGAATAAGTTTATAGTTAAAAACATCAAGTCGAAAGGTACTATTCTTTAAAGTTTTAATGAAGCATCTGTATGATTTGAATTTTGGCGTAGCGATTGCTGGAGGGACAAAAAGGAAATGAACTGCTTTCATCCTGCTCCAAAGATTCCACGCGAATATTTTTCCGGGAGGCACTATTCCTTAAGCCGTAACAGTGCTTACAGTAAACTTAATTTACGGTAAAGACATAGCTTAAGAGGATACACTTCGCGGCGCCTCGCAGCGGGCTTCATACAAACAAATTTCTTATTTGTTTTGAACATTTACTGATCAATCACCGTAAAATTTCTTTGTCATAATCCCAAGCCGACCTATTATGTCTGTGGTTTTTCCAAAATCTTGTAAAACGTTCTTTTAACTAAAAATCTTATTAAAAAACCATTTGTATGAAAAACTAGCATCCTGTATAACTTTTGACCTATAAAATTTGATAGAAAACTGGCACACTGCAGACCTAGATCTTTATTACAAGAAAGTGTCAAAAATAAGTGAAAAATTCGTTTGTATTTAGCCCGCTGCAAGGCGCTACGAATCGTATTCTCTTAAGAATACTTTTATCGTGACCAACAGTTTCCACGGTAATAGTTTTTTCTTCGGGTGAAACCGCAGAGGTCACCTAGTTACTTATAAAATAAATCTAATTATTTTATTATACTCAATAAATAATTATTAAATAAGTATAACTGTGAAACAGCTAAAAACAGAAAGTAACGATACGCCAGGGCGGAATTTCGTTCCAGTTAAAACTTTCGTAATGAATAATTTACGAAATTTGTTCACAGATTTGGTCCCTGCGCTAAAAATAAAAATTAAATCTGCTTTATAAATTTTCCTCATAAAATAAAACTGGAACAAAAACCTGAATAAAATTTTAATAACATAATTTTTAACAAATGAAATGCACATGGATTTAATGCTTTCCTGCTAATTTTTTAGCTTCAATTTTCTTACAAAGCCATAAGTTCTTGTATTGATATCTACATTTTCCCTTTATTTTTGTCTTTGGCGATCGTATACTGTGATTTCGCTGTCTTTCAAATTTTTTATATATTGCATTACAGCCGTAAATGGTTATCGTATTAAATGCACCTCTGTAACAAGCAATACATTTTTGCGTACACCGCCGCATTTTAACACAATGTATCTTCTTTGGTAATGAAATTTAAAAAGAATTAGGTTATTAATTAACGAAGTAAGTAAGAAATGATTTAAGAAGTTATATGATTTTAAAAGAGTTGGTAATGCGCGAGTGATGCCCCTGGTGTTGCAAGCGTCTATAAGCTGCGGTGACCACTTAGAATCATTTCATTTCATTTATTTATTCAGTAAGTAGGCCTTAAGAAGGCGCTTTTACATGTCAATTTTTAAATAAAAGTACATGTATTTATGTACTTAAAATGCAAAACAATACAAATAAAATTAAGAACAATAAAAAATAAATAAGTAGGTAATACTACCACAAAAAAAAACTGAAGTTTAAATACAAATAGTAAAATTATATATGTCAAAATAAAATAGCAGAGTCTTAAGTTACAAATATAAAATTATGTCAAAAAAAAACTATTATCTATTTAAATGTTGCACGAAACATGTAAAAAACTTTGTTAAGTCCAATTATTCTTGTCATTTAAAAATTCGTCAACAGTGTAATACCCTCCCTGCATCAAATGACATTTAATTGTAGATTTAAATTGATGTAAATAAAAGGCAAGTTCAGGGTAGTCTGTGGGATCTTGTTATAAAAGCGTACACACTGCCCGACAAAAGAATTGTTAATTTTTTGAAGACGACTAGGAACATCTATTAATTTATGTTTATTTCGTGTATTAAAACTATGTACATCGCTTTTTTATAGTACAAGTGCAAGTTTCTACGAATATACATTATATTTGCATAAATAAATTGCGATATCATAGTTAAAATGCCGATGTTCTTAAAAACTTCTCTGAGGGAATCCCGAGGTTTCAAGTTATAGATAAACCTAATAGCTCTTTTTAAAATTGACTCTATATCAGCTGCTCTGCCCCACAACAGAATTCCATATGACATGATGCTTTGAAAATAACTAAAATAAACTAAGCGTGCAGTTTCAGAATTAGTTAATTGTCTGACTTTCTTAACAGAGAAGGCAGCTGAGCAAAGTTTTCCAGCAAGTATAGAGATATGTGTATTCCATTGCAGTTTGGGATCTAATGTGATGCCCAGAAACATAGTTGAATCTATCAAATCTAAACTGTCTTCATTTAAGATTAATTTAGTGTAAAGGTCTCGAACATTCGGTAAAGCAAATTTGATGCACTTGGGAATTAAGCAAAAGATTGTTTACTTCAAACCAATTAAGTATTGCCGATAAGGCGTCATTGACATCGTCATAGTTTTCTTTTTTCCTATCAACATTAAATATAAAGGACGTGTCATCAGCAAACAAAACGACTTGACAAAATTTTTCAGCAAATTAAGGCAAATCGTTAATATATACCAAGAACAAAAACGGTCCCAATATCGATCCTTGTGGAGCCCCCATTACCACTGCTGGTCCTGAGGATTTTGCACCATTTATGTCAACTATTTGTGTTATGCAACTTAGGTAAGAAGATATAAGATCAAGTGCAGATTCTTTAACACCGTAATATTCTAATTTGCGAGTAAGACTTTCATGTTCGACGCAGTCGAAAGCCTTGGATAGGTCGCAAAAGACTCCAATTGCATTTTGATGATTTTCCCAAGCTGAGAATATGTGCATCATTAATGATACACCTGCATCAGTAGTTAAGCGACCTTTTGTAAAACCATATTGTTCACTATGAAATAATTTATTTGTAGTGAAGTATTGCAATAGTTGATTTAATATAATTTTTTCAAAAATCTTACTGAGTGCAGGCAAAATAGAAATGGGTCTAAAATTATTAAGTTCTTTTGTGCTACCAGATTTAAAAAGTGGTATTATCATACTAATATTCAATAAATCAGGGAATACACCATCGTCTAGACATTTATTAAAGATAACTGCCAAAAAAGGAGCTAATGCGTCTATAATACCATTTAAAACATTAGAACATTAACTAAATCAGGCGGACCATGAGCTTGTTTGCCACCTTAGTGATATAAGAAAGGACAATTTGGTAAACATAGCAAGCTAATGTAATTTTAATTCGAATAGTCAACAGGAATAGTAATGTAGTCAACATATGTATATGTTTCGTACAGCAGTCTGCAATTAATTTGTATCCAGACAACGCGAGGCATTCCTGCAGCGCGGGGGCTGGTTGCTGGTAATTCGATGACAAGACACAAAAGCTCCCCTAATTGCAATTTGTTGCAGGTACTACGAACAAGTCTGCTTCACTTACTGAACAAGTATTTGCATTAATTTGACTAATATCAACGATTAAATCTTGGAGTAATTGAGATACAGATTATTTTGAGATACTCTTTATGAAGAGTGACATGTTGATAAATAGAAATAGAATAAACATTTAGAGTATTCCTTTTGCAATAAATATTACTGTTATTAAGAGTCTAACAACCCCTGCCTGATCTTCATTTACTTTTTATAGTTCGCCAATAACTAGCAAAAACATACTCCATTATCCAGTACCTGGTTTCACATTTTACCACTTAAAGTTGGTAATTCACAATGTGTGAAATATATATGAAACCATTTAAGTGTAGATACACTGCATTAGGTAATAAGGTGGCTGTCCCTCACATTTGAAATAATGTGGGTATGTCCAGCTATTAATTTCCCACCTCTCGGGATAAAAAACGCTTAAGATACACATAAATACATACATGGCTATATGTGTCTATGCTTATCATGTATTAAAAACAAGCTTCTATATCAACGCAATGAAAAAATTTCCTCCGTTTTCGTATTTTAATATCCGTAAATAAATCAGAATCTACAGGGTACTTGCCGTTGACCTGGAATAATGAAATTTGATTGAAATAAAGTCTTGCATTAGAACAGTAACATAATTAGAAGTAATTGGAAAAATGACAATTTGTAGTTAAATCACATAAAAAATATATCAGTCGGTATGTCTCTTATAAGACGCCCAGGAACGCAAAGAGGTATAAAGTTGAATATAATATTAAATACTTAGATTTTCGGTCCCTTAGACCTGTAAAAAGACAAGTTTCCATGCAATATAAAAATACAGCTATTTGCCTATTTTGATATTTGGAAATATATATTGATCTTAATATTTAAACTAACATAATAACGATTATTTATATTTGCGACATTTCGAATTTAGAAATTCGATTTCTACGAAGAGAAAATTGAGGATATCTAATGGCGGCGCTAGTTAGCTGCTATAAGCGCCTTCAGCTATATCGATACTAAAAATCAAGTCAAGTTGATGATTCATTGCAAAGTGAAAGAATAGTCCCCCTCCAAAAAATATATTTCCATGGAAGCTCTTGATCGGGATGAAAAAAAAACATTCGATTGGATGCTCCATTCAGAATTTGCTTATACATATTAGTAAAGATTAGAATTATTTAGTTCGAAATAAATTTTATTTTTTCTGTATTTTATTTTATTTAAAAGCATTGTATATAACGCAAACAGAATTTTGAATGAATAAAGCTATAATAAAATCAGCCTGAAACGATCCCGTATGTGCTTGATTGTGAAGCGCGACGTAAGCTCGCCTCAATTATTCACTTACATAGCAGTCAGTGCACAAAGCCTATCACATAAAACGGTTGAGTACACCTGACGCAAGCTATGACATGCACCATCCCTGATGAAGGTAATTGTTCCTTGTATTATTCAAGACTATTTCTTCGTCGGTTTATTTATTCAACGTTTTTGCACAAACATGTCTATCAGCCAAATTTGTTCATAAATCTATCCAGTAAGTGCCTGAATGTTTTCATTTCTTAATTTTCATGTTCAATATTTTTAAATAAATTCTATTGTTAAAGTGCCCGAAGTAGTCGAGGCTTGCACAAACAATAGTACCCGTTTTCAGCCGTATTTTCACCCCTCTGCGAAAAACATAAATATTGGTCCTACAGTTCCGAAAGTCGATGTTTTTTTTTTAGGAAATTTTGTCATTCTTCCGAACTTTTTTTTTATATTTCAGAAATCTTGATTAGTTTTTGAGATATTTGCAAAAACCAAACTTTTTACAGTACAATGTTTATAACTTTTGCAAATGTTTCGAGCGGAACTTAATTTTTTTTTTTAAAATCGCCTAGGCGTGATTCCGAATCGAATGACACCTCACTTATATTTTTCCGAGACTGCTTAAAAAAATGAACAAAAAGCACCTGTGACTATCATTTCAATAATTGAGTCATTCAAACTATTGCCACTGGATATTTAAATCTACTGACATTTAGGACTAAAGTAGTTGGTAAAAAGAGGCTATCCACAAAATTATGATGGGGGGGTGTATCCAGCTTCTGAGAATAAAAACCATGAAAATATACATATATAAATAGGCAAGTATTAAACCGAATCAAATTCGAGGAAATACTTGGAAGTAAATTTATAACAATATTATAAATTTTCAACACAAGAGCCCTCACTAAATTCAGAAGTGCACTTGAATAAATCACAGAGGGCAGAATTTTCCTCCCTGGCTGCCGCTCTTAAAGATGAGAATTTGAAATATTATCTGCTAGGCTATTATAATTTACTAATATTATAAATGTGACATAAGTTTATTTTTTTGGTTGTTTGTTTGTCTTTTCTTCACGTCGCAACGCAGCATCCACTTAATCTGAAATCTAGCACGAGGATGGTTCAAGAGAAAAAGAAGGTCATAGGCTACTTTTACTCCAGAAAATTCAGAAGTTCCTGCAGAAATAACAACAACCGAATTGAATATAGACGAACTGTAGCTACATCTATAGCTTGCTAAAGCAAATTTTATGACTATCAATCTCACGCCGAGTACCGATTTTAGCACGGGCGGACCCACAGGCAGTAGTTAAGACACGTTTTATATTTTCGAAGTCAATATTGTTGCCTATTTTAAAACCCTTGAATAGTAAAAAGTATCTTCTTACTAGACTTAGTACTTACTTAGCTCGCGGCCCAGTAAAATTCGTCTGTCAAAAACGATCGACGAAGTTAAGCAACGTCAAGCGTGGTCAGTTTCTGGATGGGTGGGGCCTAATTGCCCATTTTACTGCGCTCCTCCATGTTTCAGTGGGCATGGTAAAGTCTCTTGCAGCAGTGACAAAAGGCTTGATAACTCTGACAGTCGAGTGGCATCTAGTCGACAACGTCTGCCACCCCTCACTAAGCCAGTGTGGTTCGGCAGTTATGGCCTAAGCCTCCTTCTTTAAGGTGCCTTGAAATGAGGCGTATAACAGCCGAGGTAATATGTACGTACATAGATATGTAAGCGGTGTCTTGGAAACGACTTTAGCGATGTGGATAAAATTTTCTATTTATATAGATTATGTTTTGCTTTTCAAGTTTATATAGGAAGTTGTCATCCCTGAAACAACATATACTTAGTACTTCAGAAAATAAAGCTCGGTCACCCAGATAGATAAGGAAGTTGAAATTGACAAATAACATACAATAAAATAAAGAAATTAAAATGATAAGAATTTATTGAAACTGGTTATGGTTTTTAGTCACTTGAGACGTTCCAAAGAACGTAATTCCTTATAAAAGCCAACAAGATTGTGTTGAACTAAGGCCCCCATAACTTACACTTACACTGACTAAGGTATTACCTCGTGGAAAGAGACATAGACATTAATCTGGCCATTCCTTTGTAGGTGAAATGCAATATTTTCTTATTTTGTAGATGATTTAACATTTTTTTCAGGTTTTTTTAATGTTTCCATATAATACGTTAGGGAGATGTTTGGCTAAGTTTAGGTGTCAATGACGCTGATAAATTGCGATATTGTCATCATTCTACTAATTTTCTCAGTTTTTTAAACTAATTCCATTCGATATTTAAATCTACAAAAACATAGTAGTAGATATCTATCAAAGATCCCGTAGATTTTATTGAATATAAAGTTATAATATGCTTAATTAATTGATAAAGGTCAAGAGCGACAACCAAAGCCGAGGCTCCCCCCGTGGGCAGCCCTTGAGCGTTGGGCGCTATTTGGGCTGAAACTGCTTCAGTCTCGCCCCAAAAGCCCGGTGAAGCAGTAATGGCTGCAACAGCCAACTGCATAGTCAGTTAAGAAAAAATAAATAATAAAACGTTATCTTAATAAGGAAGACTTAAAAAATATTAAAAAGAACACACAAGATTATTTCCTTCATAATATAGGCTACCCTAATACTAGGGTCTTGTTGGGACGCTTTGGGAACAGAACCCTAAAAATGAAGTGTAAGGATGAATGACAATAATTCTTCACGCATTGAAATAAAAAGTAAAGATACGGCCTATTGAATGTTCCCAAATTCTATTTTCATACTTGAAAAACAACTAGCGCCATCTGTTGTTTCTTTTGGAAACTACGTAAAATATAGTAAACTCGTCAAAATGGTTTTTATATGATCACTTTAGAAATAAATAATGCTAAAATTATTTTATTAATTCTTCTTCTGAAGATGTTTACGACTGAATAACTGAATGAAATCACGTTGGTCATGCCTCTTGGTGTTAATTGTTAAGAACACCAGAACAAAAAGCTAGATCCACTGGAAGACGGTGTTGGTCAGGTTCTTAGAAGGACTCTATTATTATCTTTTTAGGCCTTCCCGTCACCTTTCCTTTGCAATGGAGTGACTTGACGGTGAGTAAAATTAAATTCTTTTATTCGGGTTAATTAAGAAGTTCCTGTAGAAGTCTTGTGACAAAAAAATTTTTAAACGACCTAAGCCGTGAGAAATGGTTAGTTCTTTATACAAAGAAAACTAAACATAATTTACAGGCACTCAGCCAAACAGAAAGAAATGTTTTATTAGAATTAATTGTTCCATAGAATCCCTTCAACCGACGCAGGTAGGAACGCAATATTTCCTCATTGAGCATTGGTCAGAAATAAGGCTGCATCATAACTTACACTTAGCGTTGGCCTAGTTGGTTGGACGTACGTACAATCTCGACTCGAACATTTTCGCGTGACCACTGTTTTAACGAATAAGTTACTTTTTCTTTGACATAAATGTAGTATATTCCACATAAACATCTTTTAAAAAATTTATAATTTAGAGGCAGAAGAATTTCAAGAACTTATTTAGATTAATGGTTGGTTTATACTTGTCTTAAAGTATTAAGGCTTGTCCAGTCACCAACGACCTTCAGAGCTCTTTTTGTGAGCCTGCCCCTAAACATCATATTCGGAAAAATAAATGCTTTGTTTATTTATATTACACACATAACATTTATATTTGTCTTGAACTTGTTTCCTATGTGTACCACGAGTTTGTTTTAAAAGTATATATGTGTATTTGTACCCTTTGTCTAGTGTCCATAGTAGGTCAAAGCTTTGCTTAGTTCGGAATCTGATGGCACTGTGTGTATATAATGTCCAAAATATCTAATTTAATACCAAGAATGTGTATATAAATATACTTAACTCATTACAAAATGTTACAAAAATAACGATAAGTATTTCATATTGAAATGGCGTCTCTAATTTTTTTTCTATCGCATTCAATGGACATCAAACGGAAAAAATTAAGTGTTTTTTTGTTGTAACGCTATACTTCTGAGCTAAGCCAAAAGAAACGAAATATTAGTAACTGAGTATCGTTATGAATTAGAAATTGTAGTGTGCCAGTCATAAGTTGTAGTGCGCCAGATACAAACGAGAACTCAAGAAGTACTTTGTTAAAAAACAATAGTATACCTATTACATATAAATTCTTAATACCTACCACATGACATAAGAGGTAATATGCTTGCTTATACAAAGTAATTTTGTTATGTAATGTAATCAGCGACACCCCTAACTACATAAACCTAGAATGGTTTCAAGTCAGGTGAGGGTAGGCCGTTGACAACCAACACTTTAAGGGTCCCTAGGCTATCAAAAATGCTTGGCATGCACGTGAATTTTTAACGCTTGGCAAGCAATTTTGACCATTTACTTTTTTAAAAATAAGATTCTGCGTTAAACGCTTGGCAAGCAATTTTGACCACGTACTTTTTTAAAAATAAGATTCTGCGTGGCTGAGGCACCACTGTGAATGAGATAACAAAACAATATACTATAGAATTTTCGCTCCGAATTTTAATAAATGCAAACTTATATGACGCGCATTTTAGTTGTCAACTCGACATTCTAAGGCTGGATGCACTGCGATGCAGCGTGTTGCGGTGCGTATTCAAAATCGTAACGCATCAGTATTGGTGCGCGCTTTAAATTTGAGTTGTAAAGAAATTGATAGGTATTATTGGCCTTCAAATTTACAAAACCAGGCTATCAATAAAAATAAAAAAAACCCTTTATGTGTAAAACGCTTAGTGACAATATTTCTTCACCGCGTGTCGAGCAACAGTGCGGTGATCTCCGCAGATCACCGGATTATTTATTAATTAACCGGCATTAATAGTAATTTAATATACTTAAGACGGCGATATACCCTAATATCCCAAAACATTCATCTTACTTGTTCTAGATTGAAGAAGTTGTACATATTACAAGTCACATAAAAATTCAGAGGTTAGGGAAACAACTAATTAAAAAAAAAACGAAAATAATTTAAAAAGTTTTTATATTTTAGAAAAATAATACTTAAATAATCACATTAATAGTCACAAAATAATTACAAAATAGTCTTGAAAATTAAGTTTACTTGTCTTAGATTTCGATATTTTGTTAGGTGACCAAATTATTTTTTCAATTCATTACTCATTGTTTCATATTGAAAGAATTTCGGCTAGAATTTTTATATGAAGGGTAGGTTTTTTTTGATAAATTAAGAACATGAAAAAACTTGTTTGTTGAGATTTTCACAAAAGATGTATTTCTGTTGCCGCTATAACAACAAATACTAAAAAACAGAATAAAATAAATATTTAAGAGGGCTCCCATGCAACAAACGTGATTTTTTGCTCGATTTACTCGATATTGATAACGGAAACAGGTAGACGCTTAAAATATTAAAATTTTTACAGAATATTTAGTTATATAGTCAATTAAAAAATAAATAAATAAATTAGAATAAAACAAATATTTAAGGAGACTCACATACAACAAACGTGATTTTTTTGCCGACTCGCACTTGGCAGATTTTTTTATACTTGACTTCCTAAACTGGCGTCATATGGCAAAAACGGATTTCATCGTGTCCACCCGTTCTTCCATTTGTCAATTTAAGGGTTTAAAAACAATAACCATTGTACAGTTGCGTCATATCTTTCCTTCGGACCTTAAGCGATAGGCATTGATAGTGAATTTATATGACTACATAGACAAATGTTAAATATAAATTTTTAATGCTTATAGTCTCGCTATGTATATTCAATCAATTTAATTTGTTTCCTGTTTCCGTAGATATGTGGTAAAACTGAACCCCTGTAGTTTTCTATCCTTTCTTTCTTATCATTTGTCCTCTTAAATAATTTATTAAGCCAAGGGCCAAGGGAATCTAAAAATTAAAAAAAGGTAATTTTTTAAAAAAAAAACTTGCTTTTTTTAAAACTTTAGAATCATGTAAAAAAACATTTAACAGAAAATTGTACTAAAGAGTAAAAAAATTTTTTTTTCAAATATTTTTAGTAAGTATGCAAAATTTCATCGAAGGGTGATGGGTATGTTTAATTAAGCTTGCAAGATTCCACCACAAGATGGAAGGACAAAAAAAGGGAACATTGTGAGTTAATATAAAAGACAGTAACAAATAAACTATTTTTATAACAAAAACATAAACCGACTGCAGGTCCACTAAAAACTAAAAAAACAAGCCCCTAAAGCAGATTTATTGACAGAACATTCAGCTGCATATTTTATTCGCCTTGAAATCGATTGCCACTGCCCCTAAAGCAGAGACACTGTCAGAACATTTAGCTACAGTTTCTTTGCCTTAATGTCAGATGCTAAGAAAGCCTTTTCATCTATCTTAACTTTTTTTTTAGCAACCAATTTTAAACATATAGCTGAATTTTCTGTAAATAAGTCTGCTTTAGGAGCTTGTTGTAGTTTGTCTAGAAACAAAACGTTATTTTGGTCTAATTTTCATAGATTTTACTGTAAGAGTGAATTTTCAACTGAAATTATAAGTCAAAAACGAATTATGAAAAAAAAGAGGAAACGGAAGAGAATATCTAAATTGAACAAAATTCCTCCATTATTTAGCAATAAACCTAAAACTGTAAAAACTTTAAAAATATACATAAGAAGACTTCTGGTAAACCAACTTCAATTATAAAAAGTAAATACTTAATATTCACATTAAATTTTTATTATTATCAATTTTCAAAGTGTGTAAGTTGCACACTTACACTAACACATGATAAACAGGAGTTTATATGGCGGTCGGTCTGATGACACTCATGTACTTACTTGTTTAACAAGTACATTTATTTTAATAACCTAAGAGACTGGCGTGTCACACGATTCTGTTGATGGTGATAGTAAAATCAAAGATTAAAAAAAACACATATTTCCAAGTTAAAATTAAAACACGGAATCAATATCGAAAAAATATCGTACACAATCACAAAAAGTTTCTTACTTGATAATTTTTCTTCGAATGACTCCTCGCTCGCGGACAAACGCTAAGCTTTTAAAGCTCAGATAATTAACACGTTACTTTTCCGCTCGCCTCCTAACAAAACTTTAATAATACCAACAAAGTTAAGCTTTGAGGGTAACAAACTTTCGTAATGAAGCCGTGTCTTGGAAAAACCATGGACCAGGAATAACCCTCTTATGGATTAATTTCTGTAGATTGTCAAGTGCCAGTGAAAATTTTTACAACCATTTTTATACTTAGTGCAACAAGCTTTTCTGACCTGGTGTTCAAAGACAGAACTACAGTCGCCATATTAAATTGTATATACTAGCGACCATACAGCCAAGGTCAGAAAAGTTTGTTCCATTGAAATTACGTAGATATACTTGGTAACAATTATGACTTTCTACGCGTAAACTAGTTAATTCTATCAACCGGTACGATGTCCCGAATCTTTTGATATATCAAGTTTTTTCCGAGGTGGAAATTAATCATAACTGTACTTTTGTATGTATATTTCTGTTAAATCACTAATGTAGCAAACAAGGTAACGGTCCGCCTGATGGTAAGCGGTCACCGCAGCCTACGGACCCTTGCAACACTACGTTGCAAAATCTAATACTTAGCTTCTTTTTTTTTTGAGTAGTTCGCAAAATGAGGCTGTATTCACTGTTCACTTTTAAAATTTTATTTAATCCGTCTGTCAGTCCGTCATGATCCAAAATTTAATTTAATCGTTTTAATAATGTTTATCATCATAAATTCTTACTTTGGTTAAAGTATTAAATTACTTATTTATCGCACAGGATGCGTACCTATCTAACACAATTTATTGCATAGTCCAATATTGTAGACCAGACAGTAATCTAATATCCTCTATTGGCAGCAGCGTCATTGACGACCCTACCTATGGCTGTGAAGGTAGAATATAGGGATACGTATAGTAAACTTAATAGTAGATTCGCATCGGCGTGGGAAAATACTAACAAACCTAATCCCTGAATTTGTATAAACTCAAACTCAAACTCAAATCAAATAATATATTCAAGTAGGTTTCTTAGAACACTTTGAATCGTCAATACAATGTAAACAATGTTTATTTCTGCCAAAAAGAGCTGGCAAGAAGTTCCATCTAAAGTAGTAATACAATTCTTTGATAATTAGCTAAAGAGTATATAATATGTACCAATACAATAGGTAATAAAAAATAAGTGAGTAAGCTACCATAAACAAAGTCAAACATGTCAATTTTTTTTTGTTTTTATGCAGCATAGGGGGCGCACCATGTGAATGTCAAATTTCGGTAATCGAGTAAAGGAATTTAGATATTTAAGAAAATTCCGATATTTAATAGTACTAATGGCATTAGCGCCATCATAATTATATTTTTGCACAATCATATGTACATACATATATTTACATATACTTAAAATATCCATAGTATCCATGAATATAATATAAAAAAAAACTGGTTGCCTGTAAAGTCGGTATACGGGCGAAAGTTTTACGTGACAATGATTTTATGTCTGTCTCTCTCGCTCTTAGGCGGGCGCGTGCCTCTCACTCGCTCTCATTGTGAGCGCATAACGTGAGCGGAGCGTAACGCAGTTTCTTGAAGTGTCACCCGGCAAACCAATTTATAAGACGTTGTCACGTCAAAATAAATATTATAAATGCGAAAGTAAATCTGTCTGTTACCTTTTCACGGTGAAACCACTGTACCGATCAAGATGAAATTTGGCATGCAGATAGTGTTGAGTCCCGGAAAATGACATAAGCTACTTGAAAACGTCAAGTATTATTCGTTTAGTAATTGAGGAGTTGCTGTTAAAATCCTACACCGATGACCGAATACTAAGAATACAAATAAGTTTGCAAGAGCAGACCAGCCTCCACAGCGGCACCCGTTCACGAGTATGACACATGAATCGGCCATCGCTTCGCTCAACCATGTTTTAGGGAACGTAACGACCCGACGCACATGCCACCACCGCAGAGACTTTGAGAGAGCATGACAGACTCAAGCAACTCCAATATAACTTCGATTGTATAAGTTACAATGTGTGTAGTAAAGGAACAAAATATAAATCCGATTCATATTGAGATTTACACACACAAGTTTACATTTAACATTACAGGGCGAACACACGTACTCTGAACTTAAAACTGATTTATATTAAAACACGGTGTATCAAAATTGATACTACTAGAAAAATATACATATATGTATAAACTTAATAAGTAATAAGTACAAGTATAATAATATAATAAATATAATATTAATAACCCGCTGCAATCCGCCATCGGCCGCCCAGCGCCAGAGAGGTCCAAATGCGAGAGGGCGCATCGCACGCACACATACCCATATGCATACACATACTCACAGACGTTGTATATCATGAAGTAGCCCAGCTCCCACACGACAGTCCGGCAACAAATGCACATCATTTAACGTACTGTTACTTCGGAAACAAGGCTAAGGGAAGAAGAAGTGACAAGAAACTTCCCGGGTGTACACCTGTTACCATCAATCACGCAGGAACCAGGCCAACCGAATACACAAAATCTATGCAAATATGTACAAACACACATACATGTACACGTCTATGCGCCACACCCACCCCCATCCAGAACCCCCCCAACACCAAGCAGCCAACGGTGGATGACTATCCATGGTGTATCCCCTGATCGTAATGTGTCTGTAAATATAAGTAGGTATATTGAGCCTACAAAATCTTGGTACGTCCTACAAAACAAAACACCAACATGTATACTAAGTATGCGTGTAAGTAACAGAACAGATAAATAGTGCCCCTCAAATAATATAACGTGTTAACTCTTGATCGATATATAGAATTATGCGCCTGATTATTGGTCACCTCGGTGCTTCGAGCTATAACACCATAAACTGCACTCTTCACAAAAAAAAGAGTCTCTCAGTGCGCTTTTGAATAATTCACCTCCGCATAAACTTTAACCTATCGTGGTCTGGTCATGTACGGTCCGGTCCATTCAGCACATGTCACGAAGACCCAAATGTTACGACTTTAATAAAACTTTCTGAGAAACTTGTTCAAATATACTAAACGATGTTCTTAACTTTGACTCTCGAAGGATGAATAACTATTTTATAAATAAATACACGTATATTTCACAAACTATGTACGACAGGGTTTCCTTGATCTTTTGAAAGTTGGTAATCAACATAGAAAATTTAATAAATTCTTAATCTTCGTACCACATTTAATACCTTTAAGCGAGCAATTGTTGTATATATGTATATATATATAATCTGAATCTCGTAAACGGCTCCAACGATTTTCATGATATTAAGTATCCAGGTGGTTTCGAGGGCGATAAATTGACCTAGCTAGGTTCATCCTTGTTTTCAGGCAGTGAGAAACTGAAAAATATGACTCTTCCTGACATATATTGGCGGGTAGTAATACTATTATTTTTACCGACACAACAACTTGACAATAGATGGCGTTGTTAAACAACACTAAAGCTACGTGGTAATAGATGGAGTTGTTAAAAAAAAAACCAGCAAAGCTCGGTCCCCATGTCCTTATTTTAAAATATTATTACTAGTTTTTTCTCGCGGGTTCCTTCGAAAACTCTAGATGAAACTGTGGGTAAAATATATACCTTCCTCTTTAGGTCGTTTGTTCTAGTAGTGTAAATAGCGATTTTTGTATATACCTAAAACTTTGTTTCGCTGTATGCGTCCCGATCTGAGGGGCGGAGGTTCGAGCCCGGTTTATACCAGTGAGTTCATTTGTTTGTTTACATCACTGGCTTTCAGAGAAAGAAAACATCGTGAGGAATCCTGCATACATCGAAACGGCGTATGTTAAGTCCATAATCCGTACTGGGCCCGCATGATAAACTATGGCCTAAGTCGCCTTCGCCAAAGGTGAGGGTTGGTTATAAAAATCCCTTCATTTAAAAATGTTTTACTGTATGTTTTTGAATAATTAAATAAGCTAACAATAAGTTTCTTGTTGTCTAGGTTTTTAGTACCTTTCTTTTCAAAACACTTGCAATACACAAATCGACCGGTAAGTAATGTAAACACTACTACATTTTCAGCAAAAGCTAAAAGACCTATATAATGGCGCAATATGCAGATAAAATTATGCTAACGGGCGGACGTTATAATATTTTTAGTAGTTACGTTAGTGGCAGTGACACCTTGCATATTTAAAAGAAGCCATCGCAATTTGAGCTTTACGTAAACTTGCTTAATCATTAGGGATCGGAAGGAGTTCAGGAACGTGTCTTCTACTTAAACAAAACTGTTGGTGTGTCAGGTAATCCAGTATATGTTAAATTTATAATTTAAAACATCAATCAAGGTTGAAAAAACGTATTTTTGCATAATATGCTCTTCTATATAACTACTATTTCTTAAGGTTAAAATTATCTCATACTAATTTACAGTCGCAGAATGTGTAAGATTTACAAAAAATGAAAATTTGCCTATGTAGCGTTTACCCTATGCCTTGACTTAAATGATTTTCCTAAAAACATTACATAATATTTGGGCATTTAATTTTCATTAATATTCCTTATATTGAGTCTAGGTCAACGTCAAAATATACAGACAGGACTTTCTCTCATTTTTAGGATTCCGTAAACAACAAGCAAGGAAAAAAAAATAACCCCACTTTATGTGCAGGCACCCCTTACCTGAAATCTTGCAAAAAAATTTTTAGGGTACCTATCACCCCTACACAAATTGGGAATAATTTTTTTTTTATGTGTTTTTTACGCAGCTGAATAATTTTTTAACAACCTATTTATCCTCGTTGGAAAGGTATTTTAAGAACATTACGGCTATTTCAAAATATTTTTTGACTCCGGGATCCATTTGGGAAATGTTAAGCTTGAAGTGCTTTTTAACCGACTTAAAAAAAGGAGGAGGTTCTAAATTCGGATGTTTATATTTCTTCGTTTTTTTTATGTATGTTCGGGCCAAACTCGGTCATATTTAGAAGGCTTTCTTTTTTTATTTAAAAGGGTGTACTTCCGAGTTGGTCCCACATTAATAAAGTGAATTTTAAACTTTAATTTTTTTTACAGGCAACTACTGACAAAACATGCTTAACTATCCAACCGCTGCTTAGTTATTCTCTTCTGGGGATAAAAACTGTGGAGATATACAAACCTACATACATTAAATTATTAAATATCCTTAGAGCATAAACTTCT
The DNA here is from genome assembly GCA_946406115.1 of Apoda limacodes. Classification (NCBI taxonomy): domain Eukaryota; kingdom Metazoa; phylum Arthropoda; class Insecta; order Lepidoptera; family Limacodidae; genus Apoda; species Apoda limacodes. Next base: position 18,159,464 of record OX291548.1, on the reverse strand, counting down.
TAAACATATTTCAGTGTGCTTGAAGAATTTTCCAACAAGTTTTCTCAAAGTTATAACATTTATGCCGGTGCCATATGTAGTGAACGATGGTCCTATCTTGGTCAAAGTTGACATGCTGGTAAATTATTCAAATGTCAGCAAACGGAGAAACGGGTCTCTTTCATGAAATGCATATTTCAAAACTATTTTTGTTTTATGCATTAAATACGATTGCGTTTCATGAATTGCGAACGAACACGTGGGCAATAAAATTACTCTTCAAGAAATCAAAAATAATTAATGTCGTAATATGTACAGTATACACACATAAAAGTTATTAAAAAAGATGTGTTTTAACTTAGGAAAATCCACAGTTTTAAAAGAAGTCAGGGATGCAAAAACTAATCGATTACACTGGTCTCAAGGCCGTGAGTGTACGGTGTTGATGAGATTCGATTTTTAATCCGAATTCTTTGTACTTGGTAATCAAAGTTAATTTATTGTTGAAGTCGTATTTTTGTCAGTTGATAAGTTCGTAGTCCGTAATTGGACTGAAACAAGAAACACATAACCGCTGCAGACAGGTATCTAAAAAAAATGTTTCTGACACCGTCAAAATATCGTATGGGTCATTAGAATAAATAATCCTACTAATATTATAAATGTGAAAGTTTGTATGTCTGGATGGATGTTTGTTACTCAATCACGCTTCAACCGCTGGATGGATCGGGATAAAACTTGGCATACATATAGGTTAGGTCCTGGAATAGGATATGGCTGGCTTCAAAAGTTCCTGCGGGAATAACTATAACTGAGTTAAACGAACTATTGCTGCACCTATAGCATGCTATAGCAATTGTAGTAGCAGAGTGACATTCATAAGTGCTCAATTATTGTAGCCTAAATTGAATAAATGATTTTGTTTTTATTTGATTTTGATTCATTGGTGTAACTAATTAATTAATTGGAGTTAATTAAGGAGTTCCACGCCGATAACCGAATTTAGGGCGGGAGGTGCCGCTGGCAAAGTTTAGTATAATAATAAAGTCCTTATAAAAATCTGGTCTAGGTTGACCTTTTTTTTACTACCACGGAAAAGCGAACTAGAGTTCTTTCGGGAAAAAGCTGGTAGGTAAAAGCGCTATTTCATTTTGTGTCGCAACGAAGGAGCGGGATTGCGAACTTGATTGTTGGCACAAGGCGGGACGGAAAATGCTAAAAAATAGTTGTTTGTTGATCAACGTCAACATATTTGTTGGTTCAGAGCAAGTTTGTGTCTATTTCGCGTATTACAATTATGAATATCGTTGTTCTTTTTAAAACGATCAATATTCTTATAAACACAAATTAAATTAACAGTATTTTTTCTAAAATAAAATTTTGTGTAGAATTTTTTAGAGTAGGTTTTGCTGTATTTTATTTCTGAATTAAAAACGGGTAACATTATTGTTATCATTTTATTCGATAAGGATTCGCAATATGAAATGTAATTACTGTAATAATATTTATTTTAATTATAATTTTTAATTAAAAAAAATTAATTATATAAAATATTGAATTCAGCGAAGAGAATATTCTCATGCCCCCTGAGTTAATACAAATGGCCAACGACGCCATCATAAAGTTATAAGTACCTAAAAGATAAAAAAAAATAGATCCTTTTTTTTTATAATTACTTTATATTGTTATTATTACTTTATATTGTTATTATTACTTTACCGTCATTTATAAAACACTGTCGTCGTTTCAGCCGAAAGATGGCCACTGCTAAACTTAGGCCTCCCCTATATGTCTTCACAATGTCCTGAACCTGCGTTCATCGGCTTCCTGTGGCTCTAACCAGATCGTCTGTCCACCTGGTAGGAGGCCGACCCAATGCGTGGCCTAATGTTATTTCTCTGTTCGAAAATTGCAATTGAATGTGCACTATGAAATTTTATTTTTGGCACTGCATTCAATTTGTGAATATTGCGCAATACGTTAGTAAACGCATCACGGAAACCGTATTTTTATTGATCAATTAATTTAATTTGGAGTATATCTTCTAAAATGTTATTCGTCCTATGACGCTTTCCAAAGACGCTAAAAATCTCAGCTGAATCTTTCCATGTAATTAATGGGTTTTTTCCATATCGATCATTGTGAGACCTTATTAATTGAAACTTAACAGTGACAAAAATATATTCATTCTGTTTGACCTTTGGAAAAGGCGCTATTATTGATATAATATTAAGGATCTATTCTTCGTCACCGGATGGATTTGACATTCGGGACACATCGCGATCTGAACGATTTACATATTACGTGACATTTTTGCACAAACCCTCATTGACTTGAAACACACTGAAGACATTATTGTTTTTTGAACCTTACCCTCTATCATTGTACCTATCCCGTTGAGAAGGAAGTGGCCGCTTGAAATATAAATGATGTACTTTTAGTATTTTAATACAAAGTAAGCTAAGAGCTTTGCTCAGTTTTTTTTTTAAATAAGTTTTATTTTGGTGTAAATTTAAGTTTTTATTAAAAATACGAATATAACATTTCATCCAAATCGTAAGAGCCGTTTCAGAGATACGCAAATATTTACACATATGTGTACAAGAATTGCTTGTTTGAAAATATAAGACTACGTTTAGCATCTTAACTTAACTATGACATTAACCGATAACCAAACTGTGCAATTCTAACAAAATTACATACGCACGGCGCAAAATTAATAACCTCCCTATTTTGAAGTCGGTTAAAAAAGACGTCACGTGACTTTTTCTTTTTATTCCATGAAATTTAAATACACCGATAATGGGATCAATTTACATTTTACTCACTCATATCACATTTAAGTATTTTTCTTGACGTGCCCTCACGCTTCCTAAGTATTTAAAAGAGAGAGGTACGAGGGCCACACACTAAAATATACCAGTTGGACTCAAAGAAAATATAATACTACGTGTTGGACTTTAAACCCTTTGAAGATGTATTTGTTATACTTAAAATATTTTTATGTATAAGGCACTAGCCAGTTGTAATTATTTTGAAAATTTGGTTATTTAAAAGTAAAAATACCATTGTTCGAATTTCGAATTTCCCTCTACATTTTTTTGAGAACAAATTAAATTATCGTGTCTCATTTAAAAATGAATTTGCATTGAGAACGATTTCGTGCGATGATTTTCTACGATTTTAAATGTGGCCTAGAACCTGATGAATCATTAGATCGAATTCAAATGGCTTTTATGGATGGAAGACCTTCAAAAGCAACCATCTACCGTTGGCATAGCGAGTTCAAGCGTGGCCGCCCTACTTGGGCGATAAAAAAAGGAGTGGTCATCCTACGACGGCTGTCACGGAAGAAAGTGTGCTGGCAGTAAAAATAATAATTTAAGAAAACAGGCAAATTACATACAAAGAGATTCTGCATACACCGCAGATTGGTTTGGGAAGCGTTCACAAGATTCTACATGAGGATTTGCGTGAGGAGGATAGTTTCGCGCTGGGTGCCGCACAACCTCACCGAAGCTCAGAAGCAGGCCCGTGTGGAGTGGTGCCGTGATATGATTCAAAAATTTGAAGCAAGCTCGTATCGGTGCGTCTATGACATTTCGACAGGTGACGAATCATGGATTTATCAATACGATCCAAAAACATATCGTCAGTCGACAGTTTGGCTGTTTCATAACGAACCAACACCTACGAAAGGAAAGTGATCGAAAAGCGCAGGGAAAATTTTCATCGCTAGTTTCTTCACTTTGACAGGGTATCTAGTTGCTATTCCATTACGAGACCAAAGCAGCATCAACGCCGAATGGTATACCACAAAATGCCTGGCAGAAGTTTTGTCTGCAATGAGCAACAAGCGACCGAGCACTGATAAAAATCAGCTGAAAGGGATACAGTTTTCATAGCCGGAACACGCGGTAGCAACGTTCGAGAGGGCCGTGGTGTCTGCGGCGGACTGGAAAAAATGTTTCGAAAATTGGTTCAGACGCATGAAACTTTGTATACAGGCTGATGGAGAGTTCTTTGCAAGAGATTTAATTAAAGTATTTTATTCATAGGAGTTAGTTTTGTAGTTTCTCAAAACTTTCTGAGTGTCCCACGTACATATTAGTTTGCGATTTTTGCATTTCTGTAATTTTTAACAGCACTGTGTAGTATTCGTCTATTACTTTGAATCACAATTTTAATGACCGTGGCGCGTTTATGATAATCTTGGCTTTCAAAACAATTTTCTCTACCAATAACATAAAAAAACTGGCTAAGTGCGAGTAGGTCTCGCATCTCACGGCTTTAAACTAAATCTTATGCAACTTATTGATACATTTCTGAATAATTTGATAAATAATCTTATGTAATTAATTTTGCATTAAAGGGAATATTTTTGTATCTCGATCAAAGTTCTAGATAGATAGGAAAATATTATTATATCTCTCCAGCACGAATTAACCATTAAAAAAATAATCAAAAAAAACGGAATAATTATTTTCGGAACTAATTTCAGCGCAAATATTTGATTGTTTTTATTATGATTAATATGATACATACATTTCACAAATTTCCAAGAAACTTCATGGGCTCAATTTTTGTCATTTTTCCAAAGGAACCTTAAAAATAAACGGGTCAAAAATGACAAAATATCTTTATTTACTATTTTTGACATTTTATGACACTTGCACTACTAAAATCGCGCCATATAAGTTTGAATATGTTGAAAAGCGAAACTACATTTTTACCATACCATTTTATTTTTCTCATTCATAGAAGTGCCTCTCCCAGATAAAACTCTATAATGAAAATAAATAACAAACAGTGACTGGCGACTTTTGCTCTAAGCAAGTGACAGAATGTCAGAAGTGACATAAAGCGATCAGTTGACAGCGCTGCAGCGTTTCGAGATATTGGCCCAAAAAAGTTGCTAAAAACTTCATACAATGGCATTAAGAACCAGGGGGACCTTTTTCTTTCGTCGGTTAAAAATCATTATAAATCCGCTGCATGCAGCAAAAAACGATGAGGCTGCGGTGCACACTTAGCCAAAACTGACAGCCAATTACCACACGATCACACTTCCATTGGTACATATATTAATAATATTAAATAATTGGCACATTTATAGTAGTTTTAGAAGTCTATAGTAGTTTTTCATTTCAATTTTTTGGGTAAATGCCCCAAACTTAGATGGTATGCTTTAGGTAGTGGCTCTCTGTACTGTAATATAAAAAAAAGATTTTTCTCGATGATTTTGAAATAATAGTACATTTTGTATTTTTTTTATACCACTAAGGTGTCAAACAAGCTTACGGTCCACCTGATGGGGGCGGTCACCATAGCCTATGGACGCTTGTAACACCAGGTATCACTTGCACATTGCCGACCCTTCAAAAATCCAATAACTTTTTTTTTAAGAACCTCATACTGTAGTCCTTAGAAAAAACCTTGGCAGGCAGCTTATTCCACAACCCAAGCGTTCGCGGGAGAAGTTTGAACCTGAAACCGCACTTTACGCGATCATTTCGGTTCTAAAGTGTGAGAATGAATTCCCTGCCCTGCGAGCGGTAGAAAGTAGCCGTGGGCATCAATTCGAACAATTCCTCAGAACACATCCTATTGTACAAGCGGTAGAACACATACAGGGAGGCAAAGTCTTTTCTCAGACTTAGGGGTTCGATACAGCAAGTGAGTTTGGGATTGTCGACAATTAGTATTGTATGTGTGTTATGGGGTAAGGAGAAAATTACTAACGAGACGCTATTTAGAAGACTAAGGCCGAAGGCCGAAGGCTTTATTGACTCGAGTTTGTAATTTCCGTACAACCCGTGTTACACACAAAGTTTTTCATCGCATGTGCGAGTAAACAAATTAAAATATAAGGTGAATAAATAAATAAACTCACCAAAACACACTAAAAAAGTCGGAAATAAAAGTAGAGAAAACATCGCCAGAATAATTTATAATTTATGAGTTAAAAAGTGTTGGCTAAAGTTAAAACTTGTAATTACACGCTTGTAGTTTGTATTTTAAACAACAGCACAGCCTTTATACATACTTGATAGAACAGAAGCGTTGTTACCGCCCGTGGATTTTATAAACGCGCGCTTTGCTTTGAGAAAATAAAATTTACAAAGAAAAAACCCGTTGAAGTAACTTACATCTTAGCACCCGCTTTACCTGTACATAAAGACACTGTTTACGAGTGAGTGTGATGAAAAACAAAATACTGCATCTAATAAGACTACAATACGAAATACAGAAATGTAGACAACATACTGTGAGGCCAACAAAATTCAGACTTGAAATTAAGGTTAGGCAAAACTAAAAAAAAGGAGGTGGCATCATATGCGATATAAATATCTTTGTAGTTTTGAACCAATATATTTGGAAGATCATGGTTGCTTTTTAAAAAACCAATGTGTATAATAAGATAGTAGATAAGTTATAAATTCTTACTATTTTATTTTTGGTTAGGTAAATGCATTAATTATAGTATGTATGTATGTACATATATATATCTTCACGGTTTTCAACCCCAGAAGAGGGCAACCAGTGGATACACACCGACCCACATTGTAAAACAGAGTCTTTTCACCGGCTGCTTGTGTCTTGCATTACAGGTAGTGAGCCCATCGCCGCTACATTGCTACTGATACCGCATTATCTGGACTAAGGTGGCTTTATATAATGTCCCATAAGTCATAAGTAACCAGTTCTAATTAGAGTGACAAAAATTCTAAACCAGGAACAAAATAATACACCCCTATACCGCAGTTATCGACAAACTATAACTCGATTTAGACAAGAAAATAATAATATATGTATACATTTATACATAAAATATAAAATATGACATTTTGATAATACTAGATATGCCCCGCGGTTTCTAATGCAGTATAATTAGTTATTTCCAAAAATCAGTTCTAAATAATAGTTTGAAATTGATTGTGGAGTGTTAGGTACACACCAATTTAAACTGTAATTCAGATCAGATTTTTGGAAATAAGTAATTATTTTACCAGTTATTTTTTTTAGTTTTTATTTTTAACTTATACTTTCAAATGTGCAGGCGTGATGTTATGTTGTGTGATTGCGGAAACAATGTATATTTATGCGTCAGCAGCAATCGCGGTTGACTTGCTGTAATTTTTTGAAGAGTTTTATTGTCTGTCTCATCAGTTGGATAAAGGGCCACAGTGAATCATTAGGCAACGATGCGGCTGATAATCTAGCCAAAATCGGCTCAAGCTCGACGCCGATATGGCCAGAGCCAATCATACCCATACCGTTCAACCAGCTGCGGTCTTGGCTTAGACAGCACACACACCAACAACATCAATCAGAATGGGTGGGTGGTACAGGTTGCCGACAGGCCAATGACTCAACACCCAATCTAAACCCCAGACTAACTATGACCCTGCTACGGATGAACAGGGATAACCTAAGATTGGTAGTAGGGATCTTAACTGGTCACTGCTCGCTTAACCGACATCTATTTCTTTTAGGTGTCACCAACAGCCCCCTCTGCAGAGTATGCATGGGGGCCGAAGAAACATCGTTCCACGTAATGTTACATTGTGCTGGGGTGGAAGACAACAGGGCAAAACACCTGGGTACCCCAGGGACGCTCCAGGAGGCTTGCAGCAATGTGGGTCACTTGTCGAGATTCTGGAAGGAACTGGGTTGGCTGCAATAGTCGGCCGTCTGCTACGTACAAAGCCACCATTTACGCGTGGCAAGTGCGGAAATCAGCTCGCCACAAGAAGAAGAAGAAGAAGAACTCACCATCTGATCTAAAAGAAATGTTAATGGGACAATTTCGAAATAAACCCCTTAAGAACAAAAAAGAATATTTATAATCCTAATATGTGTCGGAGTACTGTCCAATCATACATATAAAAAAAAATTGAAGTCGGTTAAAAACCAATTTCTATGGATCCCATTCGATTAATCAGTTTAAAGTATTATTTGTCCATCTCTGTCCTTGCAGCTATTTCTGTGCTAAAACTGAAGTCGTTTATATGCATCGTCCGCATTGTATATCATTTTAATAAATTTACCTGAATGTTAAGTAAATGCCTGTCATCTTACAAACGTAAACACAGTAACATAAAAATATCATGCATGGGAGACAATACATTCTTGTAAGGCATTAACTTTAAGTAAAAGTAAGTATGCTTCCATAACTTAACCTTACACGTGACATAAGAGTCGTTTGCGGTTTATTCCGGTCCTTTTATTAAGTTAACCGCTTCGTCAGTAATAAAAGGTATTTCAATAAAAAATTACATAAGTTGTAATAAATTTTTTTTTGGATTTTCTTTGGATTTAAATATTTTTTGCATAACTTGATGTTTTTATAGTAGGTTGAAAAACAAGCTGAAAAAAAAAAGTTTTTAATGTTTCACGTTCCATTACTAATTTCAAAATAAAACGGGATTAAACGCGTCGTTATTTGGTAAAATACTTTTTTCCCGACGTTTCGGCTGGGTTACACCAGCCTTGGTCGTGGGTAGACTGGCGGTGCGAGGTGTCTTCGACGAGCGGATGCGTCCTGTTTTTATACGTTTTACTTGTCATAATCACTACACACATTAACGGTGTCTTCGGGTGCGTTCGTTGATAAAACTCGAGAGCTGTATTTCCCTATGAAATCCATTCCATGCGGGCGACAGTTCGTTTCCATCCTCATGATTGAAGTTCTTATGCTTTTTTATTTCAATCCAATCTACAGTAAAAATTTTTGCTACCACCAGTCTTAGTACCTGGAGAAACAAGAAAAAAAAAGGAGTTCATTTTCGGAGATTGTCTTATTAGCTTACTTAGGGGAAATTGCTGAAAAATACAATCCATCTTCCCTATGGACAATTTTCTCTTTGTTGTAGAGCACACTTAAGTCCAAAAATTCCATCAATATTGAACAGCATATAAAATTAACAGCATTTTTGAAAACGAACTCAGACAGGGTATGTGAGTAAAAAATCAAAGGTAATTAAGGAAGAAAACGTAGAAAAAATTATTAATGAAAAACCTGACGATAGATATTTACACACTAAGGTAACTAGAGAAACTTTTATTGCGTTTTTAAAATTTGTAAAGCATATTTTTATTTATTAACTCGCAAATATGATGTAAAACATTGTGTGTATACACGGGCGATACGGACATTACAAACCTGAGTCATAAAAGCCTTCAGCCTTAGGCTTTTAAGTAGCCTTTCGTTAGTTAGGGCTCCGTTGGCACCCTTTGGGTACGGAACCCTAAAAATTAAAACTATGATTTACGCTTTTTACTATACTTAAGTTTTACTGTGATAATAGGTGAAACGAATCCTTAAAAGATCTTTGTGGACTATTTTACAGCGGCCTTTCTGCTGAAAGGAAATTCATTATTTACAGATTCCATTTAAAATCTATTGTTACGGTCTGAGGGTGGAACGCATCTTGACCGAGACGCCATTTACATAGCACGTGACACAATTACGAATCCCCCATAAACATTCCCTGTCGACAGATAAAGGTTGAAACATTAGAGTATTTTATTTTATTTATAAATTGCAAGCACACTTTGGTATATATATATATATATATATATATATATTTACCTTATTTTGTGAAATCCCTTTTTTACTTACATTTCCCATTTCAACAACTTACTTTTTTAGAGTTCCGTATCAATTGGAAAAATGCGGTTATAATTTTGTCATGTCCGTATGTCACAGCCTTATAATTTCACCATACTATCATCGATTCTGATGAAATTTTACATAAAGAAAACCACCATAAAGATTAATTGAAATAAAAAAATTATAATCTAGGGTTCATTGAACTAAGATATAAAAGATTTCGAAAGAACCCTATGGCGTAGGGTATTGTTGGATAGGGCTTTTAAATGCAATTCAGGTTTCTAGAATTCTTTACCATGTTTATTTTTCTAGACAATGCTCTAAAAGTTAAAAAATATGTGTCCTCTCTAACTTTCAAACGACGTGTTATAAAAATCTGAAAAATTTTCAATAATAGGGTTTTATAAACAATTACAATGAAAATTGGTTTAAAGAAAATTGTTTCATAACTTTTTTAAATAATCGTAATAATTTTCGTTTGAACCCTAACTTTATGCGTATGCAACACTCCCTAGGTCGGTTTTGTGAAAAATATAAGTATTTTGATCATATGTAAGTGACAATTCGAAGGGTGCCTGGCCGTAAGATATAGATTACCTTCCTGCAAGTGGTCCTGGTCACCAAAAGCTGACGATTGTAAACCATCTTCTGCACAACAAACCAACAGACTACGCACGACTTTGTTTGTATGAGTGACAGTCTCCCGTCTTGCTTCCCTAATCACTTAAATTATTTAAAAAAAGTCTTGAATTGGTACGTTTTCTTAAAAAGAAAATCGGCTCACGCACGAAGGGTTCCGTACCATTATCTATAAAAACGACGAAAAATCATTTTATTGTATGGGGAGCTCCCTTAAATATTTGTTTTATTTTAATTTAATTATTTATTTTTGAAATGACTATATAACTAAATATTCTGTGAATATTTAAGCATCTACCTGTTGCCGTATCAATATCGAGCAAAATCGAGCAAAAAAATCACATTTGTTGTATGGGAGCCCCCTTTTGTTTTAATTTTATTCTGATTTTTAGTTGTTATTGTTATAGCGGTAATAAAAATACATCTTCTGTAAAAATTTTAACTGTCTAACTATCACGGGTCATGAGTTACAGCCTGGTGACAGACGGACGGACGGACGGACGTTCAAGTTCAAACTGTTGCAAAAAAGTTGAAATTTTGCGTTCTTGTGATGTACATGGGCCAGCACTAAAAATGTATGCTCTAAGAAGGTAAAAAAGGGGCTGTAAAACTGGGTTGGGAAGTTCCTATGGAAATCCGTTATTTTTTAAGCCAAATGGATAAAATATGAAACTAGTCCATATGTCAAAAACAAAGATTGACGCAATTTACTGTTTTCGGAATTTTATTCCCTAGATGGCAAAATAGGGGATGAAAATTTGTATGAGAATTTTGATAATAATGTAGTCGTTTGACTATAGTTATTAAATTATTTTACTGAAATTCACATATTCTTGCTCTCTTACAAAAGATATAGGTGCACAGTAATTAAAAATCTAAAAATACTTACTTTAAATCAATTTTCCTTAAACTAACTTATCCTTTGGTTTTATAAATGTCTAGAAATTCTACCAACCATTGTCATTATACATACAGTTTGTGGATAACGGTGTGAATTGTACAAAATAATAATACCTTATTTTAATTATTATCATATATGTAAGCTATTTGGACAATTATTGGTTATCCCAAAAAACAAGTAACCTTATCTTCTTGTTCTTTAGAAAGACAATATACGTTACCTACTTATTCTTTGGAAAGACAACATACCTTACCTACTTGTTCTTTGGAAAGACAACGTACGTTACCTACTTGTTGTTTAGAAAGAGAAAATACCTTTCCTAATTGTTCTTTGGAAAGACAACATACCTTATCTACTTGTTCTTTAGAAAGGTAGCAGTGACACCTTACAGAGGCTTTTAAATAAAAATGTCGCATTGTGAGGTTTCCACCAAACTACTGCATTATTAAGGGATGCTGTAGAAAGACAACATACCTTACCTACTTGTTCTTTGGAAAGACAACATACCTTACCCACTTGTTCTTTAGAAAGACAACATACCTTACCTACTTGTTCTTTAGAAAGACAACTAACCAAACCTTCTTGTCCTTTTTTAAAAAACAACATACCTAACCTACTTGTTCTTTGGAAAGACAACATACCTTATCTACTTGTTCTTCAGAAAGACAACATACCTTACCTACTTATTCTTTAGAAAGGTAACAGTGAAACCTTACAGAGGCTTTTAAATAAAAATGTCGCATTGTGAGGTTCCCACCAAACAACTGCATCATTAAGGGATGCTGTAGAAAAACAACATACCTTACCTACTTTTTCTTTGGAAAGACAATATACCATTCCTACTTGTTCTTTAGAAAGACAACAAACCATACCTACTTGTTCTTTAGAAAGACAACATACCATACCAACCCTATTCTTTAGAAAGACAACCTACCTAACCTACTTATTCTTTAAAAAAACATCATACCTTACCCACTTTTTCTTTAGAAAGACATCATACACATTAATGACTTTAGAAGCTGCGTTTGATAGCATATCTACTTTAAGATTAAGGCACTAAAGAAAATTGCATTTGTCGCCATACAAGCTGTTCAACAATACAATGTTTAAAAAAAATATTTCCTCAAGTTCCACGTGTGAAGAGCTACACTTTTTTTATTATCTTAATTTCATTACAAAAATGGCGTAACGGCCCACACAAAATCGAGTATATCACAGCAGACTGTGACTTGCGATTGGACATTACAAAATTACAATTTCCCCTTTTTACCGTTTGGTGACGTTACCTTCACACACACTGCTATAAAAATTAAAACTTCTAATTTTTACTAAAAAATCCATATAATAAAATTCTACTGCGTAATTCTTCCATAATATGCAAGGGGAAGTATTTTAATATTTCCTGCAGGAACATCACAGCACTATGTTGACGGCGTGCATATTTAAAATAAAGCCTTTACGACGTGCGACTTACGTTCACGAAGTTGTTTCGTCATTAAGCGATACTCCAAACACTAGCGCTTCCCTCCAGGCATAAATTTTGTCCAAGTATTTTCCTTTTTTTTTAAATGCATTTGTTTTCGTTGCGTTGATAACAATGCATGAAGAAGGCAAAGTTATTAATCTCTATACTCACTCATGTATAAAATATACTAAAAATTATATATCAATGGTATACCCATTACGATAAAGTTTATTTGTTCAAACTTAAAGGTTAGTAAGTAATTAAAATAAAATACCACATTTAAGAATTTTAAGGTAACTTTCTTTATACTTACTCATGTATAAAATATACTAAAAATTATATATCAATGGTATATCCATTACGATAAGGTTTATTTGTTCTAAACTTAAAAGTAAGTAATTAATTAAATAATTAAAATAAAATTCCACATTTAAGAATTTTAAGGTACGTAGTTAAACAACTGACTTTCATTTCAACCGCACGGAATCTACTTTAGAAACTTGCACAAATGTTGGAACAATAATAGTCCCTTTTTACACATGGGTTAGTCCAGTATAGATGATACTGCATATACCGAAGGATAGGTGCCTCGAAATGTAAAACTCTTGAATGAATTATTATTACGTAACAAAAGGCCCTTCCCTATGCATTAATTTATTATCTAGCGCGACAAGGTGCTGCGTGCTTGGGTTTCTTGGTTATAGTTGGTATAAGTTTTAGCGCGAAAAGAAAAATTAGGACATTGTTTTGATTTGATTTTGTTTATTTGTTATTAATATCAAAAATCGTTCATTGATAACATATGTTACCATTTAACCGAGACAGCACACATAATATTTATTGAATAGTATAGTATTATATACTAAAGTAGCAGACCTAGCAGTCCGCTTTTTCGAGCGTACAGAAAATCACCCGAATCGACTAATAGTGCAATCCACAACCTACCATCCCCCCAACCGACCTCAGCACGGACGAAAAACTATCGTTAGGCGGCTCGGCACGTACTGACGGCCCCAGACGACGATCCCGCTATCCCTACCTGGTATACGAGGTATCAAAGAGTGCCGGGGCGCTTCTCGCCCCCACTCAATCGCAATCGCAACCTCAACCGCGTCACGGGGAACTCCCCTCCCGGCGCTGACTCACCTTCGTGTTCGAGGCTCACGCTGGTCGAAGGACTCCTTCAGAGTCTCGCCTGTCTTTCTACGAATAGAGAACACAGGTTTTGCTGAGACATCTGTATTTAATGCCATTAAATACCTAAAATCTCCTTTGTAACACGTCAAATAAAAAGAAACTGTATTTACTTGGTATTTACATTTATCTTTTCATTAGGAACAGATCCTACGCTTCAACTACTGGACGCAACGGGATGAAACTTGGCATACATATATGTTAGGTCCTGGATTAGCATAAAGGCTCCCGCGGGAATAACTATAAAAGAGTTAAACGAACTATAGCTGCACCTATAGCTCGCCATAACAAACTTCATTAGTGTAATTAAGGAGTTTCACGCCGATAACTGAATTTAGTGCGGGCGGAGCCGCTGGCAAAGTCTAGTAACTTATAAACAAAGACAAAGTTTTTTTTTATGAGGCATTCATCCTCTAGATATTTTTTACCGGTGAGGCAGCTATCCGCTATAAAGCATCTATCCCTAAAATATAAACGTCTGGGAAAATGAATGCTGTATAACATTTTCAACTGCTACGATCGAAATGCTCTACAAAACAGTAGATTAAGCACCAATGCATCTTTAAATATGACGTGTATTTCGATTTCGTTACTGAAAGACGTAACATGATTTTAATTAGTGTGGAGCATCTATCCTGGACTTACCCAAAGTGTTAGGAAGAATTTATGTGAAGTTTTATTTAGCAAGTTATTAATAAAAACCGTCTTAAAATACCTACCAAAAAGTAAACAGAACACAGATTTAAATGTTTACCTACCAGTTTCGTATCCTAACAAGCAAAAGCTGCTTTAGCTTGCTAAGAAAAATCTATTCTTTAAGCTCAAACAATAATAACGAATCCATTAAGCAATTGATGAATTTTGGATACCTCTGAAGACTTTAAGCCTAAATAATGAATAGGGAAGCCCCATTAGACGTCAGCTAAAGCATTAAATTAAGCAGAGACATGTCATGTTTAACACGAAACGAATGACGCGACGAAGCAGTAACGTGATTAAATTGTTAATATGACTTTTACTTAAAATGTTTACGTATTTTCTGTGCAGATTATTGTAAAATGTATACGTTCTACTCTCTTGTGTATGTTTTTACTCTTTTACAGCTTTACAACACAATTAAGAGATATTTTATTTTAAAATGAAACTAAGAATTTATCATAAAAGTTTTTTTTTATTTCTGAAAGTTCCTTTACCTCTTCTAAATAAAAAAAATAAAAATAAAAAAAAACTTAATAACAAAATATGACACCAATTTTCTAAACAGAATAATAAAAACCTGTTTAGGTTTTTTTTTGAATTATTAATAAGTGTAAACGGGGAAATTATATTTTTTTTTTTATTTATTGTTAACCTGTCAATACATTTTACGAGGAGTATGCATGTTAAAAAGTTGGCGCTCTCTAACGCGTAGCTACTGCAGCTCTGGGTACCAACCAATACGTGATATCCAGGCTGTAATCACTTGAACGTGCCACTGTTGATGTAGCAGATCGGCATACAGGCAAAAATTGTGTGACCACACCAAGGCAGGACCGATTTCTTCAATTAAATGCTAGAAGGCAACCCAATGTGACGGCGATGCAATTGGTCCAAAAGCTCCAGGCGGTCCACCAGCTGTTGGTCAGAAGATAACATGAAGTTGGCCTACAACCGCGCAGACCGCTTCTTGTTCCAGCTCTTCGGCGTGGCAATCGCGGTGGTCTTATTGGCCTGATCAACAAACAATTCTGTCGCATCTCGTTTCGGGTTTCATCCAGACTCAAGGAAAGCACGTGTTTGAAGAAAACCTAGTAACCTAATTATATATATATAGGTAATCATTGTGTGGGCGGAAATTTGCATCGGTGGGCAAACCGAGCTCGTTTGGATGAGAGGCAGCATGACAGCTCAAAAATAACTTACATATTATGTGCTTGAATATATCGAAAAGGAGTAATTCTGACATAAGTGTGTATTGAAAAATTTTGCTAATGCGAGTGAAATGAAATAGTTTGTATTCTTCAAAAAAAGGTCATCCAAAACCAGGGAAAGATCATCATCGCCCAGAGCCTTCATATCCTCTTCCCGTAAAGCTACATTAGCAGCTAAGAAAATGCAGCGACTATTGGACACTTTGTCCGGCTAGCTGGACAAATGGAGAATACCCGTAAATGCCAGCAAAATTACTGCAATCCTGACCGGCCTGTTTCTTTTACCAAAACTTGAGTTTCGAGGCCAAGTTATTGAGTGATAACCCAGCGTAAAGTACCTTGGTTGCATAATAGACCGCCCCTTGCGTATGCGAAAAATGCTCGACCATGTGTCAGCACGCGCAGTACTTTCCTCTGACTTGCCACTCAGAACCAAAATTCGCCCGTACAAATTGTATATCCAGTCAAGACTGACCTACGCAGCCCCTGCTTAGTACGGACTTCTACCTTCTAACAGCAAACGTAAGCTCCAGGTTGTCCAAAATAAGTCGCTGAGAATAATAACCGGCGTGGGCCGCTATGTCCGCAACTCCACCATCGCTAGAGACACCAAAACTGAATCACTCGCAGAGTTTATATCTGGTTTGTCAAAACGCCTATTCACTCGCGCTGATAACTGTATTTAATCTAAACAACAGATGCAACTCAAACTCCGCGCCAAAATGTAAAACAGTTGTGCTAATCTAACAACAAAAAAATAAACAAAAAATTAAATTTGGAACCATAAATAAATCATCCATCCCAGATACTTATTTGACTGAATGTATTTAATATCGCTAAATTACTTCGACTAGAAGCAATCCTGACAATATCATTGCTGCAATAAGAGTAAGGTTTGCTACGATACGATACACTAAAAGAGTCCCAGTTTAGGCGCGGCGTCGGCAGCAGCGTTGTATCATAGGAATTGGTCCCTTTCCTTCCCTTATACAATAATATAAAGCAAATCTTCCTCATCGTTGGACGCAGCGAAATGAGAAAACACTTCGCTAACAGCCAGAAGTAGACGCCGTGCACTTCAGTCAGTTCTACCGTAACCACGATGTGGTTAAATCCACGTCGAAATATCGGTACCAAAAAAGGTACGTTAACGTATATTTTCGAGTTAAGACCACAACAAAATAATAAAAAAGCAATAGTTAACATTATTTTCAAATGACATCTTTTCTCTTTTCACTAAGGATATATTTTTCTCGTCTTAACTAAACTCTTTTATTAAAAAGTCTTCATCGTTAACATCATACAAATAATACCTATCTACTTACTACCATACACTGTTTTAATCATACCGTGTTGCTTCTAGCAGCATGTGGCTTACAAATCCATGTGCCGCTTACTCTCAGGGGAGCCACGTAATTCGAGAGCTTAACAAACGGCCACGCTAGGAAAATATATGGGTTTCGGTATAACCTATTTCCGTGTACCACACAATAATCTATGTAAATATATACGTTTTTAATCTCAAATATTTTAAAGGCATCTGCAGGTACCTACCTATCGTTTTGTAAAAAATAACTGAAATACATACATATCGAATGTTGGTACCTAAAAAAATAGTGCATTTACGGTGATACCCCGGCGTCTTTATTTATAATATATGCTTTAGATTTCATCTGTCTGTATGGCATTCGTTTTAGCGAATATCAATGATGTCTACTTGGAATTGCTTGCATCAATCTAAGTAAACAAAATATATATTTGAAATGGGATTTTAAGGCTGAAAGTGGCGTTACTGAGTGATTTATATTGTAGGTGTAAACGAGATTTGGCGCACATGACAGTCTAGTAGCTTTCTTAAGATGAACCGGGAAGTTGAACAACACGCGTGCGGAGGTGTGGATTCGATCCCCGCACAGGAAATATTTTTTTTATATTTATTTACGAAAGAAGTATAAAAGTATTTGTATCAGTTGTCTAGTGTAGTACAAATCTTTCTTATTTTGGGACCAGATGGTTTGTGTTAGATGTCCAGAAATATATGTATAAAACATATATTTTAAGTTTTTTTTCTTAAAATGTATAGAAAAAAAATAAACGTTTCCTCCTAATTTGTGTGCCTAAATATTTGACATAATTTAGACTGCCAAATGTGTATTACCTCAATGGATTTAACTATATATACTATATATAAATACCTAGTTGCCTTCAGTTGATAAAGTTTTTAAAGGCTGCGCCCTACTCGAATGTGCAGTTTTCTGCTCGTTTTTAAAATCGATTCCACTATCCTGTTGCAAGTTACAGACTGAAAAAAAACACACGGCTTACCACATACTTTAACTAATTAGTAATTGTATTTGTTTAAAAACATCGTTTTAAAAAATAACGGCTGAACCTTTCGTTTTCCTATTTTTACTTGCTTTTCACTTATTTTAACTTATTTAATCTTCATGCATTAAATCACTACGTTAAAATTTAAAAATTTATCAAGTGATTGTATGTAAGTGCGCACGCCTTGCTTTTCTTGCAGTCGTACGTGGATATAAAAAAAATTAAATTCATTTTGGAAAAATTTTTTTTAACTTTTTAGTACAATTTTCTGTAACATTGAATTTTTATATGATTCTAATGTTTTAAGAAAAGCAAGTATTTTAAAAAATATTTTTATATTAATTCATAACTCTTTACCAACTTGTAGCAGGAACATAATTTATTTCATGAAATGTTTAGTAACTATAAAGCTAGTAAATTCCTGTAATAGACCCCCGGACACAGACAAAACAAGATTCATTAACGAAATATCGAGGTATCCGACTAACTTTGATTATGTGTTAACAGGCGACTGCAATATCGCAATATATAAACAAAATATGTGAACTTGGGTTAGAATCAGGCATAAACTAGTATACTCGTATACAAAACAAGGACGGCAAGACAACTAGATCATGCATCGATCATATTTTTGTACGGAGCGCTAACGGCAGGACAACTAACACCGCGGTGATTAAAAATCAACTAGCTGATCATATGACAACCGGTTTTGCGTCGGCCGACGCCCCGACAAGCGATAACACGCAGTGCGAATACGTAAACAAGCTAGACGAAATTAAAGTAAGAATTGAATTAAAAGCTTTTGACTGGGAACCGGCCTTTAAAATGGATCATCCTAACGATACTTTAAAATTCATTGTTAACAAATTCAGCAATATATATCAAAAATGTCAATATAAAATAAAAATTAAACAAAACAAGTCTTGTGAATGTAAAACAGAACGGATAGAAAATATGTGTATTAATTATGTAATTAATATGTATATTAATATGTACTAGAGACAAACTGCTAGAAATATGGCTGAAAGATAAAAACAATAAGGGTAATAGACTTTTATATAACAAATATAGGTATAAAACAAATAAATATATAAATAGAGTTAAAAACATAAAAATTAGAAAAGAAATATGTATAATTTCAATAATTCTAAAAAAATATGGTCCTGTTATAAAAAAATTATGTGTAAAAGTAGTACAATCTATAGATAATTTAATAACAAAATTCTTTAAAATAAATCACAAAATTTTATGTAATATGTTTGCCACTGAAATTCAAAAAGATGTTGAAAACTTAAATAATAACTGCACAGTACCACTTATGGAAGACTTGTCATATTGTATTAAGCCAAACTTATCGATGAAAATAAATAAAGCAACCAATGGTGTAATACATAAGATTATTATTCAACTTAATAGGAAGAAAAGCCCCGGGTTTGACATTAACTCAAAGCAATATGGATTCCAAAAAGGACGAAATATGAATCAATTATTGGGGGACTTTACTGATAAAATAAATGATTTTTTTAATTGAGGGCTAACATGTCATCGCAATATTTATTGATTTCAGATAAGCTTTCGAAACTTTACAAGTAAACACTTTATAAGAAAAATTATACGACAATGGTATTAAAGGGCCATTACTGAAATGGTTCAAGAATTAACATACAAACAGGTACATGGCGGTTAGCATAGCGGGAGAGCTCAGTGATAGGATAAAGACCGAATAAGGCACGGCACAAGGGTCGATCCTAGCCCCAACTGAGTATCTTTTGTATGTCAATGAAATGTGCAACTTATTTACAAAAGGATCAGTTTATCAATTCGCCGACGATACTTGCCTACTAACAGCACACTCAGACATAATAACAGCTCAGCAAGATATGCAGACCAACTACGACCTCGTCTGTAAATGGGCTCATGACGTTGGGCTTGTAATAAACGCGACTAAAACTAAAATGATACATTTGCGATCACCATATAAAAAACTCAGCGTCACACCAACAGTCGTGGCTCATGAACACCAATGTTTACACAAAAAAACTAGTATCGACGCCTGTACGTGCAGTTCACTCGAGCTGGTCAGTCAATATACTTACCTGGGACTCATAATAGACAGCCACGTAAACTGGAAAAAATATATTAATCACGTATGTGATAAGCTACGCGTACTCTTGTCAAAACTGTCTATACTAAAATATAAGTTACCGTATAATACACTTAGACTTATATACTTAGCCCTAGAGACTCGATCATTTCATATGGCATAGGAAGCTACGGTCGAACTTATAAATCATATATAGAAGAAGTGTATAACCTCCAATTATTTATATTGAAAACCATTGTACCTATAAAAATTAAAAACTTGTATAAGGATAATTATAATAATCTATTTGGCTATTGCAAATTATTAAGTATACATGATAAAATAACACTAAAATTTATTTGTGAAAATTTTAATGTAATAACTTCATTAGAAGAAAAAGTAAGATCTAGCAACCTACGTACTTTAACATACTTATCACATTATAAATTACCTAGCTATAATAATGTATACGGACAGCGCATAAAAAATTATATGCTCTCCGAAATACTAAATAAGTTACCTAAAGATATTATAGACAAAATAAGGAAAAACAACAATACCAAAAATTGTAAAAATACACTTAAGTCACATTTCATCAAACAAAATATGGTATTACAGTACAATAAATAAAATATATTGCATTACATGGTAAAATGCCCTAAGTTTTGATTAAATATGAAAGCGACGACTTAAGCCCCTACATATAATCCTCAATAAAAAGGATTGACAGAAGGAAGGTTTATTTTAAGGGAACAAACAGATGGATAGATGACGATACATATCTAATATAGATATAGAAACTGAAATGCACGATAACGCAAGAAACGATTTCGTGGAGTAACAATCATATACTTAAACACAGTAAATAAGAAGGTAATATCCAATTTTCATGTACAGTATCTCTTGCAGAATTTGGCTGTCTTCTGCCTCAAAGTTCTCTTCTTGATCTGAAGTTCGACAGTTTGCAACTTGGTTTGGATTGTTGCAAAATGCAGCACACAGACAAATCGAACTATTCCAATCACAGAGGCGCTTTCCTGAGCAAGATGCTTGTTCAATTTCAGTTTCGTCATCTTGCCGCAGCTATCGGCTTAGCTATTTGATATTGCTAGGCACTTCTGATATTAGAAGCTTTACAACGGCCATTGTGCGGTAATGTTAATCAAGATTATATTAACACTTACATTAGTTATTCTACCTTAAAAAGCTGGTCAGTTTTGTGTCGTACACACATCAAGTTAGGGTTCCATGGAACGAGAATTATCGCGGATATTTGAAAAACCTTGATTTTATTCAAAACAAAGTATTTATAAAGCTCCATCATTATATTTATTAGACACACTACGCGAAAAAAATAAATATCATACGTCAAATCAATGTATGGCGAAATATCATTTTAAATGGTATTAATTAACATAAGACACCTAACAGTAAAATCAGAATCGACGCAAAGATTTCTATAAGAACTTTGTATAAAATGCTAATTATACCTAAAAATTCTGTCTGCTTATAGTTAAATATTTTGTATGCTTTAGGTGCACTTGTTTATTCCTTTTTAGATCTTAATGTTTTTGCAGTCGGGTTTTTTCATAGACCTCGAGTGCTGTAATCTGTCCTATGCACTGTGAAAATTGGCCACTATTTTTATAGAAAGAGTCAATGCGACACTTCGCCAACTACTCGCATACTGTGAAGTCGCTCTGTCTCTTTCACTCACATCAGCCATATTTACATCACAGATGGTTAGGAAATGCGCTGTCCATTATCTATGTCTATGGGTTTTTATTTCATTAATATTTT
Organism: Apoda limacodes; assembly: GCA_946406115.1. Classification (NCBI taxonomy): domain Eukaryota; kingdom Metazoa; phylum Arthropoda; class Insecta; order Lepidoptera; family Limacodidae; genus Apoda; species Apoda limacodes. Next base: position 18,137,549 of record OX291548.1, on the reverse strand, counting down.
TTTGTTTTAACGCTCTAATCTTCGGAAGTATCAGTTGGATCTGAAAATCCTTTTCTGCATTTGCTAGCCTAATTCTTTATAAAGGTTATTCATTAAGAATATTTAACATCACGCTACTACCTTTAGGAGCCGACCAAAAAGAAAAATAAGGAAAAAAAGGGCAGAACAACGTCTGCCCGGTCCTGCTAGGAAAGCACAAATCTGACGACAGCGCGGCAACATCAAAACAACGATACAATTATACACGTAGATACAATTTTTAATTGGCTGGTTTGATATAACTAATGTAAAAATAATAAATAAGTTCTCATTTAACCTACATCTAAATGCTTATTAAAATTAATTTACGAATAAGTTATGGTTCGTTATTTATATGTAGGTACCTAATAAAATAAAGACCTTGGAGATTTCTGTGAAGTCCCGTGAATCAACGGTTTTCTATCAATATGTTGGTACATCCTGTTGCAGGTAAGTGGTATGAGAAAAAAATATAAATTACTTCTGAGAAAATTAACGCGATGTTATATAATGCAAATCATACAAATACTAACAAAAACAATTCAGTATGTATGTACACACTTATCTTAAAAGACCGGTCTAGTGCAAGTTGGACTCGCTCCGTGGTACTTAATAAGATTCTTAACCGTTCTTTGTATTTAGTTTAAATCAATCAAATCAAAATCAACATATATAGGTTTTCCTAAAATCTATAACTACAAAAACTTTTACTTTTTTTTTATTATATATTATTGAAAATATACTTACTAGTTTCAGATAAGTAGATAGGTAATGGTCAATTTTCATATATTATCTTAATTAACTTTAAAACTGTCATAATAGGTTTATAGTAAAAATATTATAAAAAAATTGACTCACACAATAAGCCTTTTCATTTGATTGTCAAACGGTACATTTTCCATTTTTCTAATTCTTTAATGTACCCCCAAAAGTGATAGATAAATATTCTACCCCATAAAAACTCATAGGTGCACCAAATTTCAAATTCACTTGGTCCAGTGAATTTGGAGCTAATGCCTGTGACAAACGAACAGACAGACACCCGAGCGATAATTTTTGGGGGTTCCAACGCTTTTCGTTCGGACGTCGAAACCCTAAAAATATAAAGGTTTTGTACTTAAATATCTGCAATGGTTAAATACTTATACGTCCATAACCTTACTTAGGTATTTAAAAAACCAGAAGAAAGGTATTTTAATTTAATTAAAATTAAACGTTGAACGGAATGTCTCCATCAGACATAATTTTAAATGACACGCTTACCGGACATTATAATGTCAAGGGAATGTGGCGTTGAGCTTGCTTCGGGTTTGGTCTGTGACAGATGCAGGATAGATGTCGAGTAGAGCTTCACACCGCAATGAATAGCCGTTTACAAGATTGCGGCCTACCTAGTGCTGCTTGTCACATTGTCTTCAATTTGTCAACCGGTATAATACCTCACGACACCTTGACACAATTGTCTTTGGTTCAAAGTATTTACGTGTCAAAATGTGTACGCATGTTTATATATACGATTCAAACGAAGGATGAAGCACTTTAAAAAGTCATTGATTCAGTGGCAAAGTTTAACTTGTGTAAAGTTCATTATAGACGTGAACTTATAGAAAAAAATTGCAAGAGTTACTCTCAGGGCAGTAATCTATCACAATTTCAGGATTTACCTCATTAATGGGAGTTATAGTTCGTCCATATATAGCAAAAGGGATATATTTTCCTCCCTGGTCTTCTAGTTTACAATTTTTTACTCTGAAAGTGATAATTTACGACTTGTTGCGGGAAGTAATATATAAAACCTCATTAGTTCAGATACACTGTGTTGGAATCAGTGCGTTGCGGCGATGGGCTCATCACCTGTCGTGCAGGATTATTAATTCTGTGGCAGGACTTAAGTGGTTATTGAGGGAAGGCTGTCCTCCAGATCATGGTGTAGGTGTCTGTCCAACCCCTATTTGCCTCTATCTTAGATTAGAAAATGTGAAGATATAGATATACATACATAGCGTAAGCGTAACCAGGAACAACAAGGATGGGGTGCTACTACTTTGGGACTACAGAAAGTGCCTATAACCTCAAGAATTTCACCTGTCGGTACGTACTGTACTGTATTTTTGCATTATAAAAATAACTTTTAATAAATCTGCCCTACTTTTACCCGGCCTGCCCCACCTTAGCATAGTCTGCTCTACGAAAACAGAGATAAAAGCCCCTAAGATATTCTAAGTTGAAGCATTTAAGAGGCTATACTACCTAAATATTTTTTTGTCAAAGGTTTTTCCATATCCGCTGAGAAAATCCGACTATAATTGAAAAAAACTTTGTTCGATAAAAAAATTCTAAATTGACCCCTTATAACTGTTCTTTTAAGTTTTGGCAAAGAAATACTTAAAGTTCTAAGTGTCATTAGTAAACCCTGAGAAAAAGCTTTTTTTGATAAAAATGATGTGTAAACTAATAATTTATTTCATGTATTTCTATGAAAATCTTAGTGAGTTGATACGTCGCTGTACTACTCACGCACGCTCAGTTCTCAGTATCTCATCATCCTTGTTTTTACTCAAGTTTTCTGTCACTCTTAATCTCAGGTAGCACACGGGGAGCTAATTAATACAGATAGACCTCTGCTTAGTAGGTGTCTTCTCAACTGAGAGGCATAAGTTCGATTCCCGCACAGGACAAATATTTATGCAGTGTATTTTCTGTTTGTCTTGTCTTTGAAACACACTCTGTGTGTTTTAAATTTAAAAAGGTGATTAGATTTTAAGGATATATCCTTTAGTTAGAATCAATAATCTCGTAAAATTAAAAAGAGCCCGCAGGCAGAAATTTATAACGGTATTTATGTTAACAGCTAGCTATAGCAAGCTTCAAGAGGAGTTGTAGGAATCTCTCGCCAATACCCGAAATTAGTGCGGGCGGAGCTGCGGCCACAGCTAGTACAATTATATACCTAAGTACATTTTTTAAAATTACACTTCTTTTAAACATCTGTACTATTTTTACATAAAATACCACAAGCCAATTCGTTTTAAAATTTTTGATTGACCACAGACTTTCTAATACCTTTAATATATATATATAATATAGATATATATATATATATATGTATATAATCTGAATCTTGAAAACGGCTCCAACGACTTTCATGAAATTTAGTATGTCGGGGGTTTCGGGGGCAATAAATCGACCTAGCAAGTTTTTATTTTTTTAATGTCGTTTTAATGTATTTTATTTTAGAAAATGTCGTTTTATCCGTGTTTTCAGGCAATGATTAACTGAAAAATATAACTCTTCCTGACATCTATTGGCGAGTAGTAATACTATTATTTTTAACGACACAGCAACACTAAAGCTACTTGACAATAGGTGTCGTTGTTAAAAAAAAACAAGAAAAGCTCGGTCCTCCAGGTACTATTATATCATACCAGTAATTGGCCAATTTCATAATTTATTAAAATTCAGTTAACTAATGGAGGAGATGCCTTTTGTGACGAATCTACTGACTAAAACCGGCCAAAAGCGTGTCGAAAAAGTAGATACAAAAAAAAATATCATAAGCTACTGCTATGGTTCCCAAGGTTCTGTAGTCAAACAAGGAACCCTTACAACTTTAGCATGTCCATCTGTTTGTATGTCAGTTACAATTGTTTAATAATAGAAAACAATTGAAACTACGGTGTACAACAATGATTTTTTTATACTGCTAAAGTGGCAAACAAGCTTTCGGTTCACCTATGGACGCTTGCAACACCTGGGGGATCACTCGCGCGATGACTTAGTCATTCTTCAAAAAATTGAAGGGTTTTAAAAATCAAATAACTTCTTACTTTAAGAACTTCGTATATTTGGTAAGTACCTATACATATAAGATTATTTCCTGCCGGTACATTTAAAAATTACTATTAATTAATTTTTAAAAAATTACTATTAATTAATTTTTAAAAAATTAGGGTGCCTATACTATATGTTAAGTAGGTATAAAAAATATCTATTTGAGCGGGGTATCATTAAGTTGAGAACTAAAATGATTATGAAGTAAGATTTATTACACATTTATACAAAATAGTGCACTCTTAATGAAATATTTGACGCCAAAGTGTCGACGGCGTAGGTAAAACATATAAACTTGGTATTACCATAGTAAGTAGGTTATGTTCATAATACGTAGGTAACGGCGCTTATGTGTGAGCCCCTATATACACGCCCATAATACAACATCTGATGCAGTTAATGCTGCGCTCTATACTGTATTAAATTATCCATAGTCACAAGAGAATAGTACTTTGATCCGCAGGCGAAGTAGGTATATATGTATGCGTATGCGATGCCGCGTTGTAACTTAAAATAATTATACTATACTAAGTAAATTATACTGCTACATTATTATCTTCTACGGATCGAAAATTAATCTATGTCGTGGAAACATTTACACATATTATTTATGGCTATCAATAATATATCATTTGCCGCGTTATTCCTATAAGTACCTAATCATGCCGTCAATTCCAACAAATCGTTAATGTAATCCGTCAATCTGATATGACATAATTTATGATATGACTAGCTTTTGCCTGCGGTTCCACTCGCCCTAAATTCTGTTATCTGTGTAGGATTTCAACGACCTACGAAAAACGAAAAAAAAAGAACTTACACTTGACGTTTTCAGGTACCCTATGTCCTTTCCCGGAACCAAACCATCTCCATGCATTTCATCTGAGTCGGTACAGCGGTTGAAGCGTAAAGAAAAACAGACAGAGTTACTTTCGCAATTAAAATATTTAATATGGATCTTAAAATAATAAACCCATGTCGCCATTTATGAGTCAATAGTTATGTAATGATGTAATTTCCTATTATCAAACGTCTACTCACTTAGTATGACGAAAATAAAAAAGTCTTAATCAAATATTTTAGGACAACAAAAAAATGACTGACAATCACCACAGACCTTGTGCTTAAGGTCGTACCTCAATATTAGGTATATTATTATTGTGTATCTTATTGTTATTATTCTAGTCACGATTACAGCGTAATGGAATATCTGATATTTGTTATCTTACTTGAATTACAATGTACTAAGTCACCAGCTACGTCATCTGCATGGATGTCGTTTGAGAGATTTTTATTCACCGTATAACCAATAACAGTTAGTATAGAATCGACACTGCAAAGTTAAGCCTATACTTTGTGAGGGACATTCTTATACCCATAAAGGAGCAATTCTTGCATAATATGCGGTGGTTAAGGGGCGATTAATCGATGTAGCTAGGTTTCATTTTTAGAAAAAGTCGTTTCATTAGTGTTTTCAGGCAATGATAAACAGAAAAATAAGACTGTTCCTAACGTCTTTTGGCGAGTATTATTATTATTATTATTATTATTTAATATTATTTTACCGACACAGCAACACTTAAGCTACTTGACAATAGATGGTTAAAAAAACGAGCAAAGCGTCAATAACTGCTATCACTAACTATATCATGAAAATTCTTAAATTCAATTATGTATTAAAACTTTTTGTTTTGCTCTCTCTTTTGTAAAATTATCAAATTGATTTTCATGTGTTGTTTGCTAAGTGACGATATCATAATTTTTATACTATTATTTTTACCGACACAGCAACACTAAAGCTACTTGACAATAGATGGCGTTGTTAAAAAAAAAAGATTTTTTTATTATTACACTAGGTCTCGAAGAAGGCGGGTGGTTAGTGTAAAACTTATAGTGGTTGAAAACGTTGATAAAGGGTCATGTACGTATAATTATATAAAAAAATATAAAGAAAACATTGTATATGATGAAATAACGAGTCAAGAAAATTTAATAAAGAAATTATCACTAAGTACTTAGCTTTATTTTCGCCGTTAAAGCTGTGTCTCCACAGAAGATACCAGAGTTTAACAAAACTCTTGTACAATTGCAATCCTTGATTTCACTTATACGCGCACTTCCTAAATGTCGATTATAATTATAATTTCCACTTTCACTACCTTACCCTTTTCATAAATACGTTCCTATCTTTATGTATGTATACGCAAAGTTTTGTGTAGTGAAAAGCGTGCGTGTGTGTAAAGTTATGTCTATAAAATATATTCATTAATAAAAAAAAATAACAAAAAGTTCCAATACCTAAACAACCTTCGGCATGTTCCTGAAACCTTTTCAGATTTGTTATTTTTTTCATTATTATCCGAAAAGTAGTATTTTAAAGAAATCCCTACTTCATGGGCTCCCTCCGCTCCAATACCCATGAGCCTCCTGAGCTAGAAATTGGCTCAGCCTGCGAAACTATCCTAGCGACCTACTTCCCCTGGTTCTAAGTTATAAATTTCAAACCATCAAAACAGATTTCCTGATCATCTCATAGGTATCACACTAGAACTCAGACATAGATTGTTCATTCTCCTCCTAAAATAGTACCTATTACACAATCATACTTCTCTCCTAAAGTCTGCAGACATCCTAGACTTCTGTCATGTTAGACTCCTAAGACATAGAATAGCTTAATATTAATGTTGAAAAGTAAATTTCAAACATTGTCCTAGTCCAACACCTGTTCGTGACGAACATTTCCAATTCTATAACCACGTAGGAAACAATTATATGAGGTCTAGCAAAAACTGGATTCCTACGCACTGGCGCACGATACCAACGGTTTCCTCAATGAGTTTTCCAGAGCCGTCATATATCATTTCCCGAAGCTACAAACTCAAAAATGGCGTTGAACATAGGTGATGAAATTATATTGTGAAGTAATTTCTAGTATGCTCCAGCATTAGAAATAGGTTCCATCCCCATCCAATTGGATGGTTTGAGTTCCTAAATGTATGAGGTCTCAAAAAAAAATATTTTTAAAAGTTAAATTGAGATATTAAAACTATTTCTAAACTCTACAAGTAATTAGTTATGAGAATTAACTTATATTGAGAAAATTATATTCACTCATGGTTAAAATTATTTGATCTGATGTGTTTCTAAGGTGATGTTAATTATACGAATTAATCTCTATCCGTTACTTCGTGAAATTTAGTGACTTGATTTAATTTTGAAGTCACGACATCGAAGAACAGTAAGGTATAAAAATACCTATAGACTTTATGATTTCTCGGCGATACTGTATTTGCTATTAAACACATTTTTATATAGTTGTTGTGAGTTCCTTTAGCAAGATAATTTAGTTTTAAAATATTTTCATGTAGTATTAAGCTTTACAAACATTGCGTTTGAAAATCACTTAATGAAGCTTTAATTTAAATGTTTAAGTAATTGTAATTACTTGTTTGAAACAATACACATCAAACAAAATAACATAACAATTTTACATACATTCAACCAATCACATAAAACACTTATGTAAATAAAATCGATTTCAAAGGCTCGCCCCTACTCAACTAAATGATAATTCAAAAATTGCAGTCGTTGCCGATGCCCTCTTCTTCGGTCTGCTGTCGAAATTCACTCCTCCAAACTGTATAAAAGGAAAAGAGAACCCTACCTGAAACTTTAAGATTCGTTTCAGGCCTAAGCTCCTAATTTATAAAACCGGTCGAAAGATGAACAAAAAAAAAAGTAAACCAAATGTAGAAAGTTGAAAGAGGATCTTCTCTCGTCTCATGTTGTATCAGCTCCTAAATATTAATAAATATGTTACAAAATGTTTAATACCTTGTAATTGAAGGGATGTTCAAATACACAATTACCTTATCTAATACACTTTTAATAATTTAACTTTTAAAATTATCACTTATTTATTTGTCTTCTGATCGGTCGTCTCTGGACGAGAGCTAACGAAAAACTTTCTATTTTCTATAGTCCTTTTTTATTAGACCGGCCGTCGCGGGACGAAAGCTAACGATTAACTGACTTAAGAGGATACACTTCGCGGCGTCTCGCAGCGGGCTCCATACAAACGAATTTCTCACTTATTTTTGACATTTGCTGATCAAACACCACGAAATTTTGAAAAAATGTTCTAGTAATAAATATGTAGGTCTGCATTGTGCCAGTTTTCTATAAAATTTTATAGTTCAAAAGTTATACAGGATTCTAGTTTTTCATACAAATGATTTTAAAAACATTTCTAGTTAATAGAACGTTTTACAAGATTTCGGAAAAACCACAGACCTCGGTATTCGGCTTGGGATTATGACCTTGGAATTAAAAGAAGGGAGTTGACAGTAAATGTCAAAAACGAAATGTATCCTCTTAAAATCCTACACAATTCTTCATCTGAACTTTCAGCAAACACCCAGTTCGTGGGATAAAATCAAGTTACGTTTGTTAAAATCTCCACTAGAACCCAAGATAAGAATTTTCACGATTTTTTGTCTCAAATATTTACATGTGTGAGTTAATCGTCGTGTAAGTCCAAAAACCATAAATCCACAGTATAATGCGTTTTCTCTCGGATTTGTTAGGGCTGGCAAACTACATCATGTGAACTTTTTAATTTTCTCAAGGAAAACTTTGAACCTTTTTATTTAGAAAAATCCATTAAATCGTGGTATCCTAACAATAACACTCTACAGAATTCATCCAATAAGATTTTCTTATTTTGGATAAAATTTTATATAATTATGTATAAATTATTCATTTTTTTGTTATATAACTTCTTTGGTTATAAATACGATTTACAAATAAATAGTTCTCATTCGATTATTCCCATTATTTTTATGATTTTCCACAAATCTGCATATTGTTGACATTAAACGTTCGAAAACTATTAATTTTAAATTGTATACTCTTAAAATGTCTAATTTCTCTCTAGAATAATCAGTCAGAATGTTGATTATAAATTGATTTAAGATGTTTATAGTTTTTAAAAAATTAAATCAATAATATTTGTTTTCTATTTTGTGTCAACCCTTAAGTTTGAATGTTTCAAATACGTGTTACTGATGATCCTGCTAGATGCCTGCTTTTTTTTTAAGGCACTCATATACGAAACTCGGCCAGTTTAACTTGGCCTGTGAAAACAATTTTGTACTGAAGTGTCTTTAACTCCGATAAAGATTGAAACTTGTGTGCCCTTTGTCGAGTTCTGGCGAAAAATTAAATATTGGAATGATTTTTTTTGATGAATAAGTGATTTCTACAGTAACAGAAACTTTTTTAATTTTTTTAAACCACTAAGGTGGCAAACAAGCTAGCGGTCCGCCTGATGGTAAGCGGTCACCGCAGCCTATGGACGCTCGCAACACCTGGGGCATCACTTGCGCGTTGCCGACCCTTCAATAATCTAATCACTTCTTTTTTTTAAGAACCCTATACTGTAGTCCTTACAAAAAACCTTGGGAGCTCATTCTACAACGAAATCATTCGCGGAAGGAATGCCAAAATGGTTATAGGAAAAAGGTAGAGAATGTTATTGTATTGATAGTGTCATAAATATTTACCACAACACCACCTAAGAGACCAGGGGCTTCTTAATGTCTCGAGTACTCTGGACTTGTAAATTCTAGACTAAATTGTATACAAGTACCTTTTACTTCTTGAGACTTCTAAGTATAGAACTTTAATCATCACGCACTGAGGGGTTTCAGAAGTGCTTCTTTCGCGAACGCCTAGGACGTGGAACGAACTTATTGGCGAAGTTTTTCATAGGGACTGCGGTTTAGGTCATAACCTCAGTAAGAGAGTAATTCGTTTTTTAGATTGTCGGGAACGCAAGAATAATGCTTCTGGTTGCGTCTATAGTCTACGGTGACCGCTGTTGTACCTAATTTTTTGCCACCTTAGTGGTATAAATTTTCCATATTTTTGTTTACCAAGCAAAAGAATCGAATTTTCCGCTAGAACCACCTTAATAAAGAACTACCTAAAATAACTGGTGTTCCAATCACAAGCAGGCAGTGTCATGTTCAGATGTACCTACTGTCCGGCCAATTACCTATTTGGTTTAAAAAAACCGTAACAAATTAAAGACGTTTTTTATTCATCGGTTAATACCATCTATGTGGCTATGCAATCAGACGTAGGTACCTACTTATCATATATTTTTCTCAATTAGGTTTTTTTGTTAATTCTGTTTGATCCAACATACGCACTGTATTATTATTTGCTACTATTGCTGTTTTTGTGATGATCCAAAAGTGTTAAAGAGCCATACATCGCGTACACATTACCGGTAAAACATTATAGAGGTATTCCTTATTTGCGAAGTTTATTTTTAGTCGGAAACACCATGATTACACCCATATTCCGTTTTTAACACGTTCGGTACCAAATTAAAATTCCGTGGGCACAAAAAGATCAGAACAATTTTTTTTACAAATGCTTAATATTTTAGAACAACAAAGGAATGGATAACTATTCATCAGCGAAATGGTTCCAGTACATTTGATTATTAAAAATATATCTCCCTAATAAAAAACAAGATATATATTCCAGTAGAACCGGTTAGATACACCAAAACTAATAATACGTGAGTACGATGACTCTTATATTGTTATTTGCCGTATTGGCCAAATAGTCAGTTATTAGAAGGCACACGGGAGATGCACAGTGTTCTAAAACTATAGTAGTGTAGCTTAAAATTGAAATTAATTATAACTTGCTTTTTGCTCCAAGATGGGGAAGATTTTAACATTTATACTATGCTTGCTTCTGGCTTCAGCTATTGCAGAAAATGGACACAAAAGAGGTACATAATTGAATATTTAATTTAAAATGTATACATTATTTAAGCACGTACTAAGGATATTACAGTATATACTTACGCGTACTTTTGATTGCTCGAACAAGTATGAGGAAACATGTACATATTATTTTGAGGTCATTGTAAGACGTCACTGCCCTCTACAAAAAATAATTACAAAAAGTTTGATTATTGATAAGCTTTTTGTAAACTGTCTTGTGTATAATTTACAATAAAGTAACCGAAGCCCGCAGCGCTGCCTGGGATTTTTGAGTATTAATTCTACAAGTTCGATATTTTTATACACCTTATGTATTTTTGCTTGCAATTTCTACAGTATTTCAGATTCTAACTCAGTTTTATGTAGGCTTTTGCACGAGCTGTTGCGTTGGTAAAATAACCTGTTAGTTTGTTTTGAAATTTCAATAATATTTTGTTTTTCTTGTAAATTATAAAATTAACACTGATTACTCTGCTGTTAAAATCCTGCTAATATTATATATATTTGCTTTTAATCACACCGCAAAGGAATATCCAATTAAGCTGAGATTTGGCACAGGGATAATTCAAGAGATGAGGAGGTACAAAGGCTATTTTTCCCGGAAAATTCAAAAGTTTCCGCGGGAATAACTTAATTACACTTGAGCAAACTACAGCTTCGTGCTTAACAATCTTCTTTAGTACACTGAAGGAGTTGCTATTGATAAGCTCAGAAAATAAGTCAAAATAAAATGGATTTCTTATACACTAAATTTAAAATGTAGCAAATTTGAGAACATGATGAACATGATATAATACGGATCTTGAGAAGTTTGATTATTCACCATGATTATTATTTCTATTTCGATGACTTCGATTTGAAAAATTCATATAAGATATTTTTGCATACACCCTTGTTCATAAAGCTGCATTTACTGCACTGTTTTAAACTTCAAAATAGCGTTTATTACGCACTTATGCGGTAAAGCCAATCACCGCACAAGTTCCTTTTACTTTACAGTTTTTTCTTTAATTTTTAGCAAGAAGAAATTATGCTTATGAAATGAGTTCTTATTTTTAGAACAATATCTTCAGTTCAGAGTTCATTAAATATCAACTTTTTACATTACTTTAACACTAATTTAACAATTTAATGCCCTTCAAGTGTTTTGAAAACAGTTGTATGACACTCGTGAGCTCTGTCATTACACACTCGGCTGAATTACGCATCGTCTTTAGCTTGGGCTGCAGCCTCGTCTGTATTTTCAGCTTGTTCTATTTATTTCTTCCTAACATTTTTTTAAACTTAATCTGAATCAGTAAATTTTGTAACTTATATTACTTTCTAGTATATTTTTCATCAATGTTCCTAGATGTAGCTATATAAAAGATAGTGCCAAATTATCTTTGTATGAGAACTGACGTCTGACAAACTTTAGGCAAGACAAATTCTTAAGAGCGTTACCCCTGCTAAATAGCGCCGCCAATTGATATTTTTAATCTCCACTTTGTGCAAAGCAAATTTCAAAAATGTGCTTTGCACAAAGGGGAGAATAAATATATCAATTGGCGGCGCTATTTAGCAGGGGAAGTATGTTACTAGTTATAAGCTATTTTTAGAATGTGCTGTTTTTTTTTCTAAGATGGTTACATACATCTGTAGACGCACATTTTTAAAATTCGTTTTGCACAAAGAGGAAAATAAAAATATCAATTGGTTACGTCAGGAATCCTCTTAATATTATGTACCTACTAGCTTTTGTCCGCGGCTTCGCTCGTGTTAAATTTGTGGTAATTTAAAATTTAGAAAATCGGGACCTTGCCTGCGCAAAACAATATATACAATTCAAAATCCAGCTGAATTAAAAAAAATATCAACTACGGAAGTTAAGTCGCCATGTATGCTGCTGAGAGAAAAATAAAAAATAAACTCGCTCGCAGCCAGTTGGTAGTGTGGCCAGCTGCTGTGCAAAGGGTGTGGGTGTGGGTTACGACAACTCCTCAGTTATAGAAATAAAAAACAAACAATCAAATCTTTCCTCTTCAATGGCATAATACATTCGTGTATGTGAAACAATCAAAATACACATACAAAATTTCAACTCAATCGGTCAAGCAGTTTAGTAGTTGACATACAGACAGCAGCGCCACCTACCGGGTCCAATTGTATCATCCAGGAAACCATCGAAATACCCATAAAAATTTCAACCCAATCGGTTCAGCCGTTTGGAAGTTATGTGAAAGAGATAACTACGGAAAGATAATGCTTACTACCCGTTGTCCTATTACTCGTTTCGCGTAGGGATGAAGCATTTTCCCGCGGTAAAAAGTAGCCTTTGTTCATCAGGGATAATGTCGGCTTCTAATGGTAAAAGAATTTTTCAAATCGGTTCAGTAGTTTCGGAGCCTATTCAATACAATCAAACAAACAATCAAATCTTTCCTCTTCATAATACATAATACATATATTATTCTTTAGACATTTGAACCCAATCACACACACTCCAACAATGAATTTCAATTCCGCCGCGTTTTCGTAATCAGCGACCCCAAAAACCATACAATACCCAGTTTTGATTTTCAGACTTGGTCACAAAATGTCCACCACACCACACCACACCAAACCAAACCACACCACACCACACCAAACCAAACCACACCACACCACACCACACCACACCATACCACACCACACCATACCATACCATACCATGCAACACCATACAATACCATGCAACACCATAAAACCAAACCAAAAGGCCATGTACCAATTTCATCCATTTTAATTAAAAAATAATGGATTTCCATACATATGTTGCCATAGGATTTTTATTTCTACAGGAACTATTGACCGGTATTTAATATAGCTCATATCCTTTTCCCTCTCCTTAACTAACCTTGTGTCAAAATTCAGCTCAATTGCGTAGTATTTTAATGTGGTTTTATTCGCCAAAATTTTGATTATCGCGAAAGGTCCCACGGGAACTTTTGAATTGGAATAAAAAAGAGTTTAAATTCTTTTCCGTCTCTTTAACTATCTCTGTGATAAAATGCAGCTCAATGACATAAAAGAGTAAGAAAAGTCACATTAAGTTATAATTATTCCCCTGGGAACTTGTAAGTTTTCCGAGATAAAATGTAGCCTAAGTGTTATGTCAAGATATAAGCTACATGCACTTTGAATTTCAGCCAAATCGGTACTGTTGTATGAATTTTTTTAATACAAATTTACAACCTCTATTTATCCCCTTAGGGGATGATTTTCCAAAAACAGTGAAACACGACATTCTTAGTTTTTAACCGAAAGGCCATATACCAATTTTCATCCATTTAACTTTAAAAATGACGGATTTTCATACAAACTTTGGACCCCCGTTTTACCCCTTTAGGGGGTGAATTTTGAAAAATCCTTACATTGTGCACCTTTATACCTGATGATGAACCTACGTGCCAAATTTGGAATCTCTAGACCCAGCGGTTTGGGCTGTCCGTTGATATGTCAGTCAATCAGTTTCTTTTATATATTAAGATATAAAGATTCCTGTCTACTCGATTATAATAAATATTTCCAATCTATTATAGTATACCTAGTAATTATTTTATAACGAAAACACTGATTCCTAAAATTAAATTTACCTTTCGGCGTGTCTAATTTTATTTTACTCAATCTAATTTAATTGGCAAATGGTTGTTAACATAAGGTTATTAAAGTTATTAATATAGAAACATTTTAAACGTAAACCGGATCTGTCTAACGTAATACACACACGAAAACAATATAAGTAATTTTACACGGTAGATCGAAACCATTATGTTCACAAAACATTGTTCTGTTAGGATTCCGGAGTCAAATGGCAATGACTATCGTCATTTCTGTCTCTGTTCTTATGGCTATCCATTCTTATGGCCGTATGTGTATATGACCGTCTATTGTTTTGACGTCTCTTTTCATGAATTTCAGTGGTTATGACCGTTTATTGTTATGACTCTCAGTCTTTTTTACCGTCTCTTTTCAAGACTTTCGTTTCGTTTCGTGTCTGTCTGTTGTTATGACTATCTTTCTTTATGACTATGTGTTCTTGTTTGTAACATTCACGTAATTTCTAAATTTTTATATAAGCGAAATTTTGCGCTTAAATGAGATGGAGAAATAAATATGTGGCAAATGTAGCTCACCAAGTGAGATAAATTTTTTGTAACACACCTCATGAGTTCAAGGTGTGATTAAGGAGCCTTTAAAAATGAAGTAAAGTTTTGTATGACCATTTCTAGACTTCTTAGAGTTTTAGTCAAAATGATGATTGTGATGTTAAATTTCCATTGTTGGAATATTGTCAATTGTTTCAATTCCATCGAATACCATCGGTAGTATTGCATCAGCTTTAAAATGATTATTAAGTTGTATGATATTATAAAAAGACCTATCCTTATTTTTTTTTTATTACATTTCCATTCTTCTTTTTCTATCCAAAGTTTGAGAGCGTATTCTTAACAAACAAATCAGTATTTTTCATTCATTTTAGGGTTCAATATCTCAATAAGAAAAAAGGAACCCTTGTAGGATATTTGTGGTCCGTCTGTCTCTGTCTATCTGTCAAGACCCTTTTTAAGGGTTCAACAACTGATAATTAAGGCATAAGCCTGTGAGACTTGATCTCATGATGGAAGAACAATCTACATATGATAAGTTTGTACGGAACCCTTGGTGCGTGAGCCAGAATCGCACTTGGCCGGTTTTTTTAAACCAAGACGACTTACTGGATCCATATCAATCCGGTTTCCGTTCAGGTCATAGTACGGTTACTTCGCTAGTTTAAATAACTCATGACATTGGATGGGGAATAAAAACAAATAGTTTCCAGTTATCTCATTACATGATTTTAGCAATGCTTTTAGTACTGTTTATTTTGACTTACTGTTTGCATGATTACGCTCTCTCGATGTACCTCTAACGGCAGTTGACTGGCTCGACAGTAACTAATGTGGGGTTCATCACCGCATTCGATTATTATGATTATTCATCAAGGTGGCGCGTTATCTTCACTTCTCATTACTATTTTTATAAATTCTATTACATCTTAAATTTATTATCTGTAACATATGTGTGCAGATGATCTCCAAATCTACTCGCAATTCTCCTTTGATAATAATGCAAATCAAGAAAATAATGACATTATTGCAAATATTGCACAGATTGTAGCATGGAGTAAAACACAGGCTATCATAGTAGAAAGCTCAATAATTTATCATAATGTTTGTGCTTCTTTCAGCAATTGTGTAAAAAACTAAGATATTTACATTCATCGCACGTTATCCTATCACTATCAGCTGAAATAAATAAAATCGGCCAAGTGCGAGTCGGACTCGCGCACGAAGGGTTCCGTACCACGTATGTTGTATGGGAGCCCCCTTAAATATTTATTTTTTGTTTTTTAGTTTTTTTTGTTGTAGCGGCAACAGAAATACATCTTCTGTGAAAATTTCTACTGTCTTACTATAACGGTTTGTGAGATACAGCCTGGTGACGGACGGACGGACGGACAGCGAAGCCTTAGTAATAGGGTTCCTAATTACCTTTCAAGTACGGAACCCTTAAAAAAGAAAACCGTTCGCATTTATAAAATCTTCAAAAAGACCCTAGAACTTCCTAACCATTCCTACCAAAATTGCACTTGCACAGTCTTTACACCTCCTGGTTTTCGACTAAGTCGACACTAGCTTTCTCGTTTTCACTAAAGATCAGTTAAACAAACTTGAGCAGCTTAAAAATTAATCTATGTATACGGTTCATGTATCATCATGAGTTTATTTCTAAGTCTTTCGCTTTTTATTCATACCTTTATCACCACTTATCTAACAAAAAGCGTTAAATTTATCTCTTCTCTCTCTCTCTCTCTCCTCTCTCTCTAGGCTCTTCATTACAGAATTTAGATCTTCTACAAATCCACTCCTACACATTTCTTCTTTACTCTAAGTTTTATAACGATTCCTTTATAGTAAAATCTATAAAAATATTGAATGATTTACTCCTCACTACCGGACAAGCCTAAAGCCTTTTATACTGCTTTAAAAACCCAGTTAAGAATTAAAATTGACCACATTAATATTCATTATTTTATGAATAAGCCATGGTATTTTATTTAAGAATATTTTGTGGACGTCTATGTAGTAGGTGTTATGTAAGTGTATTTGTATACTTTTGCAATACTGTATTAAATATGTAGTAGCGTGTATTATGTTCACTATTTAATTAAATTCATATTTATTAATATAATAAGACACTTGCTTGAATTAAAATACGAGTATGTATCGGTACAGCCTATTTTGTTGTTTCTGGTAGTAAGTACTCCAAAATTTTATTTTGCTACATTTTCTTAACCTAAAGGTGGTCTGGAAGAAATCATTTAGTTGCGATAAGACCGCCTAAATTGTATTACCAACAAATTCTATGTGTTACTCTTTAATTTTAGTGCAATAAAGAATTTAATACACACCAAATTATGACATGTTTTAAAAAAATACATTCAATATGTCAAAATCGAGTAAAAATATTTGTTTCCTTACGTTTCGAACGACTTGCACTGATTTATTTTTCTAATGTCTTTTACAGCCGTAACATGTTTCTTAATACCATACTCAATAAAGGGACTGTATTTCCTTTGAATTCCTTTTTTTTGTTAAAAGCAACAAAAAACCTTTGTTAATACTAATTTTTTTTTTAATATCAGTTTCATTACTATACCGCTTAAATGTTGCAACATATGTGCAAAAACATTAAAATAACGGAATTTCAATCATTTCAGAAAGTTGAATACCTATTCCCTAAAACGTGATTATTTGTGTATACTTTTTATCACATGTCTTCAATGAGAATAGAAAAAAATTGTACAATACGAAAACATAAATAAAATTGGATAGCCAACTTATTAACATTTATTTTAGAAGCATATCTTGGTGGTTAACTTACTAGATATATATTATATTGTGACCACTATCATAATAACGCACGAACTACTCTTGCAGAAGATGGCTTTTAACGGTATACAGGGCGACTTGTTACGATAGTTCTCTTTAAACATTTCAAAGAGAAGCCAAAAAGTTGTGATTCGCGGTTCGCACACTACGGTAGTACCTACCCGTAACATCTGGAGTACCACAGGGTTCAATACTTGAACTTCTTTATTTAACATCTTCATAAACGATATTGACCAATGCTTTCAAAACACTAAATTTCTTATTTATGCGGACGGCCTAAAGGTTTACATGCCCAAAAAAAACGTAAATGATTGGTACTTATTACAACAAGCAAGTCAGGTTTGGCAGCTATTGCTTAAAAAAATAAATAAATAAGATCCCTACCTAAATGTAACCAAATAAGTTTTACTTATAATATCAATAAAATAGTATATATCTACACTCTTCGGAATAATCTCCTTAATCGAGTAGTATCACTTACCGATCTGGGTATACTCCTAGATGAAAACCTGCATCTGAAGCAACACATTAATTAAATAATAAAAAAAACCATTTTAAATGTATGTTTTCGTTATGAGATCAACCATTGAATTTAAGAAACCTAGTACTTATATCTATTTATATAACTCATTAACTCGTCTACTAGACGTCCCGTCTAGAATATGCATGTGCTATTTGGGACTCATAAGAAGTATGTCGAATTCAATGAAAAAGTGCTATGAAATTTCCTAAGGTCTATGCATTACTGACGTCATCGCACTTATTTATCATAAAGGCAGCTTCTCAGTAAATATCAAATTCTTACTCTATAATCAAGAAAGTAACGTTTCCAAACTATAACTTTATAACGTTTGTCATAGCGATCTCGATTGCACCGAACTGACTTATGAAATTTATTCTTTAGTTCCAAGAAATGCAAGTACACGCGAGTTACGAACTCGCCGTCTATTTGCTCCTGGTCAATACCGTACGAATGTTGGCGAGCGTATACCTATGCGTCGGCTTATGAACATATATAACACATAATTTGAATAAATAGATATATTTACAGTGTCAAAATACTAATTTAAAAAAACATAAGAAAGGAATTGCAGTAGATTTTGAGTAAGATAATAATGTTAGAAATGTTCATTTTTTTGTTGGACCGAACATAATAAAAATAAAATAACTTAAAAATGTGACTCTCATTAATTTACAATAATTTTAAAAGATAATTATAAAAATTAGAAGAAAATTTAGAAAATAAAATTACTTCCAGGGGTTCGGTCTCCACAAGGCCCTGGTCAAAGAGGCCCCCCACCCGGCGATCGGCACCATCATGATCCGGGACACAGAAGACCGCCAGATTTTGATATGATGATAGATCGAAAAAGACCACCAGTACCTGGTGGTCCAGAAAATGACAGGAACAGAGAAGAATTTAAAACACCTCCTCAAGATTATTTTGAGGACGGGCCTATGAGGCAGCAAGGACCGCTTGAAAGGTCATCAAATAGACCATATCCACCACCAGATAGGCCAGATAGTTCTCTTAGACATAATGACACACCAATGCTAGATATTCCACCAGAGGGTAACTCAGAATTACCACTATCACAAACAAATCAACCCACTAAAGGAAGTTATGAAAATGACGACAAAGATAATTTAAATGATTGTTTTTCTAAAGATACTACAGAAGCTAAAAATGCGGCAGATAAACAAAAAACGTTTAGTGATATTAAAGCTGATAATAAGAACATTTTATTGCAAAAAAATGTACAAAATCCAATAATATTTCAAGTTTTAGCTGTTACTCCCGAGAGTGAAAAATGATACTTGCGACAAAATAATATTAAACTCAAAAAGTACACAGATAACTAATACCTATTAACTAACTACCGATTCAAGGAAAATAAGATAATTATATAAATTTAAGGATTTGATCAAATTGGAAATGTTTATTTGGTTGTTAACTCTTTTTTTAGTTTACTAACAGAACTATTTCAAATCTATTTTATTTGTTTTAAGTTCTCCCAACTAATTTTCTTTTTGTTTTACAATTAAAATTTTAAACTTATACTAACTTTGGTTGTCAACAAAATAATATGATTATACTCATATAAATAAAAGGGTATGTTTAGGACTGGATATGTTTATTTGATTTTTATCTTATTTTCAAATAGCCTCTGTGGCTTAGTAGGTAATGACCTGCCTGCTGAACTGGAAGCGAGGGTTCGATGGTTGGACAGACACCCTCATCATACTTTGGGAATATATATGTATTTGTATATGTTGTCTGGTATTCATATTTCAAGCCCTGCTTAGTTTAGGAACAGGCTTAAAACAAAACACTTATTAACTAATTCAAATCTATTTTATTATAGAAACTTCACGGAGCATTTTTTTTCTTAAATTATACTTTGAAATCATTACAAAAATTGACATCGCATTAAATCATTATGTAGACAAATGCATCACAAATAAAAAAAAAATGTGTTATAATTACTAAACCTACTAGCAGTCTAAAAAATATAGAAAAAATAAAAAAAGAAAGAAGATTTTTGTTACCTATTACCTAAATAGAAATTTTTTTTTTAATTAATGACATAATTATACTTATAAATTTTATCACTGTACGTATTCTTTTTAATCAAAATCGTAATAAAACTAATGAATAAACTGGATAAGAAAGTAAGTATAGGTTCTCAATAAAATATATTATCCGTATTGTTATACATAATATTCTATTAACTTAGCCTTGCAGTTCTTGCCACAACTTGTTAATGACATGATAATTACATTAATATTTCTTATAGAATTCTTAAAAATTTTGTTTGATTAATATGCGGTTCAACTGTAATTGATCATTGCTTCAATGTTTTCAAGGTCTCGCTATAAGAGTTAGTACGTAAAAACTAAAAAACGACTTACCTAATATTCAACTAAACACAATAAGATAATATAAGAAAACATAATTTTCTTGGAATTCGAATGTTGATATAACTTTACAAAAATAGGTAGGTACTACTGATTTGGAAAATAAAGCATCCGTCGACCTTTGACTGCATTTTTCAACGCACCCATAAATATAAAACACAAAAATGTGCTAAACTCCAGAAAAAAATGACTTGAATTTCTATAAATCGTAAATAGAGAGTTTAAAATTGAAAAAAATATACTATGAGACTTTAATTTTGGCCTTTAGTTTTACTTTGTTTATTATTGTTTTTATATTTATTGCATTTCAATACATATGCTAATCTTCTAATGTTTTAGATGTTTTAGATGAAGAATGTATAATGGATTTGAGGCTTCATCTAAGGGGATCTGGGTAGTAAGTTCGACGGACATGAAATCGCTAGCAATAGATAGAGAAACGTTTTAAGGCACTAATGGCATCGAATATAAACTTTTAAAACGTATCAGTCTATTAAAAAAAATTTTGTTAAAATTATTTTGAGTTACAAAAACGACAATAGAAACGTTAGTTTTCGATCAAGTATGTAAGTTGCATATTACTTGGCGAAGTAATACACTAAAGATAACTTCTTTACTCGGTCGGGTATGAGCGTTTCTATAAACGCTATCGCTTTTGTGCACACATAGCTAAAGCCCCTGATAGTCACACATCGATAAATTGTCCTTCAACCTCCTCGAGTATCCAAGCTTTTCTAGGGAGTTAGGGACCCTATCGAGAATGCCTATGTTCAGCAGTGGTTAGCTTATTCTAGTCTATCGCAGAGGTGGTCGACTTATGTAGTGCGTCGCTGTCACCACTTTGCCATATCGCGCGTCTCATTTTGTCACTACGTCAACAGCCGACCCGAGCGCGTTCACTTATGTTAAAAAATACAGATTAATAACATACAAACAAATCCTCGAGCGAAGTGCATGACGGCAAAAACGATCGAAAAGATACTTGGTAAGTAGGTACTAAAAAAATAATTTTTTTTTCCTTATTCGGCCCTAAATTTGCGTTTTTTTGTTCGCTATCGCATTTATGCACACATTGCTAGAACCCCAGAGCACAGAGTATCAAAAAACTGTCAACTCTAAGCAAAATGGTTGACGTGCGAAACTTTTTTTTAATTTTTAAAAAATCCTTTTTACTTCTTCGCCTTAATGAAAACGAGTTGTTTTTAAACTAAATATTGTAAAAATCACCTTATAATTTATAAATTACTATCATTTATATTGTAGAAATTATAGAATGTAGAGATATTGTAGAAACGTGGCAAAGTACCTGCCCAAAAGGCCTCACCCCTTTTAGTCCATAATATCCTCATTTTCGAAAATCGGTTTATCTTTAGGGGATAAAACGTTTTCGCATTTTGTATAATAACGTCTTGCTTGCTTTCCGTAAGCTGGGTTTGTTCTCCGGTTTTGAAAGGCTCTGCAATAAAAACTTAGGTTCTGATTGCAAAATGCAGTAACATTTCCTAACTCTAGATTCGTTGATATGAATCGATTTGAAATCGGGTTGGCAATATTCGTAGATAAATTCCTTTCGAATATCATTTTGTGACCGACTTTAAAAAACTATGATTTCAATTTGTCTGTTTTTTTTTTCGTTTTAACTTTATGTAAGTCATTGCGGTTAATTTCGTCACAATGGAATAAAAAGCTTGGAACAAATCTCAACTTCAAGACCAAATAAAAAAAAAATTAACGAATCAAAACAATTCCACAACACATTACGTAATAATGTTTGTTAAACAAACCTAATTATATGTACTTGTCTAATGTCTAAACCGGTTTTAGAGTATGAATGTATGGCAACTTCATGATCCAGTCAGTAATTTGAAGGCGTAAGATCGAACTCTAGTGTAGAACAAGCATTGAACTTAAATAAGTTTTCAAAATCAAATAATACAAAATGACTACGTGCTTGAGATTTGTGTGTCTTAATGTTTTTTTGTTGTTTTTTATGGCTGAGAGCAAGAAACAAGTGAAAGGTACTTGATAATATTTCTTAGTGAGTAATTTCGTGCTTATGTTTTATCGTAGAAATAATTGAACATAATATAGTAAATTGTATATATACTTAGTATTGTTGGCTGCACTGGGTTTGAGAAACATGAAATATTAAATAGTTTTTACTTACGTACGAAACAATAATGTAGTCATATATATTTATAAACTATCTAAAATAAGCTTGTTAATAAGATCCTTAGCGTCAAAAGAACTAAAGATTGAAAAATAATAATATTAAATTTATTAACAATGAAACCTGTTAAAAATAAAAATGTCTTACTAAGTAATAGTAGCAAGTAAAAAGTACCTTAACCTAAAATTAAGTCATTATAAAAATTGGTTCACAATAAAACCAGTTAGAAATAAGAATGTCATATACTTACTGAAATCAGCAAGTAAGAAGTTAAATATAAAAAAACTAGTTCAAAATAATAATTTCACAGTCCAGTGAAACCAGTTAAAAAAAATATACTCACTGAAATTAGCAAGAAAAAAGTACTTTAACCTAATAATTTAACTAATACCAAAAATTATTAGTATGAAACCAGTTCAAATAATATTTTCATACTTACTAAAAGTATCACGTAAGAAGTAAAGTGATGTTATTTCCGAAATTCTAACTTAATAAAAGATACGGAATATTAAGTGTAGTAAGTATTCGTTTTGATCAAGGTTTCAAATAAGAATATAATAAAAAATTTAAAACATTTAAGTAAAAGTTTTTTTTATATTTAGTAACTAATTTGTATAATCACTATCGTTTTCCTAAGGCGCATATAGCAGCTAACTAGCGCCGCCATTAGATACTCACAGATACAACTACAACTCACAGATATCATTTAGAAACTATATAAAACCTTCTAAAAATAGCTTTATATTTGCGACATTTGGATTTTAGAAATTAGTTTTCTACGAAGAGTAAATTAAGGATATCAAATGGCGGCGCTAGTGGGCTGTAAGAGGGGCCTTAAAAAAATGACTAGATCGTTGTCAGGACTTCCACAAAGATTTATTTTAAAAGTAACGTGTAAAACCCTGTAAAATAAAGCTGATATTGCAATAATAAAAATAAACGAGTGTAAATTTCCAAGTTCAATGAAATTACTTTTAATACAATGAAAAAGTAAAAATACTAACTTAAAAGCCACAACATATTTTAACGCATATTTTGGTTTTGTATTTTTAGTTTATTTTTTATTTTTAGATAAGATTTTAGTTTTTATTTTTTTATTTTTAGAGCATATCCTAAAATGTTCTGATTGCATGTTTATCAAACCTAGTTCGGTTGTTTAGTAACATAACTGAAATAAACACGTTTGTTAAATTTTATCAATTTTTTAACTTAAAGAGTCTTTGCTTTTTTAAATATTTATTGTCAAATAAAGAGCTTATTTTTAAGTTTATTTGATTTGTTTTTTTTATCAGAAAAGAGGTCACCGCAAAATCCAACGTTTGAAGTATCTTCAGGCAACAACAATTTCGAAATTAGATTGGCCGGACAACAATTTCTTTGGAATGGAGCTGCTGGAAGACTTTCCAGTAATACCAATGTGTCATATTCAATCTATAACCCCTTAGAAATAGAGCTAATATCTTTTCCTGAAAACAATAAATCATCATCGATCCCTGAATTTCTGACTACTTCTTTCCCTGTCGTGCGGTCTGTAATACCTTCAGAAATGAAAAATGCACCTCAAGACGGATGGATCTACGATGGGCAACCTCCACCTCCTCCTGACAGAAGGCCTCCGCCACCGTACAATAGAGGACCAACACCTCATGATACAGGACCTCCACCGTATGATAGAGGACCTCCACCTCGGGATAGAGGACCTCCATCTCCTGATAGAGGACCTTCACCCCCTGATAGAGAACCTTCACCTCATGATAGAGGACCTTCTCCTCATGATAAAGGACCTCCACCTTGGGATAGAGGACCTCCACCTTCTGATAGAGGACCTCCACCTCATGATAGAGGACCTTCACCTACTGATAGAGGACCTCCACCTCATGATAGAGGACCTTCACTTTGGGATAGAGGACCTCCACCTACTGATAAAGGACCTCCACCTCATGATAGAAGACCTCCACCTCATGATAGAGGACCTCCACCTACTGATAGAGGATCTCCACCTCATGATAGAGGACCTCCACCTCATGATAGAGGACCTCCACCTTGGGATAGAGGACCTCCACCTACTGATAGAGGACCTCCACCTTCTGATAGAGGACCTCCACCTCATGATAGAGGACCTCCACCTACTGATAGAGGATCTCCACCTCATGATAGAGGACCTCCACCTCATGATAGAGGACCTCCACCTTGGGATAGAGGACCTCCACCTACTGATAGAGGACCTCCACCTTCTGATAGAGGACCTCCACCTCATGATAGAGGACCTCCACCTTGGGATAGAGGACCTCCACCTACTGATAGAGGACCTCCACCTTCTGATAGAGGACCTCCACCTTCTGATAGAGGACCTCCACCTCATGATAGAGGACCTCCACCTTCTGATAGAGGACCTCCACCTCATGATAGAGGACCTCCACCTCATGATAGAGGACCTCCACCTCATGATAGAGGACCTCCACCTCATGATAGAGGACCTTCCCCTTCTCGTGACCGTTGGCATCCACCACCTCCATACGAAGATGGGCCACCTCCTCCTCGTAGTGACAGAGAACCCTCACCATACGATGAATGGCCACCGCCACAACCTCCTTATGGTAGAAGACCATCGCATGATTATAATGAAGACAGATTTGATTGGAGCAGTGAAGGTATGGTAATGAATTTTGTTCTTCACGCCACAACGCCATTTTTATTTCAAAACTAGTTTCATTGCGGGTTTCTTTATTCTATTTTAGAGAACAGACTTTTCCACCAATTTTTTTATATTTTTATACGAAAAGAATTCGCCAAAACTTAAATGTCGGAACAAAAAAAAAATTTTTACAAAAAAAACTAAAAACCGACTTTAAATCCTGACAAACTTAAACTAAAAGTTTGAAAAAACTTTTTTTATTAGGTCAAAAGAAAGAAAATTAAATGACAAAACACACAATTACTAAAATTTAAATAGTATCACTGTCTAATCTGTTATCCTTGGATTCGGTGACAGCGGCAGAGAGTTTATAAACCTACATTAATATTGATTAAGGTATATGGTTCTCATAAAAATAGGTATCTATTTAAGTTTTATAGGGTATTGCTTTGTTTTTTTGCCTTAGCAAGCTACCACTGACTCCAAGAGAGATTTTTTTTTTTTTAGTTATCCGATGATTGAATTAACTCTATCGCTTGTATTCATATATTAAGTTAATTTCTTTGTTTTTTTGCCTTAGCTGGCAATAGCTGGTTTATCAAACGAAACCGAACCGATAAAATTAACAATCAAAACCAAATTCGCCATATTGAAATGGTGTGAACTTACAACGATACTAGCTACCAAACCAAGGTCATAATTGCAGAAAATTTATTGCAATATACCTAAATTTTTGCCATAAACAAACTAGAATAGATCGCGCAAGTATAATGAAGTTAGTAAATATAATGGTTTCATTTGGGATGCCTAGGCATGAACAGTCGCGGTATCGGAATGTTTAGCAGGTTGATTGTCATCTTAAGTTATCCGTATTATGACGAGAAACATCGGAATTTGACGAGACAACATAAATGCTTTAGATAATTATATGGAATAATTTCGTGCAGCGGGTCGATTCCGTAAAAAGATTGCTAACCTTTTTGAAAGAAATAAGATATATTGATATATGAATTTCATACGTCATTTCAAATGCGCAATGTATTTCTTATTTCTATGGATTTCAAACAAGAATTGTTAGCTGTCATTTTATGGAATCGAGCCTCTGGTCAAAATAGGATTTCGATTCGATTTACGAAAATATTTAATAAGTTTGTAATTTTTAGTAAAAAAAACGCTGCGCTTTGAAAATTTTAATAAAAGGAATGCCTGTTGCAATGTCAAATGATGTTCGCCATAGAATAATATCTCTTCATCAAGTAAGCGAAGTATTAGTTCTATTCACCGACGTGCACCGCTGGTGGTGTCAAAGGGATTTTTAAGTAGGTACTGTAAAGTCTTTATGTAGCACTCGCTCGCCGTCGTAGTATTTATTTCGCTGCCGAGAGGTACTGGCGGCGTACCATTAATCTTATCATAGTAAGATTCAAGGACATATGTAAGGGTGCAGGAATTAAAGAGAATGCGGGATGCAACTTATGGTTTATTCACCCCGCTACTAGACTCCGCCGACAATATTAAATTTTATCATTCTACGTTAAAAAAATTCGCTCCTGACATCAGATGCGTATGACGTATACTCTGAATTAATAAAATCTATGTGATTTTTCACATAAGATTATTTTACTTCATCCTACACTATTCAACTTTTTTTTTCTAGATCTCACTGACATTATATTTTTTCCTTCCAATTGTTTTGGTTTAAAAAGAAAACTCCTTTTTCCTTATAACAAAAATTTCTGACCGGAGACAGGTGTAAGTTTTAATAATAAAAAGACTAGACTTACTTCATAGATGAATATCTGTCACACTAGTTCCAATGAACAAAATACAAGTGTATTATTCGGGTTTACTTACTCAAATGAAAATTTAAGTTTGTAAAAATAAAAAAAAAATGTTCCTGGCCTCCATTTGTAATTTTTGTGATGCGTGCCTCAGATATGCCTCTGCCCGCAAATTCACGATCGCCCGGTAATGCTGCGTTTGCGGGCCGCGGCAGTAATGTACTATAACTATTTTTATTTATGTCAATACATATTTCAATACAATTTGTTTTTTTACACGCATGAGAAAAGCACTATACCAGCCTTGGCCACAACTGAGCATAACCGGACTCTGTGTACTCACCATCGCCCGGTTATGCTGCGTTTGCGGGCCGCGGCAATATTGTACTATTATGCATTTCACATTGGACGTTTTGAAGTAAAATGGAAGAAAAAATATAAAATATTTTTTTAACGTTTTATTTTTAGGGTTTACGAAACCTTTAAAAAATCTTACCTTCGTCAAAATATCTGTGCGTCTATCTGTTTGTCAAAAAACTAGGGTTTCGTAGTTAAACGACAAATACGCATTGTCGTCTATGTCAATTAAGGGTCATTATATCTGTCCGTAGTAAAACCTAACCCTTTCATAATGTATATCCGCTCTTCCTCTTGACTAATTTATGGTTTCAATTTTGACTTCGACTTGAAAAATGCAAAAAAGTTCTAAGTTTCTCTTATATTAACCTTAACGACCTGTTGGAGTCTGTTTACTGTCAAAAAACTAAATTAATAAAAACATTAATCTAACTTCAAATCCACCAGATAGTAATTTTAAATATAAAACCCTAAAGTAAGACGTACTGACAGAAAATTAAGCTACATGTTTTATTCGCCTTGAAGTTGATTGCCAATAAGCCCCTAAGGCACACGTACTGACAGAAAATTAGGCTACGTGTTTTTTTGCCTTGTGGTCGGAAGTCAACAGAAGGCCTACAACTGATATCAGTTTCAATCGTAAAATCCTACGGCGATCGAGAAATCTACTAAATTGGTTCTATTGAACGTTGTTGTAGCGCTCAATCGAGAATTGAATTTGGTGGCTAATTTCGGAACTAAAATCCTATACAAATATTAAGAATCGGTACTCTTTGAGCCATCGGATCGAGAGTGACATTAGGTATGATGATCTGTGAAAAGAAATGTCAAAATTCGAAATAAACATAACAAAACTCTCGCTACGGGAGTTTTGGCGCGAATCTTCATAAGGAGTGGTGTTTTTTTCTGTTTAATTTTTCTAAATTCATTTAGTGACTTTCGATGTATATATTTTAGCAATGTTTTACGAAAGCGTGTTAAGAATTGTGCAGCGAAGGCTCATAAATAGTGAATTATGAAGTAATAAGCAGGACATGACGCGCAATGTCTGAGGATCCACACCAAATCTCCCGCCCAATGTTGGGACTTGAAAACGAGGACGCGCGGTAACGCCCGCGCCACGATACGATATAATATAATTGACTTTGACTGTGGCAAATGCATAAATGGTCTGCTAAGACCGTGCGAGCCCATTATAATATTAAAAAAAAAAAACTATCGCTACAAAGATTTAACTTTCACTTTAATTTTTATTAGTTTCAGTATTATTTTTATATTTTGTGATTTGTGATTTCGAAATGTGTGCAATCCCAATTTCAATCCAATCGCAATTTGGTTTAGAAGTACCGATGGAGATCGAGTTTAAGCTTGCCACGAAATTGGATTGAAACTGGATTGGGATTGAAACTGATATCAGTTGTAGACCTCCAGATCTTAATTGCTATCAGTTTGTCTGCTTACGAGGCTTATTTTATTACTTTAAAGTGGATTTGAAGTTAGAATTCACGTGTATCATACATTTAAATGAAATAAATTAATTTAGTAATAGTCTATATACTGATCAGTTCATGTATTTGCTAAAAAAAGTGATTTCATTTACAGTTGTGAAGGATACTTAGAGATTATATTTTTGGGATTTAATGTTTATTTTATACCTATGTATATAATAATATATATATATATATATATATATATATATATATATATATATATGTCGAAGCCATCTGGTTAAATTAACCAGTTAATTGGGCGCCTAGGCAAAGTTAAGTTTGGAAAAGAAATTATCCTATAACTAAACAGATTATTATATGATACTTGACTGAAACGCTCCGCTCTTTTTGCGTACTCCTCATCTACGTTGACAGAGAAATTGAACCTAACATACATGACTTATACAGTGCGATTTCTGTTTCTTTATTTTCTATGATGCATCCGACGATCTGCCTAGGCGTTCAATTAACTGGCTAATTTTACCAGATGGCTGCCACATATACATAACAAGATACTTTTCTACTGCTTGACGCAGTAAATTATTAAATGCAATCCAAAGGCTGTTTCATAATTAGACATAAAGATATCTTGCGCGATTCTTGTTAAGAGCTAATAAAGAAAATAATAAAATATATTTCAACTAGCTTTTGCCAGCGGCTCCACTTGCCCTAAATTTTGTTATCGGCGTGGGATTCTTACGTCAGCGTTTAATTATACTTAATTAACTAACTATAGCAAGTTGTTAGCTGTAGCTATAATGCTTCGTCTATGCTCATAAAGGATTTTCACCTACCACATCAAGTATCTTGTTTTAAAAGATATTGGAAAGAATAAGAAGCCACCAAATTTAGTTTTACAAAAGTTTGTTCCGCAGAATTTTATAACTTCCCATTAAATTTTGTGATAATGTTTTTAATTACGTATATTTTACAAACATATACCAATATATTGATAAATCAGATTTTTTCATTGAAATTCCCTCATTTTTCCTATAACAACAAAGTTGCAGTCAAATGCGCAATTTTGCACAGAAGATATTTACTCACCTACTGCTTATGCATAACTCTTATCGGACGGTTTATATTCTTCATTTGATACGGAACTCTAAATGTGCGAATACCGACACGCATTTGATCGGCTTTTTTTTTATATCACCATTAATAGGTGAGGTAAAGGTATTTTTACTCTAGGAAAAGTGGAAGGAAATAAATAATGTTTTTTTTTTATTAACAATTACATACGTACAAAAACTGTTATAATTATACATTTGAATATCTGAATATTTCTATTTTCATTTCAGGTAAACGAAAACAACAAGGTCGTTGGGGCCCTCCTGATCACAGAGGACCACCAGATCACAGAGGACCACCAGATCACAGAGGACCACCGGATCACAGGGGACCCCCAGATAACAGGGGACCCCCAGATCACAGGGGACCCCCAGATCACAGGGGACCCTCAGATCACCAAGAATGGGGACCACCTGATCGAGAAGAATGGGATCACAGAGGACCTTCTGATCGTGGCGGACAACCAGACTGGAGAGAACCAGATCATGGGGAACGAGATCTCAGAGTTCCTCTAGACTACGAAAGTAGGGATAAAAGAGGACCACAAGATCTTGAAAGGTCACCAGACCGCAGAGCTGATCAAAAAGCAACTAAAGACAAAGGAAGACCTATATCTACAAATTATTATACTACACCATATAATAATCTCAATTTTGAAAAACAATCAACATCTACAACAGAGAACATTCTAGATGTCATTTTTAATAATCCATACCAAAACAATAACAATTTAAAAAACCGTTTCGATTCTAATGATGGGACAGGTGATACTTACAATGAACCTACAACTTTCAGGAGTTCGAAGCTTAATAACAACGAAGGTCGCGGTGTTCCCTTGGTGAATTTACCACCAAACCCAACTCTTCTGCCAAAATTAAACCAGGCTTTGCAAATGTTTCAGGTGGTGCCAGTTACACCAGACAGTTAAGTTATATGTGTAATAAGCGGCATAAGAGTATTGGTTTGTTCTGACAAATTGTTAATTCGTATTTAGGCACTAGCATTATCAATAGTTCCCTATTGTTATTAGAAAAACGTTTTTTTCCATACCTATTATAAGACATATATTTGGGATAAATTGTGTGAAATAAATTTTAGATTTTATAGTTTTAAGCAAAGTTTTTTTTAAAACGATTGGTTTAACGAATATGTTGTCAAAATGGCGTCATGTACATGTAGCATACACATGATTGCACGCACTACCTATGTTCACACGCTAGAAAAAAATAGTAGATTCTTATTCAGGGACTAAGTTGGACCCGAGATTCTAAAGTAGAATCCTGAGCGGAGCGAGGGTTACAAAGGACCGAGATTAATTTTTTTTTTCACGTGTTGTATACTCTAATTTTTACCATTGACTGTGAGAAAAGTAGTATTATCACATTTTGGTATATATTCGGCAGTTATTATCGGGTGATAAGAAAACAATGGCTTAAAAAACCACAATAACAATTAAAACAATTGTTCCAAATTTAAACTGTTTTAATTCACTCAGTAAGTAAAAGTGAGTTTGATTCACTGTTATCGATGAATAACATGCTCTTTTAGTTGAGGTGGTGACGTAGAGATATCTCATTAAAAAAATGTATTAATTTTAAAACCGTTATTTTTCGTTTTTTTTAATCTTATGATCAATTTTCACTACAACCCAAAGTTAAAAAAAATTAGAATTGTTTTTATTAATTTAAGTTAATGAATAATAAAACTGTACGGTATCTCTGAAGTGTTAATAAATGATTTATCTAATACCCTATAACCTAATATAAAGGCAAAATTTTCTCGTAATTAGTGATTTATGTAGGTATATAGTATTAGCATTATGTTAATATTTATTTTATATTTTTAATTTAGTGATTTCTTCTCTCAAACCTGTTAATTAGTCGTGAATTTTCGAAGAAATGTCAAATATATCAAAAAATTATTTGATTGTTTATTTACTCTTACCTAGGTACAATATGATATATAAAAATAAAAAGGCTGCAAATAGGTTTTTTCATGAACACTGTTTTTCATTACAAAATTACTTACTTTCTTCTAATTAGATCGATGTGAGTAAAATATCATGTGTTGAAAATACTCCCCGTTAACTTTTCCTTTTCAACACATGATAGTTATAGGCCAGAAATATATTTATATAATACTAGCTTCTGCCAGCGGCTTTTCCCGCCCTAAATTAGGTTATCGGCGTAGGATTCTTACGGCAACTCCTCAATTATAGAAATTTGTGTTTCTTAGATCGTAAGTGCTGAGCATAGAATCTTTGGTTAACCTGTAAATCACATATTTGACACATCATGTTGACGTCGATGCTAGTTGTAAATCTTTAACACTATTATCAGCTTTTCTCTTTAAACATCGACCGACTTGAATTGAAGATTTTCTGTAGGTATAACATGTCAAGTTATATCAAGCGTGAACCGACACGTCTCCAGGTTAAGTTTTTGTAAAGCGTGGTTAAGGTTATGTATGTACGTTTGTCCGCAATTATCTTGCGTTTGGCTCAACCGATTACGATGCGGTTTTCAGAAAAGTTTTTTTTTTGAGAACCTCCTTTTTTGAAGTCGGTTCAAGAATATAAAGCAAGAATACAGCATTTAAATCGGTGCAGCCAAACGCGAGATAATCGCGGACAAACGTAACTTACACATCATTGTAGAAATGAAGGATTGTTGGAGGAGGAGGGTCTGAAGTATTTCTGTTTCAGTTGGCAGAATTCAATTATTTAGCAAAGGAACATTATCGAACTCCGAATACAGGCTAGTGGCACGCCGTTTCAAAAAAGACTTATTACTGACTACTTTACTAATTTCCCCCCGAAGTGACTGGGTACAAACCTATCATAATCTAGGGTCTCCGTTTTTCCCACCACTTTAATATTGCGAGACAGGTAGTGAGTGTGGCGTGACCCATATAGGACTGATGCGGAGGAAAAAAATGCAGTGAAAGGGATTAAGAATGAAGATGGTTTGGGCATGTTGAAAGGATAAATGAAATAATATGGACTTTATGAAGCACAAAATGGAAATGGAGCTGTATGATGCGAGTAGATAAAGCAGAAGTCAAGATACCAGGATCGTAGCAAATGGAGTTCTTTGTTTTCTGCCTACTCCTACTAGTCTGGTCAACATGTACCTTTTTGGGTGAAATTTTTGTATAGTCTCCGAAAATTACGATCAAGGTGTCATTCGATTCGGAATATTATGTAGAAAGTTTAAGAAAAAGTTCCAAAAGGGGCCGATGAAAATTGCAAAAGTTATTAACAATTTAAAAAAAAAAAAAGTAGGTGTTTGTTTTTTTTTGAATATCTCAAAAACTATCAAAGATATTCGAAATTTGAAAAAAGATCTGAAAAGAGGAGAAAATTTCCTAAAAAAAGGTCCTACCTCCCGGAACTGTATCTTTAATATTTATAATTTTTACGGAGCCCTGAAAATAGCGCTAAAAGCGGGTAGTCTGGCTTCCGCTCGCGATTTGTCATTCGGACACGGTGACAATAAAAATCATTTTAATATATTAAATATGAATATTAAGGAATAAAAAAAATTTAGTACTATTGGGATATATAAATGAACAATAATCCGTAGGCGAAAAATTTTTATCCCCATTTTTCCATTAGTTATGCATTAGTTAATTAACTACTTTTTCTGAATAGAATGTTAACAGAAAAAACCTGATTATTATTAAACTACAACCCTAGGATTTTTTTCACTTCGTGGAGTTATTCTTAAAAGGCATTAAAATAGATCCCCGTTGGAAAAATTTAAAAATGTAAATTTTCCACTTTTTTATTAACAATCGAAAACATAAAAAAATTAAAAACTGCATAAAAGTTATTAAAAAAATTTTGTTTTTCAAATATTTCAAATTTTATGATTTCTAACGGTTAAAAGTTACATGAAAATATTTTTTTTTAATTTTTTACCGCGATTGTTTAAATAATTGTTATAAACAAATGCATTGTTTATAAGATAATCAACAATTTTTTTTTCCTAATCTACTTGTTGATATAAATTATGATTTTTAAGAAAAAAATTATTCCTTAAAAAAATTTATTTATTCCTATAAAATGCATTTCTTAATTAACAATCGTTTTTTACCACTAAATATAAATATTAAGGAACCATTTTTTCTCTAAAAATCATAAATTCTATTGTTCTTAAATATTCTGGAAAAAAAATTTTTTTTTTTTCATTTTTTATTTGTTTATTTAATAAACAATTTGTTATAAACAAATGGATTTTCTTACTTTATTTTTTTTTAATTCGTAATTTAATTATAAAAACAGCTATGTATTATTTTTTATGAAAAATTTTTTTATCTATTTTTTATATAACTTTTAATATTTTTATGTCCTGAAATTTGCCTTTTTATCTCGCTCTTTTTCTTTTATAATTGGTATAACTTTTAAACTATTATTTATACGACAATTATACTTCAAGTCGTTTTTATTCACTATAAATTAATGAACAATTTAAGCTTTTAACTTCAGCTCTAGCTCTATTATTTATGTTAATTATTGACAATTGTTTATAAAAAATAAACCGAAAAAATTCTAAAATAATATTAAGAATCTTAGTATGGAAAGATTGATAAAAGAACACTCGTTAAAATGTAATTAACATAATGGAAAAGTTTTAAAATTTTCATTTTCAGGGCTCCGTAAAAATTATAAATATTAAAGATACAGTTCCGGGAGGTAGGACCTTTTTTTAGGAAATTTCCTCCTCTTTTCAGATCTTTTTTCAAATTTCGAATATCTTTGATAGTTTTTGAGATATTCAAAAAAAAACAAACACCTACTTTTTTTTTTTTTAAATTGTTAATAACTTTTGCAATTTTCATCGGCCCCTTTTGGAACTTTTTCTTAAACTTTCTACATAATATTCCGAATCGAATGACACCTTGATCGTAATTTTCGGAGACTATACAAAAATTTCACCCAAAAAGGTACATGTTGACCAGACTATACGGCAGGATTGATGTTATCTATATGTACAATTTTCTAAAGCTTACAGCTGGTAATTTACAACGTATGGTAAATTATATAAAACCGTTAGTCCAACTGCATCGGAAGCAATGTTTTGGCGAGGACTGAACTGGCAGGAGAAGAGATTGCCCCCCACATTACATGGATGTGTGTCCAGCCACTAGTAACTCCTTTCGTGGGATGGAGGCCGTTAAGCTATTCATACATACATACACATTATAACTTAGTTCACCTGCTTTTATCGTACCCGATGGAAAGACGGCAGATTTATAAAGATGTCACAAACGGGTGATTGGACGGAAATATTTGTAATAATACATTTGGAAATATAATAAAAAGCGACAACACTAAATACTTTAAAGTAATAGTGGGTAATGATTATCCTGAAACTTGAAATATACTGAACTGATGGTTCAATTTAAATCAGCGAAATGTGAGACGGGCTCCAGCCATTACCATTACAAATAACCATATAAGCACCTTCTAGCGAAAATAGTCCAGCTTATTAACGGAAACACACTCGTGGCCCAGCAATATTTGTTAATTGGAAGCGATATGCAAAGTTAAGCACCGTTAAGCTCAGTCAGTCATTGGATGGGTGACTGCCTATACGCACGTTTTTTTTGTTCTTTGTGGTTCTAACAATGATGCGTGAGTTCGACTCGCACTTGACCGATTTATTATGACATGAATAATATTTGCAACGCAATACTTTGTCATACGTTCATATCGCGTTTTAAAAGGTAATACAAATAAAATGAAAAAAATATGTTAATTTTATATTAAAATACTTTTAGTATAATGTTTTTAAAAATGTAATACATTTAAAATAGCAAGATAAACGGTCCTGTCAATCATAATGTATTAAAATATTCACATTTTACACAAACTTATGACGGAAACCAAAAAATGATAGCATTTTGGCTATTGGTATTACGTCACAATTCTGCCGTGCTGGCAATATGTAGTAGGTAATTATTATTATTATTATTAGGTAACTAATTAATTAATCACTATAAATATAAAAGGTGTTGGTAAAAAGAAAACCTTCACAGAATGGTAAGTAATAAAATCTAGTCATTAGATAGGTACTATAATATGAATAATATTTTCAACCCGAAGTTTTATCTTTTCTATTGCTTTTTAAAAGGTTACACAAATTAAATATAAAAAAAATATGTCAATCTTATATTTAAATACTTTTAATAGCATAAAGTTGTTAAAAATATGATATTTTGTCAATAGCAAAAAGACTGGCTCTATCATTCACATTGATTGGAAGCTAATGATGGAAACTAGAAAGTATAGCGAGGTTCTGTTAATGTTTATCCATTGTATTGTCAAAGCTATTTACACACGCTAGAAAAAAATAGTAGATTCTTATTCAGGGACTAAGTTGGACCCGAGATTCTAAAGTAGAATCCTGAGCGGAGCGAGGGTTACAAAGGACCGAGATTAATTTTTTTTTTCACGTGTTGTATACTCTAATTTTTACCATTGACTGTGAGAAAAGTAGTATTATCACATTTTGGTATATATTCGGCAGTTATTATCGGGTGATAAGAAAACAATGGCTTAAAAAACCACAATAACAATTAAAACAATTGTTCCAAATTTAAACTGTTTTAATTCACTCAGTAAGTAAAAGTGAGTTTGATTCACTGTTATCGATGAATAACATGCTCTTTTAGTTGAGGTGGTGACGTAGAGATATCTCATTAAAAAAATGTATTAATTTTAAAACCGTTATTTTTCGTTTTTTTTAATCTTATGATCAATTTTCACTACAACCCAAAGTTAAAAAAAATTAGAATTGTTTTTATTAATTTAAGTTAATGAATAATAAAACTGTACGGTATCTCTGAAGTGTTAATAAATGATTTATCTAATACCCTATAACCTAATATAAAGGCAAAATTTTCTCGTAATTAGTGATTTATGTAGGTATATAGTATTAGCATTATGTTAATATTTATTTTATATTTTTAATTTAGTGATTTCTTCTCTCAAACCTGTTAATTAGTCGTGAATTTTCGAAGAAATGTCAAATATATCAAAAAATTATTTGATTGTTTATTTACTCTTACCTAGGTACAATATGATATATAAAAATAAAAAGGCTGCAAATAGGTTTTTTCATGAACACTGTTTTTCATTACAAAATTACTTACTTTCTTCTAATTAGATCGATGTGAGTAAAATATCATGTGTTGAAAATACTCCCCGTTAACTTTTCCTTTTCAACACATGATAGTTATAGGCCAGAAATATATTTATATAATACTAGCTTCTGCCAGCGGCTTTTCCCGCCCTAAATTAGGTTATCGGCGTAGGATTCTTACGGCAACTCCTCAATTATAGAAATTTGTGTTTCTTAGATCGTAAGTGCTGAGCATAGAATCTTTGGTTAACCTGTAAATCACATATTTGACACATCATGTTGACGTCGATGCTAGTTGTAAATCTTTAACACTATTATCAGCTTTTCTCTTTAAACATCGACCGACTTGAATTGAAGATTTTCTGTAGGTATAACATGTCAAGTCATATCAAGCGTGAACCGACACGTCTCCAGGTTAAGTTTTTGTAAAGCGTGGTTAAGGTTATGTATGTACGTTTGTCCGCAATTATCTTGCGTTTGGCTCAACCGATTACGATGCGGTTTTCAGAAAAGTTTTTTTTTTGAGAACCTCCTTTTTTGAAGTCGGTTCAAGAATATAAAGCAAGAATACAGCATTTAAATCGGTGCAGCCAAACGCGAGATAATCGCGGACAAACGTAACTTACACATCATTGTAGAAATGAAGGATTGTTGGAGGAGGAGGGTCTGAAGTATTTCTGTTTCAGTTGGCAGAATTCAATTATTTAGCAAAGGAACATTATCGAACTCCGAATACAGGCTAGTGGCACGCCGTTTCAAAAAAGACTTATTACTGACTACTTTACTAATTTCCCCCCGAAGTGACTGGGTACAAACCTATCATAATCTAGGGTCTCCGTTTTTCCCACCACTTTAATATTGCGAGACAGGTAGTGAGTGTGGCGTGACCCATATAGGACTGATGCGGAGGAAAAAAATGCAGTGAAAGGGATTAAGAATGAAGATGGTTTGGGCATGTTGAAAGGATAAATGAAATAATATGGACTTTATGAAGCACAAAATGGAAATGGAGCTGTATGATGCGAGTAGATAAAGCAGAAGTCAAGATACCAGGATCGTAGCAAATGGAGTTCTTTGTTTTCTGCCTACTCCTACTAGTCTGGTCAACATGTACCTTTTTGGGTGAAATTTTTGTATAGTCTCCGAAAATTACGATCAAGGTGTCATTCGATTCGGAATATTATGTAGAAAGTTTAAGAAAAAGTTCCAAAAGGGGCCGATGAAAATTGCAAAAGTTATTAACAATTTAAAAAAAAAAAAAGTAGGTGTTTGTTTTTTTTTGAATATCTCAAAAACTATCAAAGATATTCGAAATTTGAAAAAAGATCTGAAAAGAGGAGGAAATTTCCTAAAAAAAGGTCCTACCTCCCGGAACTGTATCTTTAATATTTATAATTTTTACGGAGCCCTGAAAATAGCGCTAAAAGCGGGTAGTCTGGCTTCCGCTCGCGATTTGTCATTCGGACACGGTGACAATAAAAATCATTTTAATATATTAAATATGAATATTAAGGAATAAAAAAAATTTAGTACTATTGGGATATATAAATGAACAATAATCCGTAGGCGAAAAATTTTTATCCCCATTTTTCCATTAGTTATGCATTAGTTAATTAACTACTTTTTCTGAATAGAATGTTAACAGAAAAAACCTGATTATTATTAAACTACAACCCTAGGATTTTTTTCACTTCGTGGAGTTATTCTTAAAAGGCATTAAAATAGATCCCCGTTGGAAAAATTTAAAAATGTAAATTTTCCACTTTTTTATTAACAATCGAAAACATAAAAAAATTAAAAACTGCATAAAAGTTATTAAAAAAATTTTGTTTTTCAAATATTTCAAATTTTATGATTTCTAACGGTTAAAAGTTACATGAAAATATTTTTTTTTAATTTTTTACCGCGATTGTTTAAATAATTGTTATAAACAAATGCATTGTTTATAAGATAATCAACAATTTTTTTTTCCTAATCTACTTGTTGATATAAATTATGATTTTTAAGAAAAAAAATATTCCTTAAAAAAATTTATTTATTCCTATAAAATGCATTTCTTAATTAACAATCGTTTTTTACCACTAAATATAAATATTAAGGAACCATTTTTTCTCTAAAAATCATAAATTCTATTGTTCTTAAATATTCTGGAAAAAAAATTTTTTTTTTTTCATTTTTTATTTGTTTATTTAATAAACAATTTGTTATAAACAAATGGATTTTCTTACTTTATTTTTTTTTAATTCGTAATTTAATTATAAAAACAGCTATGTATTATTTTTTATGAAAAATTTTTTTATCTATTTTTTATATAACTTTTAATATTTTTATGTCCTGAAATTTGCCTTTTTATCTCGCTCTTTTTCTTTTATAATTGGTATAACTTTTAAACTATTATTTATACGACAATTATACTTCAAGTCGTTTTTATTCACTATAAATTAATGAACAATTTAAGCTTTTAACTTCAGCTCTAGCTCTATTATTTATGTTAATTATTGACAATTGTTTATAAAAAATAAACCGAAAAAATTCTAAAATAATATTAAGAATCTTAGTATGGAAAGATTGATAAAAGAACACTCGTTAAAATGTAATTAACATAATGGAAAAGTTTTAAAATTTTCATTTTCAGGGCTCCGTAAAAATTATAAATATTAAAGATACAGTTCCGGGAGGTAGGACCTTTTTTTAGGAAATTTCCTCCTCTTTTCAGATCTTTTTTCAAATTTCGAATATCTTTGATAGTTTTTGAGATATTCAAAAAAAAACAAACACCTACTTTTTTTTTTTTTAAATTGTTAATAACTTTTGCAATTTTCATCGGCCCCTTTTGGAACTTTTTCTTAAACTTTCTACATAATATTCCGAATCGAATGACACCTTGATCGTAATTTTCGGAGACTATACAAAAATTTCACCCAAAAAGGTACATGTTGACCAGACTATACGGCAGGATTGATGTTATCTATATGTACAATTTTCTAAAGCTTACAGCTGGTAATTTACAACGTATGGTAAATTATATAAAACCGTTAGTCCAACTGCATCGGAAGCAATGTTTTGGCGAGGACTGAACTGGCAGGAGAAGAGATTGCCCCCCACATTACATGGATGTGTGTCCAGCCACTAGTAACTCCTTTCGTGGGATGGAGGCCGTTAAGCTATTCATACATACATACACATTATAACTTAGTTCACCTGCTTTTATCGTACCCGATGGAAAGACGGCAGATTTATAAAGATGTCACAAACGGGTGATTGGACGGAAATATTTGTAATAATACATTTGGAAATATAATAAAAAGCGACAACACTAAATACTTTAAAGTAATAGTGGGTAATGATTATCCTGAAACTTGAAATATACTGAACTGATGGTTCAATTTAAATCAGCGAAATGTGAGACGGGCTCCAGCCATTACCATTACAAATAACCATATAAGCACCTTCTAGCGAAAATAGTCCAGCTTATTAACGGAAACACACTCGTGGCCCAGCAATATTTGTTAATTGGAAGCGATATGCAAAGTTAAGCACCGTTAAGCTCAGTCAGTCATTGGATGGGTGACTGCCTATACGCACGTTTTTTTTGTTCTTTGTGGTTCTAACAATGATGCGTGAGTTCGACTCGCACTTGACCGATTTATTATGACATGAATAATATTTGCAACGCAATACTTTGTCATACGTTCATATCGCGTTTTAAAAGGTAATACAAATAAAATGAAAAAAATATGTTAATTTTATATTAAAATACTTTTAGTATAATGTTTTTAAAAATGTAATACATTTAAAATAGCAAGATAAACGGTCCTGTCAATCATAATGTATTAAAATATTCACATTTTACACAAACTTATGACGGAAACCAAAAAATGATAGCATTTTGGCTATTGGTATTACGTCACAATTCTGCCGTGCTGGCAATATGTAGTAGGTAATTATTATTATTATTATTAGGTAACTAATTAATTAATCACTATAAATATAAAAGGTGTTGGTAAAAAGAAAACCTTCACAGAATGGTAAGTAATAAAATCTAGTCATTAGATAGGTACTATAATATGAATAATATTTTCAACCCGAAGTTTTATCTTTTCTATTGCTTTTTAAAAGGTTACACAAATTAAATATAAAAAAAATATGTCAATCTTATATTTAAATACTTTTAATAGCATAAAGTTGTTAAAAATATGATATTTTGTCAATAGCAAAAAGACTGGCTCTATCATTCACATTGATTGGAAGCTAATGATGGAAACTAGAAAGTATAGCGAGGTTCTGTTAATGTTTATCCATTGTATTGTCAAAGCTATTTAGCTCAAAGATATCATTTAAATTCTCTCAATGCACAATAGTCAGTATCTTAATTCTCATTAGTGGTTTCTTGCCCATTTATCCTTCTTCAATTAAAAATATTTGTTTAAAATGGCCAGTATTAATTCCTTACACTATTTGCCCTAGTTTCTCGTCAGTTCTTCTCAGTTGTCTAAAGCCTTGCTCAAATCAACTCTCACAGCTTTTAATCATTAAAATATAGATCATAATTATAACTCTGTTGTAACTTTTTAATGTCTTGTTTAAAAATTAGTTCTGGTTTCCTCATAAACAATACAACATTAAATCAACTGCTTTGTTAGTTATAAGAATGTTAAGATAACTTTATAACCTCTTAGAGGTTATCACCGTACAGTGGTAATATGTGACACGACAGTCTGATTTCAAAATTGAGACATTTGATTTCAATTTACAATATATAGCACTTAATTCAAACAAATATGCGTAAATTCATCTATGCAATAAACTTCTTCTCAAGAGATTTGTAGGTTAAGTACCTGAAATCAGAACAATTATCTTAAATAAACAACTTTTAATATTAACTAATTATCTTATTGGCGTATGTACAATAACTGTGCTTCTAAAAAATAACAATAAAAGTTCACAGTCTTTAATCTAAAAAGGGTCCGCGTCCTAGAAGACCAAGGTGTACAAGAAAATATTAATAATGAATAATATTTAAATATTCCTGGACATCTCACACAGCGGTATCTGATCCCGAACTATGCAAAGCTTGTGCTCTGGATACCAAACAATAGATAAAAATAGTTGTATATATTTTTTAAATACATTTATTTTATACATGGAAAACATCCAAACTTTAAACATGTAAAAATGTTCACCACATTTTTTTTCCTGTCGGGGAATCGAATCCGCACCCTCTGCAGCTGGCAGCTACCAACTGTGACAAGAGGGACTCACCCAAAACTTGATACTTTAAGTACAATTCCACCATGTGTAAATAAATTAAAATTAAAAAATTAATAAGTGTGCCTTAGATGTGGCCCACACGTTTTATCAGATCGTAATATATAATAATCGTAAGAGACATTATTAGTAAATTAAATTTAAATTAAAAAAGTTTAGGTCTCATATCGAGAATAAACTATAGACTACATATTTTACGTAAATATTTTTAAACTTAAACAAACTTTACTAGAGCGCACTTTTCGGTTAGTATAATAACAAAATTGTATCACTTCACATATTTAAGATATAAAAATTTAAGAAATCCCACCTTTAAAATCTTAGTCTGCAACGCCCTAATTGATCACGTTGATACCCCAAATCACACGGTAGATCTGGCACTCTTATGATCTGTGAGTGTTGCGTCATTTCGGTTGTGGTTGTAGTCGAATTTCTAAGCTTATCTCGAAAATTAAAAACTACACCAGATTCCACTTGTAATTTAAAACAGAAAAACGTCATTAAAAACAACAATAACAATTTCGCGTCCATTTTAACGAAACGTGTTGAGCGCACTGTCACACTACGTAGTTAACGAATTATCCATTTTAACGAAACGTGTTGAGCACACTGTCACACTACGTCGTTACCGAATTATCACAATAATGGCTTAACTTTGTCACCATGGATCTCGACATAATCCGTTGCTATCCAGCTTGCCTTTAGCACATTTTTCTACATTTATTGGTGCATCGATCATTTTGCTCCCTTCTTTAGGCTTATTATCACTGTTCTGATTTTCATCGAAATATATTGTTTGCAAATTAGTCTTTGTTGTGTCTTTGTTTGAAGAAAACGAATCAAAAAAGTCTATTATAGGATTGCCAAATATTTCTTTAAATTCGTTTCTCGACGATGGAGCTGCTGAAGTGCGCAGTAGTAAACAAACTATAATACTAAACACAACTATTCGCCGTGACAACATTGTGAGACCACATTCAGTCTATCAACCATCCACTTATCAGCGGACATGTCGGTCAGTTAGCACACGTCACTTTACTATCTACCTATTTTAAGTACAATACAAATGTTCGCGTCCAGAACATTAAATAGTGTTACGAAGATAAATCTTATCATGACAAAGATCATA
Source organism: Apoda limacodes (assembly GCA_946406115.1). Classification (NCBI taxonomy): domain Eukaryota; kingdom Metazoa; phylum Arthropoda; class Insecta; order Lepidoptera; family Limacodidae; genus Apoda; species Apoda limacodes. Next base: position 18,093,973 of record OX291548.1, on the reverse strand, counting down.
GATCTATATCTTTATAATTAGAGGAAGTTATGAATATGTCATACCAAAATTGTTAAACAAACTCGTCATGCGTGATATATTACATTTCTCGATACATTAGTTATCTAATTTGAAGTGCAATTAGTTTGCGTCATTTTAACCACAAAAATGACTCGAATTTCTACAATTATCTTGAGGAATATGGAGAATGATATCGTATCTTATGAAAATTGGAACTGATATTCATCACTCACTTTTATATACTTTTGTTTTATAGTTTTCCCTGTACTATATATTATGTAAATGTAGTATAATATGCATGTAGAATTTTAAGTCATTTTTGTTATAGGTACTTACCATACAGCAATAACTTTTTTTTACTTAACATGCTATTCATGATATTGTTGATGCAAAAGTGTGTTTGTTTATTGGTTTGCTGGCTTTTTTCAGGCTGGTATGGACAGTCCATGTCTATGAGATGTAGATAAGTAATGGAAACATGGTTAGCATGATTTAGATACAAGTAGTATTAAGAAGTCTATTGACCTCTTCAACATTGACAGTATGGCTTATAGTGCCAATGTTAAAAGACGCAGCAATCATTTAGTCCCCATTTTTAATAATTATTTAACTGAATCCTTTGACAACTAATAGCGCCTTTTTTGTGAATATTGTAGGTACATCAAAATATACAAGGTTGTCTGACAAAGAAGCTTAAAGAGATTTATTTTGGAAAATCAAACGTCCGTCAGCCCCACGGCTTCATTCATAAAATGTTAATCCATATCCATACAAATATTATAAGTATGAAAGTGAGTTTGTTTTTTTTGTCCTTCCTTAACGTTGAAACGAAACATCCAATTAAGCTGAGATTAGGCACAGGGATAATTAAAACGACGGAATAAGACATGGCTAATTTTTATCCTGCAAAATTCAAAAGTTTCAGTTTTCATTGCATGCATGATGATGCTAATAACCAATACATACCATTACTTTTTTGATGTCTTAAGTAATGAGTTTGAGCAAGTTTTTGAAGTAAAAAAAATCAAGACATATGATTAAATGAAGTTTAAGGACTAAGCTACTGTGAAATCGAACTAGGGTGCATGAACTGCATAATATAAAACAATAAAACAACAGTCTACTATTACTGACTATTTGTATGTATTTAAAAATATTTAAAAGAGTTACAGTATCATTAAATGTAAGTTACATAATTAAAAATTTAGATTGTAAAATAAAGGCAACATGAACAGTGAATATAATAATAATATAATAAATAGTGAAAAGGTAAAAATCAAACCTCGTGACAATCGTAACAAATAAATATATAATAAATAGTGAAAAAGGAAAAATCAACCGTGACAATCGTAAAAAATAAATATATAATAAATAGTGAAAAAGGAAAAATCAACCGTGACAATCGTAACAAATAAATATATAATAAATAGTGAAAAAGGAAAAATCAACCGTGACAATCGTAACAAATAAATATATAATAAATAGTGAAAAAGGAAAAATCAACCGTGACAATCGTAACAAATAAATATATAATAAATAGTGAAAAAGGAAAAATCAACCTTGACAATCGTAACAAATAAATATATAATAAATAGTGAAAAAGGAAAAATCAACCGTGATAATCGTAACAAATAAATATATAATAAATAGTGAAAAAGGAAAAATCAACCTTGACAATCGTAACAAATAAATATATAATAAATAGTGAAAAAGGAAAAATCAACCTTGACAATCGTAACAAATAAATATATAATAAATAGTGAAAAAGGAAAAATCAACCTTGACAATCGTAACAAATAAATATATAATAAATAGTGAAAAAGGAAAACTCAACCGTGACAATCAATATCCACTAAATGTAAATTCAAACTCAATTTGTTCAGATCTTGAAAAATATTTTACTGATAGTTACAACGAATTCATTAAATTCTTCCACATTAGTATCAGAGTACATTTAATGTAAATGTATGCGAAACTATATTTAAATCCAAGCATGTTAATATTACCCCTGAAGACATTATAAAGGCATTATAATCTTACTCAGAAAAAACTGGTGATTCTTAGGGTAAATCAGTTAAAGTACTAAAGAGTCGGCAATGTGCGAGTAATGCCCCTGGTGTTGCAAGCGTTTACACTCCTTAGGCTGCAGTAACCGCTTAACATCAAGCGGTTCCTGAGCTTGTTTGCCATAAAAAAGTCCATAGTGAAATTATATTAAGATGGCATAGCATCAACCTTAATCATGATATTTAATAAGTGTATCGATAACGGAATATTTCCTGACATAATTAAATTTAGTGAAACTACACCAGTTTTTAAACAAGATGATACATTTGGCCGTTTTCTATTATCTCCATCGTGAGCAAAATTTTTTGAAACACTATCAATTTAGTTAATAAAACCGATTACTTCATCCTAAACAGTATGGTTTTACAACTGACGCAGTGACCAACCGCATAGTACAACACATTATATTTTATGCTTAGTAACAGTCACAAAATGCCATAGATATCTTCTGTAACCCATTAAAGGGATTCTAGTGCGTCGGTAATGAAAGTCTTGTGCGAAAATTTAGTCACTTTGGTTTCGTAGTTTTGGGGAAAGGTTGTATAGGCCATAAACCTAATTTCTGTATTACAAACGATGTAAATGTAAATTTACTTAAAATCATTACATAATGTCTCTAATTATTATACCATAATGACGACACTAGATAAAATCAAGTTTTAGTATAATTATAATTAATGTGTGAATTTTCTAAAACAAAAAATATTAATGAAAATATTGGCACAAAAATTATTTCCATTGAAACATGTCATTGATACACAATTGTTAAATAATTTAAGCATATTACATATTGAATGAACCTAAACCGATATTTTACTCAAACAAGGCTTTGTTTTTAAAAAATAATCCTTGTTTGAAGAAAAAAAATATAAAGCTCTCAACGTTTCGCTTACTAAGCTAAAGCCCATTTTATTGAAAAATATGTTGTTGTAATAAAACAAGTGCTTTGAAGAGGGCTTGAAGCTTATCATTGTTATAGTCTCGTTAGCGGAGCCGCAATATAAGCTCGCTCCGGTGAGTTAATTTGAGAGCAAGGTAAGAGCGAACTTACCTTAGTAACTTTTACAAAATTGGGCACGCTGGATACGCGCTTTAATTTAGATGGTTATCGGTGTTCTTGTACATTTCATCAATTTATTTTCTATGTTACAAAGAAAATAAAATCCAATGAGGTTTTTTACTTCGCTTCGTAACCTTGTGTGTGTTTTATACCCGATTAAGGCGCAGCCATAAGAAGGAGGGTATATGATTTAGCCCGTATGTATGTATGTTCTTCTGTTCCAGCATATCTTTTAAACTACCTCATAATTTGACAAATGAGATTTCGTAAGAAGCGTCCTAACGGTCCGCTAGTAATAGGCTATGGGACGCTCCACTAAGTTTAAAATGATTGCCATCCAAGAAGACATAAACTACTGTTTAAAAACTGAAATGTGCCGTTGTAACTAACCACTCCTAGAATATATATAATACTATCTACCTACCCTTCTAACATACAACTATATACTTATCTAACAAGTATGAAAGATAAAAGATTATAAGACAATTCGAACTTGTGACTATGTGAGTGTCTGAATGGTAGGACCAAATTGTGTAACGTAGACCGCATGTTCTTTAAGAGAATGACTTAAGCAACATTCAAGTAATGAAATTTGCATCCTCTACTCCCATGCCTATTTCTTAAAAAAATAATAAAAAGCTCCACCCAGCGCTTCCCACAGTACGTGTCCATACCGAGGCTAACTTAGCGCATATTCCCCGAAGGAGTAGAGGTGTGAAATTTAATATAACTATTAAATTATCGTTCCAGCTGAAGCTGACGACCGACCTAAAATATGTAATTTCATTTTAAGGTCGCGATTTTGCCCGCGGCTCCAATCGCCCTAAATTTGGTTATCGGCGTGGGATTCTTACGTCAACTCCTTAATTATACTATTATACTAATGACTCCTTAATTATACTAATGAAATAGTCCCTTTAAGTTCGGATATAGTTATTCCCAAGGAAACTTCTGATTTTTTCGGGACAAAAAGCCTTTGTCCTTCCACGGGACTTAAACTATCTTCATACCAAATTTCTTCTAAATCGGTTCATGTATGAGTGACTTACGAAGTAACAAACGGACAGAAAAAAAAATTTTCGCATTTAGAATGTTTATAAGATAACTAAATTACTATTTTTTTTGATATGTCCAAAGCTTTCGATTTTGTGTGTCACAAGACACGGTCACCCATCCAGTAACTGACTAAGTCCCACGTTGCTGAACTTTAAATATCGTTTCCAACAAACAAATATGTTACTGTTTCGCTCCATAATAACTAAGTGGCGCTGAACGGTGATTTAAAATGATAAAGGGCTCGTCTCACACTTGGCTGGTTTTTATTATTTGTTGTTAAAATTTGGAGCTTACACTTGGCATATCCATGCCAAATTACAGCTTCCTAGAACTTATGATCTCTGAGCTAAGCCGCGGACAGACAGACGGAAAGACATGGCTTGTTGACTACGGAACCCTAAAAATGGCATCATCGTACAATGGCAATATTATTAAGCAAACTACGTACACCAAATTCCTAGGATTTGATTGAGACAGTCCACTTTTATGAAAACCCCAAAGTAAACAATTTATTTAATTGATAACAGTGATTGAACAAAAACCGCATTGATATGGCTCGGTTGCCTCAATTCAAATATATGGATTTATCATGTGGGTAATAGGTAAAAAAAGGGAATACAGTTGGCGTAAATCGTTTAATCTTAATGCAAAAAAAATATGCATCAGAGGTATTTCAGGTATTATAGAGTCATGTAAACGAGCAGTTTCTGCTGCGTTGACCTCACGTCGGAACTGGTATTCTAATATTACTCTAATTATCGAAGTTTCCAAATTCACGACAATAGTTGGAATTAAAAAAACATTTAAAAGATGACCTTCAAAAATCATGTCTTAATTCTGATTAACGGTCGAACAGTGAATAAGATATATAAAAAAGAAAATAATATCAATACTGGTAGATATCTATGAATAAAAGCCTAAATCATAGTGAATACAATGGAAATGAACAGATATAAGATTCCTAAATACAGGAAACGTCTAATAAAGGAGCATCTAAATACTTCTTGAAGTTTAAAAGATTTTATAAACAAACTAGTAAATCTAAATTAGATTTTGTTGAATTGAAAACTATAATGAACATTCAAAATAATCATTCAAATTAATAAAACGTTATCGCTAATGAGTGTGAGGATATGAGTATTCTGGCGCAAGCTGATAAATAGCCATTTTATGTACCTATACCTATTTAGGTTATTATTTTTTTGTAAGACTAGAATAAAATTTACAAAGGCACTCTAATATATTAAAATGTTCTTTGTACTCTCTTTAACATTCAATATAATAATGTTAAACACAACATCTTGACTTTGGGTCGCTAATAATATGACTTTTACTAGATTTTTCTACAAATATAAACGCTAAATGACAGCTTCCTGCAATCATAGAATTTAACTGGAAAATTACGAGTAGCAAGATGTGTGAGATCCGAGATATCCGTCAATTGGGTTTTTTTTATGTTCGTCACTTCGATTTTCCGCTGTCTTATCATGACATTTTACACTAAGCACACGCGTAATCAATAATGTTACAATCACTCGATCACTGAATTCGTCGTGTGTGATAAACATTGTCAGGGAAAGGCAATGGGAATAAACAGAGACGAACATTACAAATCCGCAAGATATTATAACACGTATGGTATATTGAATATATATATTTATAATTGATAAAGAAATATAAATTAAACTGACCGCTAAATTGTACCACTTGTCAGTTTTATTATGCCCTGGCAACATTAAGAGGATACGATTCGCGGCGCCTCACTGCGGGCTTCATACAAACGAATTTCTCATTTGTTTTTGACATTTACTGATCAATCTCTCTGAAATTTCGTAGTCATAATCCCAAGCCGAATAACTATGTCTGTGGTTTTCCAAAATCTTGTAAAATGTTTTTGTTAACTAGAAATCTTTTTTTAAGACCATTTGTATAAAAAACTAGAATCCTGTATAACTTTTGAACTATAAAATTAAACAGAAAACTGGCACACTGCAGACCTAGATATTTATTACTAGAACATGTCTTCAAAATTTCGTGGTCTTTTATCTGCAAGTGTCAAAATTAAGTGAAAAATTCGTTATATGAAGCACGCTGATAGGCACTCCGAATCGTATTCGCTTATACGGGTCAACCAAAGCGCCTTGCCGATGCGTTTTTAATACTGACATAAATTATGACAGTGACAGTAAAAAATGGTTTAAGGCATAGTTGATGTATATTTGGTTTTTATAATTTGCTAAAGTTATTCCTAAATTTTTACTAACTTAAGTCTGAAGATTTGAATGTGTCAGGTATAAAATTGTTTTTAAAAAGACGAATTACACTTGCACTTTAAAAACTGATTTTGTTTCTTAAATTATTTATTATTTTAGACTTTTCTTACTATTTTTTTTATCGATGAACTAGCCTTTGGTACACTTTAGGCAGCCAATGGTTCAATTAAGTACAGTGCGTTAATGATACTGAAAAAACACCATTTTTAAACGACTGTCTCAAAGAAAGAGGGTAATGTTTACGCAACTGCTCGCCGAAAAATGAGTGTAATGTTTTTAGCGTTTATGTTTGAATGTTTCTGTATTCCATGATAAGTTCTAGATGCCTTAACCGATTTAGAATTGTGTGGCAAGAAATTCTACGGGTACACTCCGTACATTAAATTTCTTTTTTAAAAATTGTTATTAAATACATTGCATTAATAGTCATTATGTATAATAACTTAACTTAATCTGTACTTTTTTTCTTTTAAATAATTAATAAATGCATTGAAATTGCTATCCATTTTGATATAAACGTAGAGTAAATATGCTTAGCTTTTTCCTTGAAATATTGTATCTGTTACAAAATAAAAGTTTAGTATACCGATTACCGCTCTGGATATATGAAGCGAAACATTATAATAAACAAAAAACCCTTTCAAAACAATGCTTGCACATTTTGTTTAACTTAAAATATATTCTATTTCAAATTTTTATCATTATAGCGTGTACAAACTTACGTTTTCATTGTAAACTGACTTTGTTTCTTTCTACCAGAAACATGGCCATATAAATAGGTTTATAAATATTTTTGGAAATCACACACAGCGTCATCTAGTCCCAACTTTAGCGAGGCTTGTACTTTGAGTACAATATTACTGACTCAAATATTATATACAAACATAGGTGAATAGAAAACACCACGACTAAAGACAAATACAATGCAAATGTTCATGTCCTGTGTGGGAGTTGAATCTGCGCCTTCCACTTCAGCAGTCAGATTCTATTACCATCTTAATCTCTGAATCTTAATTAATTGCTATACTGTGACTTTCTAGAAAACAGAACAATTTAGCTGCGATATTAATGTTACAATTACCCAATTTTTTTTGTCATTGCTTTTATTAGTTTGAATAATACATTAAAAAATATTAACGTAAATTAATATTTTCATAGGAAAGATGCATTCAAAAGATTACCTCAAGCCAGGACTTGAACCTACAACATCCTTACATTCCTTCAGGGAGTCATAAACGAAGAAAGATTATTTTTATGTATGTATATATCGTATTTCCTAATTCTATGAAGATTTGATGTATTTGTTAGATTCATGTACTAGGACCTAATAAATCACTAGGAGTTGTTAATACACACATCAATATCTACATGTGCTTTTATTTTGAGTTCGAATAAAACACTATGGAAAAATACTACATGTATACTTGTACTATGAATTCATACTAATCATCAATAGTAGTTATGCCACATAACTTTTCATCGATACTAATATTACAAATACAAAAGTGAAATTGTTTGTTTGACCTTCCTTCGTCGTCACAACGAAGCATCTAATTGAGCTGAAAGAAACAGGGATAGTTTAAGTAACAGAAATGGATATAGTGTAGAGTAAATTTAAAAGAAATTATTTCCATTTTATGGCGCCAAAACGTAAATACTGGCAGTTGGCCTGATCCAGAAGCTAAAAGTCACTCAGCGCACTATGGAAAGGGCAATGCTCAAAGTTACTAGGATATGATCAGAAATTAAGAGATCTTGACACAGAACTAAAGTCACGGGCATAGTCCACAGAAAAGGCAAGCTGAAGTGGCAATGAGCAGGTCATATTGATGGCAGAACCGATGCCGTTGGGATAAACAAGTTATAAAGTGGATACCACGGATTGGTAAGCACAACGTAGGTCGTCCTTCACCCAGGTGGACCAATGACCTGAAAAAGGTAGCTGGAAGTAGATGAATGAAAAAGGTGGACAGGGTGTAGTGGCGTTAATTAGGCGAGGCCTATGTTCAGTAGTGGTCTGGGATAGGAATTGATCGCTACAAGTCTTTGTTCACTATAATAATTTACTTTATTTGTTATGATTTAATCATTGTTTACACAACTATTTAGTAGCTAAATTTATTTTAAGTTAACTTAGTGTTAATCCTTTAAGTACGAGTGTACTTAACAATTTTATACTACGGTAAATTTTATAAAACCCTCGGATCATTATATATTGTTAAATTATAATAAAAAATATCAATTTCCCAAAAATATGTAAATAACTAGATACTAAAGATCAATGTTGGGTGGGAATTCTTATCCACGGTGATGTTCGGATTTATTGAGTTGAAAGTAAAAACAAAACAAATAAAAAAATTTGTGTGTGCAATATGATACAAGTAAGTTATGTCGGTCATTACATACGAAACAGGATTTTAGTTTGGCGGAATGGAGCTTAAAGTGTATAATGAGTGTTTCGTCAATAATGACAGGTACAAAAAACCCAAATTACTACATGGTGACTAAGCTCAATATACTCCTGTTGTATATGTATGGACCAAGTCTGTCTGTCCTATGTCTTTTAAGGGGACCTTAGGTGGCCTAACTTACAGTTTAAACTGAGAGAGGACATAAAAGGTAGGGACAAGATCTAACTTAAAACAAAAAAAGTGTTGTACAATATAATGTAATGTATCAAGGTATGCAATAGTTCAAAATATCAAGTACGATTTCATTATGTTTAAAAGTAAGAAGGAATTATTCAGATTATAGACAGAAACAACGTTACAAATATCTACATAAAAGTACACCCACGTACCTACATATTGTCAACTTTTCAATTTATTGACTCTTGTAATATTGTAAAGGAGATTTTACAGAAATTATAGGAATATCTTTATCACAATGTGGATATGAACTTGTTTTTTAATAATTTCAGCCTATTTTTGTTTTACACGTATAAAGATAAACAAATTGTAATATGTGCCACTGAAAGACACTAACCTAGTCCAATTATGTATGGAGAATAGCCATTATTCTTTTTAACTTGTAAAACTGACGGAACATTAATTTGACTGATTTCAATTTATCTTTCTTACCAGCGGTCAACAAAGTTTTAAATAAATTATTCATGCAATACTTATAATAATACTACCAGAGTTCATAGAGTGTACTTACTTTAGTAGACACTTTTCATCACTAGAAAACAACATAATTTTACTTTTATTTCAGCCTCAACCTTCATCGCTGCTTTATTACATTAAGTAACTAAACAGTACATATGACCTACCCTATCACCGGTGGATATGACATTACTAATGTCAATAAAGCATTAGTTTAAAACAAAAAGAGTGAGTGAGTGAATGTTGAGGTTATTTTTAACAAGATGTGGGTAGGTAAACTACCTGTGTCAAAATAAGATATAGCAACATTTACTGAATGCGGCAGACTGCAGAGGCCATATCAGTACAAACTTTTACTAAATGGCATTTCCATAGTTTCCAAAAAGATCTCAGGATAAGAGTTTTTGGTTTTTTTTTTTCTTTTTTGGTCTAGATGCTTTTACCGACTGACTAATATGACAGTTGGCCCAGTGACAAAAAGATTTCGTTGGTGGGTTTGAAAGTATCACAATGTGTGAAATTGTGTAGTTACACAGTTTACTAAATGTACCAATATTTACGTGCAAATAAGTTTAATAACAAGTATAGCTTTTTCTCTATGTTTATGGTAGATTTTATAACGGTACGTTTTACTTGCCATTGTTAAAAAAAGTTTTTAATAGTTGCAGTTTATAATACAGTTTTGCGGATCAGAACGGTTTTTTTCGTAAATGCCTTCTTAGACACATAAATTTCTGGTCGAAATATATGTTCGAAATTATACAAAAACTTTTATATTGTTATGTCAGTGTCTGTTTTAATTTAATAAATAAAATGAAAATCGTTTAAGCATAATTGAAAATAGACATTCTGTCGTATACATATAATAGATATTTTACAAACATGCTTGACAAAATGGTCGCGTACAGAGCGATTGGGTTGCGGAATGAGCTCCCTGCCATGGTTTTCTCTAAGGATTACAGTATGGAGTCCTTCACAGTTATTAAATTTTTAAAGGGTCGGCAACGCGTTCGTGATACCCCTGGTGTTGCAAGGCGTCCATATGCTACGGTGACTGCCTACCATCAGGCGGACCGTAAGCTTGTTTGCCATCTTAGTGGTATTTTTGGTATACTGACGTGGTGGTCGTTGTCTTCTTCTGATGAAGACGATAAATATAAAGAAGAGCCCACTTGTAACCCTGGAATATAACAAATTGGCATTAATTTAATTAGTTTATATTAGTGGCAAGTAATAGTAGGTAGTTAAAAAATACTGAATAATACAATAACAATATAATACAATAATATAATAATACAAAAAGTAAACTTATATATTGGTAATGCTAAAGAATGTTACTTTTTATTACTTTCAACAAAAACAAAATAAAAAGTAGATTTCGTACGGTCTTCATGTTTTTGGTCAATTAAATTTATTTAATTTGTTAAGAGTAAAAAGTAGAATTTGAAACGAAATATTATTTGTTAAAATATTTTTGAAGTGGTAATACAAATATTATAAAGTACTAAAAGTTAAGGCAACAGTTTCATCATTATTGCTCATTAGAGCCGCAATCGAGACACGGTTCATGAAACTTCGCGAAATGAAAATATTCTTTAAGCGAATTGGAGTGTTTTTAGTTACTTGTGTATTTTATATTTCGTTTTTCAAGCACTTGCGGCTGTGTTGGGAGTTGTAGTAAGAGTAAAATCATCTAAATTTTTTAAATTAAAGTACTTTATTCAGTTAGTTAGTATGTACCTACATAACTTTTAGATTTTAAAATTGTTTTGTATGTACAGTGAGCTGCAGAGAAAAGTAACCCCCCCCTGGTATTGAAAAGAAAATGAATAAAATTTTCGAAGTCTTGAGTGAATAGCAAGTTAGTCTAATGGATAGGGTTAACTTACAAAGCTAGTATCCCTACAGTCGCAAGTGCAACCCGCGGCAGTGTGATGTATCTTTTTGCTTTTTTTGTAGTTCTAGTTTTTATATTTTTTTATACTTTGATTATATAGATTTTCGAGATCACTGCAGGAGTTTAGTTTACCTAAATGTCGAACAAATGCAGGTAGAATATATCTAATCATATTATTTGTCTTGGTTACTGAATATTCAGGCTTTTAGATTTATCTACATTGAAGTTACGCAGGAGGGTCGAAAATATGCTTAATGGCTCTAAGGCAAGAATGGTACAGATGTGCCTTTGTTTGTTTGGTTTATAATTTAAAGTTTTCTATAGAAAATATATCTTGATATGCCTTGCTTTAGTTTAAACATATTATTATATACTATAGCTACGTGTGTAATGGGCTTTATCTGCCACCACTGGGTGTAGGTAGTATCGAAATCCTTGCTCTCTGACTGATCTGTCTCTTAACAACACTAGCATTTATTTGCTAATTTAGCTCATCATCATCACATGTTCTCCCAAATCTCTCGTACGGGCAAACCAGGGGTGTGGCAGTGATTCTTAATCAATAAATTTCAATTATTTTATTTACGTACCATAACTTTAAGCTGAACGTACTAATTTTGTCAACACTATTTTATATTCTACTGCCTGTACCAAAGTATTTTTTTACATGAAGATTTTTAATTTTTATATCTGATGATAGATAGTTGCTTTTTAACAAAATCTTATTTAGTAGATTATAATGACCACGTTACTTCCATATCACTCGATTATATTTTGCTTAATATTATTAAATCGGAGTCTGCAAATGGTTATGTAGGAAATATTTAATGAATTAATGATCCCTATGGGAAGTGCCGAGTCTCCATTCAGTGTCATTCTAATAATTAATTAATGAGTATATTGCATAACTTTGTATCGTATGTGGAAAGTTGTCCTGAGAATAATTTTAAGCAGAGAAGTTTAAGTAAGAAACATAATACTTGTATAAAGCATATTACACACACACATACATTATTGAGTTATGTGAATTTCTGCAAATTTTGTCAAAAATCTGGAATAGCCTTACTTTACCATTTTACTTTAACATGGCTGATGAAGCATGTGATATCATTAGAAAATTTATGTAATTTATTTATGTATCTAAGTATGAGATGAGGTATTTGGGAATTGATGTAGTCAGATTCGTATCTCCATCTGCTGAAATATTTAACTCCCGTACTTTTGAAAAATATGAACGTACATCATTACGACACGAGCAAAGAGTAAACTGTACTAAAAAGGCTAGATGGCGCTTATAAATAGATGGCAGTTCGTTTTTTGTTTGAATTCATATTTATAAATTACGAACAAAAATTACATTACAAAATTACACTGATGAGTGCAGCGAAAAGGACATTCATCACGCTCCCTGATTTAATACAAATATCCACTGACGCAACCAAAATCTTAATACTTTCTTTGAAAAGAAATAATTTAGGTACTATATTTTTTTATAATTATTATATGTATGTATATGTATGTATTTAATGTAAATTTTAGTATGCTTGACTTTTTACATGTAAATAAAAATGCTTTTAAATTACAATTGTGTAAAAAATTAGCTTTAAAAAATAAATCATTTCTATCTCTTAGTTGATTATAAATTAGTTTTATTTCTTTATCACTTAATTTGTGAATTTTAAAATTAAGTAATCCTTATTAATAAATTATCCTTAAAATAGTTATAAGAAAACAAAAATCGTTATATTTTAAATGTATTTTCAATTCTTCATGCACGTTTCTTTGATTACATTTCCATTTGTTTTTAATATTAACGAAATATAGTTTTAGCGTTATATATATAAACCTTAAAACTCTTAAAGAGAAATGTAAAGGTTACTATTGAAAAATTTTGTATTTTAATTTTTAAACTATTATATTAATTAAACAATTGTAACTATTTTTTTCTCCGAAATGAATAAATAAATAAATATACAAAAAAATCAAAGTTTTCATACTTAATATTTTAAAATTGTCTGACGTGAAAGCTATACAAGAAAAAATAGGCATGTTTGAATATTCGTTTATTTATTCATGTATAAGTTTTGTTTTTTTATATTATATTCCTTAGTAATACAATATTTATAAGATGGTAAAAATATTGTGATTTTATATACATTTAATACACGCTAAACAAGAAAAATAACTATATTGTTAAAAACTGATTTTTTAAACGGAATGTTGCTTTGTTTTTCTCTTTTATAACAAGTTAACATGTTGAATTTGGTAATTAATTAAAAACTCTATTTCAGGACAAAGACAAAATAAGATAATTTGCACAAAATTAGTATGGAAAGAAAGATAGAAAGAGATAACGATTTTTATTTATCTAAGATATCACAGTAGATCACAGTATTTGCTTATATTAAGCGTAAACCTTTTTATATTTGAGAGAGAACAAACATGTTAAACTACTAAGTAGTGTAACAATTAACATCTCTCGTTATTTATCAGTTATTAAGACTAAAAAATTAAACATATCCTACTAATATTATAAATGTTAATGTCTGGATGGATGTTTGTTATTCAATAACGCTTCAGCCACTGAACGGATCGGGATGAAACATGGCACACCTATAGATTTGGTCCTAGAATAGCACAGAAGCTACTTTTTATCCCGAAAAATTCAAAATTTCCTGCGGGAATAATTATAACTGAGCTTAAACGAACTAAAGCTATACCTACAGCTTGCTATAGCAAACGTCATTATTGTAATAATTAATGAGTTAATTAAGGAGTTTCACGCTGATAACCAAAAATAGGGCGGGCGAAGCCGATGGCAAAATCTAGTACAATATCAACTGTGGGGTCAAATAATGCTTAACCAGCATTAATAGCGCAGAGGGTAATTATCTTATTTTTGTTGAAGCCGGCTTTCCATGTGCATGACCATGTTCGAACATGCACTGCTGTTTTGCATTAACTCCCATGTTCTGTTGACCCCTTGCTTTAATTGTTGTTTAGATTTAGCTTTACTGGGGTCCCAGTTCAGAACCATTTGACCCCACAAGTTTTCTATTGGATTCAGGTCAGGACTTTTAAACGGTCAAGGGAAAACAGTAATGTCATCCTGGAATGAGAGCCATTCTTCGACAATTCGTGAACGATGCACTGACAAGAGAAATTTGGCCTTCAGGGTTTGCGACACGCACCGATGGCAGCATCACATCCCTTAACACCTCCAAGTATCCATGGCTATTCATACGGCTGCCCAGTTCCACAAGTTCCCATGGGCTCATCGATGACATCAATCCCCAATTGGCTTATTCTAATTTGTTTGCAAAAATACATTATTTTTGTATCTATACTATACTATACTATTATATATATTATATTATATTATATTATATTATATTATATTATATTATATTATATTATATTATATTATATTATATTATATTATATTATATTATATTATATTATATTATATTATATTATATTATATTATATTATATTATATTATATTATATTATATTATATTATATTATATTATATTATATTATATTATATTATATTATATTTTATATACTATATATTATTAATTACGAAAAATCAAGAAATAGTTTATTTATATAATGTGGAAGGAAATAAAGTGCCTAAATTGAAATGGAAGAGAGTATCAAGAATAAAGATGTATGTATTTTTTGTCTTTAACGTGATAATTTTTTTCCTACAAAAAAAATAATAATTAGAAACTTAAATAAAATAATCCCGTTAAGCCACGTTAATTCCCCCGACAAGCCGTGTAGTACTTTAGTAGTAGGTATAAATATCAATGAGCTCACCACGTCAATGTCAAAAGCTACCACCCTCACGCGCCATACTGTCAAAAGATTACAGTACAGTATGAAAAACTAAGTTGTTTAAATCTGTCGCCTGCAGTAGATGCAGGTAGACCACAGAAAGTATGTCCAACAATATGATAAATAAGTTATATTTTATTAAAGTTGTATGTGTACCATCTGTCACGTCAGATTAAACGACAGAAAAGGAATAGTTATAAACAAGCAAGGTAGCAAATCAGCTGAAACGTCATTTAATTCATTCATAAACGAGTGAAAAATATTTTATCATATTACAATGAATACAGTAGTATCAATTCACAGTAAAAAGTTATAGCAGTAGGTTTTTTTATTAGCTTATTAATTTTTTTATTTAGGTGATACAAAACCATGAAATTTCATTACTTTTTAAATTAATATTCTTGATACTTCCTCCCATTTTAATTAAGGCACTATATTTCCTTCCACAGTATTGTCTTAAGTATAGGGTTAGTAAAATTTGCTTGTCTAATGTTATTCTTCCACTTTTTCTAGTCTAACTACTTTCTAGGGTAATACAGCTCCCCACTTCTTCTTCACAATATTTTCTACCAACTTTATCGGATTTAAAACTTTTTTCGTTGCTAGAAATTACTTTTTCATTTACCCAATCGAAGTTTAGGTATTGCAGCGAAGGATGCTAGAGTAGAATCCTGGGTGGAACGAGGGTTACAAAGTACCGGATTAATTTTTTTTCACGTGTTTTATACTCTTATTTTTACCATCGACTGCGAGAGAATAAAAAGTACTATTATTAATTTTCGTATATATTCGGTAATTATTACAGGGTGATAAGAGAACAATGACATAAAACAATAAAGCAATTTAACAACTGTTCCAAATTCCAAATGTTTTTTTTCACTCAGTGAGTAAAAGTGAGTTTTATCGATGAATAAAGTGCCCTTTTTCGAGTCGCAATAGTAAAAAAATATTTTTAAACGAATACCCGAAAAAAAGAGTGTTACGTTTTAGTGCAAACACTCAAATTGATTCCACCAACAATTAGGCAAATTAATGGACTTTGATCTCAGCATTGACACAAAAAATGTGATAGGGAATACGAGCTGATAATTGCAAATCGTATTTTATACTAACGAGAATATCTGCCAATGTCCTTAGGAAGGTACATTTAAATATTTAAATACAAGATAAATTAACCCTTTTTTTCGTTTAAACGTACCTATTAACGATCACGATCAATTCAATCATTTAAATTTCATATACTCAAATACGAACTGTTTTCATAAAAGTGCAATGAAAAAATCATTTATTAAAGAAATAATAGGCCAAGTGCAAATAATATTAGAACAGTCAAAACATTCATTAATTCAGACAGACTTCGCCTGATATATACGACAACGTTAAGACAGTCATGACTTCGCGATAAAATGTATGACATACAAGTATGTAACAAAATAGGATAGTCGGGTGGCTCGCCTGTCGTCTATTGCTGCGCACCTTACTTTACGATTACTCTGTATAGACACCTTAGAAGGCAGGCTGTATGAATAAAATTAATGTTTAGGCTGTGGTATAAATTTATCATACGTACAATGCAACAAACTTCTCTAACCTCGTGGTCAAAAATCAGAACTACAGTCGCCCTATTGAAATGGTGTGAACTTACATGACACTAGCGACCCTACACCGGGCCAGTAAAAAAATGTTGCACCGTAGTTGTCAATAAGAAAATTCGGTAACATTATAGGCTTGTATTGAAAACAAAATGTATAAATTATCCTTTGTATGGACATAGGTAGTAGATGAATAGAAAAGAAACGAAAAATACTATATCGAATTTTAAGTCCAGGCCATATAAAACAAACTTGGATAAATTAATAAATATATATATAAAATATCGATACTATTGTTTCATATAACAATTTTCTTTGATATGTCCGAAGCCTTCGATTTTTTGTGTAAAAAAACACTGCCAAATAAATGTTATTAATATGACATTCGAGGTGTTGCAAACAATTTAATAAGAACCTATCTCAGTAATCGCCTGCAGCATACTGAGATAAAAAAAATATATAATATGAACCGGTTCCTAAATATACCTGTTTTTACTTCTGCATTTTGTACGATTTATTATGCACTGGCAACATTAAACGGCCAATCAAAGCACCTTAGCCCCTCACAAACACATATCTACCACTAACAGAAATTTTGATAGTGACAGTTAAGAATCGGTTGATTACTTAGTTGTTGTTATTTTTATATCATGTCAAATATTCTAACAGTAATTGACTTGACTTGACGTAATCCAGGATATATGCCCAACTTTTTTATAATACTCATACCTACTAACGTAAAAATAATACGCACTTGACTTTTTTATATGCACTAACTTTAGTCCTTTATTTAATCACCTCGTACTGCTTTTTTACACAAGTTAATAAATACACCATTTATTTAAAGTAAAAATAAAACTGCATAATAGATAGCCTTTGGGGCGACTACACCAAACCATAGCGGGGCATATAAGTATTGTTTTTACAGGAACTTCGAAAAAAGTGATAAGTTTATTTTATCCTAAAAAAATATTTTTAATGATCAACATACACATACTTTTTATTCAGTAGAAAAAATAAAATAAACTTACCTGTTATCTACAAATGACACTACACTGCCTCCTACACTACCATCAACTGAATCCCTGAGATGGCAAATTGAACTGAAATCTAAATTTTAGAATAACATACTCCCGTTATTGGAAAAGGTATACATTATCCATATTTAACGTAAACTATCAACAACAATAAAGTTTCTTAATCATTATAGAAATCCTAATATTTAAAATACCTATAGGAATGCCATAAATGAACAGAAATTATATTCGAATATTTAAATAGTAGTCATCACATAAAGGTCTTGAGGTGACCTTTGCCGCCGATACCGGTAATGTCTCTATGAACTTAATCGACATTCACTCATTTGTCACTTGATTGAACCAGTTCTTTGCCATTTTGCAATCATAATAATAATGTAAAAAACTTGCAAACCGATATGTTTCAAAATATTAATACTTATAATTTATATATTTATAAACATTACATTACATGTAAAATTTCATCAGAATCATGTAAAGCCGGCACAATTATAAGGCTGAGACATGCAGACAAATATACAAAAAGACATACCTACGATGGACGATCGGACGAACGGACGGACATGACAATACAATAAGAGATCGTTTTTGTCATTTGACAACAAAAACCCTAAAAATTACGAGACAACGATGCTTGATCATTGTAATTTTAAAGTATCTATAGTAGTAACTCGTACAATTTCAATGTTCAACCATTATCTAAATGTATCTCTTTTAAAGAACCCAGTTATCGGCAGTAATTTATGGGCTAATTAATTGCTATAATGTAAACATCTAGAGAACAGAACAACAATTAAGCTGCGATATCGATGTCACAATTACCCAAAGTTTCTTGTCATTGACTTTATTTGTGTGAATAAACACAATTTATTATTATAAATGTAAATAAATATTTAAATAGAAAAGATGCAGTCAAAAGATTACCTCGAGCCAGGACTTGAACCTGCAACATCTTTGCATTCCTTCAGGAAGTCATAAACGAAAAAGATTAATTTTATGTATGTATGTAATTCTCAGGCATATCGTATAATCCGCTGTTTCATAATATGCCTAGGTAGGTCGCAAAGTGTGGAATAGAAATTATCATATAACTGAACAGATTATTGTATGAAGTTTTGCTGGAACGCTCCGCTCGCTTTGCTCGCTCCGCATCTACGTTCACAAGAGAGAAACTGAACCTAATCCAACATACATGACTTATACAGTGCGATTTCTGTTCCTTTTGTTTCCATACTTTACGATCTGCCTAGGCATATTATGAAGGGCGGATTATACGATTTGCCTGCGACATATATATTGTATTTCCAAAATCTATAAAGATTTTGTGTATTTGTAAGATTAATGTACTAGGACTTTATAAATCACTAGAAGTTTGTTAATTCACAAATTAATATCTACAAGTCCTTTGTTGCCATGACGAAGCATCTGATTGAGCTGAAATTTGAAACAAGAATAGTTGAAGAGAGAGAAATGGAAATAGGGTACTTTTTATCCCCGAAAATTCAAAATTTCTTGCAATAACATCTATAAAAGAATTTAACGTTAAAGAATTATTGCTATTCTATGACGCAGAAACGTGGATACTGGCTGTGGGCCTGATCAATAAGCTATGATCAGAAACGAAGAGACCTGACAGACAGCTGAAGTAACTGACATAGCATACAGAATTAGCAAGCTGAAGTGGCAATGGGCAGGTCATATTGATCTGAGACACGAGTCTTAGAGTGGAGATTACTGATCGGTAAACGCAGAGGGGGTCATCCTCCAGCCTGGTTGTCCGATGACCTGAAATAGGTAGCTGGAAGTAGATGGATGAAACAGCGGAGGACTGGATGTGGTGGCATTCATTAGAAAAAGCCTATGCCCAGCAGTGGACTGTGAAAGTTTGATTGATTGATACCACTCTTTGTTTATTAACATTAATTCCTTTAATTGTTATGATTTTGTCATGTTTATACAACTATATTTACTTGCTAGACTTATTTAACTTAATTATTCTTAAGTATATTTAACAATTTTAAGCTACGATAAATTCTAAAATATTCAATTATTGTATTGTTTCAAATTATTTTAAAAATACCAATAAAAAGAAATAAATTTATCGATACTAAAGATCACTGTTGGGTCGGAAAGCTTATCCACTGTGATGTTTTGATTTCTTGTGCTGAAAGTAAAAACAAAACAGATAAATTGTTAATGCATTATGTTACAAGTGCGCTAAGTTGGTCATTAGACACGAAACAGGATTTTAGCCTGGCGTAATAGCCCAAAGTGTATGATGACCATATCTTACGCACGGGAATATAAATAAAACAACACCATACAATTTCTTCATACAAATATTTTTAAACAAGGCCCGCAGGTTTTTTTTTTGGTTACTAATAAAAAGAAAACTACTTAAAATCGCAAAAAATCGCTAAAATTTTAGTATGTCATGCTAGTAGCAGCCTTTGCTAACCCGTCCTAAAGAACAATGGCCATTCTGGACTAGGAAAAACTAATAATCGAATCTTGGATTAAAAGTAGTACCAAATCAAGGTATGAAATAGGTCTGAATATCGATCTCGATCACATTACTTTTAAAAGTTAGAGGGAATAATTTAGACTGTAAGAAGAAACAACATTACAAATACATAAAAGTAGCAGATATGGTTTACTTTCCCATTTATTGATTCTATTATCATATTTTTATGAGTATAGTAGGTTTTATTGAAGTTATGGGAAACTATGTATCAAAATATTCACATTTTCCTACCTTTATTCTTAATTTTCCTGTACAGTTCTTGTCCCAAGTTCTTTTTAATAGTTTCAGTCTAGTTTTGTTTTACGCGTATAAACAACATGTGATATGTGCCACTAAAAGACACCAACCTAATCCAATTATGTATGGAGAATGGCCATTATTCTTTTTACTCTGTAAATCTGCCTGAAACCACAGAGCAAACATTTAGATGGTAGCATTTAAAATAATTAATTTGACTGATTACTACCTATCTTTCTGAACCAATGGTCTGGAAGTGATCAATGTAGTTTTTATTAAATTATTCGTGCAATACTCATAAACACCACCATATTACTGAGCGCCCCATCCGGTTCCAAGTCTTCGACACCACTAGGAAAAAGTCAGTTAGTGATGCTCCAAATAACTTTTTCTAGCACTTAGGGCTACTAAGTGAAAACAAGTTACATTTTTAAAAATTAGGATAATAATAAGTATGTGAATAAATTTTTACCCTTAAATTTTTATTGATCTTATCACTCCCTTCTTAAAGAATACTATATACCCCATACTGTAGTTCCTAGAGAAAACCTCAGCAGGACACTCATTCCACGAAATTCGTAATCGTTCGTGAGAAGAAAGGTCTCTGAAAACGTACTGTGCGTGACCATTTCGGTTCTAAGCTCTAAGAATAAATTCCAGCCGATGACGAGAGTTCAACTTCGTGTGAGCAGAAAGATATCCTCTGCTGAACGTAGAATATCCATTCAAAAAGCGATGTAGACTGCCTAATGCCATTTTAACTTGCTAACTGTTTGAGATATACGGTAACTTTGATTCGCCTGCCAATTTGGACGCGCCAAGAACACCAAGAATAACTGCAAAGCAATTCCGGTGTATTCAACAACGATTTTGAACATAACAACACCAGCTCCAGGATGGTCTATCTTAGCACATGGTTGAGCGTAGTCCAGAGCATGGTCCAATGTGTACTGCTAATTTTTATTTTACGCACTGGCAAATACGAGTATTAACAATTGCATTTCCATAGTTTCCAAGAGGGTCTCAGGATAAGAATTTTTTATTTATTTTTTGTTTATCTTGCCTCATGTAATGTGAAATAACAAAAACTGGTGTTTCATTAATTTCCTATAATTATATCGTTTTTGTAATCAGTGATAATAAGATTTCGTTGATGGGTTTAAAAGTATCGCAATGGATATTGTGTTCATATATTAGTACATTTACGCGCAAATTAGTTTAACTAAGGACAGCTTTTTCTCAATGTTTATGGCAACAATTAAAAAAGTTACGTTTGTCTTGCTATAGTAAAAAAATAAATACCAAAACAAAATACATAGAAAAGGCACCAAACAAAGTTATCACACATTCATTTTTAATAGTTTTATAGAGACAAGTTGTAAAAAAACATTACTTTCTGGAAGGAATAATTCAAAAAGACTTTATATCACAAAAGGTGATTTATACAAAAACCTTAATTATGTTATGAAATGTTTTTTTATTATTTTAATTAATAAAATGAAAATCGTAAAAAGCATAATCGAAAACAAAACCTTCTATCATATAAGATAGTTATTTTTAAACTAGCTTGACAAAGTGAGCAAATCTTTTTGGTATTTAAACTAGCTTGACAAAGTGAGCAAATCTTTTTGGTATACTGACGTGGTGGTTGTTGTTGTCGTTGTCTTCTTCGGATGACGATGAAGACGATGAGGATGAAGACGACGAAGATGAAGAAGAAGACGACGAAGAAGAGTCTCTCTTGTGACCCTGGAATATTACAACGCAGCATTAATTTTGTTAGTCAGTAATAGGTAGTTATTACAAAACCCTGATTATTAAAACCTACTCCCGTGGGAAATTATGATCAGAATTAAATTTTAATAAGTATCCTTGCGGAAATAATCGAGTCAATTGTATGCATTGTTAAGATGAGACGTACGGAAGTGTGCTGCGTTAAAAAATATTCCCATTGGAACTCTCGAAAACGATAAAAGCATTTTATATTCTTTTCAGGCTCACCAGGTATTCCTGTGCCATAAATCAGGTCACCACAGGTTGCAACGTGTAGTAATATTGCCTTGTTTCCTCTTACTTGTATTTATGTATTACACCGCTTAAAATTTGAATGTTCCTCGGTATTAAAAAATATGTTCGCAAAATTAATCTTAAGTTATATTTCTATTCATTTAAAAAAAATCTCAATAATAAAGTCTTTTACACTAGCCTAAATTTATCCCAAAAATGTCTAATATTATGGAATCAAGTCTAATCAACCACTTGCGCCCACCGCCACCTTACCTAAGCATAGCCTAGTAGGTATGTACTATGTTTCAACTTACTAAATACTCGCGATGTTTTTTTTTATACCACTAAGGTGGCAAATAAGCACTCGGTCCGCCTTATGGTAAGCGGTCACCGTGGCCTATGGACGCTTGTAACACCAGGGGTATCACTCGCGCGTTCTTTCTTGAAGAGGAGCTCATTCCACAACTTAAGCGTTCACGGGAGGAAGTTTCTCTGAAACCGCACTGTACGCGACCATTTAGGTTCTAAAGTGTGAGAATAAATTTCCTGCCGATGGCGAGCGGTGCGATGGTTGAAAGTAGCCGTTGGCATCATTTAGAACAATTCCTCAGAAAACAACCCATTGTACAAGCTGTAGAACACGGTGAGTTTGGAATCGACAGCCCGTCGTTGAACCGACTCAAAAACCGAGTCAATTGTTACCACTAAGTTTACCTACTGACACCCAATAAACCTATTAACACACGTTCACATTAAGATTTACAAATAATCTTGGTTATGATGATAACTGACTTTGATCACATACCTAAGAGTCTAAATAATGTTTATTCCGGCTGTTGTAAGCCTACTACCTACCCGCTAGAATAAGGCCTTAACAGTCCAAAAAAAATTTGATTTTTTGTGACAGCTAACTTTTGTCCTCGAAGCTAGTAAGTTTTTTATAAAATATGGCAAGAAGTAAAAAGAAAAGAGTTTTTTCAGCGGCCGCTCCAGCCACATTTAATGTGTTCTTCTGCAACGCCAGATATCCACATCGGTAGACTTCGACTCACTTGCCTATCGAGGCAAGTGAGTCGAATCACTAAAAGACTTCAACCCGCTATCACCGCCCTAGGCGAATGGTTTCGGAAATGAAGAATCGAGGTGAATCCCGACAAAAGCTCTGCCGTCCTCTTTACCGTAGACTGCCCTTCGCGGCCATCTCCCCTCTCACTCTTCGTTCGTGCCATCCCCTCGCGAAATAAGACCAAATATCTCGGTTTGACCATGGATAGCGCCCGCAAGGATACACGAGGTATCAAAGAGTGCCGGGGCGCTTCTCGCCCCCACTCAATCGCAACCGTACCCGCGTAACGGGGAACTCCCCTCCTGGTGGTGACTCACCTTCGGGTTCGAGACTCACGCCGGTCGAATGGACACCCCCGAGAGCGACAACCCAAGCCGAGGCTTCCCCCGCGGGGAACCCTTGGGCGTTGGGCGCTATATGGGCTGAGGCTCCTTCAGAGTCTCGCCCCAAAAAGCCCGGTGAAGCAGTAATGGCTGCAACAGCCAAGTGCATTGTCAGCTCAGAAAAAAAAACAACAGATGTGTTCACGCCAATCTTAACGTAGTCCACTACCACATAAAGACCGCCGCCGCAGCCGACCATTCTTATTCTAACGGAGACACAAATATCCCGCCCGGCCGATACATCATACCAACACTATCCCGGCTACTAACTCCAAGACAATTTTGTGAGTAGTATTGGTGTATTTACGTTCGTCCGGAACTTCTTGAAGACAGAGACCTGTCGATATTATGGGTGCACGTAGATCACAGCGGCCACACACGTATCTATGCGTGCCTTTACAGGTCTCATAGCGGTGACACGTTATAAGTCAGCAGACTGGAATGGATTGCATGAATTTCATGCATCGTACCGGTGGAGGCAGCTCTGCTTTAGCTCAGAAGATTCTGACGTCTGCGCAGCCGCAGTCACTGAGAAAATCCTCGCTGGTATGGAATGTTTTATTCCAAGCCCGCAAGTAGTTGCCAGTGTCAAAAAACGGCCATGGTTTAATCGGTCTTGCAGAGAAGCAGAGTGGGAGGTCTAGTGGGTGTTGCTTTCTCTAGACGTTTATAAGTCGAGTAGGGCAGACGTTATACCAGCAGTGATGCTTAAGCAGTGTGCTCCTAAGTTATGTTTTGTACTTACGCGCCTTTATGCGCTTTCATACCACACTAGGCAATTTCCACCTTCATGGAAGACTGCGAATGAGCACTCGATGCCCAAAATAAGGCGATAAATCAGATCCATCGAATACAAGGCCTATCGCTATTACCTCTCTCCTCTCCAAGGTGATGGAACGTGTGATCAACACACAGCTTCTAGGATACCTAGAAAAACACGACCTGGTCAGCGACCGTCATTATAGCTTTGCCACGGTCGCTCGACCTTCTAATGTATCTCACACACCTATGGGCACTAGCCATTGAGAGTCAGGGGGCAGCATTGGCATGTAGCCTGTACATAGCGAAGGTGTTCGATCTATTCGGCACCGGGGTTTTCTATCGAATCTGCCATCTTACGAAATGCCCGAGGAAGGCAGACGCATACGAGACGTAGTTGACAGTAGTTACTCTGATAGCATGGACATTAATTCTGGTATCCCACAAGGCTCTGTGCTGTTTCCTATGCTGTTTCTGCTACATATCAATGACATGTTAGACATCAACAACGTACATTGTTATGCAGATGACAGTACTGGAGACTCTTATTACACGGGTCGTACGAACATCCCTCATTCCGTAGTGAAGAAAAAGCATGGAGAACTTGTATCTCAAATCGAGACCACTCTTTCCTAGTTCTCTGACTGGGGACGGGAAAACTCGTTCTGATTCAACCCTATAAAGATACAAGGCTGCGTGTTCACCGCTAAGGAAACCCCATTTACTGTAGTCCCATAGTTTCAGAACACTCCCCTCTCCATCTCCTTCTCCTTTTCTATTTCTTATTTACATTACTTAATATGGGCGATCCCAAATCATGTAAAAACCATGACATTGTTTTATTTGCTGATGAAACGTCTTTACTCTTTAAGGTTAAGAGACGACAGACATGATACGATAAATTATAAAATGCGATTTCTAAAATTGCTATTTGTTTAACGCTAATAATTTGTTACTTAATGAGAAAAAACCATATGTGTTAAATTTACATTACCAAATGTTAGTCAGATCCAGACATGTATTCATATTTATGGCGAGCAATTACAACTTGTTGATTCAACAGTCTATCCTGGCATAACGCCGAACTCCAAACTTAAATGGGGACCTCATATTCATAACCTGGCCAAAAAACTGCTCTGCTGTGTATGCGATCGAGAAAATAAAAAATGGGTTGCACTCCGGGAGTGCCGGCAGAAGTGAAAACATACTCGCTATTTACTTCCCATCACTTCACATCCATATTTATTTATTAAAAATAATAACTTTTGTTTTTTTACTTTTTTGACGTTTTATATTTGACAGCTCAATCTGTCATAGAATTAAAATCCCATATCCAACCTCCCTGTACTACTGATAATCGCCATATACTAAAAATAAAAACTAACCTAATGTAAATAAAGGTCACGTGTCCTAACGCGAGTGACATCTTACGAATTTTCGATCAGGACACGTGACCTGACGCGATTTTAACAGTTTTTACCCATCACAAAAAAAAGTGCACAGCGCCGCTAAAGAAGTTTTCACTTCAAAAATAAGAAAAATAGTACATTTAAGCTATTTCCATACTTTAATGACATATGATATCATATTGAGGGGTAGCGCTGCTGATATAAATACAATATTTGTTTTACAAAAACGGGCATTTCATGCAATTTACAAATTAGGATCTAGGATATCTGTAATGGATAGGTTTAGGAAAGTCAATATTTGAACATTAGCGTCGCAATACATATATGAAAATCTTTTAAATGTACATTAAAACATCATTGCTGAAACTATTTTCAGCAAGAAAAGTGACGTTCACAAAGAAAATACTAGAAGTAGAAAAAAACTGTTGGTGCATGAGACACGTCTATACAAAATAAGTGACTTTTTTTTTTTTTTTTTTTTTACAACACGAAGGTGGCAAACAAGCACACGGTCCGCCTGATGGTAAGCGGTCACCATGACCTCTGGACGCTTGCAACACCAGAAGAATCACTCGCGCGTTGCCGACCCTTCAAAAATCCTATAACTTCTTTCTTGAAGAACCCGATACTGTTTTATGGAGGAATTTACACACTTTTACCACAAAGTTCCCAATAATATTCAAAAGTTATCAATAAGTAAATTTAAATCTTTTATGAAACAACTACTTTGTAAAAAAGCATACTACATTATTTCAGACTATGTGAACAATAAAAATCCATGGGACTAAAGATGCTCAATTACAGGATGCATAGGTAAACTAAATTTAAATGGGAAAAATATAAAATTCTATGGCTTACAATTGTACGGCTTTAAATTTTATTTAAAACATTGATTAAATTTGTAGTTTTTATGAATTTTTAAATGAGAACATGTGAACCGGATTTCAAAATATAGTATTTTATTCAAAAGTGTTTGTAAAAACCTAATTTGAATTAAAAATATTGACTTTGACTTTGAAACGGTATATCGGCAGTAGGAAAATAAATTATTTCCCTCTTTGACGCCGGATTACAGCTAAAATACTAGAGCTACCGTTATTATATGCATGAAGTTTTTAGTAGGATATTTATTAAGCTATCGTTTTCACTTACACATTTTTTCTGTATCAGCAATTTTTGCTGAGATATAAGCAAAAAACTAAAAAAGGATAACTTTTTTTCAAAATGGCTGCGCGAGCGCAACAATTATCGTTGGGGACTTTTAGTATGTTCACCTGTACCAATCAATGTTTTTTCAGCATAAATGTATCTAATTTAACTGTACTTTATGCAAAATACAAAATCTACAAAGACACGTATAGTGCAATTGATGAATTGAAACGATCTTTAGAAATTATTCTTAACGGAATCAATAACATTGTGATGCTGAATGCAATCCTTGAAACGTCGAATCCAGCTATGAATTGAGAACAATGGCCATCATTTCGAACGATTAAACAGTTAAGGTTTAATAGGTATAGGTAACCTAATAAAAATTAAAAATAATTTGTTAGAAATCCAACAGTTTTCTGAAAATTCCGGTATGTCATTACTTGCCAGAATTCGTTCCTTATTAGCGACACTATCGAATGGTGTAATAATACAGTGGGTGTATGTTTTTTTTTTCAAAATCAACTGGTTCGATTCAGTCATTTTACAGTCAGTTGACAGTCAAAAGTCATCAGTTCAGTTACACCATTGTTGGCCTTTTAAAAGAAATAAAAATTACAAAAGTGAACAAAGGTCTATTTTTGTATTTCTTAACACTAATGTCATGAAGTTTTTACTAGTATTGTTAATTCGAAAATTTTTGTTTGTATATAGTACCACACTTCATTCATATTTGAGCTAAAATCGGTAACAGGTAACATAAGTTTGGCTTTTAGACTTGACTGGATTCTGACTGATTGTTACCGGTATATAATTACATTTGTCAAAGATCTTAGTCAATAATAAGAGGAACTAAGGAATAGAAAGGGATTTTGAAATTTGCATATTTGCGTAAACGAAATACAAATCCTATAGATATAATTTAGAGACGCTATATATAGTTTATTAAACTGCTTTCAGATAGATCGAAAAAACTAACGCAATATTGGAGAGATATAGAACGGTAGTAAACGTCAAAAAAATTAGTGTCATAGCTTAATATTTGTGAAGATTAGAATTTCTTTAGTCTCATTAAAGAAGTAAAAATCCCTACTTGACTAAAGAAAACATAAACAATTTTCTACCTTTTTTCTCCAGCATTAGTTGTTGGAATAGCTTGTAATTAAATAAAAACCGCTAAAAGCATAGTCACAAAATAAGTAATAGTTTTGTCTTCTAACGCAAAGGCTATTAATATTTAGGTTCTTGCTTACTTTGGAATCAAAATCTTGTACTCGTAGGATCCAAAAACTTCCCTCATTTTAAGAAAATTACCTTTTTTTTTTTTATACCAATAAGGTGGCAAACAAGTAAGCGGTCAACGTGGCCTATGGACGCTTGTAACAACAGGAGTATCACTCCAGCGTTGCCGACCCTTCAAAAATCCAAAAACTTTTTTAATACTTTACTTCTGTTTGCTATAGCTTTTAATACAAAATAGTATGCTTCTTTGTGATATTGCTTTAGTGTCTCCACTAGTACCAGAAATACGGTCTAAATCTGGGCGAGGCGTCACTCAAACTTAAACTAGCTTGCGGGGTCGGCCTTCTTGAGAGAAACCAGTTGCCGTCAAACTGATTAAAAATAAGTTAGCGGTCACTTAGATAAATATAAAACATTAAAACCCCAAAATATATATCAGAATATTTGAACTTTTCGATTGTTTTTTTTTTATCTTCATAAATTGTTGTCTCAATATGACATTTTTTTTCCAAAAAGTTAACTTATTTTTTAGTAAAGCTGACAACCAATATTTTTTACATAAAAAAATATGGCCTAGTAAACAGTAGACTTCGTACGGCCTTCATATTTTTGGTAAATATTAATAAATTTGAAAGGTAATAAAAAAAGAAGCAAGTAAAAATTTGGAATGAAATGCTTATTATTTGTTACAGTATATTTGAATTAATTTCATTATTATTGCTCAATAAAGCCGCAATCAAGATACGGTTCATGAAACTTTGCGGAATGAAAATATTCTTCAAGCGAATTGGAGTGTATT
Organism: Apoda limacodes; assembly: GCA_946406115.1. NCBI lineage: Eukaryota > Metazoa > Arthropoda > Insecta > Lepidoptera > Limacodidae > Apoda > Apoda limacodes. The sequence goes on along the minus strand of OX291548.1, from coordinate 18,064,470 downwards.
TAGTTACCTGAATATTTTATTCTTGGTTTTTCAAGCACTTGCGGCTGAGTTGAAAGTGTTGCAGTAAAGAAATAATTATTTTAATTATATTGAAATTTAAGTAATTTATTTAAAATGTTTTGTATGTACCTATATATAGTTTGTATAATATGTATATCTATTATATACATTATACAAACTATGACGCTTTTAATATATCCGATTGTCTTTTAAAAAAATGATAGTTTGGCGAAATCTTTTAAAAATATATGTGTTTTGTACTTAAAGTGATTTTTAACATTGAAAACACGCTACATACAGTTGAAGATTTATGATTCTTAGATAATTAATTGAAATATTTTAGTAATATGTTTTCCGAAAAAGTCTTGACTCTTTTTTCAGCGCGCTATTTCATAAAGTTATCGTAAGATTTTAGGTACCTTCTTTTGATTTAGTCGGTTAAAGGTGTCGTACTACAGGCCACTTTCCTAATTAAATCAGGTTTTAATTCCATATATGAACTCATTTTTTTTATTTCTGATATACGTAAATGGTTATTTAGCATTCCAAAAAACAACAAAATTAAATTGCCTCTTTCCCGCCTTATTATATTTTTTTTCTCTGCCAATTTACCAGCTAGTATTTTTTATCATTGAAAATAGAGCTTAAATCTATGGAATTAAAAAAAAAAATATTTTACATCAGAAATAATTGCTTCACAGGTAAAAACGTTCAGGGGGTGAAAAGTACTGCCTTCATCCCTGTATTTAGGCAACTTCAGTCGTACTTTCCGAGTATTTGAAATTATTTAATAACTTTTTATGAGGTTTTAGGGAAGGATATAGACTAAGTCACGTAAAAACGCAGTTTTGGACCAAATTTTATAAACAAAAACTGATTTTGTCAACTATGTATATAATTAATGAGCAATACGAAGTATATTATATAAGTATATATAATAGGTATACAAACTTTGGAGTGGGTACCGATATGAATGCTGGATTTTGTCCTATATCTGCAAACGTTATTAAAACCGTTTTTATATCGTTTTTTTTTTATATATTGAATAAACGTGACTAAAATGTATTACAGCGTAGAGTGACTTTTACTTACATCTTGACATTCTTCTGAGGAAGATGACGATGAAGAAGAGGAGGAATCGTCACAATTTTTCTTGATAGAAACCTGAAATTGGTTTTGTTTTATGGTAAAATTAAAATAATACTATACGTGTTTAATATATTCACTTATTTCATTGGTATGTATTACATAGAATTACATTTTGTTGCAGAACAAAGAGAACTATTTATTTTTGGACGTACAAGTGTGTGTAGATTTGAGGGTCTGTGCTGGCATTTATAGAAGACAGTTAGTTAATCATTGTAAAATCTCACACGTATATATTTATAATCATCGAATAATTGCCGAATTCTTAATAATGAATGAAATAAAACACTTTATTGGACACAGAATTACAAATACAAAAATAACAGAAAATTATGTTGTAAATGTATGTACAAATAGGCGAATGAAAAAAATTACCGTGTTTCTGTACTCAAATTTCTTGTAAAAATGAAAATCTCATCGCTTTTCATTAACTTTTTGTTAAAATGGGTTGCAAAAAAAACATTTTTTTAAAAGTCTTTTGTATGTTTTGTATGATATATCATAAAATCATTTTGCACTGTTATGAGATAAAAAAAAATTTAAAATGTAAATGTAAACCCGACGCAAAATTCCAACGCCAAGGGGTTCAGAATTACGTATAGAGTGTATGGCATCAATTTGCGTTACACCCCGTGGACAAACAAATACATGAAATAAAAATATAATATTTACGTATTTGTGTATATCGTACTTAGAACTAAGAAACCTAAGAATTTATGCATTTTACTATAGCCACCAATAAATATTATTTATTTCCTCAGTGTACAAAACATATAAATTCCATAATGTACAACATAGAAATTGTCACACTAATCAATAGCTATTTTTAAACGTTTTCTTAAAATACATCTGCAAGTTTTATTTGGTATCGGGACTTTATATAAATATGCGTGTAAATTAAAACAATAACATAATAATGTACATGTTTATTTAAAAAAAAAACTAATTATATTGACAATAATCAAAATAGTAATTTTGCCGATTGCCAATTCGCCGCGTTCAAATGTCAATTTCTTTTTTAGTTTTTTTAAATTATTTTAATGGCGCATTGTTTTTGTTGTGCAAGACCAAATATTGAATAAAACTTGATGAGTTATCTCTTTAGTTATCAATGTTCGAGTTTTAAAAAGTTCGTTCCATTTTCAAATTACATATTCGACCTCGAGCGCTCTAGCGGCCGGCTAAGAGGTTGCGGGGCACTCTCTGATACTGTAGTGCAAGTACGATTTATCCCAAAGAAACTTGTGCAAGATATAGTCGCACACATAGCATGTTTGAAAAAAGTTAACTAAACCTCATAGACGTGTTCCAGAAGCTATAAATAATAATATAAATATAGCTTATGTCTAGCTTTATAACACTCATGTAGTTCATTTTTTAATTTTGTTTTGTAAATAAAAGAAATAAATAATATCTAATGGCAGAGCTAGTAAACTTAATATATAGCTTTAAAAGTAATGCGTTTTTACTTGGTTTTTATAAATAGTAGCTGATTGTAAGTGTCTAATAGGCAGCGGTAGTTTATTTCACAATTTATTGGCTTAGAGACTGAGGTAAATGAACGATTGTAAAAGTTGGTGCTGCGTTCAGGTGCTTTGGGTAAAAACTAGGAAGAAGCAAAGCGATAAAACGTTCTTTTAGATGACAAGGAGTGCACGGATTAAATAGCACATTGTACAGAAGCGATAGAATATGAGTATCACAGCGAAGGGAAATTGGAAGCCACTTGAACTGAACTCTATATTTGGAAATATGGACATATTCATATTACACTTTGCAACCAAATATGAACCGAATGCATTTATTTTTGAGACGCCCAAGCTTATTAAAATGCACCTCGGCAAGATTTGTGTAGCTAGCGTCGGCGTTATCAAAAATGGGGAGAAATAGAGATTGTGCTTGTTATCAAGAATGGGGAGAAATAGAGATTGTGCTTGTTATCAAGAATGGGGCGAAATAGAGATTGTGCTAACACTATTTTAGTGAAAACAGGTAAGAGATTACGCAGTCGTCTAAAAGATTCGATTGAGGTGAAGATATTCCTGCTTATTTCTTTTATCTGTGCATGGTATCCAGTGAAATACCAACAACTATTTCTAAATTTTTAACAGAACCACTGAAAGGAATAGTTACGGCATCCAATTCAAGCGGGATTACTTATTGCCAGTTAATATGCGGTTGTAGCTTAGGATTAACAATATTTATGGCTTGAATATTTCGGGAATTAATCTTAAGACTCTCTAGAGATAGTTCTTGCTCAATTCAACTATTGTGATTAGATCAGCATTAACATTTTAGATGGCATTGTTAATATTGTCAATTGACGCATGAGTTTCAATTTGGAAATCGTCTGTATAGAAATGGTACGGAGTAGTTAATTATAATGGTTTTAATAAAGAGAGCAAACAAAAGTGGAGACAACACCCCGCCTTGTGGAACGCCGGCACTGATATTGCACCAATCAAATAGGGAATCATCTAATTGTACACGCTAACGGCGGGGGCCACACGACTTATCACGAAACCAATCAATATCTGCGAAGATATGTTAAGAGAGCCTAGGTTGCATAACAGAATGTAAAAATCTACAGTATGTAAAGGATTAGTAAAGTCAAAAAGTGCATCATCTGTTCTATGTCCAGCTCGAAAACAGGATTGATGGAAATTTAATAAAGTATTCTTGGTAAGAAAAAGGTTCAATTGTTGATTAAAACGACGTCGTACAAGAATTTTGCTAAAGTAAAGTATTATGTATGCCTTTAGTCGGTAAAAGAAAGTGCATTAATCTTGTTAGGCAAAGGAATAACGTAAGAATTTTTCCATGCAGTTGGAAAAGTACCACTAGAAGTCGAAAAATGTAGGTTACGGGTTCGTTAAATTAATATGATGACTTAATACATTTATCTAATGTTTAAAGAAGTTTAATATCAAAAATACATTAATCTACATTTAACACGCTGTTTTGTTTATTTTGTTTTATGTTTTTATTTCTTTAAAATTGATCGTTTTTATTTAAGACCAATTTATTATGCAGATAACGTAGAAACATTCAAACCAAATAAGTAGTGCATTAAGACGTAAAATGTCATAACAACAATAAAATCTTAACAATTTACAAACAGTGGCTGATAGCTACCAATGACAGTTGATCACCTATCGACCCGACCTGCATATCATGTGATAAAGATAAATTTGGTGTTGATTTCTTGAAAATTTGGGACCTAGGTATTTGCTAAGATAAAACAGATCAACCTAATATTTTATATACTTGTCATAATTTATGTTTTCTGTATCTAGTCCAGTCACATGAATGAGTATATTTTATTGTGCATTAAATAGCTTTAAATATAAACATATCTCTCAATGCGTTATAAAAAGATATCGCTATAATTTTAGTGAATTATTGGCATTTCAGAGTTTTTATCGAAAAACTCTGGTTATTTGATAAAAATAACTGTCATTTTTTTTCATTTAAAAAAAAGACTGTCATTTTTTAGCCAGATATACTTTTTGCAAAAGGTAAATATGCTAATAACGTGCTATGAGTATGAAATATTTTATGATTAAAGATATTTTTGTGAACCAGATTGTACGATTATTCAAGTGAGGACGCTATACTACAGAAATATAGCAGTATGTCTCCAGAAAATGAAAAAATCACATAAAATGAGATCAGAATATTCCCGTAAAAGAGGCGCCTAACTCTTGCAGAGTAAAGCAATTCTACCAACAGGGGTGGACTATGGATAGAGAAGTGTTAATCTACTGTTATGATCAAACCGCACTGACGTTGTGATTAGATTTAACTTGAAAACTTTCTTGCACCTTGTCACTTTCAAAAAAATCTTAAATATCGCTATCACCAATAAAATTGTTCTTCTCAGGATTCCAAATTTTAAATCATACAGATTAATTGAGAACTTCCTCCTTGTTTTTGAAGTCGGTCAAAATAAGGCATCTCAACTTACCAAATCCGGTAAGGTTAACTAAAAATGACAAATCTATCAAAAAATGGATTTAACTTAGAATTATATAAGGTCTCAGGTCAGTGTGGGATTTGAACCTGACTCGTGTCTAAAATTCAGGATATTTCCTCCAGTGTTAATGTTGCACAGCAACGACCTAAAACTGGTATTTATTGTTTACTTATTTACGTTTAAAAATACCTAGTTACCTACCTCTACAATTTCATTATCTTCATCACAATCTCCATGGTGTCCATTCCTGGAAAATGAAAATGGCATTAACAATAGAAATACTTATATAAGTATTTGGATAGAAGTCTGGTACCCATATTGCAAGCCTTGCTGGTTAAATAATACATAAATTCTGTATATAATGTCAAAAAAATGACAAAAAAAGTGTATAAAATTTTTTGAAATTGTACATAGAATTTCGTTTGCAAAATCCTTTACGACTGTACTTACTGATTAAATTCATACTAACACTAACAGAAACGCAAACAATATTTTTTAGAATTTTTTGTCTGTCTTTGCCTTTTTGTAAACTCATCGCTTAAAAACACAAGTATTCGAAATTTTACGCATTTATCACAGTTGCATTGTTTGTTTTTAGTTTATCATGAAATTATATGTTATCTAGAAGCCCAGTTCTAACCTATTTGAATTTAAGACGCACCTCACCGAGCGGGCACAAGGCTCAACTTAGCGTGTAATTATAGGTAAACCGCGCAACATCAATTTAGAATTTTGGAACATCCAAGACAAAGACAAGACGAAGTTAAGTAGTTGGTGAAAAAAGCTATTCTCCACATTGTAATGCATACAGCCACTGGTTCTTCTAAATTCTCTCTAAATTTTAAAAATCTAAATTTAAAATTTCAAGAATATTCCTATAATTTTTAAGAAAAGCATAAAATACAATTACGGCAAGTAGCCTTTTAATGTTTGCTATAAAAACAAGATGACAAATATCATAGAGTTCTACCCTTTCAATAACTGAAATAAAGAACGCTAACAATTAAAGATCACAAATCTGATTTTTCCACTTACAAACTTTATCACATGAATCTTCAACTATACGAACATTTTGCTACTTAAAAATATATGTATATTATTCAATACCTGTGTTATTTAATAACCAGAGTTTTATTGAATTTATACAGTAGATACATTTAATAAAAACTCTGAATTTTAAAAATTCACTGTAATTTATTGAATGAATATGCTTTTTGCGATATGTGTTAATAGGGCTTTTTGAGTAGCGTAATCTTTATTGTCAAATATACATATTTAATGTAACGTTGTAAGTAGGTACAAGCCTATAATTTAACTTAGAAAATATATAATCTAATCCAAGAACCTTATTTTGATTGGTTTAGCCTTATATTCTTTTCCACATTATATATGTATTGTGCAACAAACTTTTATGACCTTCTGACCTTGAGTGTTTGGTCGCTAGTGTTGTTATAAGTTCACACCATTTCAATATGGCGACTGTAGTTTAAATATTTGACTACCGAGTCATAGAAGTCTGTTGCAATATACTTAAATTTACCAACATTAATTACATAGATACATACAACGTACATATGTAGAAACCGGTTAGTCAACTATCTGTTCCTTTACCTGGAACAAGAGCGCGCCTCAGCCAATGCTACCACCAGAATAAGGCCCAGAAGAATAAGTACAGTTTTCTTCATCATTGTTTATTACTGCAAAATTAAACCAATATCAAAAAATATGCATATCTAAAAATCTGTATATAAATATATTATCAAGATATAGATTTTGTAATTCAATTTCGATGCAGAATATCATCAGTGGAATGTAATTCTTATTAAGCATTATCAACTATTTGCCGCTAGAGTTAACGTTCGTCATATCACTAACCACCTTTTTCTTCTACCTTTGTTATGATTTTTTTGTATTTATTACGTTATACTGTTTATGTAGGATGGAATAAGGATATAAGGATGAGACCCTAAATAGATTATTAAACACTGGCTGCCTTCATAGCAGCTTACGAAACTATCAAATAATAAGGGGTATTAAGAGGATACGGTTCGTGGCGTCTCGCAGACTGTTTCATACAAACGAATATCCTATTTGTTTTGGACATTAACTGATCAAATACTGTAAAATTTGTACATTAAGGCATGATCTCAAGAAGCATAGCCTAATTAACATGCATAACATGCATTTTTGTTTCCTCTCACTTGATCTCAAATCGATTACTCGCTAGCGAGACGAAAACACCTGGGTCTTTATAAGGACAGTAAAGTTATACCAGGAGAACATCTAACCACACAACATAAACTTTTGGTTACTGTATTTAAACTTCCCAAACCCCTAAGGTTCAACAAAAAATTGGTCCCTAAAATTAAATGGAATAAACTTAAAGAGATGGCTGGGCACAACCTTGTACAGGAAATCACGGAACACATGACCCTAACAGACGAGTCCTGTGTACTAACCAGCAACGAGATGTGGAACTCTTTTGAACAATCCTGTAGAATTACAGCAGAGAAGCATTTGGGAAGAACTAAAACTAAGAAAGGCCCATTTAAAGACACGCAATGGTGGAAAGAGGCGGTTAAAAATGCGGTTGAAGTCAATAAAGACGTCTTTAAGATCACAAGAGCCATCACATCTCGAACAATACAAAGTAGTACAGAAGGAAACTAAGAGAATAGTCGCAATTGAAAAAGCGAAAGCAAACAGTAAATTTTAGGAACAGTTGGAAAGTGCCGATTCAGAAATAAATATATACAAAATTGCTAAAACTAGAAATAACAATTTAAAAGACTTTACATCTGTAAAATATATAAAAACTTTTAACTAAAGATTTAGAAATCCGAATTCCGAAAACCGAGTTACACCCGATGAGATACAAAAGGCCATAATAATAAGGCGACAGGACCAGATTAAATACCTGTAGAGTTCTGGAAAAAGTTGGACGTTACAAGAGTACAGTGGCTTTATGAACTCTTCAATAAACTAGTAATGGGCCAACCCATGCCAGAGCTACCTGATACCGTTTTATAAGGGCAAAGGAGATGTTAGAGATTGCAATAACTACAGAGCAATTATACTCATGTCCCACACATTCAAATTATGGGAAAGGATCCTGAACAACAGACTCAACGCTATCATAAATGTTACATCAAATCAGTGTGGCTTTGTCGCGGAGAAAGGTACCTCGGATGCGATCCAAACTGCCCAAATAATGCTGGAAAAGGCCAAGACTAACAGCAGCAATCTACACATGATATTCATAGATTTAGAAAAGGCATTGGATCATGTGCCCCGTGACCTGATCTGGGAAGTGCTTAGGAAGCAACTGACCTACCTGAACATTACATCTCACTGATTCAGGATATGTATGACAACATAACCACCCAGACTGTAAGCCCAGCAGGAACAAGTGTTAGGTTCAAACTTAATGTAGACGTCCACCAAGTTTCGTCACTTAGCCCACTATTGTTCAACACCAAACTTGATTACTTGACAAGAGAATGTCAACAGCCAGTCCCCTGGAACATCCTGTACGCGCACGACGTGGTCCTTATTTCCGACAATGCAAATGACTTACAGAACAACATCAACTTGTGGATTAAAGAACTAGAAGAAAATGGGCTTCGGATTAGCCGGAAGAAACCTGAACACATGTCGTGCCTGTTTGATGGATCGACCGACCCAAGCAGCATAAAATTTTACATAAACACCACACCAGTTCCCACAGTTGATCAGTTTAAATATCTAGGATCCGTAATAAGCAAGGAAGGTAATAAGCATCGACCCCGATGTAACATACAGAACAACCACCGGATGGATGAAATGGAGACAGTTCACAGGCGTAATGTGTGATCTGAAAATACCACTCAAAGTGAAAGGCAAACTCTACAAGACAGCAGTAAGACCGCCTTTACTCCACGGTGAGGAATGTTGGGCAACCAATAAACACCATCTTAATAAACTGCACACAACAGAAATGCGCATGCTACGCTGGTCAGCGGGCGTTACCATGTTAGATAAGGTTAGAAATAATACATCCGGGGAAGTTTTAAAATCGGTCCCATAGTCGAGAAGCTTAAAGAAAAACGCCAACGCTGGTATGGACATATACTGAGACGTCCCAAAGATCATATCGTAAACAATCCCACGATGTAGCGAGGGCGCGGAAGACCCCCCGCCACTTGGTTAACGACGGTCCGAGAGAACCTGAAGGAGGCAACAGTAGACGCCGAAACAGCGCAAAACCATGCTCAATGGAGAAAGAGGACAAGGAGAGCCGACCCCGTCTAAAGCTGGACAAGGCTTAGGATAATGATGATGATGATAAATTAAAATAAAACGAATATCTATGGGGGGCTCCCATACAACAAACGTGATATTTATGCTGTTTTCATAGATAATGGTACGGAACCCTTCGTGCGCAAGTCCGACGCGCACTTAGCCGGTTTTTTTGCGCACTCATTGCGTAGGGTGGGTATCACGTCAGAGTTGAAAATACATTTGAATTTTCGAAAACTTTTTATCTCAGTGTAAATATTTTGCGAATTATTAAGTTACTACGTTAAAATTTTCGCATTTAATTATAATACATTATATATATACTATATATTTCATACATTTCATCCATGTACTTAAAAAATCTATAAAAAATTACATTAATGGAGTTTCATAAATTCTACCAAAATTAGTTTGAATATAATTGGTTTACGAGTTTTCATATAGCTGAACTAATAACAGTACTTCAAAGCCCTAATTTAATACGTATATGACATGCACTTGGCCGATTTTTAACAATACAAATAGGTTTATTTATTAACTAGCTGCTGCCCGCGACGTCGTTTGCGTGAACGCTATACTATAACATTACTTTTTGCGAACGAAACCATTGCTCGATCCAATTTGACGCCAACGCCATCTAGTTAGCAAATAGGAATCATTTTATATGGTGAAAAATTATACTACATTAATTATTATTCATTAGTTATGACTTTACACGATTTTTTAACATAAAATAAATGGCTATGTGTGAGTAGAATAATTAAGAAGCAAGTCAAATATGCGTCGTTAGATTACACGTTGTTACAGAATGCGTTGAAGAAATAAAATTTCACTGCTCGTTCCCCGTAGATGATAGCGAGATTATATGTAGCCTATATGTTGATCCGACTTCTTAATAATATTCGTGCCAAATTTGAAGTAAATCCATGCAGTACTTTTTGAGTTTATCCCGGACATACATACAGAGAAACAAACAAACAGACAAAAATTCTGAAAACTATATTTTTGGCTTCGGTATCGATTGTAGATCACACCCCAAGTATTCTTTTAAAAAAATATTCAACGTACAGTTTTGACTTTCCTACCATTTTATTATATGTATAGATTATGGATTTATCAGTTTTGATAATAGCAGTAATATATTTACTAATTCCTTAAAATATGGGTGTAATATGCGAAATAGATATTTATTTCAACAAGCTTTATTTCAACTTTACAATAGAAAATATTTTTTTAGAAATAATGGTCAATTTACTTACTTGTGAAATTATTCGAAATAACTGAAGTTCCTAAGTGAACTAAATTCAAAATGATCACGAAACGCAGTACTATTCAAGCTCGAGTATTTGCAACTACTGTCAAACATATCAGTGATACCCTATTATGTACGTAAGTTAAAATAACTTTGCACTAAAGGTCAAATTGATATCACAAAAGCATAAATTATTAAAAACAAGGTTATTCTTCGAAATAATCTGACTGTTTTCATAATAAATACTATTTTAACCTGATTTTAAGTATTAAGATATGGTCACAACGTAATTATTAAATATCAACTGCCTTAAATTTAACATTAGATACCTAAAAAATCAGGACAACGTGTCAAGAGTGCGTGGTTAATTGCCATCACAATATTACCTTATCTGAGAAGATGACTCAGCGAAGTTTTACGTTCAGATATGGTCTGGAACATGAATAAGAGCGATAGTTTAAAAATATTTCAGGACGTAGGTGACTAAAGGCCTGTTTTTTAGCTTGCAATTTCTCGCAAACTTAGTAAATTTTGCAATCGTGTCACACTGCAGGATAGCAAATTGAACAAAACAGTAAGATACAGAACGAAATCAAATGCAATCGTAATATCTTAAGCAATTAACTAAGCTCGAGAAGAAAAAAAAACATAATAGGTATATTGACGGACGTCCATAATAGGTAATATTAATAATATTTTTATAGCCAAGGCCACAGAAAGCGCAAGGTGTGTCTGTGTTCCATAGGTTGTGACACAGTCTTCATTTTGAACGGCTAATACGTTATGTATTTGAAGCTTGGAACTTCTTTTCTTATTGCTAAAGCAAGCTTTTGGGAAGCTTTTGAGATGAAATTTTTTAAGGAGGTGATAGCAACGAAAAAATGTGGCCCGTTCGTAAATGTTTTCTGCGAGACTGAAGTTCGTATAAATTGTGTGATTTTGAGATCTAAGTAAATAAACATATATAATAATAATAACAATAAATATACATACATACCGTATGTAAATAATTCAACTACATTAGTTGAGTCCCTTAAAATCGTCACTAAAGACCAAGTTCAATTATCAATTCTAATATTATAAAGACAGAGAGATTCAAAAAATCTTTCACTGTTAGAAAACTATAGTATTTTACTTGTTTATAGGCTATGTTTTCTTCTGATAACTTAAGGTAAGATACACGGAGACGAAGTGATACACGACTCTTAAATAGCAATTTTATTTCAAAAAAAAAACCTTATTTCTATCAAATAAAACCAAGTACTTATAGTGCTACCTACTAACTTAAAAAATGGTTTTTATTCTTTTCATTGAATGAAAAGTTAGTGCTAGTAGTTTTTAGTTAATATTTTAACTAAGTTACTGGAATCTATATGGATGTACATTTCTTTAATTAGATATCGTTAACGATTTAAAAATAATAGGTACAGGTGGTTGTTTTTTGTTTTAAAAAAGTACCCGATTTTGTGGAATATTGTTTTTTTTTGCTATTTAAAAATGTTTTTTTGGTCCAAAACAATTGGCCGCTTTTAATTATCCTAAAATGATATCACACTTGCCCTAGAGCCTTAAAAAACAGATATAAGCTCAAAATAGTGCGCGGCAGGAGATAAACCCCTGGCCCTCCTTCCAGCAAGGTGAAACAAATGGTATGTTTTTTTACCCAACTACTGCGGAAGGTTATGATTTAAGAAGTCTATGTATGTATGTCATGGTCATATGTTCAGGGTTAGGTATCAGATTTTGACCTATGAGGTGTCGTTAGCTTCGTCGTAGTAGTCCGTGTGCCATGGACTTTGCAAGATTTTGTCTACATTAAATCCAACATGGAGGATAATACTTGCATTATACCGTGTATCACCTGGTGTACCACGGGCAATAAACGAACAGAATTTACACGTGGTCCACCCGCGTAGTTCAGTGAATATATGACGACAGATTTTTTTTTCCCATAGTGGATTGTGAAATTTCTGCAACGGAACTCTCCAGTACATCTTATCCAGGAGTGAATTTTAAAGGACAGGTGTTAAACTTAAAAGGACTTTATCTCCGGAACTACTGATCGTAGCCTAGGAGTTTCTTTAGAGAAAAGATAAATCTCATTAAGGGCTTCATTTCAGATGACTGCTGTCAAACCAAAAAAGGCTATATCTCTGAAACAACTGACCGTAGACTAGGTATTTCGTGGTAGAAATTAAAGATCTCATCAAGATCTTCGTTTCAAATGAAAGCTGTCAAACTTAAAAGGGATATATCTCTGAAACTGCTAACCGTAGACTAGATGTTTCTTTGGAGAAATGATAGAACTCATCAAAATCTTCATTTTGGATGTATAACGGCATTATACTAGGAGCGCTTTGAAAATAACAATCACAAATGCAATATCGAGTTTGGTATCAAATAATAGGTGTTAATTTTATTATTATAATAATGTATTTGGAAAATGTGTGATTAAGCTAGCAGTCAATGTATATTTGTTAGCATGGTCCTATGTTACCGTCTAGCTCCTTAGTTACAAAACATATTTTGACAAATAAGGGCATCGTTAGTATTCGCAGTCCGAGTGTTATATGTATCGTTGCATAAAATCAAATATGCCACATGAAAATAGATTAAAAAACCAAAGAATATTTGTTAAAATGTGTTGTGTTTGATACCTATTGAATAAGGGGTGCTTAATAAGCACATTACAAATATAAATATAGTTATATAGTCTTTGATATAGCTTTGGTATTCGGGTTTTATTTTTTAAACTCCCTCTTGATAGCTATTGCGATTTTTTTTTGTTTCGAGCTGTCTCTCACTGTTCTGTAGAAATATCTAATACCTACGCAGCTGTCGTACTAGGCGCTTGCCGAAAAACATGATTTAAAACGCGCTTCTTTATTTTACTAAATCACAAACTTTACTGTCATTTCTTGTACTATACCGGTTATGGACCAACTATGATAATGTGTAATATTGCTTTATTTTTGAACGAGTAGATACATTGCTGGTTCGATACTGCAAATATAATACTTACGCAATTACAAAACATTAAACGTGCTAACATGATTCTGATCGTTGTAATTTCTCGGAAACCTCATTACAGACTTTATCGTGCCTTTAACGACGACCTAAAATAAACTACCGCTATTAAACATCGATTAGGCAAACTGGTCACAACAACATAAAATCTGAATTTTCGTTGAATCTCCGTTCGACGAGCTATTTGATTGCAAACTAATTTGTTTGACAAAACATTTAAAAATATCCTTTATACACACACAACTGATCATAAAGTATAAACGTAAAACCATGTTGATACTCTACGTGATTAGACGTGTTTCAAACTTTATTTAACCGCCCAAATCACTATTTACGTTAATAAATCGTGCGCCAAACGAATCACAAAATAAACAATTAAAATGGATAGATACTTTGGAGATTTTATGCACATATAAAAAAATATTGATTATTTCAATTCTCAGTCAGTTTCATAAGTATGAACTCTTTTTTGGGCAGTCGCTCCTCGAACCGCTAGGCGACTGATTGGGTAAGAAAGTTTCTCAAGTGGCAATGCAACGTGGGATGGCTCAAAATCAGCCGTTGTTAAGGTGACAGCACACTTCTGCCAGTGGTTGTTACTAGCTAAGACGATGGTTGACTTTACTCTAACCATAAACAGTGAAAGGTTACAAAGATGTTTGAAAAGAAATATACCTAAGTCTCGTAGCAGCGTCGCTCAGAATGAAAATCATTATTTAAAAGAAATATATCTGAATACAATTTACCTCCTAATGAAATAAAAAAATATATAAATAAAAAATAAATTGATAAAAAAAAACATAAATTAATATAAACAGCTTTCGGCATCAGCCTAGGGTTGTCTGGAAGAATCGCACTATGTGATAAGCCCGCCTAAGTGCATATTAATTGTAATTGTATGTGTCAAATTGCTGATGAATGAAAATGTATTTTGGTAAATTTTTACTTCATAAAGTACTGGTTACACAGTACCAGTAGCTGACCTGACAGTAAATAGCTACTGCCATGGTGAACTCACATGACAGTAGCTAGACCCGCCACGACCGGTCGCACAATGACAGTAGCTGCCATGTACAAACCAGGCAAGTCAATATGTAGATACTGCTCGAAAGACTACTGAAGTGTGAATTATATTTATGTTATTAATACCTTTCTTTTTCATACATTACTTGTTCTTATCTATGTACTAGCAAGTCCCAGGTCTAAAAAAGTTGCATAAGTATATAATTCATGAGGAATCTCTGAAACATATAAAACAGATTTAATCTAGTGTAGGGTCAGCAGCTCCATAAATGTTAAACTTGTTTTTCAGCCTATATATATAAACGATCTTAGATTAAGCATTGAATTGTAAATTGGCTTTGCATTATTTACAAAAATACTTCGCAGTCGCAGTTGGAGCAGACGAGTAAAAACAAAAAAAAAAAAACAAGAAATGACAGTTACTTGCATAACGTGATCACGCGGTGCAAGTAGCTGCACTGCAACTCGCACGGCCAACTCATACGCTAACCCGCACTGTATAAACAAGCCATTAGGTTCTCAAAATTTTGAGACGATCAAAATTTTCCTTTTGATACGTGTTTAGTTTTTGATTAAAAAGTAACAAAGATAGGTAAGGTACATCAACGAGATTAAATAAAAAGTTTATAAAGGTGAACCGCTTAAATCGTGCCGTAAATTCAACTTGAGCAATGAAATGTTAAGGATGAATAAGTTAATTGGACCCTAGAGCGTATTGGCGGGACTCCTGTGGCGCTGTGGAATGCATTTAAATTGGATTTTACGAGTAGAAATCACCGGCGCGCTTTCTGCCTTCCCAGACTTGTTAGAGCCAATCGGAAAGTTTAAGCAAACAAATAAACTCCTGCCGTCTAACTGTACTCTGAATATCGAATCGGGAAATTGAGAGCCGATTCAAATAAACTGTCGCAATTTTTTTTTTTTTTTTAATTGGAATTTTCTGAGGGGAATTTGAATTTTCTAATTTTTATTTTTGAATAATATAACTCGGCAAGTGTACAAGTATCGTAACATAAGTGTGATTAAGTACTTATCATCAAATATTTTTTCTTTTCAATTGCAAATATACGGTTAAAAGATTAACACAGGACCAGGCCAGGACTTGAACCTGCAACCTGCTGCTGTCGTTGGGCAATATTGATAGTACAAATGCACTGTGTTGGACAATTAAGCCATCGAGGCACTCATACGATTCTGGCTGGAGAAAACGAAGATAGATTACGTAATTTTAATTTTATACTAAAATTCATAAGCTCCCTCTAATTTAGATTGTATTGGATCCTTAGAGACGACCGTAGTGGCAGTGTGTGTGTGGCTACCGCGATGAGTATCCTGGGTTCCATTCCTGGTTGATGACATTTAATTAGTGTTGTAATGGTAAAACATTTTTTTGTAATAAATTTTTTTTGGTAGATCTTGACCGTTGAGTCTCTCTACATACGTAGATAGGATCCTTGTCTATATGCATATATGTGGTATAACAGAGAATCAAAAGAAAGGCAACTCTTGAGTAATCCTTTTATTAAGAGTTATGTTTAACAAGGGAATTGTAACGTGTTTTCACGTATTTTATATGAAAAAACCTATTGCATTTCGCTACCCCCGAGAGTTCTACCCTGAAAACCCTCCATAAATATTTCGTGAACGTTGTTTCTTACTTAGTTTCATTTTGCCGTTTACTACCTGGCAGATTTAAAAGTAACATGCTGTACGTACACTCGTCTAATTTTGATTCATAGGCCACCATAGAACCTTTTCATAGTAAGTAAATCAATTTGTTTATCGATAATATTATTTATCTAATGATATATGTAAAAGTCATTTCAGTCAGTTGATTTACTATTATTAGGCCTATTAATCAAATCGGTTGACTGTACCTAATAACATAATGTGTTTACTTGATGTGTTCAAAGATCAGATATTCATATTTTTATAAGTTTAACTTGTAAATCTATGTTTCTGTCTGTGGCATTGTAGCGCCCAAATGGATGAATTGATTTTGATTTAGTTTGTCACTATAGTAACACAGCTAAACATTATTTACATGCGTGGATCCATCAAAGGCGTCTAGACAGAGCAATCGCGAGGTTAGGGGCGCGGCGAGACGGAGTAGCACCCGACTAATTACTACGGTATATCGTCACTAATATTTCTAATGCAATGGTAGTATAAATATATATAGTGTGAGTCATTTTCGTCACAAAATTAAAATCAAAAAATAATATTTGATTAGAAATGTTGCAGCGTCATTAGTAGCGCGTAATGAGTATTGTGAAAGAATTTTGAAAAACAATGAAAATAAATTAATTAAAAAGTAATTTTTATTTGATGTATCTTGTGAGTAGGTCGGGTTTTTTTTCAATAATGGAGGAGTTGCCGTAGAAATCCTACACCGATAACCGAATTTAAGGAGGGTAAAACCGCTGGATAAACCTATTATTAATATAGATTATAATTAAAATTTAGTTATATTTTATAATTTATACAAAGACTCAATAAATGTAGCCATAGAAATAAATTTCAAAGTCTGTTAGCTTCCATAATGTGAAAAATAAATCCATTCCACTACTCGATGGAGCGAAATGGATACACCTTAATTAGTTTAATGTAAAGTTTCAATTCAATGCAAGTGGAACGTGCTTTATGCAGAACTTTATCTACGAACCGTCCCAGCATTCTGTGTTTGACTAAAATAATACGTTTGGTGAGGTATATCTATATTAATAATAAAAAACTAAAATATTTAACGTCTGCGTTTTCGTCCACATTGAATCCTGAAGGGTCCGAACTTTTCTTTTCGTTTCCCACGAGGAAAATTAACCGCCATAGATAATATGATATTTCCTTTTCTGATTTTTTTTTTACTCTTTTATATAAAAAGACATATAAGTCAGAGTTTTTCTGGCAACACTTTTTTTGGTTGTCATTAGTCTGCACGAATTAAAAATAACATGTCCTCTCAGAAAAGTTTTTGTTAATTATATAAAAGGGTGTTAAGTTTAAAATTTTGAAGGAGGGACAAACTTGTGGACTCAGGGAAGTTCTTCTTCTTCTGGTGCCATCCCTATCGGGCGTTGGCAACTATCCGTTTGTATTTGTTCCGGTCTATAGCTGCTCTACAGAAATCAGGTGCGTCTTTCATTTTAGTCCAGGTTTTGAGGTTTTCCATCCACGTTGTTCTTGTCCTCCCTTGACTTCGCTTTCCTTCAATCCTGCCCTCTATAATGGTTCTTAACAGACTGTATTTATTGTTTCTGTAGATGTGCCTAAAGAAAGGCCAATTTTTGTTTCTTAATTGATGGTAGAAGTTCTTTACTTTTGTTCATTCTTCAAAGCACCTCTATGTTGGTGACCCTATCTCTCCAGGAGATCTTTAGCATCCGTCTGTACAGCCAATTTTCGAAAGCTTCTAGTTTTTGCTGTATGGCTTTATTCATTGTCCATCCCTCCTTTCCAAGCGTAGCTTCATGTTGATGTCTTTGTTGGTGAACAGTCACTTCATTTTCATAAAGGTACTTCGACCAATTTCTATTCGGACTCTAATTTTTTGGTCAGGAACCCATTTTTTACTGAGCCAGCAGCCGAGGTACTCGTACTTTTCCACTCTTTCAACACGTTTCGCGACTATAAGCAAGTCTTCGGTCGTGAAGGTGTTTTTTTTGCTGACAACCATTACTTTAGTTTTAGAGATGTTAATTTTTAGACCATATTGCTTAATTTTGCTATCCAAAGTATTCTTTAGATAGCACAAATCTTGCATTGAATGAGCGAGGATTGCTGTGTTGTTTGCATATCGCAAGTTTATGATTCTCCCGTTAACTTTGATCCCAATTTCGAAATCTTCAAATGCCTCCTGGAATATAAACTCGGAGTATAGATTAAACAGTAGGGGTGACAGTATACAGCCCTGTCTTACTCCCTTTTTGATCTCAATGTCCTAAGTTGCTGTCATTTTGACCTTGATGTGTACCGTTTTATTCCAGTACAAGTTCTGTAGAAACATCCTGTCCTTAGCATCTACTTCAGTTCGATCTAAGCATTGCATGAACACATCATGTTTGACGTCATTAAAAGCTTTCTCGAAGTCAATGAAGCAGATGAAAACATCCTTTTGGAATTCCAAGCAGTTTTGCACCAGGACTTGTATTGCTACCAAGGCTTCTCTTGTTCCAAGGCCATTCCGGAATCCAAATTGGGCATCTCCGATATGTTGATCAATTTTATTGTAAATTCAGGAATTTTTCAGATTCAGAGAAGTTAATTTATATTTATATATCTTTAATTTATGTTAGATCTTGTCCTCTTTTTCATTTTATTTATTATGTCCTCTCTCAGTTTATGCTATAATATCGGGCTTCCTTAGGTCCCTTTAGAAGACAAAGGACAGACAGACGTTGTCCATTTAGGTACAACAACAACTATTGAAGTAAGTAAACTTGTTCCTTTTATTTAGGGTTTAATTGTATTTGTCATAATTGACAAAACAATCGGAATGTATTGTATGAAAAAAAAGATATTTATTTTCTCTGAAACTAAATCTACAAAAAAAAATCTTCCTTCGTCTTATGTAATTAAGTCAGTTTTGACTTTACTTCTAGTTTTCGAATCATGTTTGCTATACTTATTTGATATAATTTTAGTAACACGTGACATTGCACCAATATAATTTATTTAAAAGGAAAAAAAACAAAAAACTGGACTCCGTTTATAAATATCAACTGTAAAGCGAAAAGAGAAGACAATTAATAATTCAAATAGTTTCTAAAGTTTTTTTTAGCGGGTGCCATATTTAAATTTTACACTCTATGTCACTCATGACATTTTATATTTTGAAATCCGTCAAACCATTAAGACAGCGCATTTCAAATTAACATACATAGATACATACAAACATAAGATACGCTGGAAAAACATTACAATCCTTCAGAAGTACATGTAAAAGTAAATTACCTATTTCACAAGCCAAGTAAATTTGAAAAATATAATGTACATTAAAGAAAAATTATGAATGAACTTTAGTTAGTTTTGTTTTTATACTAATTATTTGATTTTTTCAACTAACTACCAGCGTTAACTGATATAATAAAACACTGTATTGTCTTAGTTTCGAATCATACTTGACAGGTTTTATATACCAAGTCACATAATGGTGTATAGCAAGGACGCGAAGCACAAAGAATTTCGTACATTGACCTTTAACTTTTTAGCCTGTGTCAGTTGTCAAAAGATTACTAATTTCTGATGAAAGCGGTTGGTCATCACATCTGTGCGAGGCCGATGGCAAATAATTATGCGCGTGCAACAGAGACAAATAGTGACCGGTCATTGAACGAAATTCTTCCTGCTTCGCGTCCGTGCATAGCAGATCTATATCGACAGCCTACCGCTATATTGTCATCTCTAATCTCTCAGCAGTCTGTTTAGCTATCTCTTAGAATGCACCCCAATCAAGATGGATGTATAAAATCAAGGTGAAGCATTAAACAGACAATGGCACTACGATGAGAGTAATTATAGTGCTAGCAGTATTAAGTATTTTGTATGCCGTGAGTAAAGGCAACGAATTACAAGGTAGTCCCGGTGTTATCGCCGCCGCCAGTAAATTACGTTCCCCTTGAGAAAAGCAATGTGTAAGGACTTAAAATTTATCGTAATTCAAATTTTATGATGTAGAAAGTTATTTCAACATTCTTTTTATAGGGTGTAATTTATTATTTACGTAATCTTATTAATTCAAAAGTTTGTGAGTCTGTTTATTTGTTAATCTTTCACGCCACAACAACTGAATCGATGTAGGCTGAAATAGATTTAAATTTAGGCTGCACTTCATCACGGAAGATTCATTAGTTCCTGCAGCAATAAATGTAACCATTTGGTTATATAACTATAACAATTTTCCTATAGCTACAGTTTTAATTTCTTATTATAATAAAATTCAAAAA
Organism: Apoda limacodes; assembly: GCA_946406115.1. NCBI lineage: Eukaryota > Metazoa > Arthropoda > Insecta > Lepidoptera > Limacodidae > Apoda > Apoda limacodes. The sequence goes on along the minus strand of OX291548.1, from coordinate 18,043,826 downwards.
CTTCACGCTAAAAAATGAATTAAGAGTGGACGGACTCGGGCAAGAGCTAGTTTTAAATGCGTTTGGTAAGTACACGAAGTAAGGCCCGGAAGCTGAAAAAGTGCTTAGAAATCAGAAGCTTAAAAAAACTCCTTCATTATATGCAAAAAAAGCATAGTATGATAAACTCGAATTTAATGGCAATTGTGGGTCATACCTGTGGAGATCTGGAAAGTGCATAACCTAGTCAACTGTGAAAAAAAAAATTTACGAAGCGCACCTGCGATCTTATATCTCTTTCTAACTTGTTTTAATAAACATAAACAATTTGGCGGACGTTGATAGAAAGAGAATAGAGACCGCAAGTTCGCTATGTGTCTTTCTAAAGAATGGTCAATTTTGTGTTGCTTGTGCACAGTCCATAGGACAGATTACAGAACTCGAAGACTCTGGTCCTACCCAGAGGCGGCTCGTGACAATTTTTAATGGGTATTCACCAAAAAAAAAACAAAGTATACAATTGCTTAAATGCTTACCTTTTAATATTCTATGGATAACTACAATTCATTCGCATATTTAGGTGCGCGCGCGTTTAATGCTTTTGTGTCACATTTTTGTGACCCTTTGTCTTTACTTCAAACTGAGTTACTAAAATCTTTAAGTACTGTTTAATCACATCACAATAATCACATTTTACTTTGCTATAGTTACTTATTAATTAGACAATAAACATACTGTTTATGTAGGTATGTACCTATTTTATTTGTTTATATAAACTCGCGTGCACGAATAAAACATTTGTTGGGACAAGAACGGCAACAGCGCGTCGGTGCGGCGCCGGCCGTCGGCCTAAGTCGAAGATCAGCTGGCAACAAAGCCCGGAGCAGTGCTCCACATTTTGCTAATTTCTCATACAAAATCTTCTGTTTAACGTGTGAGACTGTGTCGAACTTTCTCTTTTATACTCGTTGATTTTAGCTCTAGTCTTTGTACTAAAATTCATTCCATAGCAGCGTAATTGCTAGCGCTCCGCTTAGTGACACAGTCCGTACTAACTCTTGAGGTAGCTGTGTGTTTATAGAATGTTTTTAGTGAAATTCTGTTTTAACATAAAGAGTAATCGAATCATAATAATTATTTATTCTAAGTAAAATCTAAAACATATTGTTTCTTAAGTAGATAATTATTTAAAGGAGTGCGCTGCACAAGCTGCACAAGTCCTTAGGACGAGCCGCTTCTGGTCCTACCTGAGCCACTAAAAAGTCTGATCTTTTATGATTTAATCTTACCTAGATCACACTATCATTATAAAGGCGAAAGTTTGTGAGTATGTATGTTTGGTACTTCTTCACGCTCAAACGGCCGGATCAATTTTAATGAAAATCAGAACGGCGGTAGCTGACACCCTGGATTAACGCATAGGCTTTTCCTTCCGAAGATATACTTGAAGATACGGAGAAGTACAACGGCTGCTTTTTATCCAGGAAAATTCAAAAGTTCCTGCGGGAGTAACTATAACCAAATTCGAACGAACTAACCATAGCAACTGTAGCGTGCAGCTACATTTTGCTAAAACAAACATCTTTAGTTTAACCAAGGAGTTGCCGTAAGAATCCTACGCCGATAACCAAATATAAGGCGGGTGGAGCTGCTAGCCAAAGGTAGTATTATTAAAAGCAAAAATTTAAATTGATTTTCTTCAAGAGATATTTTCGTCCAAGAGAAAATAGGTCGCAGACATAAGCGTTCATTTAAATAAATGGTCTGGAACCTCCGGCCTTTTTCCGCTTCACCACTCTGATCTTTAGTCATACATCATTATTCAAAGTGGACGGGTTAGGATAAGATTACGTTGCCGATGCATACAATTCTTAAGAAAGTAACATTTTGATGTACATATATTTTGCATAAATAGCTATATAAGTAAAGGATGTAAGTATTTTTTAATGACACCTACTCGTAAACAGTGTCATTACGTACAGGTAGAGCGGGTGCTAAGACCTTAATTACTGCCACGGACTTTTTCTTAGTAAATTTTACTTTTCTCAGAGCGAAGCACGCGTTATAGAACCCACGGGCGGTAATGACGTGCTTATTCTATCAAGTACGTATAAAAGCTGTCTGTTCAAAATATGAACTACGTTCACAATATAAGCGAGCAATTACAAGTTTTACCATCAGCCAAAACTTTTTAATTTATACAATCTCTAGATATCTAGCAGTAGCGTATTTTTTTCTACTTTTATTTCTGCCATTTTAATTGTGTTTTGGTGAGTTTAGTTATTTATTCACCTTTTATTCATATTTATTTACTCGCAAAAGTGATGAAAAACATTGAGTGTAACACGGTCGGTACAGATTTTGCAAACTCGAGTCATTAAAGCTTTCGGCTTCTAAATAGCCTCTCGGTTGTAATTTTCTCCTTAACACCCTTAATACACAATGTACTATTATACCACCAAGATAGCAACTAAGCTTATGGCCGTCCTGATGTTCACCGTAGCCTATGAGGGCATCCATTAAATACTAAGATAAACATGTGGGAGGGGTAAAATCACTCCAAATCTAAATAAACAAAAAAAATATTAACAACTAAACAGATATAAAAACATATCAAATATTTAACTATACGCAGACGGAACTTACCTTAAGGTAACTACTGTACTGTGTAAGAAATCTCTACTGTGTATTGAAATCAGTTCCGCCTGCTTATAGTTAAATATTTGGTATGTTTTTATATCTGTTTAGTTCTCAATGTTTTGCAGTCGAGTTTTTATATTTATTTAATGTTTTTTTACTCGCGCTTGACTATTCGTTGTTGTTAATTTTTGTACTTGCTTTTTTAAAAAAATCTTTTTGCCAGCACATTAAAGCAAAAAAAATCTGCCATTTTGATTTTAAGAATTTTATGTACCCAGTGTCACTCTCAGAATTGAGACGAATCTAACGACACCTCTCAAGCAAAAATCTATCAAGCCCTTTAGGCTACAGAGCGTGCCAAAGAAATATACATACACTCGAAAAACATAACCCTCCTTCTGGCGCAGTCGGGTAAAATTTTCTTAAGGAATACACGTCATACTGAAGTATGACGTGTATTATATCAAAATAAATAACGCATGCAATAAGTATTTCCAGTAATAACTAAATATTTAAGCACGACATAAAATTATTATTTTCAAAAATTTTTAATGTCATATATTAACCAACACCTATGTATAGCTGTAAAACAATTTGTAGTGAAACATTATCCGGACGGACGCTAACAGCACACGGATTGGAAAAACAAGAAAATTTAAAGAAGGCTAAAATAGATTTTAAGGCTAAACTTTAAGGTTGGTACTCCATTGTTAAGCTGTCATGGATACAATATCGAATTTTACAATGTCATGCGTTGGATGAACCTTTTCTGCAGAGTTGGACAACCCTCTCACGCTTCGCCGCAGGGCTCGATTACATTTACACGATAAAGTTAGTTGAGCCAAAAATTATTTGTTGAAATCTGCCGACCCTTTAAAAAAATCTAATCACTTCCTTCTTGAAGCACCCCATACTGTTGTCCCTAGAGATATATATTGTACGATTTTGTAGTTGTTTGGTAAACTTGCAAAGATTAAAAAATAAAGTCTTATTTAAAGGTTCTATTGGATATAACGACAGTTACAGCAGTATCTTCACATCTCCTCTCTCTTCTCCGCACAGACATCAGTTACTTACTTTTTGTTTAATCAAGTAACATGTTAGGGTTACTGTTTGTCTATCAAGCTAGAATTTAAAAACCTATCCATTTTACATATCAGAATGTGTCTAAAGAGGTCCCGGGTTCGATGCCGATACAAGGTGCCTCGAATCTAGTTTGTACCTGGCACGATAATGGGATCATCGCCTATCACATTTGTGAGACGCAATAACATCGGTGAAACGTGTTCGTAACATCTATGACCATCCCTTCGCGGATAAGTGTCGTGATAATATTTTATTGTTGTATTTTTTTTAGTGAAAATTGCCCCTAAATTATTAGGGGCAATTTTCACTAAAATCGGTACCAAAATAATAAATTTGTAGTTATTTCTGAAAAAATAATTTATGACTATAATAGCTACTTTTGGTCTCCTCAAGTAGGTACTACAAACAGTATAGCTACCTAAATCAAGTTGTTATTATTGGACAACTGCAATAAATATGTAACGCTACATTGTGGAAAATGCAATAATCTGAAAATGTAGTAGCATTTCCTACTGCACTAAAAATAGATTTTTTAATCTTGAAATGATAAATGCTACACTGTTAATAAAAAACAGTAATTTTGTTTTTTTCTTTTTCAATTTGGCGTAATGTGATATAAAGCACGAATTCAATTCAAAGCATTTTGCATACCAAAAACGAAAAAGGAAAAATATCTTGCTCAATAATCTTTTGTAGCCCGTTTACTTAGAAGAAGATGATGACGCGAGATATCTGTCCGTAGGTCTGCCTTCAGTGGATTACTTCGCAAGTCTTTTATACGATAGAAGAGAGTCGGTATCGGTGCTACTTAAGGATATTAAAATCCTTTCTATTTGTGTAAGAAGCTTATTTTCGCGCTGACTATGGGACATCTTGAGATTTACTTAGATTTACTTAGATGAAAAGGAATTTTATTAATCGTTCGGTTATCAATGTTCTTTTTTATATAAAAAAATATTTTCCTGAATTTTAAAAGGCTTTTTAACAGTATACTAGATTAAAAGAATTACTGTAAAACAGGTGCTTACTATTATCCAAATAGTGATTTAATGTGATAACTTATGTTAAATAACTTTAATTTAAATAGTGATTTTGAATGATTATTTATTTTTAATTACTTACCTAAATAGTGATTTTAACTGATTACCAACTTATTTTTAATTATTTTTATTAAACATAAATAATAAGTCAAAATCACATTTTAGATTTTGACTGATTATTTATGTTTAATTACCTAAATATGTAGTAATTTTAACTAATTATGTACTTAAGTTTAATTACCTAGATAGTGATTTTAACTGATTACTTATATTTAATCTAAAATAGTTGAGTATTGAAATTAGAAAATATTCTGTACTAATCATTATCTCTTTATTATTAAAACATTGTTTTCAGTTTCAGTCCTTTTTGTATTTATATGGGATTTGAAATAAATAATGACGTATATTATTCTATTGACAGCTCCTCAGCTCAGTGGATAATGGCTTGCCTGTTGAATTAAGCATAGTTTAAGCTTACCCTGTTATCAGAATTTTGAGAGGCGAGATGTTCCATACATTTTGCTCCCGAAAACCTGAGACCCGAGTAGTCCAGACTTTTTTTACAATAAACTCCCTGAGCAAACAGTCTCAAGTACTACACTCGTGAATTCGTGGGATGCAAGTAGGTCTTACACCTCACGGGCCGTGAATGTACTTGCATACATTCTGCCCCGAAATTCACGAGTCTGGCGTACCTACTAGCAACCGTTCTCAATAAGCTCCCTAAATCCACGTTTTTTTTTCTGAACTGTCTATGCAGTTGGCTGTTGCAGCCATTACTGCTTCACCGGGCTTTTGGGGCGAGACTCTGAAGGAGCCTCAGCCCATATAGCGCCCAACGCTCAAGGGCTCCCCGCGGGGGAAGCCTCGGCTTGGGTTGTCGCTCTCGGGGGCGTCCCTTCGACCGGTGTGAGTCTCGAACCCGAAGGTGAGTCACCGCCAGGAGGGGAGTTCCCCGTTACGCGGGTACGGTTGCGATTGAGTGGAGGCGAGAAGCGCCCCGGCACTCTTTGATACCTCGTGTATCCTTGTGGGCGCCGACGAACCCGAGGACGTCGGCGTCGTGTTTGGTGGGAGGCCCTATTCGGGGAGGTCGTAGAGACTAATGTCGCTATCCGGACAGCGAGATCGTCATCTGGGGCCGTTAGTACGTGCCGAGGCCGCCTAACTATAGTTTTACGACCGTGCCCGGGTCGATCGGGGGAAAATCCACGTTTTACCTTCTACAGTTTATAAGCTATTCATCGGACTCGCACAAATAAAATTGTATAATGCAGGAGCAAATAGCGAGTTTGATTTACGACCGTCCGCTGCGAGTCGCACGCTGAATAACTGACACAGGGCGATTCAGCGCCGCATAGTGCGTATTATTTGGACAACTTATTCATGCGTTCGTATGATTTATATTGTTACCTTTTTGTGTTTCAGAACATTTATAATTTTAGTAATGATAAGAAACAAATTAGATGTCGTTAACATTTTTATTTAATTACCTAACTTTCCTCCTTATTTTTTAGACACACACATACTATTTTATAAAATATCACATTTTCCTACTACTTAACGTGATTCAATTACAAAAATACACTTGTCAAATTAGCCTTGTTAGAGATATTCCAAATATAAACGGTTGCGGCTAACAACTAATTAATGTATTCTTTTTCTACCGATGGCATTCCGTCCCAGGCGTGATAAGGGGCTGAACTTAATCTATTAATACTTGTATTTAACAGTAACAATTTATTAATAATAAATAAAAAAAATTAACTACTATTAATATTGAGTTCTTTGCCAGCTTAAGTTATCAGTAGTTATAAAAGTACACAAAGACACTGCGCTAAATTCATAACGAATGATTAAAATGCGACATTGAATAATTAAATGTACGACAATGTCAACCCGTGACCAAGGCTGGTGTAACCCAGCCGAAACATCGGGAAAAAGGTATTTTGCCAAAATAATGACGTGTTTAGTCCCGTTTTATTTTGAAATTAGTTATGTTCTTCTTCAAAGTAAGAAATGTATAAAATTATGTTTTTGATAATTGAATGAAAATGATCTACCCTTACAACAACAGTAGAAAGTCCTCAATTTCTACTTAGCCGGTATCAGCACGGTCGGCTTATTTCAATTTTCTTCACAAAAGATGCTATTCTCGGATTTTAAGTAGATTTATCATGCTCGGATAAAGCGAGCACTTTTTGTACTTTTCTTATGCCTGGCTCTGACCCGGGATCTGTCCACTTAATGTGAATAATGGTGTGCGCTGGGAAACGGATGCGTATCCTGCACAAAACACAACAATGGTTAAAGATTTTGTTCAAGGATTTGCTGAGTAAAGGGCACAAACTGCGATATGCACATGGACTTCTTAATTGCTAGTTTCTAAGCAACAAAAAGTTCTTACGTCTTGAATTTTTAAAAACTTTGCTTTTTTGATCATGCACGTTAATTATCCCCTTGTCCAATTTTTACATCTAGTTCGTATAGAATACTGGCAAATGGTGTACAGTATTCTTTTCCGTACAATAAAGCTGTTATAGTCCTTACAAGTGATATAGGTCCGACTTGGGACATATACTAACTCCAGACATACAGTATCAAAAGCCGTAGTGTGACCAAAATGAGATAACTACCTGTCAAGTAAAACTTAAGTGATTGGCGAAAAGAGGCTGAGCCATTATTTACCCATTTCCGAGGATCAAAACCGTACCATTATACACACATAGGAAGACATGCACTTATGACAAAACGTAATTTTTATTTTTTTCATGTTAATAGAAATCTATAAACTTCTATGATTAATACTAGCCTTAGTCCGCGGCTCTGCCTGCTCCAAATTCGGATAGCGTGATATTTCTACGGCAACGCCTTGATTAGTAATAAAGTTTGCTATAGTTATTCACGCAGGAACTTTTAAAATGTTTCGAATAAAAATGTTGTCTATAGTTCCTTCTTTCAGCTCAATTTAATATCGACGCTAAGCAATTACAAACAAACAGACAATCACAAATTAGTTTAAATTACACTCAAAAGTTATTAATGGCAAACATTTTGTTTCGCATTACATTACAGAAAACAAGTTTCTATAACAATTTATTAATAAATTGAAATTGACATCGACATTTATATTTGTTGTTTATAAGATAGCAGGTAATTAATATTTAGTGCTAGCCAAAGTAGTAAATAATGTTTAAAGTACAAACCTTTTGACCATTCTAGGCCTAAGTTGGAAGAATCGGCCAAGTGCGAGGCGGACTCGTGTACGAAGGGTTCCGTACCATAATCTATAAAAAAATTAAGTTTGTTGTATGGGAGCCCCCCTTTAATATTTGTTTTCTTTAATTTAATTATTTATTTTTTAGTTGAATATATTACTTAATATTCTGTGAATATTTCAAGCGTCTACCTGTTGCCGTTATCAATATCGAGCAAAAACGAGCAATAAAATCACGTTTGTTGTATGGGAGCCCCCTTAAATATTTATTTTATTCTGTTGTTACAGCGGTAACTATCACGGTTCATGAGATACAGCCTGGTGACAGACAGACGGACGGCCGGACGGAAAGCGGAGTCTTAGTAATAGGGTCCCTTTTTTTACCCTTTGGGTATGGAACCCTAAAACGATGGATCATGGACGACGGACAATCGAAGTTCAGAAGTTATACAGACAGAGAACCTAAGAGAGATAAAGAACCTGGAAGAGAGTGTATAAAGGCAGTCATTTGGGTGGAAATGCCAATACCCAACAGAAAATATAGATAAGTTAATGAAAATGATAGCGTATATATTCACGTATAAAAAAAACCACATTTGTTTTTGATTCTTATTGTAACTCCCGTGTGTATACCTATATATAACCTTAATATAATTTTCGATGTCGAAAAGGCCACTTGCAACATAGTTTATTATTGAAGTTAAATTAACATTCGCTTCAAAACTTTCCGAATGAAGTGCAGTTTGAAAATGGCATTATAAATTCAGTAGTTTACAAAGCAACTTGTGAGTCTAAAAACCTTAAAGGAAACTCGTTTCAACTTTTCCTATTTTTCTGCATTAATCTCTCTCGAAGCAATTACAGTTCGCAACAATTGTTAGTGCTTACATATTTTTTTTGGAATATACATGAAAATCGACGGTCGTGTTGCTAAGGTAGTGAAAAGATGGTCATAGAATAGACTATTTATATACTATTTATACCGTGGTCTTTAATATTTGTTTTTGGTTATCATGATTTTGATTATTGATGAATTGTTTTTGATTGTACACATCTGTAAAAGATCCCAAATATTATAAAAAATTCGTAAAATAATAAAAACTCATATACATACATTGGTCTGGCCAACAACAACGGCACGTAGGTACCTACTGGAAACGCTCATTTAGCCGGGATCCGAACTTAAAAAAGTGTCTTCAAAACAGAATTTATTCAAATAAGTAACATTTAAATTTAAAATTGGCAGAAAAAGATATCCTACTAATATTATAAATGTGAAAGTTTGTATGTCTGGATGGATGTTTGTTACTTAATCACGCTTTAACCACTGGACAAGATAAAACTTAGCATAGGTTAGGTCCTGGAATAGCATATAGGCTTTTCATCCCTTAAAATTAAAAAGTTCCTGCGGTAATAACTATAACAGAGTTAAACGAAATATTGCTGCACCTATGCATGCTATAGCAATTCATTGGTGTAACTAATTAATTAATTAATTCCTGAAACTTAATTACAATTCTGCGAATCTAATAGCTCTTTGATTTCAGTGAGATCAACTTACTGAAATCCATTTTCTTTTGTAAAAATAAAAAATTACATTTTTAATCCATACTAATATTATAAATGCGAGGGTAACTCTATCTGTCTGTCTGTCTGTTAACTCTTCACACCTAAACTGCTGAACCAATAAGAATGAAATTTGGCATGGAAATAGTTTGAGTCCCGAGAAAGGACATAGACTACTTGAAAACGTCAAGCGTGAGTCGGTTTTATTTCTATTATTAAGGAGTTGCAGTTGAAATCCTACACCGATAATCGAATTTAAGGCGAGTGGGTCAATTTGGCACATAGATAGTTGGAGTCCCGGGAAAGGACGTGTTACTTGAAAACGTAAAGTATAAGTCGGTTTTTTTCTATATATATATATATTTTCTCTAATTGAAATCCTACACTGATAACCGAATTTAGGGCGGGTGAAACTGCATGCAAAATCAAGTTATCTATATTTCTATTTTTATACACTTTGGAAAATCTATCGCCCAATTCTGGAATAACGAATCCCACTGTGTAAATAACGAAATAAGATATCTTCGAGGTTAAACTGCACGCCCTTGGTGCCAGAGCGGCTCTTTTAAAATTAAAGATAGAATTGTTCACATCGTAAAAAAAATAATAACAATACTGTAAATACCAATGATGTATCTGCTGTACTGTAAATACTTAGACTAGTTGGTAGTGTGGCCGGCTGCTGCGCAGAAGTTGTGGGTTCGATTCCCACACTGGACAAACATTTATGTAATAAATATTTGTGTTTGTCTTGAGTCTGAGTGTATTTATGTATGTATTTGTCTTCGTTGTCTGGTATCCATAATACAAGCTTTGCTTTCTTTACGGCTAGACGGCGCTCTGTGCAATGCCCAAAAATAATTATTTATTTATTTTATTTAGTTAGCAGACTCGTAAAATTCAGTTAGACGGTGAAATGTTTTACCACCACACTTTACTGCTGCACATTGGTCTCTTTATCTTCATCAAATAAAACATAAAAACTAAAATAGTAAATCCATTATATATACTTACAGTATGGTTAACATGCTGTTTTGCACACATGTATTTCAAAATCAAAACATCTGAGAAGTCTTCTGTCACATTCAAAACCTACAATATAGATACCATCGGCTATTTTTTAAAGTATAGCACTAAGTTGGCAAACAAGCTTACTGTCAGCCTGATAATAAGCGGTCACCGTAGCCTTTGGACGCTTGCAAAACCAGGGGTATCACTCGCGCATTGCCGACCTATTGAAGCCTACCTCTTTATTGAAGAACCCCTAACTGTAGTCTTCAGAGAAAACCTTAGCAGGTAGCTCATTCCACAACCCAAGCAGTCGCAGGAGGAAGTTTCTCTGAAACCGCACTGTACGCGACAATTTCGGTTCTAAAGTCTAAGAATGAATTCCCTGCCAATGGCGAGCGGTGCGATGGTAGTAAGTAGCCGTGGGCATCATTTCGAACAATTCCTCAGAACACACCCCATTGTTTAAGCGGTAGAACACAAAGTCTCTCCTCAGACTTAAGGGCTCGATACAAGGCTGCAGTGACCGCTTACCATAAGGCGGATCGCAATCTTGTTTGCCACCTTAGTGGTTTTAAATTTTATACTACTTAATATTTCCATAACAGAATTTTGTTAGTAAGACAAAAACATATTCAACATTAGCAACCGGCTACTTGCGGTTTTTAAATTAAATGTGTCTATTTATTTTAATATGAAACAAACAATACAGTGTATTAAATATTTTCTCTCTTATGCTGATTTTGCGATAAAGGAATGAAAAAAACATACGGCATGGTAACAGTCCTCTTAAGTCTTTTCAGTAAAAGCGAATTTTTCGCATGGAAAATACTTGAAAAAACAGGCCATATACTTTTGTTCACGATGAAAAATGGCTCGTTAGGATTGTTTCTACACAAAACGAGGACTCACGAGATTTATGTAAGGACTTATTGTTACTTATTGTTTTGTTTTACTGGAAAGAAAAAATCAAACTTTATTGCAAAAATTACTATACTAAGAGTTGTGAAACAAGATTTTTCGACTTTAATAAAATTAAGATACTGAATAACGTTATACCTATATCATGAATAACTATTCCAAACAGTTATGTGAACATAAGAAAATAGTAACGTTGCGTACGTTACGTTCAACATTGTACCTTATTAACCTATATATGAAAAAAATAGTTTTTTTTGACAATTTTATTTCGCAGAATAATTTACAAACACAATTTTAACAGTAAAGTTTGAGCTATTTAATTTTGCGTATAATGATTCAGTCAGTCATTTGTAAATTTTTCTATTCAAGCTAACTTATTAAAAAAGTTAGCACGTAAGCACGAAATTATATTTGCAGGTTTTATTTTAATAATACTTTTGTTTTTCTCATACTCATTTATTCATAATAAATTATATGTCAATAATTAAAACTGGGTACATTGTTCCAATAATTTCAATTACAAGCCTTAACTGTAATTAGTTTGGTTTTTCACATGAATTCTTTAATGCCATAATAGGCGTTTTTAATAAGCCAGTTTTTTAATGTAGGAAAGAAGATCGTGTCAGAAGTTATATTTTTTATGTTCTTAGACATTTTATTATAACTTTTAGGATCCATTGCCTACATGGTCTTACTTATTTTTACAAGAGTACATTATGTAGTTCTTAGATTTTTACTCTGTTTTGTTGTGTATCTTCTGTCGATAGAATTGTCAGGAAATAAATAAGTTAATATTGTGTCTTACGAATTTTACAAAGACAAAAATGTATTGGGAAGTCAATGTCATATTTTTTTTTTCTTTAAAGTATCTTTTTATTATTCTCAAAGCGCGTTTCTGTAGAACAAAAGCGCGTTGTAGTTGTGCCGCTGTTCCCCAGAACTCAAGACCGTAGCAGAGCTTTGAATGAAATAGGAAGAAATAACAGGTTCTCAGTTACTGGGGAGGCAGCACCTGTGCTTTTCTTCTCAAGGCAAAACAGGCACCGAACAGTTTTTTATATACAATATCTATATGTACTTCCCACTTTAGGGCTCCGTCTCGAGTAAACTCCTAGGAAGTTTGCATGTTGTGTCAGGCGCAGTTGATCATTATCAATTTATAGTTACTAATAATGGCCGTGGTGGTCTACCACCCAAGTTAAAGTGCATTACTTTCGTTTTTGACACGTTCAGAACGCGGCCGTTTGCTGTAAACCGTTTTTGAAGTTGCTGTACTTCTTTTGTATATTGTTCTAGGTCTATAGTTGATGCTGGTGTTATGTCGCAAGAATCATCCTGAAATAAGTAAAGATCTCCGCTTACTGCTTGGGGAAGATCGTTTACTTGTATAAGAAAGCATAGGTTGGCGAGGGATGATCCTTGAGGGACTCTTAGGTTTATGCTCCCTTTGTCTGACCGTTTTTGTCCGTTTTGAAGGTAAACAAACTACTTGTCGGTTTTTTTAAAAAAATTACATTAGTTGGAATGCAGGGCCCCTTATCCCTGTGTGGTTTAGTTTCTCAAGTAAAACGTTGTGATTACACAAGTCAAAAGCCAGGGTCATATCGCACAGTACAATAGCTACGTGGTTTGCTCACAGTAGAATAGCTACGTGGTTTACTCACAGTAGAATATCTACGTGGTTTGCTGACTCTTTCGACTGCATAATGACTATTTCTCGTATTACCGCAACACATGATCAATTGCTTCTGTATGCATACTGTTTGTTGCTGAGTTGCTGTCAATTATCGTTGTTTTTTTGTTTTTGTTATAACGTCAAGTGTGATCCGATTTTTTTTCTATAATTGAGGAGTTGCCCTTAAAATCTTATACTGAGTACCGAATTTTGGGTGGGTGGAACCCGGGCAAATTTGACATGGATACAGTTTGAGTCCCGGCGAAGGACATAGCCTACCTGAAAACTTCAAGTGTGAGTCGGTGTTTTTCTATAATTGAGGAGGTGCCGTTGAAATCCTACAACGGTAACCAAATGTAGGGCGGGCGTGACACTATATGGCTAATTCCTTAAACCAATTAATTGTTGTATTACCTTATTCGTTTAACTTTTATATTTCGCCTTAATATGCCATGATTTCTTCTTGTTATGTATAACCAAGACCGTTTAAAATATAAAATAAAAGTAAAGTAAAAAGTAGTCAATAACAAGTCAAAGGAAGAAGCTAAATGAGCCTGATGGTAAGCGGTCAGCGCAACCTAATTTAGCCATCTCTCTGAATTAAGATTGAATGCAGTTTTAAAACATTTGTAGTTAAAATAAGTAGAATAAATTAAACCCGTCCTCAATTTCATATTTATATGTTTGACAAAAACATATTTCCATTCCCCACAATAACAATATAAAAGAGTTTTCGTCTGAAAATATCGTTATACTCAGTATAATCATTTCAAAAATGTTAAGCGAAAAGCTTGTAATTACAGCAGAATCGGGACTGCATTGTTTGCAACTCTCGTTCCCGAAATGATCTTCCATTACCGTTGGGTTTCGACAAATGGGCCCATTTTTTTAACTAGCTCTTTTTGCCTTTGTAGTTTTGTCGTTTGTAGATTCACTTTTACATTTTTAGTTTCTTTAATAAATATACTAGTTACTATAATGTCAAGGAACATAAGTATAAAAAGGCCTTTAAATCTTTTGATTGAATAAATAAAAAAAAATTTGCCAAGAGTGAGTAAAGCGCATAATCTACGGTTTCCTAGTCATTTCAAACTTAGAAAAAAAAACTCGCGACAAAGATATGCATGCGATTTTCGATATGAAATATTATCAGGCTGTTTGGAGCTGTCTCATTATTTTGACACGAGTAGTAGTACTTTGAAGACCTTTTTTCAGAACTCGCAAGTCCCGACTTTATACGTGTGGTTAAAAAAATAAGATGGAAATCAGTTTACTACAGTATAATATTCCTATATTCTCGCTGTGTAATAACTACTCTAACACTAGTTATTCATATAAGTGCATGTTTATGACAATGGATGTTTAGTTTATGAAAATGGATGTTTCGTTTATGACGATGGATATTTAGATACTTGAAAATCAATCACGGATAAAGAGATAAAGGGATTTTAATGTAATCTGGCACTTAGTAAAAGCATATCCTAAGTAAACAAACCGAATACTACCTATACCAATTGAGAGTTTCCACGGGAATAGGTGTTCAGTACCATTAAGATATTATAAACTAAAATATTTTAACAAAAAGACTCCTCTATAGACCATTATTTACTGAATTGAAATCTAAGAGTGAATAAAGAACATTTTCGGTAAAAACCAAACACTTTAGGTTGCTGTGCCCTAAGGCTGCCTAATGCAACTTTGCTCTCTTACACAAAAGTTAAGAGTTGTTCTGTTAAGTAGTATCTTTCGTAGTACCGATGACATTTCATTTTGCTTTTGTGTCGTAATATCGAACATTGACATGCTCCTTCTTCTCCCTCCCCCTCCCTTTCCACAGACAATCCCAATCCCGAGGCAATTTGTACCAATTTGATGCCGTGTGGTTTTAATAAGTCTATTTACTTTCACCCAGAGACCCATAGCTATGCTTAGTTTGGGACCAGATGGCGCTGTGTGAGGTGTCTATTTATTATCTATTAGCAGAATCATTCAATGACAATACTAAAAAATACCACTTTTTCTATCCTTAAAAACACACGTAGCTTTAACCAGTGGTATTTATTTATCCGGTGTGATCAAGGATGAATCTATGTATAAAAATTATATACGTTGCAACGGCATGTCGTTATTGCTGAGGTAATCCAAGGGCGAAATTTGAACCTGGAATCATAAGAATGATAAGAACCTATTGTTGCAATAGTGAGTACACATTTCTTCAGAAAAAAGAATTTCGTACATTGCATACACAGCTATTTATTTGACCAGTAAGAAATAGATAAAATATAATGATTATAAAAAAATATAGTACATAAATTATTTCTTTTTAAAGAAAGTATTAAGATTTTGGTTGCGTCAGTGGATATTTGTATTAAATCAGGGAGCGTGATGAATGTCCTTTTCTCTGCACTCATCAGTGTAATTTTTTAATGTAATTTTTGTTCGTAATTTATAAATATGAATTCAAACAAAAAACGAACTGCCATCTATTTATAAGCGCCATCTAGTCTTTTTAGTACAGTTTACTCTTTGCTCGTGTCGTAATGATGTACGTTCATATTTTTCAAAAGTACGGGAGGTAAATATTTCAGATGGAGATACGAATCTGACTACATCAATTCCCAAATACCTTACTCTCATACTAAGATACATAAATAAACTACATAAATTTCAAATGAGATCACATGATTCATCAGCCATGTTAAAGTAAAATGGTAAAGTAAGGCCAAGTAAGGTATTCCAGATTTTTGAAAAATTTTGCAGAAATTCACATAACTCAATAATGTATGTGTGTATGTAATATGCTTTATACAAGTATTATGTTTCTTACTTAAACTTCTCTGCTTAAAATTATTCTCAGGACAACTTTCCACATACGAAACAAAGTTATGCAATATACTCATTAATTAATTATTAGAATGACATCGAATGGAGGCTCGGCACTTCCCATAGGGATCATTAATTCATTAAATATTTCCTACATAACCATTTGCAGATTTAATAATATTAAGCAAAATATAATAGAGTGATATGGAAGTAACGTGCTCATTGTAATCGGCTAAATAAGATTGTGTTAAAAAGCAACTATCTATCATCAGATATAAAAATTAAAAATCTTCATGTAAAAAAAAACTTTGGTACAGGCAGTAGAATATAAAATAGTGTTGACAAAATTAGTACGTTCAGCTTAAAGTTATGGTACGTAAATAAAATAATTGAAATTAATTGATTTAGAATCACTGCCACACCCCTGGTTTGCCCGTATGAGAGGTTTGGGAGAACATGTGATGATGATGAGCTAAATTATAAATGCTAGTGTTGTTAAGAGACAGATCAGTCAGAGAGCAAGGATTTCGATTCTACCTACACCCAGTGGTGGCAGATAAAGCCCATTACACACGTAGCTATAGTTTATATTAATATGTTTAAACTATAGCAAGGCATATTAAGATATATTTTCTATAGAAAACTTTAAATTATAAAACAAACAAACAAAGGCACATCTGTACCATTCTTGCCTTAAGTATATTTTCGACCCTCCTGCGTAACTTCAATGTAGATAAATCTAAAAGCCTGAATCTTAAATCTAAAATCAGTAACCAAGACAAATAATATTACATATTAGATATATTATAAATTGCATTTATTTGTACACAATCAATAAGGAAATGAGTGTACAGCGAAGAAAAACTAAAACATACCTTAATTTTAGTCCCGTTTTCTAGTTATACAAACTGTGTAACCCTGTGTACTGCAAGAATTTGGATTTTTTTATTTTTTGGATATCTCCAATAAGTATAAATAAATAAAAAACACTTTTTTAACAGGTAGATGGATAGGATGTGATAGTGGATATAGGTAGTTATATTAAGAAACAGACGATGTCTTTTTTAATATACCTATGCCATAGTTGAAACCTTCATTTCATTCATAGTCAGTCATCGCCTTTAATAAATCCGACAACAACGAGAAATCATGGCGCTGCGACAAAATGTATAACTGGCTGAATAGCACCTGATTAGCCATTTATGTGACGAAATTATGGTAGTCGGGTGCGCTCGCCTTTCGGTTCACCGTGCACCTTACCTCACGATTACCCTGTCTAGACGACGTCGATAGCCGACTGAATTAAACGTTGTTCAGACTGTGCCTATACTATACTTATATGTATGTAAGTTGGCGCAGCGTTTTAAATTCAGGCGATGAGATTGAAATGTTAGCAATTTTATGGTAAGTTTAATTGAGTTAGGTATTTAAATTTCATAAACAGTTTGTAAAATTATTCGTCACTTGCGCTACCTATATTAAAATAGACAGGGACTAGATACTTAATATACCTACGTAATGGAACATAGAATATAAACATAGGTACAATTAGACTCTTCAAAGATTGCTTGTAAAAAGGCAAATGGAATAAATAAAATCAGTTATCATTCTTAGTTCCAATTTGAATGAAAGCATATTACTTAAAACTATAAAAATTTGGAAAATCCAAAAGTGCACGCCTCAAAGCGGTCATTCACATTTAAAAAAAAAAAACTAAAACAAAAACTCAAGTTTTTTAAAATAAAATAACAAATAAGCTGAGGAAAAAATATACTATAAAATAAAAATAAAAAATATATATATAGATATACAGTATACAGTGGTATATTAGTTTTTTATTAATTATAATTAAACGACAGTACTTAGAACGCTAATATTAACTAGGAATCAGCACAGTGTAATACTTTATATATTAAAAACAAAAGTATTCCGGTAAGATGAATTTTTCGACCAATTTCTCTGCCACATACATGGTCACATAAACACAGACTCACGGACGTCCAAGAACGATTAGTTTAAATGTTATTATTTATTATATTAAACAAATTAATTGTTTATAAAATGTACCATATGTGCTAGACAGATTATTTAACTTCATATTAGTGCACTCATATTATCCTGTAAGTGTTATATTAAAAAAAAAGTCATTTAAGTTTCGAAAGACTGGGTTTTTTGATATGTCGAGAGTAGAGCACTACCTCGCTCCGCTTATGAGGCGTGCAATAACTGATTACCTCTCCAAACTTCCTAGTGATACTACACCGTTTGCATTTTGCCTACAAAAACATGTGGCAATAATTAAACAGTGCAACGCAAATCTCTCCCATATCCCGAAATAAAACTTCCAGCCGTAGATTACATAAATTACCCCAGATACCAATCAAGAAGAGACCGTAAATGTATGTAAAGACGATGCTTCCATGACGCCAGGTCTGGATAAGAACATATTTATAAAAATAGCATCAAAAATCGTGTTACGACGAAATATACTATTACCACACCCAAAAGACAAGGGACTAAGTCTAAACAGTGCACTGATGGACATCGGTTCATCAGTATTAACACCAAGCGTCCGTGGCACTTTCTAGAGTGACAAGACCGGGCTTTTTACATCTCATTAATATCGACTTCTGTATTATTAAAGCGCAGGAATCCACAATCTCCGAATACAATAGACTAGAATAGAAGAGAAGCATTTATTTTCTGTCCAGGCTTGTCAGAAATTGTTACATCAAAGCCTCAGAGGAAAGCCCACAGAGACAGGGCGTTAAGAAAGTCCGTAGCTGACTCACAAAAAAATAGTACCCGAAAAGAAAAAAGCAATGAGATCCCATCAAAAACATAACATGTACAAAAATGCAAGTCTCAAGTACAAAACAGTTGTGAGTACAAATGAAAAACCAAGACGGTTAATTTATACAGTACCTATCTATGGTAGTAGGTATCTCTATCAAAAAACTTATAAATTGGTACCTAATCAGGTAATTAATAATATTTAATGGATATCATATCAATATCAAATCTTTATATCATTAGAAAAATAATGACTTAGCCATCGCAGGGAAAACATATATATAAGAATAATGTACTATTTTAAATAGTTCAACATAGCGCTAGCGGGCCAATTTATGCATATACAAACATAAATACAGGGTCCAGAGTGCTAATATTAGCAGAGCACGATGCATTTATTATTGATAAAATATTTTATTTGTACAAAAAATTACTAAAACTGGAAACAATATAAATCATACGAACGCATGAATAAGTTCTCCAAATAATACGCACTGTGCGGCGCTGAATCGCCCTGTGTTAGTAATTCAGCGCGCGACTCGCAGCGGCCAGCAGCGCCGCACGCTGCCGCCGCCGGCCGGTCGTAAATCAAACTCGCCATTTGCTCATGCATTATACAATTTTATTTGTGCGAATCCGATGAATAGCTTATACACTGTAGCAGGTGAAACGTTGTGCGTCCAGATGTGCACAGAATTACAACACCAACAAATATTTAAATCTGGTAGATTTAAATGGTTTAATAATTTATTTAGATTTTTTATATTAGGCCTATTCCAGATGCTGAAATGCAATTTAAGTTTAATTTTCGATTATTTTTTTATAATGATTTCAGGGATTTTTACAAGCAACTATCGTTCTGCATTGCTTATTTATAATAATTCATAATATTTTTGCAATGCTGATAATTAAAAAAAGAGAAGACTTTATTTCATCAGCTCCATAGTGCGTTCAGAGCTTAAATGCTTGCATGCTATTGATGAGAGAAAATTCTAGAACACTTGAAAGTTTCCTTGACAATATTAACAACAGAGCTTTAATAAAAAACGCAATGTAAATTGTACTGGGTTTAATTTTAAATAGGTACGTACGTTTGAAGGAAAACTAAGACAATCGGCAAAGTTTGAGCCGAAAAATCACGAAGATACAAACATATAGGCCAAGCAAGGCAGCAGCAAAAAAGGCTGGCTATTTCTGAAAGGAAAAAAATTCAGAAAAGCTAGAGTTTATTATGACAATGAAGAATAACTACGGTTGCATAATCAAAACCTAAATCAATACCCTTACACCCTGGGTATTGTTTTTTTTCCATCCCGTCCCGTTTTAGGTTCTGATCACACTACCTTAGCTTATCTGAAAATTTCATCCTTCCAGAAATTGACACCTTTTTTTGCGGCAGCCACTTGGCGAGGAAAAAGAACCTTCTTTTGTTATGAAATTGGTTTATTAAAACTGACAACCTGAGATTAAGGAAATTGTATTTTCGAAAGCGCAAACAGCAGTCATCTAATTCATCAACTTATCTTAGTGAAACCCTTAACAAAATCTTTTCCTATTGTTGTCTTTTGTGCAGGATACGCATCCGTTTCCCAGCGCACACCATTATTCACATTAAGTGGACAGATCCCGGGTCAGAGCCAGGCATAAGAAAAGTACAAAAAGTGCTCGCTTTATCCGAGCATGATAAATCTACTTCAAATCCGAGAATAGCATCTTTTATGAAGAAAATTGAAATAAACCGACCGTGCGGATACCGGCTAAGTAGAAATTGAAGCCCTTCTACTCTACTGTTATTTTGTAGGTGGATGATTCTCATTCATTTGTCAAGGCATAAAAGACTTTCTCTTGTCTTTATAAGTAATGAATTCAAAGATTTCTTTTATGCTGGTTAAGTATAATTTGTTATGGTATGACATGTTTTAGAGAATAAAAGATGTGTTCCTAATATTAATTAGGCCACTGATTCACAGTTTTGGTATTTACTTCATAAGATCCGTCTGACCATAAGAATTAACTTTGTAATTCTTCTGAAGGCTTATGTTTCATAAACACAAGCATCAAATATTCTTGTTTTTTCTTCAGGTGTATCTCCATTACTAGAGGTTATCAGTCAGCTCCTTATCAGCTGCATAGATACATACAGCGTAACACATTTTATGCTTCCATTTCCTGAGGATTTAGTTATAATGACTACGTCGCTACTGATTCTCGAGGATAATCTAAAAAGGCAAAAATAACCCGCAACTTATTTGATAGACTTGTTGTCTTCCTAAACCTCTATGTAAGTTGCTTAATAGCAGGTACACTCAAGTTCAGACTTACAAACCGTGAAATTAAAGGAAGTAAAATGTTTTATTTCTCAAAAAAATTGGATATTACATCACTTTTTCAAGTCACAGTTTTACAGTTTTAAATTTTTCCGATTCCAACAGGCGTACTAGGGAGAAGAAACGGCGAAAGAATCTCTCCAGCGGACGCTCTTTTCGATTTTAGTTATTATTACAACATTGACGATTTATTTAATTCCTTTAGTTTCTATTGTCAAAGTAGTCTTTAATTTTTTAATAAACTTTTATGTCAAGTTTCTGTTTGCCAATCTTTTTTAACTTTTTTAAATTAAATATTTTTAAGGATTTTATTGTCAAAACGGTCACATTGTCATTGAAATGATTTTGCCTTGTGTGGATTAGAACAAATTTGTGCCTACTTCGCGTATTACGATTATGAATATCGCTATTCTTATTAAGATAATCAATATTATAAATTAAATTATCGAAAATATAAATCAAATCTCAAATGGTAAGGTTAATTGATTTCTTTAAATTTATCTCCTAAAGAATGTCTATGGGACAAGTTTTATATTGCTCGAATAGCCCTCCTCTGCAGCACAAAGATAGTTTGAATATCAGTTGCGTGACCCTATAATAAAACACCGCTATGAAAGTAGCTAAAGTAAACTGTCCGAGCTGTATCTTCATCCGTGAGTTGACTAATCTTTTTGACCGCGAATGCTGCATCTAAGTCTGTGTCGCAGTGTGTCAGTTTCATATTGTTCCTTACTACATTCTTATTCTTGAGACAGAAATATTATTTTCTCCATAAAATAACTGTTTAAACTTTTGCTGATTATCAATATGTTTATATGTTTCGGGATTACTGAAAAAAACTTCGATCAGCCGTTGATAGCACTGTTACCATTCGCGCATGCAAACAGCCTTGAAAAATGGACAGAAATAGCAGGCCGGTCATTGATTAACTGCATCTGTAGATTTAATGATGCAAGTTATACCTACGTTATACAAATTCTTAAATTGCATTAGAAACCGAGCAGTGATAAAGAAACTTTCAGGAACAATTAGTATTATTATTATTATTATATAATTAGATATGCATTTAGGCAAATAAACTAAAAACCAATACACAATGTTGTACAAATAACGATGGGATGTATGTCTAGTAGTTCCGTACTTTATAAGCATTTTATACTGCAATTTGGAATGGAATAAAATGACTGATAATTTTTTTTCAAGAAATACACTAGTTTAAAAGAAATAAAGCACTAGGTGACCAAATGAGAAGAGATGACGAAAATTTATCCCAAAATTAGTAGTTACCGCAAAAGTAATTGTAACCAATTTTTGCATGGCGAACTATAGTTACAGCTACATATAATTAGTTCTCTATTACCAACTAGGTACTATATTATACTCAAAGAGTGCCCGTAGGAATCCCATACCGATAATCGCATTTAACACAGGCAGAGGTGCGGGCAAAAGCTAGTTTAACGCATATCTTTTGCAATCCTTTAAATATAACAAAATTTGCACATTAAAATTATTTTTATGTGATTTTGCCTACATCTACTGCTATAAAGGTAAATAAAAATTACCAAAAAAATAGAAAGTAATTTAAACCCAATCTAAGCAACTGAAATAATGATAATAAAACCTAATGATAATACGAATAACAAACTGGAATTGGTTCTAAAGAGATTAACGCAGTAAAATAAGAAAAGTTGAATCGAGTTTCACCCGAGGTTTTTAGCCTCCCCAAAGTTGCTTTTATAAACTACTGAATTTATAAAGCCATTTTCGAATTGAACTTCATTCGGAAAGTTTCTATTCATCTTTTATCTAAGTTTAATTCTATTAATATTTAAATTTATAAAATGAAAACTTTATGACAAAATTGGGGGGGGTAGGCTGTGTCGGAGCCACGGCCGCTTAACATTGGAGAAAGGGGCCGTCCATTAATCACGTGATGTTTTTTAAGCATTTTTAACCCCCCCCCCCCCCCCCCCTGGTTGGACGTGGTGAGGTTTAAGATTAATACAATAGACACATGTTTCTTGTTTAAAGGCCCACCATAATCTTTACATTTTGTCTTCTATTATTTATTAAGAAATCCCCCATAATAACATTCATTCTGTAAAAAATGTCTTCGGTCGAAAAAGTAGAACCCCTTATAGACTATAGACCCGGATAGACTGACAGGCAGACAAGTAGTATAGGTTTATAATAGGGCTCCATTGGCACCCTTTTCCGTACGGGACCTTAAAAAGTTGTCTGGGCTATATTTTGGACTACAGCTCCGGAGGTTTATTTTATGAATACACCCCCTAGTCTAATTTTAGAATTTTTATTTCGTTAATCGATAGCGACGACTTTTTATTTGCAGATGTGAGCGCAAATTTTTAGACGCAAATGACCCGTGTAGATTTTGCAGCCTTTGCCTTCGAAATCGGTCGTGGATTTGTAACTGTAATTAATGATATTTATGAATAATCAAGTATTTTGTTATACACCAGTACAGTTAAGGAGAAGCCTTCTCTATCGTTTGGAGCCTGTTTGGAGTCCCATATGTTTCTAGAGTTAGCGAAATCTAGACGGCCCGATTTTGCGAACACTTCTTGCAAGATCTCTCCCCTTCGAATGTCTCTAAGGAAGACTCTCGTGTATCTTGTTTTGGTAGGAAGAATTTAGTATAAGTAAGTATAAGGTTATATGCCTTACCTTGCTGTATCTCTTTAATTTTCTGAAATCTAAGCTGTCAAAATTACATAATCTGCGTGTTGCTACTTTCCGTCTGGAGTATAAAGACGTTTCATCAGATTTACGTCAAAATGTGAAAAAGAATGTGGAAAGAAAATTTGTGTGTTGAAAAATTAATAATTCAATTATATTACATACAATATGTTTTTTTTTTGTTTAGGTTACGAAACCGGCAAAGTACGAATCAAACTTGCCAACCAATAATTCTGTGCTAAACTACCAAATAACATGTTACTTTCGTAGTAGTAGTGACTTAGTAATGTTTACTGACAATTTTTTTGTCATAAAGTACCATCCATCTATATATGTACCAAAACCTGGTTTTTTACCAGCCAAATGCGCACAGACCGACGAACGGACATATTAAAAATATAAGGCTTCTTATTTATAAAACCCTAACAACCCTTATTATTGGCGTAGTTTTCAGTTTTCAAATATAAACAAATGGACATATCTAAATAGAATAGATTGGCTAACATTTTCTTTTACATATTAAGTTTAACAAAGCCCCCTACCCAGAATCCTAACTAATATATTAGTGAAAGTCTGTTATGTATCTGTTTATTTGATATTGCGTAACGTGGCTACGGATTGACTAACTGAGATGAGTTTTGGCACAGAGATTGTTGAAGAGACGGAAAAGGACACAGAATAATTTTCAGACTGGAAAATTTAATATTTCCCACCCGAATAACTATAAACGAAATTCACGTGGTCGAACTTTTGCTATAGCAAACTATCTAAATTTAATCAAAGTGGTGAGTTAGCTTTCGATATCATGACAAAGTTATATACGTCTGTATCAGGTGTAAACCGTAGGTACTTTATCGATTAAATTTTTGCTTTTTTGACAGTGAAGGCATTGTATGATGTCGCATTTTCGGAGTGCAAAATCCAGGAATTCTTCTTTTCTGTCTGATAAGTAGGTAATTTTCAGGCAAAATCCTTATTCAACGACGGCTAAACAATATTTCCTTTTCGATTTAATAGGATGTACCCACACCATCACTGTCGTAATCAAAAAAAACTGTCATGGTCACGACCTCTGAAAAATATAAATATATTATCTATCTACGAAATATACTTAAATACTTAAATGAAAACATTATATTGAAGTGTCAGTGTCTTAAATTTGAAAGCAAATCTCAGGTATACTTTCATATCAATGTTAGTAAAACATTAAGCGTAACTGAAGTAGTGATGTTCCGTATACACGTATGATGGCTCAATATTCCGTAAAAACAATCATGTGGTGTATCATGCCCCTATCACTTTTATGATGGAATCGGCAAAGATGCAATTTTTTTATTTTACAATTTGTAATAAATAGGTACAGTTTCAATACATTACATTATATTATATATAAACATATTCCATACAATGCGATTATCTTGAATATGCTTGCAATCTGAAAAGCAAAGCCTAAAGCGAAGCTATTAAGGCGCATATAGCAACTAACTAGCCAATAGATATCCGTAAATACTAATACGATCAGGTTGTTTCTGTGTTTGATAACCACATTAATATTCGTCCATAGCGATATATAAACTCTGATCCGTTTCCGCGAATACTTGTTTATCACGGACATCCCTAGTAAGGACAGATAGTAATTAATTAACTAGGCGCTCCCTTCGTGATACCTCTCGGAGGATCCATTACTTAATTAAACATTACTAATGTGCTGATTCATATCGTGCTTTCAGGTTTGTCGATAAACAAACAGATGTAGTTGCTAATTTAAGAGGATAGGTCGGGGCGTGTTCAATAAGCAAACTTTGTAAATAGATCAAATGTAAGCGTACTTACTTATGAATAACTAATTTTTTGAACATCAAAACCCTTTTTCCTTGACTGCTTTAAAGTGTCTCTTACCGCATAATTTTCCACGTAAAAAAAGAGTTTACGAGCAACTTCATTGAAAAAGTGCATTTAAGGTTTCTAAGTAACTTTTTCGTTGAACAGCTGTAATAAATCACAATAATAAAACTTACTTTCAACGAAAATTTTGTTTGAAGAAAACTGCTTTACGATTTTTTATTAAAACCGCAAATTAAAAAAAGGGACACGCACTTGGTCGTTTTTTTTTTAATTTTAATGACGTTTATATATGGAATAAGTACTCCACGCGCCTACGTCCATGGTATAATAATAATGAAACGGCAGATAGGACACCAGGACTAAAAAAACTTTAGAAGCATTATAAAGTTACAAATGCTTTCCAAAAACCAAAGCTGAAAAGACCAAATTTTCTACTTTATTTGCTTAAAAGAATGATGTGTGAAAACAAAATTAGTGAAACGGAAAAATATTGAGCTTACCGTACATCTGGTGTCCCGCCCCGTATTCGCTTGAATTACCTTACCTATGTGTTTGCGATTCACAGATTTCCTCAATTCACGTTTCACCTGTTTTTTTGTGTTTTATACTGTTGTTAAAGTATAGCGTACATTAGTGTTTGTATGAAATTTACTTTGATTTGATAAGTATCATTTAGATAAATAATTTTATCTACGCTCATACTGTAAAATCCTTATTACGAACTTAAAATATGTTCTTTAATTGCATACTTTATACACATAATTCTTTAATAAAAAAAGTTAGTTTATAACATAATTTTTTATATGGAAGTATGTTATAATATTTTTTTCATTATTATAGTATAGTTTACCGGTCATAGATATAAAATTGCATACATGATATTTGACATGAGTTCTTTAATTACATACTTTATACACATAATTCTTTAATAAAAAAAAAATAGTTTATAACTTAATTTTTTATATGGAAGTGTGTTATAATATTTTTTTCATTATTATAGTATAGTTTACCGGTCATAGATATAAAATTGCATACATGATATTTATAGATATGCAATCTGTGGCGCGCACCAACACCAGCAAAATCTGGATTTGGCGGCGAAAAACTTTTTTTTTTTGACGAACAAAACCAATAATTTTCTTGCGTTATCGAAAAGTTTAAAAAACAAAATAAGTGAGGACTAGCCTGGCATTGGTACGCAGGTAAACTTAACTCCACCGAATATATTACATGCAGTAACAAGAAATGGTTGTTATAAGTACCTAGTAATGTTTATTTTCACTTTTTTCTTTTATTTTACCATGATTGTAATTAAAGTAGAGTATGAATCTGTATAGGTATTAAAAAACCTGTGTGATACTATTATGGTATACACACACACACAGTGATACACACTTGTGTTCAATACCCCTTATTATATGACAGTTTTATAAACTACTATAATTTTATATTCTTCTTAAATTTCTAATATATTTTTTCGGTACGACTACTACTTTAGAGACTTTACACATGTTGGCGGGCCAGCCTCCCAGGGCGGTGATTAAAGTAATCCCTGGGATCGGGAACTCGTTCAACCTGCGGACGACCAGTGGTCTGTCGTAGTAGTTTAACCACCCTCCTAACCAAGTTGCCGTAGAAATTCTATGCCGATAACCGAATTCGTCGTGAGCAAAATCGCGGGCAAAAGATAGTTTACAATCAAAGAGTATGATTTCTGGGAAATTTGTTTTCACCCTTTTTTTACGTACGAAGATTTACCCGCACAATATGATTGGTAATGTCGCCACTGAGATCACCTTATTTCATAGCTCCAAGGCTAGAAATTAGGTCTAGCATACCAGAATGCGCGATTTCAAATGCTGCTTTCTCCAATGTGGTCAGCTTTTTTTGGTTTTTTTTTTGTTTGTGCTCAGTCGCCCAGCTGGCAATAACAATGTATCCATACATAAATTTTCGAGTTTTTCCAACCAAATTTTTAAAACCAAAAGATACAATTTTTGAGCTACTATACAAGGAATCTATAACTTTGCCATCAAGAAGCTCATTAAACAATACTTAAACTGTGTATGAAAATGCAGACGCTAAGATTATACTTAACAATAACTTACATATTTTTAAGCTATTTTTATTTAAAGTTGAAGTTAGTAACTGTCTCGTATAACATATGGTAGACAAAAGTAATGCTAGCTTATATATTAAGTTAGTTTGTAAACTGTTGCAAAAGAACAAAATAGGATATGTGCCCTCAGGGCATGCTGAGGCGTGAGATGGCGACCCTTCGTAAAACTTTCAATATAAAAGTTCATTCAGTGTAGGTTCTGTCGACCAACTTGTATTATAATTGTATACCCAGAGGGTCCGCATCTGTTTGATATTTTATGTTCGGGTCTTTACAAAATGACGAAAACCGTATAAGTCCATTTTAGGTTGCTTACGTAACTAACTTTAATTATTGTTGTACACGGTATCAGCCTCATGACTACTTACTTACATCAATTTGGTATTCAGGAAAGAAGTTATTAGGTTTTTGAAGGTTCGGTAACGCGCGAGTGTTCCCCTGGTGTTGTAAGCCACCATAGGCTACGGTGACCGCTTACTATCAGGTGGGCCGTAGGCTTGTTTGCCACCTTAGTAGTTAAAAAAATTAAAACTCAAATGAATTGAAAAATGAGTTTTGGACTAGTTGTTCAACTTTTGATAGTCAAAATCCTGTAATCTGTATCAATAGTATCGCTAGTCCGACAAAGACTTTCAGAAGTTCAACGATAAAAAAGTCACGTACCAACAATTATAACATATTCAGTATATCCTTATGATTTATATAAAATAAATAAAAATCAATTACATTTTTTTTGGTATTATCAGTGTCATCGAGTGCGGTTTCAGATGAACTTCCTCCCGGGAGCGATTAAGTTATGGGATCAGCTCCCTGCCAAGGTTTTCTCTAAATACAACAATATGGGGCTCTTCAGTACTGAAGTTATTAGTTTTTGATAGGTCTTCAACGCCAAGTGATGCCTCTGGTGTTGCAGACGTCTATAGACTGCGGTTATCACTTACCATCAGGCCGGCAGTCTTACTGTATTTTTTAAAAACCCTATATTTTCTTCGCCATCAAAACAACAACGGACAACAATCGACAGACCGATGTCGACACTGCAAAAATAGTATATTTCAGCTATTTCCACAGTTTAATGGTATATGGTATCTTATTGTGGGGTAGCACTGCTGATGTAAATACAATATTTGTGTTACAAAAACGGGCAATTCGTGCTATTAATAAATTAGGATGTAAGATATCTCTGAGGGATAGGTTTAGGGAAGTAAATATTTTAACTTAAGCGTCGCAGTACATATATGAAAATCTTTTAACCACAGAACGTTGTTGCTCATTGTAAAAAAATGTTACGTGTATTTCGGAGATTAGACCTTAGTGCAAATGTTTAAAATTGTATGTTTTCTTTCAGATACACTGATAAGTGTCCTTGTTCGCAAAGTAAATGATACAATTTTTTTCTGTAGTAACTTTCATTAAACGTTATGTTTTTGTAAATGCTAAATTAAAAAAACCCGCCAATTGCAAGTCGGACTTGCGCACGAAGGGTTCCGTACCATTGTCTATAAAAACGGCAAAAATATCACGTTTGTTGTATGGGAACCCTTAAATATTTGTTTTATTTTAATTTATTTTTAAAGTGAATATATAACTAAGTATTCTGTGAATATTTCAAACGTCTACCTGTTGCCGTTATTAATATCGAGCAAAAACGAAAAAAAAAATCACGTTTTATTCTGTTTTTTCGTATTTGATGTTATAGCGACAAAAGAAATACCGATTCATGAGATACCTACGGCGTGATGACAGTAATAGTAATAGGGTCCCGTTGTTTTACCCTTTAGGTACGGAACCCTAACAATGCAGAAGTAACTGAGACGTAGCGCTTTACGTTTTATGGTTCACAATGACCACATCACAGGGGTGATGAAATTAAAGAGTAAATAAAGGAAAGTAGGTAGTCGTTCCATACAAGTTTGTGATTTGACCGCTTGAGTGGTCATATATGAAATTTGAAAATGGAACGAACTTTTTGAACCCGAACATTGATAACTAAAGAGTTAACTCATCAAGTTTTATATCAATTTCAGACAGCAAAAAGAATGCAACTTAAAATTAATTTAAGAAAGTAAAAAAAGAAATCGACATTTGAAAGCGGTGAATTAGCGGCAAAATTACCTAAAATTTAATTTTAAAATTGTCAAGACAGTCGTCAATATAATTAGCTTTTTTACACGTATGTATGAGAAAAGCACTATACAAGCCTTGGTCACAACTCAGCATAACCGAACTCTGTGATGCGTGCCTCAGCTATTCCTCAGCCCGCATACTCACGATCGCCCAATTATGCTGCGTTTGCGGGGCGCGGCAGTAATCTAATCTAATACCTTTAAACGAGCAATTATTGTATATATGTATATATATAATCTGAATCTCGGAAACGGCTGCAACAATTTTCATGAAATTTAGTATGCGGGGGGTTCGGGGGCGATAAATCGATCTGTTTACAGGCAATGATAAATCTATTGGCGAGTAGTAATACTATTATATTTAACGACACAGCAAAACTAAAACTACTTGACAATAGATGTCAAGCGTTGCTCAAAAAACGAGTAGAGCTCGGTCTTCCAGGTACTGTACTATAATATATGTTAGTAGTTACATATCAGACCAAATATTTTGTTTTACATAGGTTTCCCAATCAATGTTTCTTTCGAACGAATCTCTAAGTTAACGGATTGGTAAAAAATAATAGATACTTGTACGTGTACGTATCTATTTATATATTTCTTACAACCTGTACACCAAAGAAAGAAAACAAAGCTATTGGATAATCCCTGTACTAAGAGTTATGCGTGACAAGGGATTTGCTTCGTGTTTTTTCGCATTTTACCCGAAGCCATCTTGAGGATTCTATTCCGTGGAACCTCTATAAATATTTCTAACGCTCTTCGTGTTCTCCTTAGAGAAACATTAACACTTTTTCTTAAAGCGGATCAACAACAATAAACATTTATTTATCTATATTTATAATATCGTAGCTCGATATTTTAATAATATATAAAGCATGTTATTTTTTTCAGTTTAAAAATTATATCTATTTCTCTCGTCTCGTTTACTTGCACGTGATAATAAATAGCTGTTTTTCAAAAATATGCGGTGCGTGCGTAAATCTTTGAATTTTAAGTCTAGGGTCTTACATTTAAAAATATTAGTAACTCTGTCTGTCTGTTACCTCTTCACGCCTAAACCGCTACACCGATTAAAATGAAATTTGGCATGGAGCTAGTTTGAGTCGCTGGGAAGGATATCGGCTATTTGAAAACGTCAAGTGTGAGTCGGTTTTGTTCGTATAATTAAGGAGTTGCCATTGAGATCCTACACCGATAACTGAATTTAGGGCGGGGTAAGCCGTGGGCGAAAGCTAGGCGATTATAAATGAGAAAGTAACTCTGTCTGCCTGTCTGATACCTCTTTACGCTTAAACAGCTGTACCGATTAAGATGAAATTTAGCATGAAGATAGTTTGAGCCCTGGGGAAGGCCAAAAGCTACTTGAAAACGTCAAGTGTGAGTAAGTGTTTTCTATAATTGTGGAGTTGCCGTTGAAATCCTACACCGATAACCGAACTTAGGGTGGGTGGAACCGCGGGCAAATGGTATTAAGATAGTTTGAGTCCCGTGGAAAGTCATAGGTTACTAGAAAACGTCAAGTGTAAGTAGGTTTTTTCTATAATTGAGGAGCTGCCGTTGAAATCTTACACCGATAACCAAATTTAGGGCGAGTGCAACCGCGAGCAAGATATAGTGAATAATAACTTGAAAGTATCTGTTAAATATGTTTTGCTTTTTTCTTCCTAACATCCCCACTGTTGGGGCACGGCTTTTGCTCACTGTACATTACGCAGACCCAGTGCGGATTGTATACTTCACATACGCATGGTTTTAAGCTATTGGTGGGTACTTAGGTACTTGTACATGCTAGGCTCGAATCTCCACAACTCTTAGCCACCACCGACTCTTTCTTTTATAATTAATTATAAAAGATTATAATAAATAATAAATTTCTCTGTTCAATTTCCTATCAAATCTGTATGGCAGTTTACAAAAAAGTCATTTCTGTAAAGTTCCATTAGAATCTAACCAAAGACCGCAGTATTATAAATCTGTGATATACGGACGGATGGACGGACATGACGATTTTATAAGGGTTCCGTTTTTTCCATTTAGCTACAAAACACTAAAAATTACAACGTAGAGGGTACGTATCCTCAAACTGCTACATACCCAATACCGATTTTTAATTATTTTGGATTCCAAAAACTTAACCTATATTCCTTTAAAACATTTGGAAACGTACGAATCGAATTTATTTTCTTTTTACCCTAAAAGTATACCTACTGTTACTTTGGTACTTATATATAATCCGTTTTCAAGTTTCAGCCGTAAAGCAGTAAAATTGCGCCTCATCTGCAGTTATCTGCAGATTTCACTTCAAAATAGTGGACTTACGTGACCAGACGAAATTGTGTCTGGGTATGTAATACATTTCAGCAGCACTTAAGTGAAGAGATTTACTAAAACATTTTTTTGCTATGTAGTAACAAAATAATTATTATTATTAAATGGGTAAGGAAAAGTATTGAAGTAAATATTTTTCAGGCTGATTTTCAATTTTGTTTGCTTTAAGTCTTATTCAAAATTTAAACCTATTTTTACAACTTTCCTCTTGCGTTATATGATGTTCTATCAGAATCAGCAAAGAGAATAACAAATTTTCTTTCCACGTTAGACTTAAATTTAATCTATACTAATCTTATAATTGCCCAAAGTTTGGATAGATGGATGTTTGCTGCTCAATCACGCTAGAACGACGGAACGGATCTAAATCAAATTTGGCACAGAGATAGATTATACTCTGGAATATCAGATAGGCTATTTTTATCCCGGAAAATAAAAAAATAATTGCGGGAATAACTATAGCGTGACTCAATCCTGCCGCAGCGGACATCCGATTGAGCTGAACTTTTGCAGAGATAGTTGAAGACAGGGAGAAGGACATCAGCTTACTTTTTATTCTGGAAAATCCGAAAGTTTCCGTGGGAGTAACTCCAACCGAATTTCACTTAAAAGAACTATAGTTGCAGCTATATTATTACAAACTTCTTTATAAAAGCAGTTGCCGTATTAGAATCCCACGTCGATAACCAAATTAAGGGCGGGCGGACCCGCTGTCAAAAGCTAGTAGTTTTATACTTTCTAGTTGTAAGTGCATCTAAAAAGTGTAAGTGTGTTTTAACGAGTAGTTGTGTAATGTTATTCTGTTTACATACTGTTTACATTATATATATACGTTGCTTGTCCTGCCTGATTTTGCCTGCATAAAAAATCCTAGAACCGGATTGCAGAGCCACAACTGTGGATCTAAACTACCTAGAGACCCATACAAACACACACATTTTTATTTATCAAAACCAATTTCATTTATTTATAAAAACAATTAATTTAATAACATTATTATACCCACTAAGAAAATTTTAAACTAATTATAATAAAGTGTGTGCCCGCGTGGTAGTTTGGTAGTTAGTTCCAAAAACGCTAGCTGCACTTCCCCTCCGTATCGAAATACTTATTCTCTGAGCGAGAAATTTTAAGCGCGGTAAAATTTATTTGAAAAATTATGAACAGATGAACCCCATGAGCCGCGCGTTTATCAAACTCGGTCTAGCTGTTAAGAAGGAGTTCAGAGACATAAACACTTTCATAAAAAATATCCTACGACACATATATATAAAAGAGGTATACATTCCTGTTTTACTTTAATTTAACTTGTCGCTTAATATGGACTTTAGTAAGCAACAATCAAATTCAATTTTGAAATAAGTAATTCAATTACTAGCTTTTATCCGATGCGCTAGTCATAATGTTATCGCTATGGTAAATGCCGCATCAAATATTATATTGCATTTAATATCACATATTTGATGCGGTTTAGCTCTAGTCCAGCTAGCTATTGCCTGCGACTTTGCGTAAATATCGTTTTAGATGTTTACTTTAACTACATGTCTTCTGGTATACAACAGCCACTTGAAGCGACGTGCCGCCAGCTGTAGATAAACAAATGCAACTGTAAAAACCGGCTTAGTGCGAGTCGGATTTGCGTACCGAGGGTTCCGTACCTGCCACTATTAACGTAGTTTACAAACACAAACAACAAATGTATAACTGTTTCTTTTAATGGTCTAGTTATTCGTTCTTTAAAACAGTAACACATGTATATAAAAGCTTCAATCTTGCCGTGATCATAGTGTGTGTGAGCTCATCAACACAATTAATAAAAACCGACCAAGTGTGAGACGAGCCCGAGCCATTTTCCATCCTAAATCACCATTACAGCGCCATCTAGCTATTATTAAACGAAACAGTAACCCTAGGGTAGAGTGAGAGGAACGGTCGCTCTATGCGCCAAAGGGTAAGGGGCGCTAAAAAGTCAAATTCGATAAAATAAAACGAAATAATAGCGAAAAATACCGTTATGTGCGCGCTGTTGCTGAAGTTGCTAAATAAGGGTTGATGCCTGCAATAAAAGATGATTTTTGAAAATTTGGAAATTACTAATTACTTAACATGAAACCGAAGTACAATTTACGTTAAGAGGGCGATATAGGCCAGAAAGCTAATTTCTGTAATTCTAACGTTGTGTTTGTAAATGCACTATAAATCATTATATAATGTCATATACATTACTATGAGATATATATGTTTTATACTTCTTAAGTAATTTATACCGTAATGACGCCTATAAACTTTTAATTTTTTGTATGGAATTTAACGTTATTACCGTTTTGTAGTCACATTTATTGACTTTTTCCTACAACTTAGAGTCCAGGCACTAGATAATAAGCTATTCTAATTATTTAACCAACTTTCATTACATTCAAATGCAAAACACGCTTTAAAAATTTGCACAAGTGTTAAAACAATGGTCACTTCCAGATTTTTTTACTGCATTAAATACAATAAATGAAAATCATTCAGTAAAGTAATGCACTAGACAAAAGCCAGTTGTATAACATAAATTGTTTTTCAATCCTTTAGATGCAATAGTTTAGCCACAAAATTTGCACAAAAATGGCGTATTTTCGCGCTCTAGCCTATACCGCAGCCTTAAGTGAAAGCGTCGACCAAAGAGCGCTGTAAGACAACCTCGCTCTACCCTGGACAAGGGCTAGGGCCGGCGCTGCACATTTATTTGTAGG
The DNA here is from genome assembly GCA_946406115.1 of Apoda limacodes. Taxonomy (NCBI): domain Eukaryota; kingdom Metazoa; phylum Arthropoda; class Insecta; order Lepidoptera; family Limacodidae; genus Apoda; species Apoda limacodes. The sequence continues at coordinate 18,008,895 of OX291548.1, read as the reverse complement.
AAACAAACAAGTTTTTGGTTTGTTAAGCAACGTCGGTCTTGGTCTGTAATTGAATGTGCGACCCACTAGCGGCATACTTTTTGTTTTTGTTTATAAATTACGTAAATGGTGGTAAGTACTGAACCTTCGGTGTACGAGTCTGACTCTTACTGGGCTGGTTTTTATTTTATATTTCTAAGTATAAACTCTAGACAGACAGGTGGGATAAGAGGCCACTAATAACACTAAGAAGGTCATTGAAGCCCACTAATGACATTACAACAACGGCAACCCTCATACGATTTGAACGGAACACCATAGATAGAGTGACTTTATTATGATGGCGCGTGGAAATATGGCCTCTATGGGATTGCTCATAAAAAAAGCCATTGTGGGTCTATAAGTTCCGCCCCGCTATTACATTATAACTTCTACTTTAGTTGGATAGGTAGGTACTTTAGTGTATATTAATATATTACCGCAAAGAGTATTTTGGACCAAAAATAACAATGTAAATAATGATAAAATCATCTTACTGGGAAAAAAGATAGAAAGTTAATTTTAAGGGTAAACGCCGCAGATTGTTTTCATACAAAATTAGTTTTGCCATAATCTACGAAGTTCCCTAAATTTAACTATACATATTGATTTTAAAAACAGAGCAAAAATTTACATTTATGAAATTTTGAATTCGAAACAAGCTAAGCCTTTAATAACTGTGCCAAATTTCATGTTACCTACAGGTTAAGTAGAAGTAGGTTTCAAGTTGTGTTGGGGTCTAAAAGAGCTCGATATATGTAGTTCGTGTAATATTACTGTGTTCCCAGTTCCTTTTTTTGAACTTGGCTGCAGCGTGTCTGGATTGTTGCCCGTAACACTATGCCTTTCGACATACTATTACGCAAGCAAGATTGAACCTACTTCCTGATGTCTGATCGAGTTCGAATTTGGAATACTTGTATAACTTCGGTGACAATACAATTATATGGCACGCTGAAACTGGTCCGATGATGGAACTGGAAGGTGGCCATAGGAACTCTGGAATGAAATGACATTACCTCATCGAATTTAGGCTCGTTTGATTTGTCTTGACAAGCTCCCTGGTCCTATATGATATCCAGGATCTGAAGATGAAGCCGTAAGGTATCCACAGGAACTCTGTAACGAAATGACGCAACCCCATCGTGTTTGGATCCGTTTGATTGGTCATGACACTCACTCTGGTCTTGTATGATATCCAGGGTCTGAGACAATCACAAGCTGAATCTGACACGCAGATTTAATAACCCGACTAGGTGTACTCTGTATGTAGCTACAGAATTTAAGATTATTTAGAAATTATAAAAAAACGTAAATTAAACAATAATATCTTAAAACATTATTCTTATCTAAATACTTGATTTAAATTAAAGTTCCCAAATACTTGTAATAACTGAAATAAGAAAGTTATCGAAATAAAAACAATTATTCGACTTTTGGAGTCAACATCTGGCAATACAGAAGTTTTGGTATCGACTTATGTTCCAAGTTCAATATAATATTGTTATTTAAATTATTTGTATTTTATTGTTTTTGAATTTATACGAATATAAATGGCACTCGTTTAATTGTAAAACCTACATAGCTGTGATGGATATTCATATTAACATCGTTATATATACTACGGTTGTGAGTTTTTTTCGCATATCCAAAAAACAATCAAGCTGGAAGGGGGGGGGGGGACGCTTGATTAAAAAAATAGGACTTTAAAGTTAATCAAAAATGTTATATCTACTCCTATTTCAAAATGTTCCAAATATAAAACTGACAGCTATATTGAGTTGATGTTACGATAAATAAAAAACTAGGCAAAGACATTTACTCGTGCAGCCACAACATTTACATGCATTAAGAAATACTACACAGAAAAATACAACATCCAAATACCTTCATAGCTTTCTGAAAAGAATTTAATTTTCAGTGCGCGCCAAAAGGCGGAAAACAAATACAATTAAGTACGCATAGAGTTTTTTTTGTTAAAAATGTTTACGTCTAAGTCTAAGTTATATGTAATATGCTTTTCGTAATATTTAGCTATTTATATGCAAAATGCTGCGAGGATTTTTAAAAGTGGCTTAACTACTCCCACGGGCTTTTTCTTTGTAAATTTTACTTTTCTCAAAGCTAAGCGTGCGTTTATAGAACTCACTCACATGCCTATTCCATTAAGTATGTATATAAAGGTATCTGTTTAAAATATGAACTTCGCTCTATATATATAAGCGAGCATTTAGGTACGAATTGTAACTTCAACCAAAACTTTATAATTCATAAATTCTCTAGATATCGTTTGCGATAGCGTTGTTTTTTCAACTTCTTATGCCAACCATTTCAACTGTGTTTTTGTGAGTTAATTTACTTTTTTACTCGCAAATGTGATAAAAAAAAACGGGTTGCACTCCGGGAGTCCCGGCAGAAGTGAAAACATACTAGCTTTTTACTTCCTATCATTTCGCATACTTATTTATTTATTGTAAATAATATTTTTTGTTTATTTACCTTTTTGACGTAGTACATATTTGACATCTCAATCTGTCATAGAATTAAAATCCCATATACTAAAAATAAAAACTAACCTGATGTAAATAAAGGGCACGTGTCCTGACGCGAGTTCCGCATTACGAATTTTCGATCAGGTCACGTGTCCTGACGCAAAACGCCGCTAAAGAGTTTTCAGTTCAAAAAAGGCTTTTCCAAATCCTAAATTCCATTTTTGAATCCCTATTTAACAGGTTCCTGTACATTCATTTCAATGTACCGCAAAAAATGAAGACCTTGGTGAGATCTATCACTTCTGTAAAGAAACTACTAGTCTACGATCAAAAGTTACAAAGATAAGCCGTTTCTAGTTTGACAGCTGTCATCCGAAATGAAGATCTTGATGAGATATATTACTTCTGTAAAGAAATGACTAGTCTACAATTAATAGTTTCCGAGATAAAGACGTTTTTAGTTTGACAGCTGTCATCCGAAATGAAGATATTGATGAAATCTATCACTTCTGTAAAGTAAAATTTACAAAGAAAAAGCCCGGGGGAGTAATGACACTGTTTACGAGCAAGCGTGATAAAAAACTAACTCAACAGAAAAAAAAGTGCACAAAGCCGCTAAAGACGTTTAGACGATAAGCGTAGCATTATGGTTTCCGTCTTGCAAATTTTTATGGCGTGGCATTATGGTTTTCGTCTGACGAATTTTTAAAATAATAATGTTTGTTTATTTACTTTTTGACGTAGTTTATTTGAAATCTCAATCTGTCATAGCCTAATGTAAATAAATCTGACGCGAGTTACGTCTTACGAATTTTGTATGAATTTTCGATTAGGACATGTGACCTGACGCGAGTTTAACATTTTTTACCCATCACAAAAAAGTGCACAACGCCGCTTAAGAAGTTTTCACTTCAAAAACATACGGTACGAAATTACAAAATCAAGCCATTCAAGCTTTCTACCTTAGGCTTCTAAGTAGCCCCTCATTAGTAAATAGTCCTTATCACCTATTATATTTACTTTATTATTTACTTTATTCTTATAATATTTCGCATTTATCTGTATCTGAGATGCCATCGCAGACCTTCGACCTTATAGGCTTCTAAGTAGCCTTTCGTTAGTAAATTGCTCCTTACCACCTATTTAACCTTTATATCTACTATATTCTTATAATATTTTGCATTTATCTGATTTTGAAATGCCATCGCAGACCGGAGGCTATACCAGAGTACTGTGCCAAAACTGTACTTAGTTTATTGTTACACAAAACTGTCTAAACAACAAGCTCAATGATAAGTAAGCCAAAGCTGTCCAAATAGTCTTGCCTTTGCCGACTCAAAGTTGAAATACTTAATTTCAATTTGAATCAAAATTTCTAAAACTACTAACATATTATTAAATATGGGATACAAAATTATTTATGTGCATCCGTGAAAGTTTCTGTTATATTTTAATATATATATATATATATATATCTCACTTTCATTATATATCTCACAAAAAGTTTCTGTTATATTTTAATATATATATATATATATAAATAAAAAATACACTTAATATAGGATTGCTTAGCGAAGAAAGCGAATATTGTGAGTAAGTACCTTGTTTTCTGATAAAAATGGCAAATTTAAAAATTATGGTAATTTAGACTTCAAATATATTTCTAAGCATAATATCTTCGAACGCTTAGGTCACGTACTGAGCGTAACATTTCTACACTTAATGCGATTTGCAAAAGATGGTATCAGTTGCTAGCAAGATTCTCAACGAATCTCTGAGGAACTCTCACAGCGTATAGCGTTTGTGAATTGACATTCCTAACTATAAGAGGAATATGAAACTTAGTATTCACTTGATACGAAAATTGTAACAAGAATATAAGTGAAAAATACTTTTTGCAAACAAGTTTTCACCAGACCCTAGTTATCGTTTAAGACCAGAGTTCTGTCAAGACAAATCACACAAGTCCAAACTCTATGGGATAGTGTCGTTTCGTTAAAGTGGTCCTATGGCCACCTTCGGGGTCCTTTATCACACTAGCTCTATGACATCATTATATTGCATTGTCATCCAATTTACTTGTATAAGCAAAATGTCACACTCGGATTCAATAGAAGAAGAGAATAGAGAAGTGGGTCAAAAAAACTTACAAGATTTGATTACACACAACAAGACAGGTATAAGTAAATAAAAGCTTGTAGAAACAAGCGATTACCCTTAGGGTGAGAATTCGGGGTCTTGATAAGTGGGCTTACTACGCTAAATAGGGCGGCGTATGAACATTTTTTACTATTTTCATGTCAGTCCAAAATTTTATGTTACAGATTTTTTGAATAATGCATGGACAAACTGTAAATAGCTGAAAGTTATGGGTCTCGCAAAGTATACGTATTTATGCACATACGGTACGTAGTGCGGACGGTTAAGAAGAAAATTATTAAGGAAGGCTTTAATGACTCGAGTTTGTAATTTCCGTATCGCCCGTATTACACACAATGTTTTTCATCACATTTGCGAGTGAATAAATAAAAATATAAGGTGAATAAATAAATAAACTCACCAAAACACAATTGAAATGGCCGGAATAAAAGTAGACAAAACAACGCCAAAGCAAGATAGTTTTAATTTATGAATTAAAAAGTTTTGGCTTAAGTTAAAACTTGCGATTTCTTGCTTGGCGTGTAGTTCATACATTGCAACTCTTCAGCTTTTATACATACCTACTTGATAGAATAGGTGCATCATTACCTCCCGAGGTTTCTATGAACGCGCGCTTTGCCTCAAAGAAAGTAAATTAATATACAAAGAAAAGGCCCGTGAGAGTAATTAAGGGCTTAGCACCTGCTTTGCCTGCACGTAATGACACTGTTTACGAGTAAATAGAAAAAATAGTATTTAATAACTTTGAGGATTCAAAACTGTTTGTAAAAACCTAATTTATTAAAAATAATTGAGTTTGAGTTAGTGTGATGAAATACATTTTACCTGCGTGTTTGTATGTACCTTTGAGTATTTAACGCTATGTACTATGTCACGAATCCGAGCCTTAAAAATCGAATCGCTAAATTCCTTATTTCGGTGATTGTAATTTGGTCAATTACAAGCCTCGGCACAAGACTTGTCGCTTATTCCCCAACCCTTACAAGCGATTTTTCCCCACCCATTTAACCCCTTTTATGAGGTCTACAATATTTCTTGAATCAAATAACCACTGTCTCGTTCGGACTCAAGTGTCATGCTCACAACCCGATCCATCTGGGCTAACTAATTGGCGTGGTGTCTGGCATTATAAGTCAGCAGACTGGGATGGATTGCGAGAATTTTATGCATCGTACCCGTGGAGGCAGATCTGCTTTAGCTCATTAGATCCTGCCAGCCGTAGTCACTGAGACAAAACTCGCTGGTATGGAATGTTATATTCCTAGCCCGCGAGAAGCTGCCGGCGTCAAAAAACGACCGTGGTTTAATAGGTCTTGCAGAAAAGCTAAAATTCTTAAGCAACTGCATATGGGGCTTGAACCACGGCTCGTTATAATAAGGATCCGAATATTCCTGAGTTAAAACGCAAATTAAATGCTGCCTTGAGGTTTAGTAAGAAAGCAACTGCCATAGCAAAATTCCAATTATCGGCAAAATAGGTGAGCGGCTTGCGAGCTATCCTTCTGGGAGTCGTGCTTTCTGGTCGCTGGAAGTAGAACTTTTGCCGGTCGTCGTTACCACCACCGCGACAGACCGATGGTGACTTGGCCCAAAGTGCTAAAGAGAAAGCCGATCTACTGGGCAGTCTCTTTGCCTCAAATTCGAATATGAACGATGAAGGCGCTGTACCACCTACTATACCATGGTGCGGTAAGACCATACCGGAAATCTCCACAGCGGGAGATCCGGCAGGCGTTGCTTTCTCTAGACGTTCATAAGTCGAGTGGGCCAGATGGTATACCAGCAGTGGTGCTTAAGCAGTGTGCTCCTAAATTATGTCACTCACGCGCCTCTTTGCGCTTTCCTACCACACTAGGCAATTTCCGTCTTCATGGAAGACTGCGAATGTGCACCCGGTGCCCAAACAAGGCGATAGATCAAATCCTTCGAATTACAGGCCTATCGCTATTACCTCTCTCTTCAAGGTGATGGAGCGTGTGATCAACACACAGCTTCTAAGATACCTAGAAGAACATGACCTAATCAGTGACCGTCAATATAGCTTTCGCCACGGTCGCTCGACTGGTGACTTTCTAGTGTATCTCACACACCGATAGGCACTGGCCGTTGAGAGTCAGGGGGAGGCATTGGCATGTGGCCTGGACATAGTGAAGACGTTCGGTCAGGTCTGGTACAGGGGTCTTCTATCGCAGTTGCCATCTTACGGAGCGCCCGAGGGTTTGTGCAAATGGGTGGCTAGCTTTTTCTCCGGCAGACGCATACGAACTGTAGTTTACGGTAGTTGCTCTGATAGCATAGATATTAATGCTGGTGTCCCGCAAGGCTCTGTGCTGTCTTCTATGCTGTTTCTACTGCATATAAATGACATGTTGGACATCAACAACATGCATTGCTATGCAGATGACAGTACTGGAGACGCTTATTTCACGAGTCGTGCAAACATCACTCGTTCCGTTGTGGAGGAAAACTGCGAAAAACTTGTGTCTCAAATCAAGATCACACTGCCCAAGGTCTCTGACTGGGGACGGGTAAACTTGTTCAGATTCAACCCTACAAAGACACAAGTCTGCGCGTTCACCGCTAAGAAAACCCCATTCACTGTGGTCTCACAATTCCAGAACACTCCCCTCTCCATCTCCAAGAGCATTGGGATCCTTGGTGTTGACATCGCCAGCGATGTTCAGTTCCTAGATCAGTTGCAAGACAAGGTGAAGATGGCGCCTAAAAAACTAGGTGTACTCAACAGAGAGAGGCAGTACTTCACGTCGGGGCAGAGGTTGCTGCTTTACAAGTCGCAAGTTCGGCCCCATATGGAGTACAGCTGCCATTTCTGGGCGGGTGCACCCAGATACCAGCTTGGCCCTTTTGACTCGGTTCAACGACGGGTTATGAGAATTGTCGACGATCCCTAACTCACTTGCCGTATCGATCCCTTAAGTCTGAGGAGAGATTTTGCCTTTCTGTGTGTGTTCTACCGCTTGTATAATGGGATGTGTTCTAAGGAATTGTTCGAAATGAGGCCCACGGCTACTTTCTACCATCGCACCGCTAGGCCATTGGCAGGGAATTCATTCTCACACTTTAGAACCGAAATGGTTGCGTACAGTGCGGTTTCAGAGTAACTTCCTCCCGCGAACGCTTGGGTTGTGGAATGAGCAGTAACGAAGAAGTCATCCATGCAGCATGGAGGTTCTCACCATCGTCTAATAACGAAAAATATTTACAAAATGTTCTGTAGCTGCTACGAGGAACTGGCAGTAGTAAGTTGACTAATTTAGAAGAAACCAAAAGTTCAATTGCATAACTATCTCAATGATTTTTGCTAAGACTTATGTTCATATGACTGGTGGGCTAAGAATAAGGACAAGTTTTCTAATATGAGTTATTTGGCTAGAATATTTTTGTTGTCTCTTAGAAGGTCTGTATATTCTGAGCGACTTTTCACAGCGGCAGAAAACGCATACGAACAACAACGTGACAGGCTTCTGCCAGATAAAGCCAAATCGTTGGTTCACCATAACCTTTCTCTCGAAAATTTTGAACACGAGTAGATGGATAAAAAAATAGTTTTTAAGATTGAAAAGATTGAAAAAATACCCTTTCATGTTTAGTTTGTAAACTAAAAAAGTGATTTGATTCAAAACTAAAGTTGTAATTGCTGATGTCCGTGAAATTAAAGCTATGATTTATAAACTAAGTAATTAAACCTGTTTAAAGACTGATAAACTACACTACCTACTGTTTTTTGTTAAGAGAATACTAAGTTAATTACTTTTATGTTTAAATTTAATGTTTTTTAATTAGAAAAGATTTTTATTCAATAAAGAAGAACTAAATTAATTTAATTCTCATCACATTGCAAGTTAAGGTTTTCATTTACTACCATGAGTATATAAAGGTCTAATTTTATTTTACGGTTATTTTAGATATTATTTCGATTAATTTCCCGTCAAAATAGTGCAGAATAGTTACTTTTTTTGCGCTGAATGTTCGGCATTTAAAACGAATTTCGGCCGAATTCCGGAGTTCGGCTTAAGCTGCCTAAATTCGGTCAAACTGAATGTAAAACGAATTTTGACCCACCCTTGATAGAAAGAAACCCACACTTTTGGTCGATATATTGTGACAATTTTTTCAGAAATAGAAAATATGGTTATGACGCTACAAAGAAACATTTGCAAATCTTAATTTATTTTTTTAATTGTTATATTTATCTTTCTTATTATCTAAACTTGAGATAAAAGTTGTTACAATTTATAAAGCTCGAAGCTACTCGTAATGGGACTTTTTAAGTAAAAGCTATGCCAATAGTGAAACTGAGCAGAAATGGTTCCCAAACCACTACGGTATTATCTTGAAAGCAAAAACATGTTCAGGCGAGCCTTCAGGTTTCTTAGTAACCGCATCTTTGAACAAGTTACCCTGTTTACGGACATTTTATAAATAGATTTATAGTTGACTATTTCAGTAATTTGAGATGTATGAACTTACGTCACCTAGTGTGATCAGAAAAAAAAAGACTTAATAACTACAAAAAACTGTTGACTTCAGTTTTTGTTTGTGATTCTATAACAAAAATATGAGGGGAAAACGGCCACTCACCATAAGATAGTCCGCATAGCTTTTGCCCGCGGTTCCACTCGCGCAAAATTCGGTTATCGGTTATAATTAAATAGTATTATTAAAATTACTCATAACGGCATCGAATTGCAATGTAAATATTTAAAAGAGTTGGTTTTTTTTTTACGATATAATTTACGATGTAAACACTTGCATGTTTGACAAAGATAAAACATGTACGGATATGTACTTTCTTATCATCCGAGCAATTTACATTTTCCTTTTTCATACTAAACTTTAGAACCCATTTTATCCACTACAAGATGATTTTCGAAAACTCCTTTTGTAATGAATTGCTACCTGTCGTAAAAAGAAGCCACTCAACAAATTTTAAATTTTAGGCTTCATAATAAAAAGAGTAATGAGTGAGCAAGTCTTATAATATTAAGTCCGTAATGGCAGATTATACAACAAGGTAAGAAAATCAGCCAAGTGCGAGTCGGACTCGCGCACGAAGGGTTCCGTACCATTAACATAACTCGCTGGTATGGAATGTTATATTCCTAACCCGCGAGTAGCTGCCGGCGTCAAAAAACGACCGTGGTTTAATAGGTCTTGCAGAAAAGCTAAAATTCTTAAGCAACTGCATATGGGGCTTGAACCACGGCTCGTTATAATAAGGATCCGAATATTCCTGAGTTAAAACGCAAATTAAATGCTGCCTTGAGGTTTAGTAAGAAAGCAACTGCCATAGCAAAATTCCAATTATCGGCAAAATAGGTGAGCGGCTTGCGAGCTATCCTTCTGGGAGTCGTGCTTTCTGGTCGCTGGAAGTAAAACTTTTGCCAGTCGTCGTTACCACCACCGCGACAGACCGATGGTGACTTGGCCCAAAGTGCTAAAGAGAAAGCCGATCTACTGGGCAGTCTCTTTGCCTCAAATTCGAATATGAACGATGAAGGCGCTGTACCACCTACTATACCATGGTGCGGTAAGACCATACCGGAAATCTCCACAGCGGGAGATCCGGCAGGCGTTGCTTTCTCTAGACGTTCATAAGTCGAGTGGGCCAGATGGTATACCAGCAGTGGTGCTTAAGCAGTGTGCTCCTAAATTATGTCACTCACGCGCCTCTTTGCGCTTTCCTACCACACTAGGCAATTTCCGTCTTCATGGAAGACTGCGAATGTGCACCCGGTGCCCAAATAAGGCGATAGATCAAATCCTTCGAATTACAGGCCTATCGCTATTACCTCTCTCTTCAAGGTGATGGAGCATATGATCAACACACAGCTTCTAAGATACCTAGAAGAACATGACCTAATCAGTGACCGTCAATATAGCTTTCGCCACGGTCGCTCGACTGGTGACTTTCTAGTGTATCTCACACACCGATAGGCACTGGCCGTTGAGAGTCAGGGGGAGGCATTGGCATGTGGCCTGGACATAGTGAAGACGTTCGGTCAGGTCTGGTACAGGGGTCTTCTATCGCAGTTGCCATCTTACGGAGCGCCCGAGGGTTTGTGCAAATGGGTGGCTAGCTTTTTCTCCGGCAGACGCATACGAACTGTAGTTTACGGTAGTTGCTCTGATAGCATAGATATTAATGCTGGTGTCCCGCAAGGCTCTGTGCTGTCTTCTACGCTGTTTCTACTGCATATAAATGACATGTTGGACATCAACAACATGCATTGCTATGCAGATGACAGTACTGGAGACGCTTATTTCACGAGTCGTGCAAACATCACTCGTTCCGTTGTGGAGGAAAACTGCGGAAAACTTGTGTCTCAAATCAAGATCACACTGCCCAAGGTCTCTGACTGGGGACGGGTAAACTTGTTCAGATTCAACCCTACAAAGACACAAGTCTGCGCGTTCACCGCTAAGAAAACCCCATTCACTGTGTTCTCACAATTCCAGAACACTCCCCTCTCCATCTCCAAGAGCATTGGGATCCTTGGTGTTGACATCGCCAGCGATGTTCAGTTCCTAGATCAGTTGCAAGACAAGGTGAAGATGGCGCCTAAAAAACTAGGTGTACTCAACAGAGAGAGGCAGTACTTCACGTCGGGGCAGAGGTTGCTGCTTTACAAGTCGCAAGTTCGGCCCCATATGGAGTACAGCTGCCATTTCTGGGCGGGTGCACCCAGATACCAGCTTGGCCCTTTTGACTCGGTTCAACGACGGGTTATGAGAATTGTCGACGATCCCTAACTCACTTGCCGTATCGATCCCTTAAGTCTGAGGAGAGATTTTGCCTTTCTGTGTGTGTTCTACCGCTTGTATAATGGGATGTGTTCTAAGGAATTGTTCGAAATGAGGCCCACGGCTACTTTCTACCATCGCACCGCTAGGCCATTGGCAGGGAATTCATTCTCACACTTTAGAACCGAAATGGTTGCGTACAGTGCGGTTTCAGAGTAACTTCCTCCCGCGAACGCTTGGGTTGTGGAATGAGCAGTAACGAAGAAGTCATCCATGCAGCATGGAGGTTCTCACCATCGTCTAATAACGAAAAATATTTACAAAATGTTCTGTAGCTGCTACGAGGAACTGGCAGTAGTAAGTTGACTAATTTAGAAGAAACCAAAAGTTCAATTGCATAACTATCTCAATGATTTTTGCTAAGACTTATGTTCATATGACTGGTGGGCTAAGAATAAGGACAAGTTTTCTAATATGAGTTATTTGGCTAGAATATTTTTGTTGTCTCTTAGAAGGTCTGTATATTCTGAGCGACTTTTCACAGCGGCAGAAAACGCATACGAACAACAACGTGACAGGCTTCTGCCAGATAAAGCCAAATCGTTGGTTCACCATAACCTTTCTCTCGAAAATTTTGAACACGAGTAGATGGATAAAAAAATAGTTTTTAAGATTGAAAAGATTGAAAAAATACCCTTTCATGTTTAGTTTGTAAACTAAAAAAGTGATTTGATTCAAAACTAAAGTTGTAATTGCTGATGTCCGTGAAATTAAAGCTATGATTTATAAACTAAGTAATTAAACCTGTTTAAAGACTGATAAACTACACTACCTACTGTTTTTTGTTAAGAGAATACTAAGTTAATTACTTTTATGTTTAAATTTAATGTTTTTTAATTAGAAAAGATTTTTATTCAATAAAGAAGAACTAAATTAATTTAATTCTCATCACATTGCAAGTTAAGGTTTTCATTTACTACCATGAGTATATAAAGGTCTAATTTTATTTTACGGTTATTTTAGATATTATTTCGATTAATTTCCCGTCAAAATAGTGCAGAATAGTTACTTTTTTTGCGCTGAATGTTCGGCATTTAAAACGAATTTCGGCCGAATTCCGGAGTTCGGCTTAAGCTGCCTAAATTCGGTCAAACTGAATGTAAAACGAATTTTGACCCACCCTTGATAGAAAGAAACCCACACTTTTGGTCGATATATTGTGACAATTTTTTCAGAAATAGAAAATATGGTTATGACGCTACAAAGAAACATTTGCAAATCTTAATTTATTTTTTTAATTGTTATAGTTATCTTTCTTATTATCTAAACTTGAGATAAAAGTTGTTACAATTTATAAAGCTCGAAGCTACTCGTAATGGGACTTTTTAAGTAAAAGCTATGCCAATAGTGAAACTGAGAAGAAATGGTTCCCAAACCACTACTGTATTATCTTGAAAGCAAAAACATGTTCAGGCGAGCCTTCAGGTTTCTTAGTAACCGCATCTTTGAACAAGTTACCCTGTTTACGGACATTTTATAAATAGATTTATAGTTGACTATTTCAGTAATTTGAGATGTATGAACTTACGTCACCTAGTGTGATCAGAAAAAAAAAAGACTTAATAACTACAAAAAACTGTTGACTTCAGTTTTTGTTTGTGATTCTATAACAAAAATATGATGGGAAAACGGCCGCTCACCATAAGATAGTCCGCATAGCTTTTGCCCGCGATTCCACTCGCGCAAAATTCGGTTATCGGTTATAATTAAATAGTATTATTTAAATTACTCATAACCGCATCGAATTGCAATGTAAATATTTAAAAGAGTTAGTTTTTTTACGATATAATTTACGATGTAAACACTTGCATGTTTGACAAAGATAAAACATGTACGGATATGTACTTTCTTATCATCCGAGCAATTTACCTTTTCCTTTTTCATACAAAACTTTAGAACCCATTTTATCCACTACAAGATGATTTTCGAAAAATCCTTTTGTAATGAATTGCTACCTGTTGTATAAAGAAGCTACTCAACAAATTTTAAACTTTCAGGCTTCATAATAAAGAGAGTAATGAGTGAGCAAGTCTTATAATATTAAGTCCGTAATGGCAGATTATACAACAAGGTAAGAAAATCAGCCAAGTGCGAGTCGGACTCGCGCACGAAGGGTTCCGTACCATTAACATAACTCGCTGGTATGGAATGTTATATTCCTAACCCGCGAGTAGCTGCCGGCGTCAAAAAACGACCGTGGTTTAATAGGTCTTGCAGAAAAGCTAAAATTCTTAAGCAACTGCATATGGGGCTTGAACCACGGCTCGTTATAATAAGGATCCGAATATTCCTGAGTTAAAACGCAAATTAAATGCTGCCTTGAGGTTTAGTAAGAAAGCAACTGCCATAGCAAAATTCCAATTATCGGCAAAATAGGTGAGCGGCTTGCGAGCTATCCTTCTGGGAGTCGTGCTTTCTGGTCGCTGGAAGTAAAACTTTTGCCAGTCGTCGTTACCACCACCGCGACAGACCGATGGTGACTTGGCCCAAAGTGCTAAAGAGAAAGCCGATCTACTGGGCAGTCTCTTTGCCTCAAATTCGAATATGAACGATGAAGGCGCTGTACCACCTACTATACCATGGTGCGATAATATTAAGTGCGTAATGGTAGATTATACAACAAGGTAAGAAAATCAGCCAAGTGCGAGTCGGACTAGCGCACGAAGGGTTCCGTACCATTATCTATAAAAACGGGGGGAAAAATCACGTTTGTCGTATGGGAGCCCTCCTTAAATATTTGTTTTATTTTAATTTAATTATTTATTTTTAAAGTTACTATATAACTAAATATGCTGTGAATATTTTAAGCGTTTACTTGTTGCAGTTATTAATATCGAGCAAAAAATCACGTATGTTGTATGGGAGCCCCTTTAAATATGTTTTTTAGTTTTTGTTGTTAAAGCGGCAATAGAAATACATCTTCTGTGAAAATTTCAACTGGCTTACTATCACGGTTCATGAGATACAGCCTGGTGACAGACGGACGGACGGACGGACAGCAAAGTCTTAGTAATAGGGTTCCGTACCCAAAGGGTAATTAGCGGAAATGGCATTTAATTTAAAGGGGCTAAGTTGGATCCTGAGAACAGCGAAGGATGCTACAGTAGTAGAATCCTGAGCGGAGCGAGGGTTACAAAGGACCGAGATAATTTTTTTACGTGTTGTACATACTCAAATTTTTACCGTTGACTGCAAGAAAATAAAAAAAAATCTGTTTTATATTTTGGTATATATTCGGTAATTATCACCGGGTTATAAGAGAACAATGACATAAAACAACCACAATAACAATTAAAACAATTTAACAATTGTTCCAAATTAAAAATGTTTTTATTCACTCAGTGAGTGAAAGTGAGTTTTAATCACTGTTATTAATGAATAAAATGCCTTTTTCGAGTTGCAATGGTAAAAAGTTATTTTTTACTTTAGGGTTTTGAGGGCGGTTTTATTTTATTTTAAAATTTTAGTTGGTTCTTGGAGAAACATATGTCAGTAGGGTATCACTCTTATTATTCAATTATGTAGAATGAGTTTTTAATGAAAGATTACAGTTTGATTAGAATTTTAAAGGGTCGCCAATACATGCTCATGCACATGCATTTATACACAAAATTGTTCATTTCCAACAATATTACACACAAACGGGTCGTGTTCCTACTTTTCAAGTCGGTTGAAAAATACCGAGCACGCACGCAACAGTACAATCAGCAGTTTTCACAGTGTTCAGAATTTCCACGATCCGCTATCGGTCCGAATCAAATTTGTTTATTGCGTAGTTTATTTTATATGTATCCATGTGAAATGTCAATTAACCTTAACTCTGTTTCCCTTGCAAAAGCTTGCATAAAATTTTATTCACAGTCTATGAAAATCAGCTCACGTAAAAATTCGATTGCGAAAAATCAACAGCTGCGAGTGAAGAGGCTAAAGTTTTTTTATATTTATGAGATTGATTGAGATTATAAGTGAGCAAAAAATAAAATCTTGGTAAGTAAGTAGTACAAATATGAGGAAATAATAAGTATGCATAGGCACACTTGTTTTTAAAAATATTCTTCTGAGATCAGCTCTGAGAGAGAGTTACAAAACTTTACACAAAATTTTTAATAAAACAAAATTTTTAATCAAGAAATAAGCTAGTCGAAACTGTTTAGCTGAAATCATACCTAGCATACATTTTCGAGCATTTTTCGAGCTTTTCAACAGTAATTTCGAGCTATTGCAGGAGTAAAATGCAAGACGGAAACCCGAGAAAAACGATCTGGCTAGCTTACTTCTTGGGAGTAAGCATAACGGTCCGAGATTATCTTACTCATAGTGACTAGTCTCAAAATTTCAAACTTTTTACGAGCTTTCACTTAGTATTTTCGAAATCGTCCGGAAATGCGTGAACCACGAACTTCCCGTGTTTTTACGGAAATAAGAAAAAAAAAGATTTCTGGTCTGAAGTAAGCACAACAAAAACGAAACCACTACACTGACAATTTCGAGACTGGTCTCAGAATTTCGAGCTTTTTACAAGCTTTCACTTGATATTTTTCAGATCGTCCGGAAATGCGTAGTGTTCCGGAAATTAGAAAAAAAGTGATGTCTGGTCTAAAGTAAGCACAACCTAATCAAAACCACTACACTAACGATTTCGAGTTTAGTCTCAGAATTTCGAGCTTAAACATGATATCTCCGAGACCGTCCGGAAACGCGTAGTTTTTTACTCTATAAGCGCCACCTTGTAAGGCCTAGACTACACAACAGTGATGACTGATTCTGGATTGGAAGAAAATATATTTATTTACTTAATTCGTTTGACCATAGTATTACTACATATTATAAATTAAAGTTCCCCCCCCCCCCCCCCGACACGTCTGTTTGTCTGTCTGTATGTGTCCGACTGTTTGTCTGTCTGAATGCAATAAACTCAAACACTACCGATCGGATTTTTATACGCTGTTCACTAATAGACGAATTGATGATATAGAAGCTATATCATCAATTCGTCTAAATAATTTATAATATGTAGTAATACTATGGTCAAACGAATTATTTATAATTCATTAGGATTTTTTGTAAATGAGCTAAAATATTACGATAATAATTGAAAATATCGGAAAAATCATGCCGGCTGGGAGCTTTACATAGCGTACACTGAGTTTAAGTTATACATCAAAACGATTTACTACAGAATTGTAGGTCATATTATTATGACGGGCTACAAAAAAAATCAGCAAAAGCATATAATATGTATCTCCTGAGATTTACTCACAATAACCAGCTATTGTGACCAATATATTTAGTATTGATCCCTATTCTGTTTAATACGTTAGTTACCTTGATTATTTAATGAGCCAAAACAAATTCATGTTAGTGACATTATTCTAATTTAAGAACGGCTGGACTGATTTTTATGATTTTTGGTATTTTGGATTTGTCTTCACCTCGAATAGCAGAATAACTCTTAAACATATGAAAAAATAATATTTATACCTACATTTTTTATGTAGGTATTTAAGGAAGAGGGACTATGGCGAAACAACGTTTGCCAGATCAGCTTCTGTAGAATAAAATTGCATTTTACTGCAAATCATAGTAAGCTAGTAAGAAGCAATACGCAGACTCTTTCTGCATAGTAGCAAGCGATAGCGACACTACTTAAAGTAGCAAGCCAAAGCCTGCCGACCGAGAGAGCCGTAGTATAAAGTGCTTATTTGCACATAATTGTTAGTGTTTGTGTGCATAACGATTAGTAATAAATAGTACCTATTTTATGGTATCTGTTTTGTGGTTGCTTTTATGTTTTAAATATCGCTAAACCTTATGTTCTTTTCGTATAATGGTAATATACATTTATAGGTATATAAATAAAAGAAACATTTCAGAATCCTTTAATTGCTAACTATCTGAACCGGCGAACGTTGCTTCTTTTTTAAAAAACTGCCGCACCAACCTATTGTGAAAGGTTTGTACTAATTCATAAACCTTCCCCGGTGTGTGCATAACAACTTACCAAAATTTCATTACAATCGGTTTACCCTTATTGCGCGAGTCCGACTCGTACTTGACCCTTTCGGAAAATCCTTTCTTATCAGATGCCTACGTCATACAAAGGACACTCTCCATGTTTCAGGTCTCTACAATCAGCGGTTTAGCCTTTGCATTGATCCGTCAGCCATTCAGGACAAAGCATTGGCGAGATATTACAACTTAAAAAATTGCCTTCTTTCATCTTAGACAACAAATATATAATATGTTACAAATGTAGTAGCAGTATAATGTGTGTAGTAGTTTTGATTTTTTTATGCTTATGCTTCAGACTGTAAGTATTTGTTAGTGTTAATTGTCACGTATTTGTAATAAGTTAAATAAGGAAATAAAATAACAAGCAAATTCACAAGGCATAACTGCAGCATTGTAATTTACTACATAAACAAATATAACCACGTAGTACACGTTTTAATATCTATGTTTTTAAGCAACAGTTAAATTATAATTTAATACATTAAGTTTCCAGTATTTCGTAACTATACTCCTGTAACGTTATAAGATACATATATTATTGTAATTATTTATACAAGATATATTAAAATAGTATCTGGACAGTTGAGTATAATTTGAAAAAGTGTCATTACATTGGTGACACCGAAAAAGAACAAGGTGGAACCTTCACGACCAAGAAGAAGAACAAAATACAAACTTCGCGATCCCGACAGGAAACAAGGAGCGAAATTACAACTTCTGAAAAATCACAGGAAGACCTACAAAAACAATTATTAATTACATTGGTACCTGAATAGAAGTATACTGCAGCCTTTTGAGCAATTAACAGTTCGCACCATACAGACAAATGGCAATACAACCTTCGGTAAGACAAGCAGCGAGAAGCGGCAGCAGCAAGACAATCTACTAGCAATACCTTGACATTATAGGATAGTTAGTTAGTTAGTTAGTTGGACTTATGTTTTCCGCACTTAGCCTCATAATAGGGCCATTGTACGTAGGTAACCAATACCTGTCATTGGTTACCCATACCATCCCAGCTCCGTCCAAAAGTTAAGGAGGCATCTGATGTTATTCAGCGCCTCTATCATGGTTTGTGGATTCTTAAGGAGCTTTGTCCGTTGGTCGCTCACGCTTTTGCAATGAAGAACCACGTGAGACGGTGTCTCCTCGGCTTCCATACAGCCCCTGCATAGAGGACTGTCAGTAACGCCGATATTGAAAAAGTGCCTGTTTAGCGGGCAGTGACCTGTTATTATGCCAACTATGTAGCGTAGGTTTTTCCTGCTGAGTTTTAACAGTTTGTGCGACAGATTAGCGTCCAAGGATGTAAGAACATTCTTGGTTTGTTTGCAATCTGTCTGTTCTGCCCACTGTTTGTTGTGTTGTTGTAAGGTTCTGTCACGTAACCATGTTTTGAGTTGGATAAATGGTATCGGTACAATTGGTTCAGGTCCCATTATTTTAGTGCCCGATCCTCTCTTTGCCAATTCATCTGCCGCATCATTGCCTAGAGACCCACTATGACCACGTATCCATTGAAGAGTAACCCGGTTCTTCAATGCAATTTTTTGCAGTTCACAGTGACACTCCAGGATTAGTCCACTGTTGATGCGGTTGTTGTTGAGAGCTTGTAGCACAGCGGCACTGTCGGAGATGATGCGTATCGATGCATTACTTATGCCTTTAGACAAGACCGCTGTTGCAGCTCGGGTAATCCCAACACATTCTGCTTGGAAGATGGTGTTGAGTGCACCCAAGCTCGTTGAGATGTTGATGTTCAGGTCATGGGAGAATACTCCTGCGCCCGTTCCTGATTCCGTTTTGGAGCCATCGGTGTAGATCCTGACTTCATGGATGCCGGAGCTATCTTTTTCTTCCTCATGAAGCTGGATACGGTATTTTTTGTCAAAGACAAAGGTTTTTGGGATGATATCACATGTCGCCTCTATCATCGGAAGCTCGTTTCCCACCGCCTCCTTGAGCCGTGCATGAGTGATTCTGCCGTCCCGTTTCCAGAGCCCTACTTTCTCAAGTCGTATGGCTGCAGCGGCAGCTTCTTGTTGTATAACAAGATGAAGGGGTCTGAGGTTGAGGATGACTTCTAATGCTGTTGTGGGAGTCGTTTTCATACTGCCTGTGGTTGCTAGGCAGGCAAGACGCTGCAGGCTTTGTAGTTTGTTTTTTACCGTGCTTAACTGAGTTCGAGGCCACCAAACTACTGCACCATATGTTATCATGGGTCGTATTATGGCTGTATAGAGCCATAGGGTTATGGATGGCTTAAGGCCCCATTTCTTGCCTATTAGTCTTCTGCATTGCCAGAAGGTTGTACATGCCCTGGTTATTTTTGTGCTTAGATGCTTACTCCAATTTAGTTTGTTGTCTAAAATTACCCCAAGGTATTTGACTTCACTTGAAAGGGTAAGCTCAATGTCAAATAGCTTTGGCATGGTAGTTATTTGAATTTTCCTTTTATTTGTGAAAAGGACTAATTCTGTTTTGTTGGGGTTTACCGTCAGTTCATGGTGGTGACACCACTCTTCCAAGATTCTGAGGGCTAGTTGCATGCGGGTACAGATAATATTTTCTGAGTTGCCTTTGATCAGAATGGTAATGTCATCCGCGTAACCTACTGTGTAGTAGCATCTATCGTTAAGACGTTTCAGCAGATCATCCACCACGATGTTCCACAGTAAAGGAGAGAGTACTCCTCCTTGTGGGCAGCCTTTGGCTACAATGCCTCTCGTGGTGGTGTTAACTGTAAATTGCACTGCTCTTAGCTTCAGGAGTTGATCAATCCACCCACTGATGGTTTGTTCGACTCCAAATCTACTAAGAGAGCGGCTGATGCTATTGAATTTCGTTTTGTCGAACGCTCCTTCGATGTCAATGAAAGCGCCTAGTGTCATCAGCTTATCAGAGAGGGCTGCTTCTATAGTTCCTACGACAGCGTGTAAGGCTGATTCTGTCGATCTACCCTTTCTATAAGCATGTTGTTGGCGGTGCATTGGCATGCGCGTTAGTGCACCCTCCCTTAGATATCTATCTGTTAGCCTCTCCAAAGTCTTCAGCATGAAGGAGGTCAGACTAATTGGCCTGTAAGATTTCGCTTGTGTGTAGTCAGATTTACCTGGTTTTGGTAAAAATATGACCTTGACTTCTCTCCACTGGCGAGGTATATAGTTGTGAGCTATAGAAGCTCTAAATATATCAACTAGATGTGGCACAAGTGTTGTTTGTCCCCATTTCAGGAGTGCTGGAAATATGTTGTCCAGGCCAGCAGATTTGAAGGGTTGGAAGCTTTCGATTGCCCACACAACTCGGTCTGCAGTGACTATGGATTTGGCTATATTCCAGTCTGTAGGGGTTGGTTCTCTGTGTTCCACATTTTCCCAGTTTGGGTTGTTAGTGACTACACATTCTGGAAAGTGTGTTTCGATAAGCACCTCGCTTATCTCGCTATCGGAGGTCGCATATGTACCATCTAGTTTTTTTATTGAGCCCAGAGTTCTGTTATTATCTTGTGATAAAAAATTTTTCACTCTAGCTGCTTCATTGGTGGAATTGATGTTGTCGCAGAACCGCCGCCAGGATTCACCTTTGCGATATCTTATGCGTTTCTTGTAGTGATACTGGGCTTGTTTATATCGTTCCCGGTCTATTTCAGTTCTTGTGTTTTTGGCTCGATTAAAGAGTCTTTTCAGATTGAGTTTGAGTCTCTCTAGTTCTGGCCACCACCAGTGAGACTTTCCCCCTATGATTGGTGTTGTAGGGGTGCAGGCTTGCTGGTAGCTGTGTTGGATACACGTGGTTAGTGTGTTTATATTATGTTCTATGTTGTCAGTGCTGTTGGTCATGTCTTTAAAGGTGATTGTGTCTACCTCATATTGAAGAAGGGTCGTGTACCTTGCAACGTCCGTCTTACGAGGGTTACGTTTTGGTTGCTCGTCCCTCTCATGCACTTGTATGGTATAGCAGATTCTTCTGTGGTCTGCAAAGGATGGTTCAGCGGAGACGTGCCAGTTTGACACAAGATCTGTTGCCCCATCGGATGCGAGAGTTACATCTACTATTGTCTGATATCTGGAATTAACAAAAGTGGGCTCCGAGCCGTTGTTAATTATAGAAAGGTTAGTTGAGAATATATACTCTGTTAGAGACTCACCTCGTTGGTTCGGTGTTAGGCTCCCCCAAAGAGGGTGGTGGGCATTTGAGTCAGCTGATATTATAATGTCCCAGCCATGATCTTCGCAGTGTTGCACTAGTTCAGTCAGCTCCTTAGACGGTATCACCTCATCCCCGGGCATGTAGACTGAGGCTAGCACTAGCGTTTGTTTGTTTGTTCCTGTGTCAAGCCTTACAGCTGTAAGGTCTCTGGAACAGAAATTGGTTAGTAGCAAGGCTGGTATTGATCTGGGTATGTATATGCATGTTCTCGGTTGATTAGCCGAGATTTTGTGTAGTAACTTACCCCCGATGTTGTTAAGACCGCATATGTTATTTCCTCTAATCCACGGCTCCTGGATTAGGGCTATGGTCTTCTTGTCAACTTCCAGCAGTCTGCGCAGGGTAGCCGCTGCAATTTGCTTGTGCTGGAGGTTTGTTTGGATCACGCTAATCTGATAGGGACCCGAGAATTTTACTATCCAACGACTCCCCATCAGACGACGTATGGTCGTTGGCACCTATGTTCGGTGTGGGAGCTACGTGTGTGTCCATAGGTACGTGTTCTGTGGAAGCTAAGGCTGAGGTAGTTGGGTTGCTAGGTGGTAGTGTGCCAGTAGCCTTAGCTCCGTTTGTGTTGGGTTCAACTGGGGATTCTGTGTCCGCCGAATCATCTCCACCCCCGACAGTGCTGAATCTGATGTACACACTGCCGGAGATGAAGGCGACTCGTCTATCCCTTCCCAGAATCTTCGCCACCTCGGATTCTGAAATGCCCAGGGTCAGGAAGATACCCTTCTCCTGCATGGTCGCGCCGTACAACTGCCATGATTTTACGTTGTACCATGGGTTCTGCGCGGTCAGCAGGCGATGGGTCCTCGTTAGGTCGACACCAATTGACTTCGGAAGCCACAGCGATGTGCGGACTCGCTTCGCTATATCTTACTGTCGGATGACGGTCAGTTTGCTGTCCGAGATTGGTGACTGTAGGGTGGCTACAGTGTTTTTGAGCCAAGTTAGCGACTCATCATTCTCACACTACATCTTGAGTACGCCTTCTGCTATGATAGGTTTCCCTCTAAATGCGGGTGCGAATGGTGGCTCGTTGTCTGTTGGTGAAGCAAGCGCTGCTTCAATAATCCTCTCTTCGATGGAGAGTTCGAGCTGCTGTGCTTGCTCCACCGTCAGGTCCGTGGCAGGCGTGACAGCAATAGCTATGAGCAGGTGCGTTTTACTCGCATCGGCATAGCTAATTGCCGTCTTCCTTGGTGTCGGATCCAGCTTAGCGCGTTTCGGCCCGTCCCTTGGCGACAAGGTTTCATCGGGGCGCTCCCTCTTCGCCTTTGCAGGCGGTGCGGGATGTCCCAATTGCTCAGATCGATTCGCTGCATAGCGTGATCCGCGCTTGTTAGGTCCGCGCTTCCGTTTTTTCCTCGGACTTGTTGTGGTTGCGATTGGTTGGGTTGACCTTGAGGTGTCCCTAGCTCGCTCTAGGAGTCCGCTTTGAGGAGCCTCGGACGTCGCCCCTCCCAGTGCTCCGCACTGTCCAGTCGTGCTTGCGTTAGCCGTCATCATAGGCCCGCCCGCTGACTGTGTGGTTCCCGCACGCCCGTTGTGGCTGCGTTCCTCACTAAGCGCGTCGCAACTGGTCGAGGGCTTCGGCCAAGTCAACCTCGTAGCGGCATCGGTCAGAGCTGGGTCCTCTTGTCGGGTCTCCCCTTCAGTCGCGTTGGTTTGCTGTGCACCCTGGTCAGCGTTGGTCTTAGAAGGCTCGCTGTTTCCCGGTTGCACAGTGTTGTTTTTTGAGCGCCGTCCCCGGTGATGGCGGCGCCCGTTACGTTTTCTCCCTCCAGGGGCTGCTGGCTTGGCGGAGTTGACGGAAGCATTTCTGCGTTCATCTGCTCGACGCGGTGCAAGCTGCCAGGAGGCGTTAGAGGTTATTTCTGCGCTGGGCATAGCGTTAGCTAGCTCGCGCAGGTTTATCGAGTGGGTTACTGAAGTTTTGCTCCCCCCCAGAATACGTGGAGCAGCCTGAGCCCCCGAGCCTGAGCTCAAAGGTTCAGGAAGGGATTCTCCAGCGTCGTGGACGCTGGTACCCTCCTGGGGCAGTTTCCTTTTAAAATTCACTTCCATTTTTAAAACTTTTTTTTCTGCCGGTTTTGGTATGATGTGTGTTGTGTATGTGGTGAGTGGTGTTGGTGTGATGTAGTGGGTTGACTAGTGTGTGTCTGCGTGTGTGTGGGTTTGTGAGTTAGGGAAGGTGTGTGTGTGTGTGTGTGTGTGTGTGTGTGTATGTATGTGCATGTGTATGTATGTAGGACTGCATTTCCAAGTATGCCCGCTTTGCAGCTCATAGGCTCCTTGATAAATGTAGGCCAAGGCCCTCCCCATTTATTCGGACTTGGGACCGGCACCGTCCAGCGTATACAGCACAAGTGCGTACACCTCTGCACGGGGTTGGGTTGACATTACAGGATACCAGTTTCTTTCTAATTTCAGGAAAACCAAGAATTTCCAGACGATTTCGAAAATACCAAATGAAAGCTCGTAAAAAGTTCGAAATTCTAAAACCAATCTCGAAATTATCAGTGTAGTGGTTTCGATTTTGTTGTGCTTACTTCCGATCAGAAATAAGTATTTTTCTAATTTCCGGAAAACCACGCATTTCCGGACGATCTCGAAAATACCAAGTGAAAGCTCGTGAAAAGCTCGAAATTCTGAGAACAATATCTAAATTATTAGTGTAGTGGTTTCGATTAAGTTGTGCTGACTTCTGGCCAGAAACAGTTTTTTTTCTTAATTTCCGGAAAACCACGCATTTCCGAACCGTCTCAAAAACACCAAGTGAAAGCTCGTAAAAACTTGAAATTCTGAGACCAACCTCTTAATTGTCATTGTTGTGGTTTTAATTTTGTTGTGCTTACTCCAGACCAGAAATCATTTTTTTTTTCTAATTTCCGGAAAACCACGCATTTCCGGACTATGTCGAAAATACCAAGTAATAGCTCGTAAAAAGTTCGAAATTCTAAGACCCATCTCGAAATTCTAAGACCCATCTCGAAGTGGTTGCGATTTTGTTGTGCTCACTTTAGACCAGAAAACAGTTTTTTTTTGCGGAAAACCACACATTTCCGGACGATTTCGTAAATACCAAGTGAAAGCTGGAAATGTGCTCGAAATTTTGAGACTAGTGTCAATATCATGAGTAAGGTAATCTGGGACCATTATGCTTACTCCTGAGAGGTAAGCTAGTCAGATCATTTTTCTCGGTTTTCCGACTTGCCTTTTACTTCTGCAATAGCTCGAAATTACTGTTGAAAAGCTCGAAAAATGCTCGAAAATGTATGCTTGGTGTGATTTTTGATACACAGTTTCGACTAGCTGACTTCTGGGATATAAATTTTTAAACATACTTAAAATCAAAACCTTTGAAAAAGAGATATTTAATAAGTTAGATGTTTATAGTACAATACGTTACAAGTATAAGTTTTAATATCGTTATAAAAGAACTTTTCAAATCATTTTCAAGAAAAACTATTTTCCTGGTTTTTAAATATCGTACTCCACTAAGCTCATAAAATGTGACGACATCTAATATTGTAACAATGAGAATCATAGCTGACGAGATTTTATTGGATGTTATCCTATCCAGAAGGGACGACAGAAGGACATTACCAGCAATCGAAGATATTGAGCCGCGTGGCAATGTTTACACTTCCTTGAAGCTTATTGCGAATAGTCTTGAGTAAGCCGGACACAGGAATTTGGGAGTAAAATCTAGGTATATTTATAATAGTAAATTGTGTATTAAAAGGGCGATATAGGCCAGAAAGCTAATTATTAGTGATAAGACCGCCGACATTGTAATTTTCTTTTGTTTTTTATTGTTATTTGTATATTTTTATGTGTGCAATAAAGTATATTACTACTTCTACTACTACTACTAATTTCTGTAATACTAACGTTGTGTATATAAATGTACTAAAAATCATTACACAATGTCATATATATTCATTCCTTCCTTAATAAATAATTGTACAAGGACGGCTTGAAACTTATTTTTTTTGTATGGAATTTAACATTTTTACCGTTTTGTAGTCAATTTTTTTTAATTTCCGCTCCAACTTAGAGTCAATGCATAACAAGCTATTCAAATTATTTAACCAACTTTCATTATAATAAAATGCAATAAACGCTTTAAAAATTGAACAAAGTGTTGAAACAATGGTAACTTCCAGATTCTTTATTGCATTGTATTAATAAATGAAACTCAATCATTTAGGTAATGCACTAGGCAAAAGGAAGTTTCATAACATATATTTTTTTTCAATTCTTTAGGTGCCATAGTTCAGCCACAAAATTTGCACAAAAACGGTGTATTTACGCGGTCTAGCCTATACCGCAGTCTTAAGGGCGCTAAGGAGAAAACAATTAAAAAATATTCATGTTACCTTAGTGTGTAAATATTTATCGTCAGGGACTTCATCAAGATTTTTTTCTAAATTTTATCCCGTAAGTACCTTCGACTTTCTACTTACAACTTCTTCAACAACTTCTTCTTATTATACTTCTGACTTCTTTTTCAAAAATGCTGTTAATTTTTTATAGGGTAATTCCAGGACAGATGGACCATAGGATGAGACGGACCTTAGCAATTTTTTTGACCACCACGAAATTTTGAAGACATTTTCTAGTAATAAATATCTAGGTCTGCAGCGTGCCAGTTTTCTGTCAAAATTTATAGTTTAAAAGTAATACAGGATTCTTCTTTTTACAATTTTTTTTAGTAATTAAGAATATAATAGAACGTTTTACAAGATTTTGGATAAACCTCAGAGTTACGTATTCGGCTTGGGATTATGACTAAGAAATTTCACAGTGATTGATCAGTAAATGTCAAAAACAAATGATAACTTCGTTTGCGCAATTCGCTGCGAATTGTATCCTCTTAAAGCCTCAATATGACCTCAAAAATATGATTAAACATTCATGCAAAAAGTTTGAGGCAGCAATAAGTAGACTAATTAATTGTTTTTGAAAGGTCCATCTCTTCTTTGTAGGTGGTCAAACTCACAGTCTTGGAGTCTTGGAGTCTCAGTGAGGGAGTGATGGACCAATGCCTTATTTTTTCTTATTCTCAAATTTTATCTTTAAGAAACAGTAATTTTGCCATATGCATATGATAAATGGTAGTTTAATAATACTGTATTGATATAATACCGTTAGTATGTTTTTTACTTATTAAAGAAAAAAGAAAGAGGCTCCCAAAATAAGTGGTCCATCTATCCTTGAATTTACCCTACTTTTCAATATTAATTTATAAGCGAGCAATTACAAGTTTTAACTTCAACTAAAACTTTTTTATTCATAAATGCTCTAGATATCGCCATCTGGCAGTGGCGTTGTTTTCTCAGGTTAGAACCAGAGCCATTTCAATTGTGTTTTGGTAATATTTTACTTTTTCACCTTGTGTTTTTATTTATTTGATCGCAAATGTGATGAAAAACATAGTGTGTAACACGGGCGGTACAGAAATTACAAACTTTAGCTTAGGCCTTAGGTTTCTAAATAGCCTCCTGTTGGTGATTTTCTCCTTACCTTAATACACAATGTAGGTACTATTCTCTCGAATTCTAGAGTCTGGAGTGCTTGAGAGCTTTCGGACAAAGCTCCTTTGTTCTATTCATTTTAGTGTTCCGAACCAGTTTTAATATTAAGTACTAAACCCATCAATTATTATAGACATCACCATCAAATATTTCCAACGTTAGTGATACTATATGTTTTAGAAATTAGTTACATATCTACTATCAAAACCTATAATAATCTCCAGAATCTATAAACATGTCCGAGGAAGTAGATAAACTCGAAGTTGACATTGCTCATAAATTAATAAATATGTAATATTTACAGAAAAAACACCTAATGCCGTGCCTAGTGCCGTAGTCTCCGTTAGACACCAGAAATTTATTCTACAACTTAATATCTACGGTTTTCCCCAGAAATGGGCTACTAGTCCCTGGATATACACCCACAACCTTATATAGAGGAAAGCCTTTTTCCACCAACCACTGCAGTCCTGCGAGACAGGTGGTGAGCCCGTCGCAACACTGCTTGTGATATAGTGGTATCTGGAATAAGGTGGCCTTGGCACTGGTCCACGTATCATAAATAAACGACTGTTTCGAATACTAATGATTAAATGACTTCATAACCATGGTCCACTTGCTTTAATCTAAAATAAACCAACTTAAACGAACTCAGCTATAGTTTGCAACTATAGTAGCGTTTTTCATTTTTTTAATAGATTTATCTGTCAATGTCAAATAGCAGTTGCAATTGGAATTTTTGAGCTTTGAGTGTTATCTGTTTGATTCATATTTGCTTAAAAATCACACTATAAAGCCAAGAAAACCTTAGAGCAAGCAGAAATCTATGGTTTACAAAAGTAAATAAACTTCAGCTTTCACTGTCAAATTTTGACAACTGGTCCAGATGTTTAACTACAACAAAAATCCAACTCAACTACTGCTTAATACGTGGTATTTTGTGGTTGTTTGCTGGCCCATTGCTTATCTAATCTAAAAAATAGTTTGTTGAAGGATTAACAATAATCGACAGATTCTCTGATCTCAAACTTAACGGTAGTTTTTATCGATAATAGTTACAAAATGTTCCGTCACATAAGTTTGCCCCTAGCGCAATGTTATAACGACAATTTAAGACATGAACGTTCACAAAAACAAATTAATACCAAACTACTCGCGGAACTAAAAGAATAAATATATACGAATCTTATGTATCGCATACCATATACCTAGATATACGTACCTACCTACGTCTCCCTCACACTCACTCATGTCACTCATAGAAGTGTAAAGTACAACACACAGACCATAAAGTTCCTTCCTCTATAAAAAAGACACATTTTGAGAAGGTGTTGCCATTGTTGTAAATAGTAAAGCTACCAACTCTAATAGACACTGACTCACAAGCGGCCCATGCAGACGACCGATTAAAATTATAAAGTGGTGCTTAGTAAGTACGGATGGACGGAGCTGTGAAATTATAGTATAGTTAATTATAGTAGTTTACAATCCTTGGCTTCGGACAGTATGTAGTACAAAAAGTGAAATTATTGTACAAATACTATAATTATAGTACAGAATTTAACGCTCGGGCTAACATTACATTTTTACACTCACCTTGGGCAAAGGTGATTTGAGCCATAGTTAATCACGCAGGCCCAGTATCTACGTATTGTGAACTTCCCTTTGACGGATGCAGGTTTCCGAACAATGTTTTCCTTCACGGAATTACGTCAACGGCGTAAACAAAAATGTAGGTGCCTCAAGAAATTAAGTAGCTCATTCCCTTTTTTCAATATACACAAAAAGTTTTTTAAAACTTAAAAATTTTTATTAAGTTAAGTAACAGTTACAATTGTATAAATTCATAATATTTATTGAGTAAAGATTTTACTTGACTAATTTTGTGTTTTTTTATTTTAATGTTGTGTGAAATTTCAATTTGAATTGGACTTATTTTACCGAGGCTCAGATATAATTGGTCTGTCTAAAAAACTGAGTTCGGTCACAATTTAAGAAATATAATAAGAGGATCTTTGCTTTTCATGAGTTTTTGTCGTATTTACTGATATAACAAAGCATAATGAGGGCATTTGTTCGAGAACAATCCGAACCGTCCATTTTTCATCTCGCACAATTGAGGGCGGCACTTCAACAAAACTCGCTAAGTACCTACCTACACAGTAAAAGGCACTTTACCGGACGATATAAAAATGTACCACATTTTTTAAATGTGTGCGCAGTAAAATTATATCCATTGTATATTTTACGACGACTAACTTTTTGAACTTTACGGTTACTCTAAGGATCAATCATTTTTGAGGTGATGGCATACCGAAACAAGTTAACTTTGCAATAATTTGAATTATTTTTTTACAATCCTGAGTACAATTTTTGAAGTAAAAAATATATTTTATAGTTCAAACCGTAATTAAGTCGATTAGCCAATATTATATATAATACTTTGGCTATTAAAACATTCTGAAAAACAAAATCTGACACTCTATTTTAGGCTTTAATTCAAATTGTTTAGAAAACTAAAAGTGATATTCTCTTGATTCTTATTTCATAAAATATATATTAATATGACCAATTGCATTTGCTGATTGCATAGTTCTTAATAAATATAATAATACTTTATACCGGCGAAAAACCGAAAAAATCGAGATTTTCAACGGGCGGTCACGTGCTTGCGCCTATCGTACGTGGAACTAGGCTGTGTCTCTTTGTATGCTTCAATAGTGTTACATGTATTTGTATACTGGTCGAAACGGCACGCTTTTTCTAAGGTAGCCATAGTCAAGTCAAGTGCGTGCACCAAAGGTTCAGTTTGTACGCAAAATTTCTTAACTAAATAAAAGAAACTTTGTCAGAGTTTGCCACCTGACAATGCCACATTATTTAAATAGTGCGCCCGTACTAAAAGTGTAGTAATCCATTTTATTTTGATGTAAAATTATAAGACAATAAAGTTGTATAACGCTTTTGATTCGGGAATTATATTAAATAGGTGTTGGATTAAATCGAAGTGGTTAACGTTGAGTCGACAAACGCACATCAACACATCTAGAATCCTTTTGCGCTATCTTCATAAGAAAAATAAACAAGAGCCAATGACCTTCTAAAAAGCAAAAAATTTTTTCAACTATTTCATTAATATTTTATTTACGCTCTGTTAAACCCCTAACTAGTTAGTAGAAGTGCTGACAGCCGTGCTGGCTCAGCTACATACAGTTCAGTTTAGCAATAGACCTTCCGACCGCATCGGCTGCCCTTACCATTTTTCTATAAAAGTCTGTTTTGTGCTACTTCTAAGTTATTCTATTTTCATATTAAACAATTTAATTTTGTGTTTCGAATTTTATTTTTTTTAAAACTCGAATTCGGAGTCTTGCTCTAACATTTGGTGGCAGCTCAAGGTGATCAAAAAAAATTCCTCGGTACGCCTTCGTAAATAAAAGTGAAACAAAACGCTAAATTCACAGTGAAGTGCAACTAAAAGTGAATCGAAAATAAACTACGAAGATATAATCGACTTCAATCTCACCATAAAGTGCATCAAATTAATAAGAACATATCAGCGGTTTATGAAATAAAGTCGCAATTCTATACTCATTTGCGAAAAGTCATAGTATCCGAAAAGAATACTATCCGTCGCTGTGCAACACATCAACGACCCACAGCACAACGAGCCAGCTTCCTTATCAGCCAGGCTGCTCTCGCTGCGTCTAGACCGGCCGCTCGCCCGCGTCGCCTTTTTTTAAAAAAATTATTGTTTGATTAAATTGTTTCGGAATTTTTTTATTGTGTCAGATCTATTGCTATAATTCTAGTTCTTTATACTTATACTTGAATAATATTAAATTAAAATTATCCAAAATGCCTAAATATGATACCACTACCACTCCAATAATGGACATGAATTTTCTGACTCAATTTATCCAGAAATTTGACGAATTTTAATTTTAATCCATTTATAACAAACTGTAGGCATGCAATGGGGCTGGCAAATGTTTGGCAAAAGGATATTTTAATAAAATTAATTTTATGCAAAACGGAAGGCAAGACACAAACTGCTTGTGCCATTAAAGAATTTGACAATTGGTCACAATTAGAAGAGTTTCTCAAAACCCAACTTGCAGAATTGCAGACAAACTCGCGACGAAACGGTTAACCAATTTTCCCTTAGAATAGAAACTTGTGTTGCAAAATTGATATCCGAAATAAATATTTCCTGACGAACCGGATCACGAAACCCCAAAAAAACTAATAAAATGACTCAAAGGGATGACAGGTTACGGGTCCCCGTCTCTTTTAAAACAACTCAGTCTCAAAGAAGCCCTCTATACCCGAACAATTCTGAATCCATTTCTCCAAACAGATCGCTACATGGTTATCCACAGAGCCACTTTTCCACTTCTGTAAATAACAAAATAGCTCCGCAACAAGGATGCTCGCCGAACCCTAACATTTCTATATCCTCTGTATCTTCTGTATCTGTTCCTCGATCCTACATTAACCAAAGAACGAAATCGAACACCGTTGTACCAAATCCAAACCTGAAACCCATCTCTAGTCCAGAATCAAATAACGAACACCCATGCTCTACTATATCTAGCGGAATAAGAAACGCTACATTTACTACCACTCCAAAAACCCGTACTAGTGCCACGGTCTCTGCTTCAAATGCCATTTCTCAAACTACCGAACTTATAGAAATGACTACACCCCATATCAAATCAAGTTACGCTGAAGTAACCGCTATAGGAAAACGAGCCTCGGTAGCTACAAATTTGGAAGCACCTACCAATTCTTCAAGCGCATCTGAAACAGTCCCTGATTTAGAGGTCTACGAAATAACCTGCGACCCTTCCAAAATGTTACTTCCACACGTGTTACTCCATTCCTCTGTATCTTCTGAACCTCTCTCATTACTAGTTTATTGAGGCTCCTCCGTCAGTCTACTAAATGAGTCATGTATAAAAAGGCAGCCAACGCTCAACAAGGAGCCAATAAACCTCAAGGGTATTGATCCGACCAAAACCGTTGGCCATTTTCTCTTAAAACTCCACATATTTGATCACTCTACCAAACACATCTCACACAAGTTCCATGTAATCTCTGACATAAACCTAATGAACAAATTCGGATGCAACATCGACTACAACACCGACACTTTACGAATAGGCAAGACAGAACTGAAACTCCATTTTTGCGAACCTACCTATATAATTCCTGCTAGAACTGAAACCATTATAGAGTGTTCCGTTTCAAACCCAGAAATTAAAGAAGGGATAATTCTTGATCAAAACCCATCCGAAACCCTGCTTATAGCTAACTGTATAGCTCGTGTCAAAAGAAACAAACGAATAAACATATCGGTTGTGAACCTCTCCGAAACCCCTGTGACTCTAAAATCAAATCTAAATCTCGTACTCACCGCTTTCAACCCAGACGCATTAAGCAACATTTCAAATGAACATGAAATCAAAAACCTAGACGAAAGTCAATATTCGTTTCAACGGATTCAACGGGTCCTTGAACTACGCGTAACACATTTAAACTCAGAGGAAATCGATGCTCTTTTCCAAGTATGCTGCGACTATTCCGATATATTCCATCTCCCTAGCGAAAATCTCTCTTATACCACTGCTATGAAGCACGACATCAAAACGACATCCGACGTCCCGATCCATACAAAATCTTACAGATTCCCTGAAATCCATAAGACTGAAGTAAAGAAACAAATAAAACAAATGCTCGACCAGAACATTATAACACCTTCTAATTCTCCCTGGTGCTCTCCTATCTGGGTGGTTCCGAAAAAGATCGACGCTTCTGGGGTTCAAAAATGGAGAGTAGTAATAGACTACTGGAAGCTTAATGACGTAATTATCGGAGACACCTATCCTATTCTTCAAATAGCAGAAATCCTTGACCAACTAGGTAACAGTAAATACTTCTTCACTCTGGATCTCTCCTCTGGATTTCACGAAATTTTAGTAAATGAAACGGATTCTTCAAAAACTGCTTTCAATGTACCGGAGGGACTCTTCTAATTTTACCATATGCCCTTCGGATTAAAGAATGCGCCTTCCACCTTTCAGAAATTGATGAATACAGCACTTTCAGGTCTCCATGGTGCCCGTTGCTACGTCTACTTAGATGATATCGTCTGTTACAGTTACGATCTTAACTTTCACATCACCAATTTGACCTCCATCTTCCAAAGGCTCAGAGATTTCAATCTCAAGCTTCGACCGGACAAGTGCGAGTTTTTTAGACGAGAAGTCGCATACCTAGGATACTTAATCACCGAACAAGGTGTAAAACCAAATCCCGATAAAGTCAAGGCGGTCACCCATTTTCTCATTTTCCCATTCCAAGGTCTCCAAAAGACGTAAAATCATTCCTAGGACTTGTCTCGTACTATGGCCGTTTCATTCCTGAATTCTCTAAAATCGCGAAACCCTTGACTAACTTACTGAAGAAAGACACGACATTTAACTGGGAGAACCAGCAACGACTTGCGTTTGACCGACTCAAACAAACACTCACCTCCGCTCCTCTCTTAACCTACCCAGATTTTACAAAACCATTCATCCTCACTTGTGACGCTTCTAACTACGTGTTAGGTGCTTTTTTGTCTCAAGGGCCTGTTGGTAAAGACAAACCAATACCATATGCATCCCGAACTCTCAATAAAAGCGAATGCTCGTACTCAACTACTGAGAAAGAACTACTAGCCATTCTATTCGGCTATAAAACATTCCGCCCATTCCCTTTGGCCGAAGGTTTCAAATTATCACTGACCATAGACCTCTCAGCTGGCTGTTTAACCACACAGACCCTAGTAGTAAAATGCAAAGATGGAGACTTAAACTCGAAGAGTTCGACTACGAAATAACTTACCGTAAATTAAACGCCGCTGCTGACGCACTCTCTTGATTTCCTGTAAACCCTATCTACCCAAATTATGATCGCGAGCCAGAAGACGAGTTTCTAGATTTAGTCGATCTCGACCTAAACGACAACGACCTCCACATTGACTTCAGTCCACTCAGCTTACCTTCGCCACAAGAAGATCCATTATCTACTACAGACTTACCTGTTATCCCGACGCCTTCCACCTCCGGACAAAATCTGGAACCACAAGCTACCTTACCCAGTGTACTGAACTCTCCGACTGACCTTACACCACCTCAAGAACAATTCGACCCACAATCCCTACTAAACTTACCAGCAGACGTCAATACACCCCGCTCCGAACCCAAACCACCACGAAACCTGGAACAAATACTAAACAACGATGACTACACTATCTTCCTAAAGGACATGACTAACAAAGACAAGAACTTTAATACTGACTTGAGAGAATATAACGAAGACTTAACTAAAAGCGCTTGTAAGACTATCCTAATCCCCACCTCCATAGATATGGACGAGACAAACCCGTACATCCAAAACTTGTTACAGAGCGTTGATTCCTCAGAAGAGATTCTAAACTGTGAAAAGGAATTATATTCATTCAAAGAAATCCAAGCTAACAACAGAACCTGGTATCTTCTCTTTACAAAGGTACATCATTTTGATGAATCGTCATATAAAGAAATATTTGAAACCATCAAGTCAATCAGAAACCAACTAGTCCAAAACGACAATATCCTTGAGATTGCTATTTCCGACTTTAAAAATTCCTTTGACAAACATTCCTTTATTAAAATTCACAACATCCTAACTTACCTTTTCCATAATACTAACATCAAAGTAAAAATATACCATAATAGCATCATTTGTCCCACTCTAACTGAAATAAAACGAATCCTATCCAAAAACACACATACCCGTCGCGGGACATCTTGGGTCCTCTCGCATGCTAAAGAGAATCCAGGAAAAGTATTATTGGAGAGGAATGCGCACAGATATCGAAAATCACGTGAAGAAATGTATTTCGTGTCACGAACACAAAGCATATTGACGACGTCCACATCCCCTTTCCAACGCGTATCTCTAGATATCGTAGGGCCCCTGCCAGAATCAGGAACCGCCAAACTTAGGTACATACTAACATTACAGGACGATCTAACTAAATACTCGGTAGCTTACCCAACACGTAGTGCCTCTTCAGAAGAGACTACAGACTGTCTTATACACTTCATTTCTTTATTTGGAATACCCAGGACGATACTGACAGACCAAGGGACTAATTTCACGGCGGATCTATTCAAAAAAACCTGTTCCTTCCTCAAAATAAAACAATTATGGTCCTCTCCTTATCACCCTCAAACCCAGGGAGCTGTTGAGCGGAGCCATTCAACTCTTAAAGAATATCTTAAATCTTTTGTAAATCTAAACCAAGATAACTGGCCAAGA
The DNA here is from genome assembly GCA_946406115.1 of Apoda limacodes. Lineage (NCBI taxonomy): Eukaryota > Metazoa > Arthropoda > Insecta > Lepidoptera > Limacodidae > Apoda > Apoda limacodes. Next base: position 17,973,281 of record OX291548.1, on the reverse strand, counting down.
TACGTCTACACAGCGATACTAGCCTATAATACAAATATCCATTCCACTACAAACTTTTCACCTCATGAATTACTATTCGGCCACAAACCCTACATCCCAGATTCAATCTTTGACTCCGCACCAGCTGCCACATATCCCGAATACATTAAGATGCTTCAGCATAGGTTAAAACTATCCCGAGACAAAGCTTTAGGAAACATAAACAGTTAAAAAAAAAATCAAAAAACTATTATGACTCGCGTTCCCGTCCTATTACCTATGTTACCTACAAAACCGGTGATTACGTGTACCTTAAGTATCACCTCCGCCTGAGAAAACGCTAACACCTTTATGGAAAGGGCCCTACAAATAACAAAAGTCCACGGTAACAATACACTATCATTGCAAATAAACAGACGACAAGTAAAACATCATTTTGACCAAGTCAAGCCAGCAACCACTGAACTGTATCTAATAGCTATAAAATACCCGTTGTGTAACAACCACTTGTCCCAACCGATCACCGCGGGATATGGTATATATTTTAATTATATTGGAAGAATGAAAATTAATGGTGGCTCTCTTAATGTTCTCACTTCAGTAGATATATCTCACGTGAAGCCACATGTAGTCAATATAAACTTTATTCTAAAAACTGTTAGCAAATTATGCAGAGAACCCGGTCTCATTAAGAAGCAGCGTGTCGTAGTACACTAGAGCCACTCGTAACCCGTTTTCATGATGTCACCAGAGAATCCGAATCCATTTCCCATTTAATAAGCAACAGAATTAAACGGTCCGCCTGGTTCGGCGGTATTGGTACAGTCTTTAAGCACATTTTTGGAATATTATATGAATATGGTGCTGTCAAATATGATGAAGCCATACAAGCTGTCCAAAGTGACGAAAGAAAACTAGCTTCACTAATAAAAGAAAATATACTTGTCACCACATCAACCTTAACAGCTTTCAATAATACTATATCAGCAATAAAAATTAATGATGCTAGTTTCACCATGACTATCAACGAGCTCTCCGGTAATGTCAAAAATCTATCTCTAGTAACCAATGAATTGGTCTTTAAATCGCGATTCTATTCCATTTTCAATAGTCTAGAAGCATCACTCTTAGCTATCTCTTTTCAGTTAGAAGACATAACTAACGCGATATCCTTTGCGAAACAGAATATTCTTCATCCCTCAGTTATTACTCCAACCCAACTCTACCAAGAACTCGCTGATAACCTTCGGCATCTGCAAAGAAGGCCTTGAATTGCCTTTGAATTTAGATTTAAGCCTTATACATAATATAATCAATATCTCTAAGTAAAAATGTTATTACCTTAATGATAGAATTACATTTGTACTGGAAATACCTCTTGTTAATCCTCTAGAATATACCTTGTATCATAACTTACCTTTACCTATACCACATGAGGTAGTTAAACTAGATACTTTTAGCGTAGTTTTGCCCACGGATCCTTATATTGCAATGACAAAAGACAAATCACAGTACTGTAAGATGAAAAATCTGGAACAATGTGAAAAGGTAGACAGGGACTATCTGACCCCTATTTCATTAAAAAACATAAACCTAGAAGATTTAACCTCGAATTTTAACATTCAAAACTCGCTTATCCAAACCGCTGATAAAATCATAAATAAAGAACCGTATATACTGAAGTATGGGACACATCATTCTGTACTTACCTTTCTAATTGTAGTTTTAATTGTACTTCTCATAATTTATAAGGCATATTCTTATTATAAGTCTAGTGGCAGCCATTGTTGTTACTCTTTTAAAAATCGCGCTAAAGAAACAAATGATTCTGAATTGGATTCAATGTCCACAACGCTTCTAAGAGAAATAATCTGAATTCACGTAAACTTCGGCTAAAACCCGAAGTTTAGTCTTCCGCATGGGGGCTGTTACACCCCTAGCTAGTAAGTAGAAGTGCTGACAGCCGTGCTGGCTCAGCTACATACAGTTCAGTTTAGCAATAGAGTCCAGCTCGAACCTCAGTCTCCTTCCACCTTCCGACCGCGTCGGCTGCCCTTACCATTTTTCTATAAAAGTCTGTTTTGTGCTATTTCTATGTTATTCTATTTTTATATTAAACAATTTAATTTTGTGTTTCGAAATTTTTTTTTCTTAAACTCGAATTCGGAGTCTTGCTCTATAAGCTCGCTCTGCCGCGGAGAAATATTAGCTCAGCGAAATTGCTCGTAAAAATGTCGTTTTCTTTCCACAGGGCTACGCACCGTAGATTCTTCGTCGCTTTTTGTTAAGACTACGTCTGTTTAACTTGAGTCCTTAGGATTGACCGTTGGCAGGAGAAACACTTGCAATAATAGATATTATTGTAATTGTTTAATCAGGTTTAATATATAAAATTCCATTATTTTAAGTGTTCCCACTAATATTATTATATGAAATATTTGATTCATATACTATAAGTATTACGAAAATCGTCTTTTCAACACTCGTGCTATGCTATACTCATGTTAAAAAGTACTTGCATTCGCATCAATTGTATAAAAAGCTATTGGCAAATGACAAAAATCTGATCTTAATTACAGTTTGAAGTTGGTTTCATGCAAGTGAAGTATGTAATAAACTGTTAGGTACATAGAAACCAACTTCAAACTGTAATCAGATCATATTTTTGGAAATAAGTAATTATAAAGGTGGCTGGATGCTGAAGGCAGAGGACCAGGAGAAATGGCGCGCCATAGAGGAGGCTTATGTCCAGCAGTGGACCAATATGACATGATATGATGATGATGAAATATAAAACTAAAGCTAATGTTGATAAGCGATGAGCTAATGCCTCCAGCAAGCTACTTATCAGCAAGAGATGCTTGGTTTCGACTTAATGACTGAATTTGCCTATCTTAGCATCGCATACTTGTAATGATCTAGAATCTAGGTTCAGTTGTCTACAGACGGGTAGTCAAGTATTGATACTACAGAGTATAAACACTTCTTATCAAATGAAATGTTGACTCTACGTGTTTATTCCTACACTAGCTTTGCTGCGGCTCCAAGGCTCAAATTTGGTTAGTGGCGTTGGATTCCTACGGCAACTACTTGTTTAAAGTAAGGAAGCTTGCTATAGCAAGCTATAGATATAGCTACAGTCTATGGAAGTAAAATTCGGTTTTAGTTATTCCTGCATTAACCTTAGTAATAGACTACCCCTATATCCTTCTCTGTCTCATCAACTATCCCTGTGCCAATTTTGCCAATTTATTTAGGCATCATCAGTCATATATAATACAAAATATAAAGTGTCATACACCTACATCGGCATGACGACAGTTTTTTTTAAACAAATAATTTTAGCTGTATGTACCCTACTGATACTGGATATATTTTTAAATGATTGCAATATTTTAAAAAACTGTTAACATACCGATGTACCGTCTATGATACTTTATATTTTGTGTCATATGTGACTGATGGCGCCTAAATAAATTGGCGAAATATTTCAAGTTCTGTGTTTTTATTTTTTTTCTTCCTTCACGTCGAAATAGAGCATCCAATTGTATTAAACTTTGGCACAGGGCTATTTGACGAGACGAAGAATAAAAATTTTAATTATTATTTATTCAATCCAAGAATGAAGTGATTCACTACTTTTACTATGTGTTTCAATATTATTTTATTTTTATTTATTAGTATTATAAACCTCACACGTTTTATAGAGGCCATAGCGGTGGAGAGGTGACATTTTTTAGCTTTATTATGATGGCGTAGAGAAATATTGCCTCAATGGAATTGCTCATAAAATAAGTCGTTGTCTTCCAAAGGGTTCACGCCCCGGTATGACATCATACTCTTCGACCGGATAAGTTTTTACGTGGGTATATTCTTTTAAATAGTATCAATCTACCAAAATATGCCTGAATGTACATTTTGATTTTAGATTTGTCTAATCTTGTCCAATATTTATTATTAGCTATAAGATTGCTACTAATATCATTAATGCAAAAATTTGTAAGTCAGTATGTTTGTTGCTCCTTCACGCCACAACAAGTGAACTGATTTGGCTGAACTGAAATTTGGAATGGAGATAGCATATACCCTGAATTAACACATATAGGACTGTATTTTATTCCGCAGAATTAAAAGTTTTTACAGGGTCCATAACCAAACTTAAAAATCTTATTTTTGCAAAACCCATAACCAAACTTACAAATTCTTATGTATTTAATAATATGTGCAATAAAGTCTATCATTCATTCATTCAAACTATTACAGCTAGAGCTTGTGATTGCAAACTTCCTTAGATACTACGCCGATAGCCGAAGCAAGCAAGATTATAATTATTATTATAGTATCACAATATAAGATTTTTATCGAGATAAATTAATTACAGACATTATAAAGTATATACTGAAAAGCCCTGACGAAAGTTGTATTTACTGGAATTCCTTATCAGCCTTATACGTTCCCACTGTTGGGATACGGTATACCCTTAACGAGGGCAATTAGAGCCATAGTCTTCACGCAGGCCCAGCGTGGAGTCTGGACTTCACATAGGTCTTTTTTTTTAACCTATGTAGGTTTCCTCGCGATGTTGTCCTGCACCGAAGAGCCAGTATTGCGAATAATCAATGTAATTGACAAATTGAGAAAAAGACTCATTGAAACACAACGGGTCTCGAACCACCGCCATTTACGACGCAAAGTGAAATCGAAACCCCTCGGCCAACAGTGACCAATCGAAACCCCTTATCCTTACTAGAATTAATTCAACAAAAACGTTTCAAAGCTAGCATTTAGCTATTTTAGCATTCAGCTCGCAAATTCCATACATACATACATAACATCATGCCTGTTTCCCAGAGGGGTAGGCAGAGACCAAAGACTGCCACTTTTTTTAAAGCTAGCAAATTGATGGGCTTAAATTATCTAATCTAATTTATTACTTACACCGAAAATATTTGAAGAATTGTGAATGTAAATAAATGCAATTATAAAAGTTATCATGCTAATAGCTACTTCTGAGCCCTTTTGTTATGAAATATTCGACTCATGGTATTGCCGGGCCATTTAAGAACGAGGGTTACCAACAATGTAACAGATTTTAGAACTCTGAGAACATTTTTCATAAGGCTGAAAAACTTAAACAAGGTGAAGGAATAGATTGTTCTAAATTGATCTTATATGACGTCATTACAATGTGTACTGACTTAGAACTAGGAAAGGGAGAGAAAAATATAATAAAAGTAATAAGGTAATCAAAAAAAAGTTATACCAATAAGTAATTGTTAAAAAAACATTATACAATGCGTAATACCTATTGGGCATTGCAATTCACACGTATTACATTGTTTACCAGAATAATTTTGTTACGACTTAGATATGTTATTATCATACCTATGTTCTGCAATCGTAATTCCCAAAAATATGTAGAAAGATGTACGAGTTTCTACAACAGGCTCGTAATGAATAAAATAACATGAAAATCAGTTACAAAGTTTTATCGAAACATCAAGAATAATAACAAAACCTTAAGTCGTAATTGACTTATTACGTTACAAAGGACAATGGACACTCTCCGTACATGATTTGACTAGTTTTACATCTTTAAGTGCCACATATCACATTTTGTTTGCCTGTAGAAAAATAACAAAACCACCCTAAATCGGTTGAAAAAAATTGGGGAAAAGGGAAAACAGGCAAATTTTATGTTATAGGTAGGTATTATAAATGTAACATAACGGATATAATTATTACCCTTGTAAAACCCATCAATATACCTACCTGCATTACATTGACAGTTAAATTGCAATATTGCTTCAACCACTTGCGTGCCGAGCGTAACATACCCTAGATTCGATTTACACAAGATGCTATCAGTGACTGTCAAGTGTCAGCAAATCTCTCAGGAACAGAGCACGGGACAATAGCATTCGTGAATTCCCATTCCTAATGACTTAAATTTATAGTTAATGCAATTGAATTATTATTAGGCTTCCGTACTTCTGAATGAAATAACGGCGAAACCATTATAGGATCACTCATATGTCTGTTTGTCCTGTCACAACCAATTTTCTTCAAAACTACTGAACCGATTAAGTTGCAGTAGTACACATATTTATTTCTGTGACGCAAACACGGACGTTTGACGTTAATAAATGGATTTTGAATATGGGTGTTGCTTTTGTAGGATACATTAGAAAATTAGAATAAAAAGTTTTGCAAACTGTATCGTGTAACCTCTAATAATAGGGCTATTGTCAGGATCCTTAATGTATGGTGTTTTGATATTTGTAAAATGAATTGTTTTAGTGTTATTTCATATAATAGAGGGAAGGGTCAGGAATTTGACCATTTCCCCCTTTCTCCGAAACTACTAAGCCTAAGAAATAGAGAACATAGTTATTTACTTATAGATTAGATTACAGAAAAAACTTATGAGAAGTCTATGTAATAAAATAACAGTACCTGGAGGACCGAGCGTTGCTCGTTTTTTTTAAACAACGCCATCTATTGTCAAGTAGCTTAAGGGTTACTTAATAACGCCATCTATTGTCAAATAGCTTTAATGTTGCTCTAACTACTCGCCAATAGATGTCAGGAAGAGTCATATTTTCAGTTTATCACTGCCTAAGAACACGGATAAAACGACGTTTTCTGAAAGTGACATATTAAATGAAAGGGCTAGTGAGAGTCTTAAATATATTTTTTTTATTTTATAATTTTTAAATAAATAATTTTTAAAGTTATTTAAGAAGATTTTCCATTTACTCCTTATCTCCAAAACTAATACGCCTAAAATTTTGGAACTATACAGAAAATATTTTTTTACTTATAGATTTCAAAAAGCCTTGACAAGTCTATGGTTTTAAAATAACATGGTAAATCTCTTAATATTGGACGTCGGTATAAATTTTCAAATTAAACTGTTGATTTTGAAAAATTTTTAAGACAGAGACCGCTTGAATCAGATATGCTATATAAAAACTACACAATACCTTCTAAAAATAGCTAACAACTAGTTTCATATTTGTGAAGTAGGTACATTCGCTGTGTTCAAAGAGGAAATTGAAAATTTCCATCGAATAGACGGCAGAAACCCTTTAAGTGGTCATATTTCACTCCACTCCACTCCGCTCCAAATTTTGTTCCCAAACAAAAGTTTTTATTAAAAATCAAATTTATATAGTGGAAATATCTCGAAATAAATAAATAAATTACAAATCTATTAAGTATTTTATTGTATCTATTATAGTTTAAACTTTTTATTTACGTACAACCACAATCCACTATCCACAGCGAAAATCAAATTGCACGTGTGATTTTTAAAGTTGATGCAGCCAGATGTTTAATTTTATGACGGTGTGCACCGTGTCGCCGAGAAAATATTGGCTTAGCGAAATAGCTCGTAAAGAAATCTATTTTCTCCGCTTCGTTACGCATCGCAAGCCACAACCACTTCATCGCCTTCCATATAGCCGCAATACTCACTATTTAAAAGTTTATTGTAAAATATTATAACTTTTTGCCAAAAAAAAACAACAAACAGCTTCAAAAACATGCACTAATAAGGTGAAAATAATTACTTATTTCCAAAAATCAGATCTGAATTACAGTTTAAAGCTGGGGTCCATGTACCTCACAGTTTATAACACACTTCACTTGCATTCATTTTTTTGAAGCCGGTTGTTTTTTCTTTTTTGTTGAAAAGTTTAAATTTTTTACTTTTGAGTGCAAATTGCTTATTTACTCGTACACTAAAAACATCCCATACTCGTAACAAAATTTTATACAATCATCAACATAAAAGGCGTTTCACCAGTTCCAAATTTACACCAATTTTTTTTTATCAAAACTAATTTTTTTTAATTCACTTCATTAATATGGTACTACCTCGGAAATATACCCATTTAAATAAAAAAAGAATTGTGCAAATCCGTCTATATATGACGGAGTTATGCCCGAACATACGTAAAAAAAAATATATAAACAAATGAATTGAGAACCTCCTCCTTTTTTAAGTCGATTAAAAATATGGCATCTAACTTTAATTAAAGAATCCAAAGAATTTGCCTGCTAATTTGAGAACATTTGAAAGCTTTTGAATGAAACTAACATATCTACACAGCAAGCGCATATGAGTAAACGATAAATTTAATGAAATAAAAAAAAAGTTTTGTTTGACTTTCTGTCACTCGTTCAATACAAAGAAAACATTACGGATAGACCTGGATCGCGTCTTGGTCTCTCGTGATGGAGGAGTGGCAATAATTGTGTCACCAAAATATCGAATGGAAAAATATAATTTAATGATGAGTGCAGACAGTGGGACAATTTATTGCAAAAACAATCTACTTTTTGTATCGCTCTGCGTGTACATACGGGATGGATAAATACTCACGAAGACTATACAGAAGTGTTTAGACAAATTGAGATGTTATGCTCTATATATATTATTGTTGTAATAAAGTTGCAAATATATTATGTTATATTATATTATATATGCTCTTAGTATATCTGCAATTTCAATTAGTTATCTTTTTGTGAAATGAGACAGATAAATTAATACCGAAAGCAATATAATGAAAAATTAGATTTAATCCTCGTTAGTAGATTGGTTGACTCAGTGCCAGGGCGGCCGAGTGTTTGGTACCTGCCAATGGATACCATCTGCCTTTAAGTGTTGGGATATACTGTGAGTACGATTATTCTGATTTTGAAGTGGGGAAAATAGTCATATAAATATGGACTGGAACTTCAAAAAAGCTGATTTCTTAAATCTATACTAACAAATAGGTTGTATAGACTGAGGTTCGGTTTCATCAGGGGCCTGATTCTCGTTCTGATAGAGATAATCTCGAATTCGAAATATGTTTAATTGATTAACTCATGGTTTGTTAATCGTGGTACCTGTTTTAGTCGATAAATCGACTAGTTTGAACTAATTAAGTCAAAATGTTTTTTTTGACGAATATAGTTTGCAAATAGTTTTTTGGATTCTTAAAACCTCTTTTTAGGCATATGTCGTACGCTAGCGGTCGACATGCATCAAGTGCTCGGTAGCAGTGGAGATGGGATGTCGCACAGAAATTGATATGAAAAGGAGTCAGAATCAGTAAGTGAGGCTAAATAGTATTTTATTTTGGGGGAAGGGGGTTAGTAAAATATATCTAAATGGGAAGTTATAGGGAAACACCCCTTTTTTCAAAAAGCGGTTCATATGATTCCCCTATCATTTCAATGGTTTATATATACTTAATTTAGAACAATCCTTCTATTTTGACATATGGAAGTTATCAACAGTCATGCCAGTTCCAAAGAATAGTTTCGGGTCGGACGTAGGTGACTATAGGCCTGTAGATATACAGATTATCGTAGGTCTGTAAAATGTCTGTGAATGGTCGGATATAATATGGATGAGGAGCGTCGCCAGGTGAATTTCAGTGTCACGTACACTTTTAGATTTAGATTAGAAATTCGCTGTATTTAGAGGGCACAAGACCAACGAGCAGATTTTGTCGTTAACCAGTCTGCTTCTGCCTGACAACTACGTGCGATCCCGTCGCCACAGACTGTTCGCAGAGACCGAGAGTAGGACCGCACTGGGATGGCAGGCACCAGTTTGTTGAGCGCTGCGCCTAATCAAAATCAAAATCCTGGACTCGACTTACTTACCTGTTCTTCTAATGAATAACAAAAAAATTATAATAAATCAATGGCTTTTAATAGCGTTTTTTGTTATTTTATTTAAACGATTATTTTCATACTTATTATTTAATGTTTTTTAAAATATGCTTTCTTTTTCGGGTTCTCTATTTTTTATTGTGTAAAGTGTGTTAATTAGTTATAAGGTTTTGTATGGACGAATTGGAAAAAACTAATATCTATATAAAATAACATATTACAAATAAATAAATAATATAAGGAATAGGTTGTTGAAGGATTAACAATAATCCACAGATTCTCTGATCTCAAACTTAACATTCCTTTTTGTGTTAACAGTTAAAAAATGTCCCGTCACATAAGTTTGCTCCTGTCGCAATGTTATTACGTAAGTTTAAGTCATGAACGTTCACATAAACAAATTATTACTAAACTACTCTCTTAATTAAAATAAAAAATATGCGAATCGTATGTATCACATACCATATACCAACCTACCTACGTCTCTCTCACTCACTTAAGTCTCTTATAGAAGTGTAAAGTACAACACAAAGACCATCCAGTTCCTTCCTCTATGACAAAGACCCATTTTGAGAAGGTGTTGCCATTGTTGTAATTAGTAAAGCTACCAACTCTAATAGACAGTGACTAACAACCGGCCCATACAGAGGACCGATTAAAAATATAGTATAATAGTGTAGTGTAGTGCGTAATAGTAATGTAGTACAAAAAGTGAAATTATAGTACAAATACTATAATTATAGTACAGAATCCAACGCTCGGACTATCATCACATTTTTGCACTCACCTTGGGCAAAGGTGATTTGAGCCATAGTTAATCACGCAGGCCCAGTATCTACGTATTGTGAACTTCACTTTGACGGATGCAGGTTTCCGAATGATGTTTTCCTTTACGGAATTACGTCAATAGCGTAAACAAAAAATGGAGGTGCCTACTCAAGTAATCAAGTAGCTCATTCTCTGCTTTCAAACTTTTTTTACAGTCCTGAGTACACTTTTTGACGTAAAAAATACATTTTATAGTTCAAACCTTAATAAGGTCGATTACCTCATATTAAATATAATACTTCAGCTATTAAAACATTCAGAAAAACAAAATCTGACTTTCTGTTTTGGGCTTTAATTCAAACTGTTTAGTCTCTTGATTCTTATTGCATAAAAAATATACTCGTATTAATATTCGTATCTTATCGTATGTATCGTATCGAATTTGCTAATTCATAGTTCTAAATAAATATTTGAATTTTATAGCGACAAAAAACCGAGAAAATCGTGCGGTCAAATGCTAGCGCCTATCGTACGTCGAACTAGGTTGTGTCTCTTTGCATGCTTCAATAGTATATGTATTTGTACACTGGTCGGTTTTTCTAGGGTATGTCATAGCCTTAAAGTCAAGTGCGTTCGAACTACCGCACCAAAGGTTCAGTTTGTACGCATAATTCCTTAACTTAATAAAATTATATTAATGAAATAAAAGAAACTTTGCCAGAGTTTGCCACCGGACAGTAAAATTACTGTATTTAATAATGCCACATTATTTGAATAGTGCGCCCGTACTAAAATAAAGTCATCCAAATTATTTTAATGTAAAATTATAAAACAATAAACTTGTACTTATAACTTCTTTTGTTTAAGGATTTATATTAAATAAGAGTTGCATTAAATCAAAGTAGTTAACGTTAAATCCTTTTGCGCTATCTTCATAAGAATTGATAAGAAAAATAAACAAGCGCCGATGACCATCAAGTTTTTTTTTAACTATTTCATTAATATTTAAACATATTTAGTAAATTAAATACTGACCCATGCAGTGGCTCTCACGTCAATACCTATAAAATCTCGCCTCTCATGGATTTTCCTGGCAGCAAACAGTATGTTGGAATTTTTCGTTTTATTTTATGATTGCTCGCTCTGCCGCGGAGAAATATTAGCTCAGCGAAATTGCTCGTAAAAATGTCGTTTTCTTTCCACAGGGCTACGCACTGTAGATTGTTCGTCGCCTTTTGTAAAGACTACGTCTGTTCAACTTGAGTCCTTAGGATTGACCGTTGGCAGGAGAAACCCTTGCAATAATATATTTTATTAGAATTGTTTCATTGGGTTTAATTTGTTAAATGCCATTATTTTAAGTGTTCCCACTAATAATATAAAAAAATGAAATATCACCAGATTTGATTCATATTTAAATAATTACGAAATTTGTCTTTTAACACACGTGCTTTGCTATTTAACACTCGTGCTAAGCTATACTCATGTTAAAAAGTTCTTGCATTCGCGCCAATTCCATAAAAAGCTATTAGCAAATGACATTTTAGCCTTAGCCTTCTAGAGTGGTATAATAACTATTAGGTATAATAACAGAGACACATAGGTCAAACTAAACAATAGCTTACACTTAATGAAAATACCACTAAAATAACAGCACAGAGGTTTTTATAATTGGAACAACCGAAATACTTCTATATGTAACTGAAATGAGAACTCGGTCTAGAGGCGCTCGGTAGCCGATAGAGATATTAAACTTGCTGAAGCTCACTTACGTGACGGTGACTTGGTGATAAATGTTGGTAAACAAACTTTTTAACAAAAAAAACAACCGCCTTAAAAAAGATGCAATAAAAAGGGAAAAATAATTACTAATTTCCAAAAATCTGATCTGAATTACAGTTCGAAGTTGGTTTCTATGTACCTTAGATTTGATAGCACACTTCACTTGCATGAAAGCAACTTTAAACTGTAATTCAGATCAGATTTTTGGAAATTAGTAATTATTTTTCAGTATTCAGTTAATGTTTATACCTTTTGTAGTGCATCTTTCTAAAGCCGGTTGTTTTTTTTTTTTGTTTAAAAGTGTTAATTTTTTCACTTTTCAGCGACGAATTGCTTCTTTTTCTTTTGAAGTTGGTTAAAAACTAAGGCCATACCAGCCATAATGAATAAGATTACCATTATAAAATCGTAGCTCACTCTCATCAATGCTTCCATAGAAAATTCTCTATTATTCTACATAAAATCCTTATGAAATATTATATACAACTCGCGCTTGCCGAATCTATTATTGATAAAGGCCTAAGTAGTTACGGTAAATATACGCAAAACATCACTAGATTATAAATGTATAGGTTGCAAATTGTACCTAGAAAAATAAGAAGTAGGTATATGCTAAATAAGGATTATTCCATACAATTAAATATTGTAAGATAATTCACATCCAAACCATCAATTTTAAAAGAAGAATATGATAAAATATGTATGTATCCCTACCAGACACCCTACAGTAAGACAATTAATTCCCTTTAGAATATTTCCAAATCCAAAATCCAAATCCAATAAAAATATATTAACACCCGTGATCACAATAATTGTGGTATACGTTGTAATGAATATATATTACTTAAAAAAAAATAATTTGCCTGCTATATTGTCGTTGTATATTCAAAATATATACTTAAATAGCCATAAGAATGTAGCATAAGATTAAAAAATATTTTGTAAAGTGTAAAAGTAAGCAACCCGAAATTTATAATAACATGTGCTGTACGCTGTATAACGTACCTATCTATTCTATTGTGTAGGTGCATGTATTATACAGGGTAACCTAGAAATTAGTGGTGGAGCCGTTAAGGGATGATAGTATGGGGCAATTCCAGTCGATATTACTATTAGACCTACTGTCTTTAAGTTATCCCTTTCCAAGATATTCCTACGTAAAGAATTTTCCAAAAAAATCTACTTATAATCATAAAATAGCTATAAATCCTAAAAATTGGTCTTTGTGGCTCATTCCTTTGTTGTTTTGCAACAAAGATATTCTAAATTAGGAATATTATTAGTCAAATCTTCGTATTTGTCGGTATCTAAAATCGTTAAACCAATCATTAAATGGCAAAGAAATACGGTGACTGCCTATAAAACGTCAATTTTTATAATAAATAATCAATAAACATCTACGATTCATTACCTTTCAAATGAGGTATTAAAATCGATTAAGAAACCATGAAGATATAACTTATAATAAACTGAAAGGAAAAAGCAATTAAAATCATAGAATAGTATTTATTAAAAAAAAAGAAAACAGTTTTACAGTTCATTTTCAAAATGCTTCTCCCTATTTCTAATGCAAGCTCGTGCCCTTCTTATCACACCCGTTTTTACAACACTCGAATCTCTGGGCTCCCTTTGCATATCCTGCGCTGCGTTGATAATTCTTTCTCCTGGACTTTTGTGATTATTTTCGTCGACCCATGACTGTTCCCTGTTTTCTGTGATTCTTTACGATTTGGCTGCTTTATGACTGATTGTCAGGTTAATCTGACTAAAAATGGCTGATAGAGAAAGAAGAATACCGTATAGTATCGAAGAATACGCAGATATTCTTTTTTATTACGGAGCTGAGCCAGAGGGAACGCTGAAGAAGCTCGCCGTCGAAAATTGGCTGGACCAACAATTCCCCAATCGATTGGTTTGGTAGAGGTGGTCCAATACCATGGCCACCACGTAGTCGCGACATTACACGCATGGACTTCTTTGTGTGGAGGCGAATGAAAAGTCTTGTATACGCTGCTGAGGTTCCTGTACCTAATATTGAAGACCTGCGCAATAGAATTATAAACGCAGCGCTGGAAATGCAAAGGGAGCTCAGAAATTCGAGAGTTGTGAAAACGGGTGTGATAAGAAGGACACGAGTGTGCATTAGAAATAGGGGCGGACATTTTGAAAACGAACTGTAAAACTGGTTTATTTTCAATCCATACCATTCTATGATTTTTATTTCTTTTTCCTTTCATTATATTATTTTTCTTCTGAACCGATTTTGGATTTTAATACCTCATTTGAAAGGTAATGAAACGTAGATGCGTTTTAATCATTATGTTTGCTATAATTTATGGAGCATTTTTTGAGTAAATCGACGTTTTATAGTCAGTCACCTTTTTTTTTATTTAATGATTTAGTTGTAATCGATTTTCGCGTAATATACCGACAAACACAAAAAGTTGACGATTAATATTCCTTATTTAGAATATTTTTGTTGCTTAACAACAAAAGACCAAGTTTTAGGATTTATAGCTATTTTAAGATTTTTAGTATGATTTTTTTGTAAAATTCTTTCAGTAGGAATATCTTGGAAAGGGATAACTTTAGGACAGTAGGTCTTATAGTAATATCGACTGGAACTGCCCCATACTATCACCCCTTAACGGCTCCACCGCTAATTTCCAGGTCAACCTGTATATATAATAAATATACATAAATATATGTATGTATGCATGTATGTATATATATATATGAACACATGCAAGTACAAGCGAATACATTGTCCAGTCACTCAAACCTACGGAAGTTTTTAGTTGAATAATTTATGTCAAATTATTTTATATCATTAAAATGGGGACAATAAACTAAAAAAATTAAGAAAAACATATTTATTTGGTATTTGGCCAAGGTTACTTTTAGAACAATTAGATGCTTTTATTATAATTTGACTTTGTATCTTGAAGGAAGTTAGTGAGTGTGTATAGGTATTTATGTACAAAACTTACATAGGGAACACTACTTCAATTTCTCAGTTATTTTGTAATCCATTGTAAATAACTCAAATCTATTGTTTATTTGAATAAAGAATGATGATTTTGATTTTTTTTACTACTCGCAGGGTTTATATTTTTAGTAACTTTTACGTTGTCGTCTTGAAGGAGTGCGACGTTTGGAAACTAGACAGGTGTTACCTAATGATAGCAAGTTATAAACTTAATAAATATATTATATAAATTTAATTTTTATGAATAAAAATATTAATTTAATTTACTTTGAAGCGAATCAAAAATGCCGACGGAGATTGTTTTGAGATAAATACAAGTTACGTGGCTCGTAAAGCGTCTTGTCTTCACCGGGCAAGGTTCGGTAGGAGGGGATTGCCGTCGAGACGGCGGGAATCAAAAGTGATTACACGGTTTTTGACATTACACCGTCTTAACACGATCCAGTACATGTGATTTTCATTCTTTTCTTAGTTTGTAAACATGAAGGCTTAAGTGAAATATATTTTTGTGACTTTTAACTGTATAGGTAGCTCGGGAGGGACTCGTGGCCCAGTACTACAAGTATGTCGGGTGTAGTAGTAGCGCCTCTTTTTCTGAGGTCCTCTGTTTTTCATATGGAACGTTAACTGTCAGTCCTGGCTTATATGATGACAGCATTGTAGTTTGACAAGAAAGCGAAGTTAGAGGCCTCGTAGCCGGCTTAAAAATTCTGATAGTCAAGTGGCCACTAGATCGACAACGTCTGCCGATTCGCACTGTGCCAACGCCGGGGACTAAAGCCTAAGCCCTCTTTTTCTAAGGAGAGGCCTGTGCCAACTAGTAAAGACAAACTACGGCTGAGGCAACAACTACTTAGATTCTATATATTTTTTTCGGGATTTATAATTGAAAGGCTCCGCAGCTTGCTCAGGTTTGCGTTTCCTTCTTCCTCCCCTTTTCTTCTTCTTTTTCGGCTGCACTGGAGCCGTGTTCTGCTGAGGATTGTTAGCAGGTGCCATCAGTTTGGACTTTTTCTGTGTGGCTTCGATAGTAGATTTTTGGGGGAGGGCGGTGCCGGTCCTGGTTAGCGCCACTGTCCCAGCTTTCTTATTTCTGGCTTCTCTCTTGAAGACCGGGCAGAAGACGTTATTTGCAGCATGTGGGCCGCCGGAATTAACACATGTGGGTGTCTGTTCTCGAGGTCTTTCGCAATCTCGTGCGAAGTGCTCTTCGCCGCATCTGACACAGGCAATTTTCCGGTGACAAGCATGTGATGAGTGGCGAAATTGCTGGCAACGGTGACACTGCGCAGGTCCGCGTTTTCCCCTCCAGGCGTCGATTTTTATACCAGGCATATTTAACAACTCTGTTATTTCATATATACTTGGAGTTATGTCCGGCGTGCGCCGATTTTGTCCATGGAATATACAGCCCGGTCTTCCTTGACGGGCTGATATGTGTCGGATGTACTCGGGTTCATAACCGAGGTCTTCGAACTCCTTTTTTATTGAATCCGGGTCTGTGTCGGCCGGCAATCCCTTTATTGCCACCTTCAGGATCCTTTCTGATGGAAGTTGGTATGAGAACTAAGAGACGTCTTCCAGCGTCGACAAGTACTTTTGGACGATACGGTACTCTTGATCCTCTGTTGGGGAAAAACGGACTCCATTCTCCCTTAAGGCCTTGAAATTCTTCTGCCAGTCTGGTAGCGTTTCCACCACCAACGGAGGGTATTTTTCTTTTATGGCCTTACCAGCCGTAAAGGCTTGGCTCGAGGTAAGCGGCGAGTTTGTTCCTGTTGCGCAGCCGCATACGTAATAGCAGGTGTCGCGACGGTCGGCGTCGCAACGGTCGGAGTCGCAACGGTCGGCGTCGCAACGGTCGGTGACGCGGCGCTTGGCCTCGCGGCGGGAGGCAACACCTGCTATTACGTATGCAGCTGCCACAACAGGAACAAACTCGCCGGCGTCGCGGCGTATCGCGTCGCGGCGGACGGTACCGCAGCGAACAGCGACGCGGAGGATGGCCTCGCGGCGGCGGTCGGTGTTGGCTGGGTTTTTGTGGCTGGTTGAGTACTAGGTCCTTTACGGGGGATTGTTGAGGTAGAAGGCGGGCCCATGGCCGGGGTTTTGAACGGGGGCGCATCCGGCAACCTCAAGATTGGCGGTGAGTCTTCGCTTCCGACGCGCACGACGGGCGTGGAGTCACTTGGCCCCGTTTAGGTCCATGTTCCATCCTTTGAAGTGGAAGGCAGGGATTCTGTGATCGATCGGTGTAATATCGGGTCTCTGCGAGGAATGGCCGATGATTTAGCAGTATAATGGCGCGAGGAAGCGACACAGTGGCGCTTCGACTCGCTGTCTTCATCGTCTGTGGAACGTCTCATTTTCGTGAATGTGGAAGCCATCTCGATTCCTCTACAGCTTCCATGTCAATAGGAGCGAGGGGAGCAATTGCTTCCTGCTTCCTTATCTCTTCTTTCTTATATTGGACGCTCTTTATGAGTATATCCATCGTCGAGTCGGAGAGTATGCCAGAACGAGCGATTCGCGAAATGACGATCACATCGAGTTCTAGCGCACTCTTGGCCGTTTTCCTCGAACGTTGGAGTACTGGGTTTATACATTGTGGTTTCCCCGCACTGGGAAACGAGAGAGGTAACTTATCTCGATCGTCTCCGCTCATCTTCAGGTCTCCAGATGGCTTTTACGGATTTGTTGAATCGAAGTGGGGCGGAGCAAAGTGCGACCTACAGGCAGGTGGCTTCCATTTTCTATACTGTCTGACCCCCGGGGCTTGGCGCTGGTGCAAGACCGGGTTTCAGCCACAGGAGGGGTTACCACCTACCCGGCCGACTAATTGTGTTGCTATCCCCTCAGCGCGACGGCGGCACACCGACGAACTCCGGAACGATTTTTACGAAATCGGCAGAGCTACAATTTCGAACGGTCTGAACACTTAATACAGGAAGGCTCCGACGTTGCCCATCCCTAATATCCCCAATAGTAAGGGTTGAAGGGTAACGGGGGTTTTATAGGGGTAGAGAGTATCGCAACTGGCAGGTAGCATAGTGAGTAATTTGTCCCATACGCCCTAATTGCGCAAATTAACATGTTGGTACTTGTTTTATTTGATGGTGTTGATGTTTTTTTTAAAGCTTAGGTTTCAAGCTTTCAAATGTCATATTATTTTAATTTTAATGTTGTATACTTTTATTTAGAACAATGTTTGAATGTAGACGTAGCGCTTGAGTCGATTTGGTTGCTCGCGAGTGTAGAACCTACAAAAGACACATTTTGTTTTCCGTAACATTTTTAATCAAACCAAGTTTCAGGATTATCTGAGCATTGTAGTTTCCATAAATTTCCTCGTGTCTTACAAAAAGGATTATTTTTACGATAAAAATAATTTATGTTACTCGTAAAGTTGAAAACTACACAAAGTCGAGAAGCAGGCGACGCGACCGTTACGTGACTAAATAAGGTTTTGGATAGGAATTTGAAAAAAGTTGGAGAGAAAATGTAGTTGTTTTCTAGTGTCTGTCCGTCAGGATTTTGTATTTTGGAATAACTGTTAATAATTTTGTTTTTCAACCTTGAGCTTTTTGATCACTATTGCTGGTAAATATTAGGTATTGCTGCAGATACATAATTAATTTGTGAATCTTTCTTTACTTTTTCATACGTCTCAGCTGTTGTACACCCAAATGCAGAGGCATAGGCCTCCCCTTAGAGAAGAAGGCTTAGTTATAAAGACATATAAAAGAGGCTTAAGTCCAACAGTGGGCCCGGCTGAGACGACGATGATAATTTCTGTCAAAAAGTTTCTGTTTCAAATTCACAAATAAATTTACTTGAGAAACTATATCACAATAATAACAAGTGTATCCTTATTGTGACGGACTCGCCTAAGCCTTGAAAGGTAAAGAAATAATTATTTATGAAATAAAAATAGTACCTAAAATTTTCATGAGAAACCATAAAAGAACTATAAAGCAACAACATACTTAATCTTAATTAGAGTTTAGGGAAAAGTTGCTTTAAAAACAATGTAAAACATGAAAAAAAAGTATATAAAAGTCAACTAAATATCTTTAGGTAGAGATCACTTATTGTACATTAATAACAAATAATTTATTTTAAAAAGAAGTACTTACGTTATATCTATGTCGATTAAAATGTTGCTTAAAATGCTTAATTTTGGGGTACATCGAGTACACACTAATTTCCCTGATCGACCATTAAGAATAGCCACGAAGCTGACACGCCTTGTTTAAACCTTATACAGGTTAACCTATTTTGACGGGCAACACTTATAGAGCAATCTATCTATACGGTTCGCCACCGAACAAGAATTTATACCCCAAAACAAGAATGTATACCTCA
Source organism: Apoda limacodes (assembly GCA_946406115.1). Lineage (NCBI taxonomy): Eukaryota > Metazoa > Arthropoda > Insecta > Lepidoptera > Limacodidae > Apoda > Apoda limacodes. The sequence continues at coordinate 17,953,726 of OX291548.1, read as the reverse complement.
AAACAAGAATTTATACCTCAAAACAAGAATTTAACCTCAAAATAGAATTTATACCTCAAAAAATTTTACGAGTTCGTAATCATTTATTTCTAATCATGATTATCATCTTAGGCTTTCGTCCGCCACCGTTGAGTCTTTCGTTTTTCTTTTATACATTTCCACAACAGCAGGTCTTTAGCCACCTGGATCAATACCCTTCCCGCGGCTCTGACCAGATCGTCTGTCCACTTGCTAGGAGACCGTTTCTCTACTGCGTCTGTTTGGTTATCGTTTCGACAAGCAATTTATTCTAGCCTGCCCATTACTAACTATGCGAGAAAAGACCATTGCCACACTAGTTGTCGGTGACTTTAATCTTCGATGAATTGTTTCATTACAGATTTCATCGCGCAAAGAAACACCTATCACAGCTCTTTCGATATCTCGCTGAGTAACTTAATGCTCAATTGAATGTACGGTAACTGGTGGAAACATATACTTACTGATTTAAGAAAAAAAAAAGTTGCACTCCGGGAGTGCCGGCAGAAGTGAAAACCTTTACACGCGATTCGCGCTTAACACTCAAATATGTCACAAGACATGTCTTTGACATTTTCAAGAAATAATAATGTTTGTTTATTTCCTTTTTTGACGTTGTATATTTGACATCGCAATTTGTCATAGAATTAAAATTCCATATCCAACCTCCCTGTACTACTCATAATTGAGAATACTAAAAATAAAAATTATAATAGGCGTGGCATTACGGTTTCCGTATTTTACAAAGACAAAGATGCACTTTGTTCAATTTCAATATTTTAAACACTTTATATACACGAATACACAGCAGTATGGCCACTACACAGATGGTCGAGCCATCAGCTGTCATCCATGGATGCGCGTAGCACGCTGTAACATAAACACACACGACCATTCGCGCAAGCGCCCTGCGCCGCCTAAACGAAACAGCAGGCGCAGGCATACATTTTCGCCGCGCCGTAGAAAGAGAGGGGGATACTCCCTCTCCTACGCCGCGCCAGCTGTTTACTCTCCATCCGTCTTACGAATTTTCACGATCAGGACACGTGACCTGACGCGAGTTTATCATTTTTTACCCATACCAAAAAAAGTGCACAACGCCGCTAAAGAAGTTTTCACTTCAATAAAAATAATTATTGGGAAACTAGCTTTTGCCAGCGGCTCTCCCCGCGCTAATTTCGGTTATCTCCGTGGGATTTCTGCGGCAAGTGGAAGATAGCTATAATAAGCCATAGCTGTAGCTATAGTGCATTAACGTAAAATTTGGATATTTTTTTTTCTGCGAGAAGTTTAGAATTTACTTGAATAATATAAGTCTATGTCCTTCTCCATCTCTTTAACTATCTTAGTGCCAAATTTCATCTCAATTGGATGCTCCCTTGCGACGTAAAGTAAGGACAAACAAACAAACTCACATTCTTTACTTTTAATTTATAATATTAAGTATGGATAAACAATGAATATTGATTGTTCCTGCACACTGAAAAACCGGCCTAATGCGTATCATACTCGCCCTAAGAGTATTTTCAGTGATATGCATGTTTTGTGTGACCTTACGTATGAAATCTATAAAAAAGGTATACATTATGCGAAAACACCCTAAATTAAGATTTCGTTGAATGAGAATTATTGTGGTTATCTGTAAAACTTGTAAAGCAATATGGTTCAAAATAATTTTGCTTATAGGTACTGATAATGCTCTATAATCATTATTCTTTTTTGGATTTTTTAAGTTAGGGGCGGGACACAAATTCTTCCGTTTGATAAGCCATCAATTCACAAAGCAAACATCCTAGATGAAAAAAGAACTTTAGATTTATTTGTATTATTTAGATTAATTTTTGATTTATATTATTTTAGTTTAATTTTATGTTACATAGAGTTTGTTTAATGATGTGATAACGGTTATAACCGACTTCAAAACTGTAAAACAAAACAAATATATTTGTTATAGCAATATTCTCTTGAAAAAAAAAATATGTGTTCCTTTTTTCTTTTTGAGGTACAGAACCCTAATAATTAAAAATATCTCAATGGGGTGCTGAAAAAGTGTAATTCTTAGTTCCATGTATAGAGAGCTACCCAGAAAAAAATAGCGCCTTTCTAAGATGCAAACGCGGTTACAAACGGATGGACTGACAAGACGAAACTTTATTGTTTTTTTTTTTATTGTCATTTGGCTACGAAACTCTCAAAAGGTAAAAAAAATTAAATAAACACTCCACAGACGTTCTACATGCTTCCATAAATAATATATTTTGTTCTATTACTTACGTATCAATAAGGTTGTGCCTGCCTTTGCTGATTGTACGAGTAACATGTTCGCAAAGAGAACTAATCAGCTAATGGTTCTTACCTCTCATGAAGTAAATAGGTACACAAATAAACCTTGTCTGAATATACATGGAATGTATTTGACATTGCTTTATAAAGTATGTAGTCGGTGGTGGCCGAGGGGTTTAAATTTGACTTCACGTCACTTTGCGGAGGGTCGAACCCCGGGGTCGGCGTGTACCTATAAATCTTTTTTTAATTTTCAAGTACACAGATTTATTTATTCAGACCACTGGCTTTTCGGTGAAGGAAAACATCGTCAGGAAACCTGCAAACGTCAAAAAAAACAAAAAACACGTATGTGAAGTCCACAATCCGCAATGGGCCCACGTGTGGACCAAATCACCCTCGGACGTATGAAGGCTGGCAAGCAAGTATATCAAGTATCTTGTACATAATCATTTTGTAGATCGATACTAGAGTGTTTTTATTAAAAAGATATAAAAAAGATCTTTCGGCACATAAGCGTAAATTACACAGGTGGTGAAAGGTGTCGATTGTTATGTCTTTGACACATCTGCCAACGCTTAAAACAAATATTTGAAACTATAATTACCATTGCAACAAAATATCAGGACTTCTCTATAGAGATCAGACTTTTTGCCAGGACTTTTAAATTTTCCGTATGGTAATCCTATGCGGAAGAGAACCAAAGTCATCGACGCTAGATCTGCAAGCTTGAGTTGTACTTGCTGGTAATGTCTACTGAAGAATCGATGTCTGATGAACTAAGATGAATAAAATGAAGTTAGCACGTTCGACAACCTGAAAGATATTGCACCTAGCCTTGAGCCGGTGGTGGCTGGATGCAGAAGGCAGGTGATCGAAAGACGTGGTGCGCCATGGAGGAGGCTGATGTTGACCAGTGGACCTTTATACCCTGAAATTATATTAAAATTACGTTAATTCCTTAGTAAGGCTTAGCTACCGAGATAGAGCCTAAGAGAGATCGCAAAAATAATGGAAGAATTCATGTATTAAACATTTAAGAATGTTAAGTAAAGCATGTTTAAGTCTTTTTAAGTTAGGTTTTGAGGTTTACAAAGTTGTATATAAAATAGTACATATTTAGTTTATATTGATAATACTACTGATGCTAAATGTGGTCATTTTTTACAGAAAATCAATCATAATTTAGAAATATACCAATGTTAAAAAATTGCCTTACTGCCACGTAGCGTAAAGGAATAAAAACTTTACGCTAGTGAAATTTTGTTTTGTCTTGTTATAATCGTCAAATCAGAAAATCCAGTTTAAATAAACTGCCAATGATTTCCTATTTAGCATCCCGTAAAAAATAGACATCTTTCATCTTGACATTCAAAATGGCTGTCACAATTTTTTTTTGGCGATCATAATAACAGCTTTATATCAACATAATGAGAGAATGTCTTCTTAGAACAAATTGGCGATAGAAATCGTAATGAGAATAATATTTCACAGCCGGCAGCGACGCCATATCGAAGGAATGTTAAACATAGTTCCAATTTTCACTTACTAAAATTATTTTAAGTTAACAACGTATTATCGAACTGACATTTTTGTTACAATCAAGATAAAGTAGAGGTTTTATCAAAAAACTTTAGCAGTTAACCTCAGTACAATAAATCTCGTATCAAAATGTAAATTTATTTTATTTGTATTCTATTTTTTCGAAGCGCATATTTATTGTTTAATAACTCGCAAAATTCACTCTTAAGAAAAAAATACTAATAATATTTAAGCACGAATTTTAAATGAAATTTTATTTAAAAACAAAAAACTCACGTTCAGTTCCTGGTGAAAATCCTTGAGGGCAAGAGAATTTTATTAATGTTGATTACATTCTTACTCACTGAAAGACAATATAATCTTCGATATAAATTTTTCCCTATTCTCGAAGCACTAGTTCTATTGAGTTTAGCTCTTGATATCAAAATGCATCTCTAAAATCGAAGCTACAAAAGGCGCAATAAAAGCTGTTCAATTAGAGCAATTTGTGGTGTTGGGCCATTACATTCATGTAGACCTTTGTTTAAAAGACTAAAGATATAGACACTTGCTTCTCTTAACATACTTGAAATAGGTCTCTTTGTAAAGAAAAATGATTATATTTAAGTATAAAAAAGCCAATGATGGATTAAAATATAGCTCAAGAGATATCACAAAATTAAAACTAGAATCGTGTAAAAGCACTCTATATCAAAAAAAATGTTACATCACGTCAATTATGGTGTTCAATAAGATACCTAAAGACATCAGAGAGCTTACAATAAATCATTACAAATACAGACTGCAGCAATGGCTTGTGGATCGATGCTTTTATACGTTAAAAGAATTTCTCGAGTATAAATAACCAAGTGTGATAATTTTGTAAATTAAGATAGTGTAAGAATAATTTTGCATGCCTTAAGAAGGTGAAACATGTTTTGTACTTAAATACTTTAGAACCATCATATGTAACCGTGTTTCTTACAAATAAATCTATTTATTTATTTATTCATAATACAGGCCTGCAGTTACAGAACCTTTCTATACAAAATACTATAAAAATGCTAATGTGAAGTTCCGTTTGTTACATACATACATAACATCACGCCTGTTTCCCAGAGGGCTAGGCAAGGTTATCCACTATACGAGTACATACCTTAAATATACAAGCAAAATACAAGTAAAACAATGACATAGAGAGTGCAGTGAGTGACAACCCTGCTTTAAGTGAAGGGAAAAAAATAAACCCTGCACTATGAAATATTTTAAATGCTTTCAAGATATGTTAAAGTGGCTATTTATTACCTTTTCCTTAAATATCACGAAAACACAAGCGCTTCCAAAATCAGGACAAAAACCCTTTTTAGATGTAATCGCAGCACTAATAAGTAAATAAATAAATCACTCCGAGCCTTAAGGGTAAACGCCGCAGATTGTTCTAATACAAAATTAATTTTGCCATAATCTCCGTAGTTTTCTAAAATTTACGTTAAATTTTGATTTAAAAAAAAAACAAAAATCTAAGAGCTCTTCATTTTTGGTTTCATGAGATTCTGGTAAACCATTATTTTTTATTATTTTTGCAAAGGTGCCGGAGTTTTTGTATGGAACAACTTCAACAAAATATAAAAAAATTATGGCTTATCAGAATCGCATAAAACCATAAACCACGATCACTTACTTTTTTGTTTTTTTTTTTAAAACCAAAGAAACAAAGTAAAAAGCGTAACACTTCCAACCCTAGTAAAATCAAAGTTAAGGAAAAAAACAAAAATGAAGCAAAAAAGGTTTTCCAAAGTTTTGTGAAGTTACTAAAGTCATTTAAAATGTAATTCAAACAGTGTAATAGAATCGTTCACACTAAGGATTGCTACGAACCGTAAGGGGTTCAGGTAGAAATTAACGCAGAAAATAAGAAAAGTTAAAACGAGTTTCCACCAAAGGTTAAATTGGTGCTTAAGAACAAACCTTCATCTTTTTATCGAGTGCCATCCAAACTTCTCAATTAAGAATTCTGTTAGTGTTTCTCGCCAGGCTTGCCTTGACAGGAAATTTGCGTCGTACACAAGAAAATTCGTAAAAAAAATCCCTGAAGCCTGTTTAATTTTAAGGTGATTCATAACGCCAATTATCAAACTTTGAACCCATTGAAATGCTTATAGAAGATTAATAAAAATTATAAAAAAAAATATATGGTTATTTATCTTTTATTCTTCTTTAATATGCATCTTTCAATATTTCTAAGGTATAATCAATTAAAATAGAAAAGATTATAAAACAAAAAACAGCCTAATCAAACACAAAATTTTGTGTCGACTAAAAAGTCTTCAACTTTATTACCTTAAAAGTCACAAATATATACAATGTATCGATTAATTTACAAATTGGTCATTTAATTCATTTTCTTAATCAATATTTACAAAGCTTTTTGTGCTGTTTACGTCTGCGCGGCGGACGCAATTTGAGGGCGGCAAAAAAAAAACATTGGCCCGCTGTTGATGAGGTTTGAGAACCTTGAGGAGCATAATTACACAATACGAAGTATTATAAAACTTGTGACGTGACTGTTGATTCAGTCACTATATTTAGAATCGTTCTTGGTGACGTAATAGCTAAGCATAAATATGCAAGTGTCACGAAATGAAGGTAATATTAATACGTGAGCCGATATTCGATTTCTATTTTTATATTTATCAAAGCATGATTAGACTTTGGCACACAAGATTTTATGTACGACTGAGAAAAAAACGATATACGGGAAAACCGGACGTTTTATTTTATTTTTTTAGTAAGATTAGAAATAAAACGTTTTGCGCTCTTGGCGATAAAGTGGGCTTTTTAGCGCAGATTTGAACGATAAGAAAGCCTTTCCGAGCGAGTAATATGAAAAATAATAATAAATAGTTCATTATGCTTATAAAAATCCACTCGCGTAGTCAAGTATTGTATTTTAACAGTATCTATTTCATATCTATTCTAGGACAAAATATATTTAAAAACGACTAAATATAACACTAACGTAAGTTAATAAATGATATTATTATAGCCTCAAGCAAGCTACTTATGAGCAAGAGATACTTGGTTTTGACCTAATGAATCAATTTACCTATCTCAGCATCGCATGCTTGTTTTGATCTAGAATCTAGGTTCAATTGTCTACAGACGGGTAGTCAAGTATTGACACTACAGAGTATAAGCACTCCTTATCAAATGAAATGTTGACTGAAATGAAAATGAAATGTGTGTTTATTCCTACACTAGCCTTTCCCGCAGCTCCGCCCGCACTAAATTCGGTTACTGGCGTCGGATTTCTACGGCAACTACTTGTTTAAAGTAAGGAAGTTTGCTATAGCAAGCTATAGATATATGCTATGCAGGTTGAATTCGGTTTTAGTTATTCCTGCAGGAACTTAAGTAATAGTGATCTATATCCTTCTCCGTCTCGTCAACTGTGCCAAAGTAAAGCACAATTGGATGTTCCATTTCGTCGTGAAGGAGCAAAAACAAACGCAGTTTTTAAAATATTTCGCCAATTTATTTAGGTGTCATCAGTCATATATATATTATTGTATCGCTATATTAAACGCCGGACGGTGAATACGAAAACAAAGCACTCGTCACCTACGGAAAGGCGTGCGCAGGCACAGCGCAGTGCCATTTATGACCAACTGAAACGCGATTGACGCGAATTTTGAAGTACCAAATTTTCTATTTGCGGGATCCGCGGATAGTGGACCTTTATAGCCTGAAATGATATTAAAATGACGTTGATTCCTTAGTAAGGTAGCAACCTAGGTGAAGCATAAAAGAGATCGCAAAACAATGAAAGAATTCATGAAATGAACGCTGAAGAATGTTAAAGTAAAGCATGTATAAGTTAGATTTTGAGGTTTTACAAAGTTGAATATAAAAAACTACATATTTAGTTTATATTAATAATACTACTGATGCTAAATGTGGTCATTCTTACAGCAAATCAATCACCATCCTTGTCATTTTGGTTTCGTCTTGTTTTAACCGAAAAATCATATAATCCAGTTTAAATAAACTGCCAATAATTTCTCCTATCCTATTTAGCATCCCGTAAAAAATAGACACTTATTTTATCTTGACATTCAAAATGGCTGTCACAATTTTTTGGCAATCATACTAACAGCCTTTGCGAGCAAACATTCATGTTAATTAGAGAATGCCTTCTAAGAACAAATTGGCGATAGAAATCGTAATGAGAATAATATTTCACAGCCGGCAGCGACGCCATATCGAAGGAATGTTAAACATTGTTCCAATTTTCACTTACTAAAATTATATTAAGTTTACAACTTATTATCAAACTGACATTTTTGTCAGAATAAAGATATAAAAGCCGAGGTTTTATTGAAAAACTTTAGCAGTTTACCCCATTACAATAAATCTCGTATTAAAAACTAAAATAATTTTATTTGAATTCTTTTTTTTTCGCTGCGCATAGTTATTATTTAATAACTCGCAAAATTCTTTCTTGAGAAAAAAGTAACGCATATTATGCGTTATTTCATTCAATTTTTGAAAAACTCACATTTGGTTTTCGTTAAAATCTCTTAAGTTTATTAGTTCTTGATGAGAATCCTACAGTGCAAAATCTAACTATATAGAATTTGATAGGTTTTATAGGCTTAACAAAATTTTATCATGCAATATGTAATCAATAAAAAAATTTTTACTGTAAGACAATTTCTTCGTTTAAAATTATTCCCTATCCTTAAAGCACTAGGTCTATTGATTAAGGCGAATACGATTCGCGGCATCTCGCGTAAAACTATTAAGTAGTAAAAACATTTTTCAGGATTTTGGCAAACCATAGACATAGATATTCGAGTTGAGATCATGTCTTCAAAATTTCGTAATGTTTGATTGGTAAGCGTCAAACATAAGTGAAAAATTGTTTTGTTTGAAGCACGCTGCAAGGCGCTGCGAATTGTAGTCTCTTCAGCTTTTGATATCTAAATGCATCTCTCAAATCAGAGCTACGAAAAGCGCAATAAAAGCTGTCCATTACACAGTCCTTCAGTAATCTTACGGAACCTTTCTATAAAAAATACTATGACAATGCTAGGGTGATGTCCCGTTTGTAACATACATACATACATAACGTCACGCCTGTTTCCCAATGGGCTAGGCAGTGTTATCCACTATGCATACCTTAAATAAACAAGCAAAAAAACTAAAACGACTAAAAAAACTAAAAATCCAAAAATAAAATTAACAGTTTCTTTTAGCTTAATTTCTAACGAAAACTTACTAAATCTGAGTAGGTGCTAAAGAAACAACCAACTGAGTAATTCTCCCATAGTTTTATCGCAGCATTGAGGAAAATCGTTAGCACCTACAGTGCTAGATTCTACCTACTTAGTGTTATTAAAATGAGTTTCAAATATACACATTGAAAACAAAATTGCATTAAAGTAAACCAATGACATTGAGTGTGCAGTGAGCGACAAAGACCCTGCTTTAAGTGAGAGGAGAATAAATAAACAATGCACTATAAAAAAAATTAAATGCTTTCTTTTTCGAAAACCATTTCAGATACAACCGTGGCCTCGAGATATGTTAAAGGGGGCTATTACCTATTTCCTAAAATATCACGAAAACACAAGTGCTTCCAAAATCAGATCAAAAACCCTTTTTAGGTTTAATCGCAGAACTAACAAGTAAATAAATAAATCACTCCGAGCCTTAAGGGTAAAAGCCACAGATTGTTTTCATACAAAATGAATTTTGCCATAATCTCCAAAGTTCCCTAAATTTTACTTTACATTTTGATTTAAAAAAAAAAGAACAAAAATTTAAGTGCTCGCCGTTTTTGGTTTCACGAGATACTGGTAAACTATTATTTTTTAATATTTTCGGAAAGGTGCCGGAATTTCTTGTATATAACAACTGCAAAAAATATAAAAAAATAATGGCTTATCAGAATCACATAAAACAATTAACCGTGATCACTTTATATTTTGTTCTTTTTTTGAAAACCAAATAAAATGTGTAGTTCACGGGACTTCGAAGATTATGGCAAAACAATTTTGTAAGAAAAACAATCTGCGGCAAACTTAAGAGTAAGTAAGATCGGCATCCTAACACATTTATTTCTAGACAAAAAGAAGTACAAACAATAACCTATAATAAAGCGTAACACTTCCAACCTAAGTAAAATCAAACTTAAGGAAAAAACAAAAATGAAGCAAAAAAGGTTTTCCAAAGTTTTGTGAAGTTACTAAAGTCATTTAAAATGTAATTCAAACAGTGTAATAGAATCGTTAACATTAAGGATTGCTACGAACCATAATGGGTTCAGGTAGAAATTAACGCAGAAAATAAGAAAAGTTAAAACGAGTTTCCACCAAAGGTTGAATTGATGCTTAAGAACAAACCTTCATCTTTTTATCGAGTGCCATCCAAACTTCTCAATTAAGAATTCAGTTAGTGTTTCTCGCCAGGCTTGCCTTGACAGGAAATTTGCGTCGTAGATAAGAAAATTCGTAATAAAAATCCCTGAAGCTAGCTGTTTAATTTTAAGGTGATTCATAACGCCAATTTTATCAAACTTTGAACCCATTGAAATACTTATAGAAGATTAATAAAAAATATAAAAAAAATATATGGTTATTTATATTTTATTCTTCTTTAATATTCTTCTTTCAATATTCATAAAGTATAATCAATTGAAGTAGAAAAGATTATGAAACAAAAACAGCCTAATCAAACACAAAATCTTGTATCGGCTAAAAAGTCTTCAACTTTATTACCTTAAAAATCACAAATATATACGATGTATCGATTAATTTACAAATTTGTCGTTTAATTCATTTTCTTAATCAATATTTACAAAGCTTTTTGTGCTTTTTATGGGTGCGCGGCGGACGCAACTTGAGGGTCGGCGAGCGGGCGGCAAAAAAAATCATTGGCGAGCTGTTGATGAGGTTTGAGAATCTTGAGGAGCATAATTACACAATACAAAGTTTCTAGTTAATTTTAAAACTTGTGACGTGACTGCTTTTTATTGTGACTGTTGACTTATTTATTATATTAAGAATCAATGTTAGTGACGCAATAGATATTTATGCAAGTGTCACGAAACGAAGGTTATATTAATACTAGAGCCGTTATTGATTTCTATTTTTATATTTTGCGCTCTTAGCGATAAAGTGGGCTTTTTCGCGCAGATTCTAATTTGAATATGTAAAATAATAATATTAAATAGTTTATTATGTATATCAAAATCCACTCGCGCAGTCAATATTGTATTTATTTCATATCTATTCTAGAAAAAAAAAAAAACGACTAAATATAAAGCTAAAGCTAAAGTTGATAAGCGATGAGCCAAAGACGCTAGCAAGCTACTTATCAGCAAGAGGTGCTTGGTTTCGACTTAATGACTCAATTTGCCTATCTTAGCATCGCATGCTTGTTATAATCTAGAATCAGGGTTTAGTTGTCTACAGACGGGTAGTCAAGTATTGACACTACAGAGTATAAGCACTCCTTATCAAATGAAATGTTGACTCTGTGTGTTTATTCCTACACTAGTCTTTCCTGCGGCTCCGCCCGCGCAAATTTCGGTTAGTGACGTCGGATTCCTACGGCAACTACTTGTTGAAAGTCTTGTTAATAGTCTATGCACGTTGAATTCGGTTTTAGTTATTCCTGCAGGATCTTGAGTAATAGGTAGCCTATATCTTTATCCGTCTCGTCAACTATTCCGGTGCTAAAGTATAGGACAAAATGAGGTGAAGGAAGAAAGAAAAAACTGTGTTTTTACAGTTTTTAAAATATTTCGCCAATTTATTTAGGCGTCATCAGTCATATACGTATAACACAAAATATACAGTGTCATACAACTACATCAGCATGTCGACAGTTTTTTTTTAAATGTTTTAACATTGCCATTATTTAAAATACTACTAAAATAATTCGTTTCACTCACACCACACCACACAAATGTAACAAATAATATTGGGTTGTGGAATGAGCTCCCTGCCAAGGTTATTTCTAAGGACTACAGCATTGGGTTCTTTAAGAAACAATTTATTGGATTTTTAAACGGTCAGCAACGCGCGACTGTTACCCGCGGACTAACAAGCGTCCATAGGCCATGGTGACCGCTTACCATCAGGCGGACCGTGTGCTTGTTTGCCACCTTAGTGGTATTAAAAAAAATGTTGTATGTTCCTACTTATACTTGATAGATTTTTAAATAATGGTAATATTTAAAAAAACTGTTAACATACCGATGTAAGTTTATGATTATATTTTGTGTTACGTATGGCGCGTAAATATATTGGTGAAATATTTCAAGAACTGTGCACTGTGTGTTTATTTTATTTTTTTCTTCCTTCACGTCGAAATGGGGCATCCAATTGTATTAAACCTTAGCACCGGCGGCTCGATTCCGTAAAAAGATTGCTAACAATTCTCGTTTGAAATCCATAGAAATAAGATATACATTGCGCATTTGAAATTGCGTATGAATTTCATCGATTGTCGGGAAACCGCAATGTATAAATTATTACTATCGAGAATTGTTAGCAACAACTTACATAATCGAAGCCTGGGTTAGTTGTCGAGACGGAGAAGGATATACATTTTAATTATTATTTATTTAAATCAACAATCAAGTGATTCACTACTTTTACTATGTGTTTCAATATTATTTAGTATTAGTATTATAAACCTCACACGTTTTATAGATGCCATAGCGGTGGAGAGGTGACATTTTTTAGCTTTATTATGATGGTGTGGAGAAATATTGCCTCAATGGAATTGCTCATAAAATAAGTCGTTGTCTTCCAATGGGTTCACGACCCGGTATGACATTATACTCTTCGACCGGATAAGTTTTTACGAAGGTATATTCTTTTAAAAAATCTACCAAAATATGCCTGAATGTCCATTTTGATTTTAGATTTGTCTAATTTTGTCCAATATTTATTATTAGGTATAACAATGCTACTAATATCATTAATGAAAAATTTGTAAGTTAGTATGTTTTTATAGGACTGTATTTTATTCCGCAGAATTAAAAGTTTTTACAGGATCCATAACCAAACTTAAAAATCTTATTTTTGCAAAACACATAACCAAACTTACAAATTCTTATGTATTTAATAATTTGTGCAATAAAGTGTATTCATTCATTCATTCAAACTATTACACCTAGAGCTTATTATATTGCAAACTTCCTTAGATACTACGCCGATAGCCGAAGCAAACAAGATTATAATTATTATTATAGTATCACAATATAAGATTTTTATCGAGATAAATTAATTACAGACATTATAAAGTATATACTGAAAACCCCTGACGAAAGTTGTATTTACTGGAATTTCTTATCAGCCTTATAGGTTCCCACTGTTGGGATACGGCCTACCCTTAACGAGGGCAATTAGAGCCATAGTCTTCACGCAGGCCCAGCGTGGATTCTGGACTTCACATAGGTCTTTTTTTTTAACCTATGTAGGTTTCCTCGCGATGTTTTCCTGCACCAAAAAGCCAGTATTATGAATAATCAATGTAATTGACAAATTAAGAAAAAGACTAATTGAAACACAACGGGTCTCGAACCACCGCCATTTACGACGCAAAGTGAAATCGAAACCCCTCGGCCAACAGTGACCAATCGAAACCCCTTATCCTTACTAGACTTCTACTACTACTAGACACTTTTAATTCAACAAAAACGTTTAAAAGCTAGCATTTAGCTATTTTAGCATTCAGCTAGCAAATTGATGGGCTTAAATTATCAAATATAATTTATTACTTACACCGAAAATATTTGAAGAATTGTGAATGTAAATAGATGCAATTATAAAAGTTATCATGCTAATAGCTACTTCTGAGCCCTTTTGTTATGAAATATTCGACTCGTGGTATTGCCGGGCCATTTTAGGGCGAGGGTACCAACAATGTAACAGATTTTAGAACTCTGAGGACATTTTTCATAAGGCTGAAATTCTCACAAACAAGGTGAAGGAATAGATTGTTCTAAATTGATCTTATATGACGGCATTACATTTACTAATGACTAAGAACTAGAAAAAGGAGAGAAAAATATAATAAAAGTAATAAGGTAATAAAAAAAAAGTTATACCAATAAGTAATTATTAAAAAAACACTATACAATGCGTAATACATATTGGTCATTGCAATTCACACGTATTACATTATTTACCTGGGAGTTGATGTATTTCGAAAATATATTTGTAACGACTTAGGTATGTTATTATCATACCTATGTTCTGCAATCGTAATCCAACCAGTCAGTGCGTTTGATCGCGGCGACAAAATTGTCTAGACGTCGACGAAATTATCTTTAACATCAAAGGCAATTGCCTACTGTTAGAAAAAAAATCATGTTTAGGCTGTGCTTATAGTGAGACCTGTTTCTGATCTAAAGACCCTTGGAAGAAGATTAAAGTATTCTCCTAGCGCGGCGGCTGTTTCAAGATTGTTTTATCCCAAAACCCAAAAATATGTAGAAAGATGTACGAGTTTTTCTAAATCAGTTACAAAGTTTTATCGAAACAACAAGAATAATAACAAAACCTTAAGTCGTAATTGACTTATTACGTTACAAAGGACAATGGATACTCTCCGTACATGATTTGACTAGTTTTACGTCTTTAAGTGCCACATATTACATTTTGTATGCCTGTAGAAAAATAACAAAACCACCCTAAATCGGTTAAAAAAAATTGGGGAAAAGGGAAAACAGGCAAATTTTATGTTATAGGTAGGTATTATAAATGTAAAATAACGGATATAATTATTACCCTTGTAAAATCCATCAATATACCTACCTGCATTACATTGACAGTTAAATTGCAATATTGCTTCAACCACTTGCGTGCCGAGCGTAACATACCCTAGATTCGATTTACACAAGATGCTATCAGTGGCTGTCAAGTGTCAGCAAATCTCTCAGGAATAGATCACGGGACAATAGCAACCAATTTAACAAGTATTTACTAGGTGTTAGTGCAATTGAATTATTATTAGGCTTTCGCACGTCTGAATGAAAGAACGGCGGAACCCTTATAGGTTCACTCATATGTCTGTTTGTCCTGTCACAACCAATTTTCTTCGAATCTACAGAACCGATTAAGTTGCAGTAGTACACATATGCATTTCTGTGACGCAAACACGGCCGTTTGACGTTAATAAATGGATTTTGAATATGGGTGTTACTTTTGTAGGGTACATTAGAAAATTAAAATAAAAAGCTTTGCAAACTGTATCGTGTACCCTCTAATGATAGGGCTATTGTCAGGGTCCGAAATGCACGGTGTTCTGATATTTGTAAAATAAATAGTTTTAGTGTTATTTCATATAATAAAGATAAAAGGCAGAAATTTGACCACTATCCCCACCACCACCACCATAAATAACCATAACCACTTAGCTCCGAAACTACTGAGCCTAAGAAATACAGAAAATGGTTATTTAATTTAAAAACTTAGTATAGTCGGGCGTACAAACTTACAAAATCAACAGTTTGCAAACTGTACCGTGTGAAATTTTAAATGAGAGGCTTGTAGTGAGATTCTGAGATACATTTTTAATTTTTAAATAAATAGGTTTTAAATTTATTTCAGAAAATTTTCTTATCTCCGAAACTAATTTGCCTAAAATTTTGGAACTATACAGAAGATAGTTTTTTTACTTACAGATGTCAAAAAAACCTTGACAAGTCGATGGTTTTAAAATAACACAGTAAATCTCTTAATATTGGACGTCGGTATAAATTTTCAAATTAAACTGTCGATTTTGAAAAAATTTTAAGAAAGAGGCCACTTGAAACGCTAGTTTAACTAACAACTAGTTTCATATTTGTGAAGTAGGAACATTTTCTTTGTACAAAGAGAAAATTGAAAATATTCATTAAATAGACGGCAGAAACCCTTTAAGTAGTCATATTTTCCTCTCCAATTTTTGATCCTAAACAAAAATTTAAAAAATCTATACAATTTATATAGAGGAAGAATCTCGTAATTAATAACAGAAAAGATATTAAGCTCGGAAAATTCATGAAAATTACAAATCTTTTAAGAATTTTATTTATTATATTGTTTGTACTTATTAAAGTTTAAAAATTTTATTAACGTACAACTACAATCGACGATCCAAATTGAAAATCAAATTACACGTGTGATTTTTATTGTTGATGCAGCCAAATGTTAAATTTTCCCGTTTAATTTTATGACGGTGTGCACCGTGTCGCCGAGAAAATATTGGCTTAGCGAAATAGCTCATAAAGAAAGCTATTTTCTCCGCTTCGTTACGCATCGCGAGCCACAGCCACTTCATCGTCTTCCATATAGCCGCAATACTCACTATTTAAAAGTTTATTGTAAAATATTAAAACTTTTACCAAAAAAAAACAACCGGCTTCAAAAACATGTACTAAAAAGGTGAAAATAATTACTTATTTCCAAAAATCTGATCTGGTTTACAGTTAGTTAGTGAGTAACTATTGTTACCTTGTTAGTGCATGCTCTTGAAGCCGGTAGTTTTATTTTTGTTAAAAGGTTTTAATTTTTTACTTTTGAGTGACGAATTGCTTCTTTTCTTGTCCACTATAAACATCCATACCCGTAACAAAATTTTATACAATCATCAACATAAAAGGCGTTTCCCTAGTTCCAAATTAACACCTTTTTTTTAACAAAAGTTTAAGTTTTAAATTTACTACATTAATATGAGACCACCTCATTTTGAAAATCCGTCTATAAATGGCAGAGTTTTATCCGAACATACGTAAAAACCATATATATACAACCGTATTGAGTACCTCCTCCTTTTTGAAGTCCGTTAAAAATATGGTATCTAACTTTTATTTAAAGAATCCAAAGAATTTGTCTGCTAATTTCAGAACATTTGGAAGTTTTTGAATAAAACAAATATATCTATTCAGTAAGCGCATCTAAGTAAACGGAAAATTTAATGAAATAAAAAAAAGTTTTGTTTGTTTCTGTCACTCGTTCAATACAAAGAAAACATTACGGATAGACCTGGATCGCGTCTTGGTCTCTCGTAATGGAGGAGTGGCAATAATTGTGACACCAAAATATCGAATGGAAAAATATAATTTAATGATGAGAACAGACAGTGGGACAATTTATTGCAAAAACAATCTACTTTTTGTGTCGCTCTGCGTGTACATCCCGACAAATATTCACGAAGACTGTTCTACAGAAGTGTTTAGACAAATTGAGACGGTATGCTCTAAATATATTATTGTTGTAATAAAGTTGTAAATGTATTATGTTATATTATATTATATATGCTCTAATTATATAAGTTATTTCAAGTAGTTATCTTTTTGTGAAATGAGACAGATAAATTAATTGCGAAAGCAATATTATGAAAAATTAGATTTAATTCTCGTTAGTAGATTGGTTTACTCAGTGTCAGGGCGGCTGAGTGTTTGGTACCTGCCAATGGATACTATCTGCCTTTAAGTATTGGGATATACTGTGAGTACAATTATTCTGATGTTGAAGTGGGGAAAATAGTTATACTAAAATGGACTGGAACTTCAAAAAAACTGATTTTCCAAATGTGTACGAACAAATAGGTTGTATAGACTGAGGTTCGGTTTATAATACATCAGATCCTACCTAAGCTGTAAATAATTTATATAAGTCAATTAACAAATGTATGGACAATTGAGTTCCAAGAAAAAAGCGCTCGGAGTTACCATCTCGATTCAATTATCCTGAGTGGTATTCTTCTAATACAAAGCGCAACATTAAAGTTAAAGCTTATATCATCGTCTGTACAAAAAAACTCGTAGTCAAGTTTATTACGATAGTTTTCCTCAGCTCTGTACTGAGGAAAACTATCGTAATAAACTTGACTACGATTTTTTTTGTAGTAGTAGTTGGTTAAATTAGATATAGAAAATGATTTCAATTTGTATAAAAATCAAATGGGACAGGATTTACAACACGACCCGAGCACATTCTACCACTAAAAAGGAAGGTAAAATAATATTTAAGAATGGTGCAGCAATACTACAGAACCAATGCGCTAAAGTTTAAGCTAAGTACTTTAGCTCCGTATATGCCTTAACACGACCACGGCTAGAATTAAGGAGGCAATGTTGCCAGTCTTCGGCGACAGTTTGCGGGTACGCATCTCTAGCATTCTGCGGGAAGAGTTAGAGTTTGCTTTCAAAAAGCTAAAACCTAAAACGTTTGCTGATCAGATGCCATCCCTCCTTATTTAGGTACGCGATATCTGCCCCTTTATTATATATATTAGGACATTGAGTGAATTCAAAAAATGTGGTAAGAATTTATCATAAATTCTTCTGAGAGTATCAGAGAGGGATCTTGGAGTACGTTAAACGATAATATGACGTTTAAATGTCACATTGAAAAGGGTTCGTATTGCGCCAATCTCAACAAACCAAAAACTAAGTTGCCATAAGATCGCCTTACAACTCATTTGTCCGAAGTAAGTTATAATCAAATGCAATTTTCTGTATTCCACATAAGACTTAATATGAATATGGCTGTATTGGAAAGTGTATGGTTATTCCACAGGGTATCCTAATATTTACCCAAGTATTTTTTTTTTGAAAATGGTCGGATATTACAATGGTTGAGGTGCGTTGCCAGGTGGTGATTTTAGTGTACGTGTTCGCCGTACTTAAAGGGCACAAGACCGTTGTCGTTAACTAGTCTGCAAGTGTCTAACAACTACGTGCGAGCCCGTCGCCACAGACTGTTCGCAGAGACCGAGAGGAGGACCGCACTGGGATTTTCAGACATAAGACATTTTCAGACAAAATCCTGGACTCGACTTATTAACCTGTTCTCCTAATGAATTCCAAAAAAAATAGAATTAATCAATGACATAATTTAGAGACATAAGTAATGCATCGATACGAAACATTTCCGACAGTGCCGCTGTGCTACAAGCTCTCAATAACAACTGCATCAACAGTTGACTAACCCTGGAGTGTCACAGTGAACTGCAAAAAATTGCATTGAAAAATCGGGTTACTCTTCAATAGATACGTGGTCACAGTGCGTCTCTTGGTAGTGATGCGGTGGATTATTTGGCAAAGAGATGATCTGGCACTGAAATATTGGGACCCGAACCAATTGTGCCGATACCATTCACCCAACTCAAAACATGGTTACGAGACAGAACCTTACAACCACACAACAAACAGTGGACAGAACAAACAGATTACAGACTAAATGGATCTTGTAAACGGTCTTTTTGTAATTTTACAGACTTAAATTTCCAGTACCTGGAAGACCGAGCTCGGCTCGTTTGTTTTTAGCAACGCCATCTATTGTCAAGTAGCTGAACAACCGCAATCTATTGTCAAGTAGCTTTATCGTTGCTATTTCGGTAAAAATAATAGTATTACTACTCGCCATTATATGTCAGAAAGTCATATTTTTCAGTATATCAGTGCCTAAAAACACGGATAAACAACGTTTTCCGAAAATAAAACCTAACTAGATCAATTTATCGCCCTCGAAAAACGCTATATACTAAATTTCATGAAAATACATGGTGCCGTTTCCGAGATTCAGATTATAGATATATATACAAGAATTGCTCGTTTAAAGGTATTAGATTTATGTAAGTAAATCCAAACACAACACTTGTTTAGGTTACAAACTATATGTTCGTAATTTTATAATACCGTTTTAATTTGGCAGCATTGTATTTCTGAGACGAATTAAAAAATGTTTTGTCTTTATAAAATAAAATATTACAAATAAATTAATTTTCCTAAACACTCTAAACATCCGAACGAAACATAACCCGATTAAATTCTCTTTGAAACCACTGACCTCTACTACTACCCACTGGACTGGCTTTTCTATACAAATGACAGCTGATTTTGTGTGCCAATATGAAACGCCACCGCGAAAGTCTCAGGGAACTAATTTTGACGTATATTGTATATGGCTGTCTTGGTAGATTGAAAAAATCATAAAAATTTGCTGAATTTAACTTAATTTGTCGGTGTTTTATTGAGTTTTTGAATTTTTTGTGTAATATCGAGTTTATAAATATGAGGAAATGCGTCCTATCCAACGTTGCTACAAAAAGAGGAGTAACACGTCGTTTCACATGTACGTGCATTTAGTGTTTGTTTTTATTCAAAATAGATGTAAAATTTACATGTAAACCATCTGATTCAATCAGAAATTGTTATTGCTATACTATATTAGCAGTACAATATTGAATTCCGGCAAAATTGATATTTAATTGTGTTGTTTAGAATTTGCTAGTGATTCCCAGAGGTCATAATTTTAATATCGATATTTAGAAAGTTGGCCAATATGGACATGGAAATTGTTATATTTAGAATGTTGTAAGTCTTTCGACACTGGCATGCCTTCGACTTAGAAAGCAGATTTCTGATTTCCCAATCCTTGAGAGAGGGATGGAGATGGTTTAATTTTTTTTTTATTTTTGCAGATTCCTAACAAACTTAAAGGAGAGGAGTATATAGTTACATAATATTAAAGCCTTAAACTCGACTCCAAAGAAAAAAGATTTCTTTTACTCTAAACATTTCAACGCTAAATGTCTTTTCAAACATTGCAACAGAACCACATTGAAGTTGGGCAGTGTTCTATCAATATTTGAAGGATTGTTTTAAGGTTAGTTTTAAAGACCTAATCAATATAGGGCTGAATTATATTAGTCAAGCAGCAAGTGGCACGTTTATTGCTTCATGAATTTAAATGTAATAAAAAATCTATTATAATAATCAAACACTCCAGGCATTATCCTTCTAATTATTAATGTAATTAAACCCAATAGGTAATTCAAATTACGTTTGTTAGGTATATTCCTTTTCGTATTAATAAGTAAACTTAATAGATCATACTAATTGTGTTAATTTTTTCCAGACCCAAATTCTTGCGAAGAGCTTGAAATAACTGACAATGAAAGTGGCAAGGTGTCCAAAGGAAAAAATGTGGCTCACGGCATCAAGCGTCAATTTTTGTTAATTTAAACAAATTTACAATGTACATATATTATATAATATTATTATGAAAATACATAACTTAAAAAAAATCATTTTTCTAACTAGCAAAAAGTGCTATAACATTATAACTTCGCAGGTAGGTATAAAATATGATATTAAATTATCCTATAAAAAATAAATGAGATGTCCATTTATGCGACTTTTATTTTGAATTGACTGGACTATTAGTAGACTTAGATACCCGCTTTATAGTGTATCCCACACCAATGGGCACTAGCTATTGAGAGGCTGCCGAGGTTTTCTCTTATGACATAGTATGGAATTCTTCAAGAAGGTAGTGATTAGATTTTTAAATAATCGGCAATGCGCGAGTAATACATATGTTATAGCAAGCGTCAATGGGCTACAGTAACCGCTTAACATCAGCTTGTTTTCCACCTCGGTTATATAAAAAAAGGAGGGGGTTGCGATCAGACTTATTCCAATTGACAGACGGTACGTATACAAACAATCCGTTAAAGTTACAATGACTAAAGTGCCGGGTTTTAATTGATAGTTTTTTATAAAAAACTTTTTTTTCTGCTCTCTCTGATAAGAGTTCGAACAATAAATATGGTCCAGGTTGGACCACGTCAAAAGCTTCAATCAAATCGAAAGGTATCATCGAGAATTCTCGCCAACACAGATTTCTTAGTAAAGAAACTTAGAGCTAGTGGTAAGTGGCAACACTGTTGAATGTTCTTAAGCCACCAAAGAGTTTATCAGTTGTTGTTGGGTTAATAAACTGTCTATTTCTCAAATATAATATATCGATATATCACAGATATAATGTCGACTTGCGGACATCACTAATTTTAGGACTATAGACTTTCGTATCTGCCTAAAGCGCCAAAATGACGTCAGTCAAGTAGGCACAAAAAACGTTTGACAGCAGCCAGTCCAGTGGGTAATAGTAGAGGTCAGTGTTTGAAACCCATGAACGCGCAGCATTTTGATTCAGAAGGCTGTTGGACTGATACTATCAGCCTGTCAAGTGGGATTTGTCTATGGTAGTAATGTGATTGATTATGAAATGACGCTACACGTCCTAGAACTTTCAAAAAGGTTCTACATTTTTAATATATAATAAGCCTACTAGATAAGTAGACACAGTGAGACATACAATATCCCTAAGAGCCAAGTATACCAACATGTTTAATGAAATTAAAGTTTTTAACATTTTAGTTTGTCACTACATACATTTAATTCATATATTTTAATACATTACAAAATAATTACATCGATTTATATCTGTAAATTTCTTAGTAGGAAAATTGGCGTAAACTAAGTTATCGACCATTATTTAAAATTTAGCCTGTGAGATCCAAAAATCACAAAATTAATATTTTTTGAGCGACGAGCGAAAGCTACATTATGATGCAATAAAGACTTGTCTATTTTAAATTCTTGGTCTGGTAAAGTACATAAGTATTAAATAAATAAAAACTTTTCATTTTCACATAACGTAAATGAATTAAAAACTGACCCATGCAGTGGCTTTCACGTCGATACCCATAAAATCTCGGCTGTCATGGATTTTCCTGGCAGCAAGGAGTATGTCGGAATTTTTTGTTTTATTTTATGATCGCTTGCTCTGCCGCGGAGGAATATTAGCTCAGCGAAATTGCTAGTAAAAATGTCGTTTCTTTCCGCAGGGCTATGCACCGTTGATTCTTCGTCGCCCTTTGTTATGTTGTGGACTCTTTCACTCGGGAAGTTGGGACTTGGCCACAGATTGCAACTACGAGTAATACATTGCGTTGTGCAAATTTTGCTGGTCACTCAAATACTTGGATACCATGATTTTAAAGGATCTAATTGAAATTGGTGTCAGAAAAACAGCAAATTATAAATTAATTAAAGATTTTGAAAATCTTTGAATGAGTTTTTAAATAGTGTAACTGATAAAATAAACAATAAACCGACTTTGAATCTGGAATTTATTAATTGAAAAACTAAAAAGGTCGAAAAAAAAGATTTATTTTATTGAGGTCGGTGCCAGAGTTAATATCCTACTAATATTATAAACGTAAAAGTTTGTCTGTATGGATGGATTATTTGTTGCTTTTTCACGCTTCAACCAGGCTGTATCTCATGAACCGTAATAGTTAGACAGTTGAAATTTTCACAGAAGATGTATTTCTGTTGCCGCTATAACAACAAATAATAAAAAAAGAATAAAATAAATATTTAAGGGGGCTCCCATACAACAAACGTTATTTTTTTGCTCGATATTGATATCGGCAACAGGTAGACGCTTAGAATATTCACAGAATATTTACTTATATAGTCACTTATGAAAGCTAGCACACATGTTGAGAAGCTGGTACAGACAAACATATCCAAAAACTGTGCAATTCTGACAATATTGCATACATACAGGTCGAATTGATAACCTGTTAAAAAAGTTTCATAACATAATAAATGTATATTTCCCCTTTTTTAATATATCTATATAGTTGCTGTCACATTATCGTAAGTTTATTTTTTGTTTTCCTTAGTAAATATTTCCTATATAAATATCCTCGATTTGATGTTACGAGTAAAAAGAAATTAAATTTCAACTGTGGCGAAGAATATTAATATTACACACAGTAATCAGTCTACGTCTAGCTTTGCCATGTAAAACAATTGAAAATAAGTGAAATAAAAGCTACATAGTTTGCTACATAAACCTAGTCAAAGAGAAGGGATATCCAACACTTTTTTCATTCAACCGACGAAAGAAGAATCTTAAAAGAGAAAAATAAAATAAATCTTTTGAGTTAAATAACTGCAAAAGCGCCTAAGCTTTTGTAAGTAACTAGCTGACCTAAAAGACTGTTTTGCTCTTTCCGTTGCAGGTAGCCCACGTCGCATCGCTCGCCTGCACTCTTACTTCGTTTTTGCTTAGGGTTCTTTCTGGCTTCTTCTTTCAAACAAAAATAAACGGTTTCAGCTTTATTATATTAGTATAGATTAATTTCAAGTCAAAAGAATATTTTAATTCTACATATTATTTCAGTACACATAAATAAAACATAATACAATAAATACAAACATATTTAAGGGTATGACACACAGTAACTAAACAAGGTCTGTTCTATGATACCTGATACAAAATTATAAAAAAGAATACATACATATCATAAATACATACACGTCATAAAACTCATAGCCTTTACTCGAAACAAACACAAATGTTCATCACATACATATGTACAATAATGTACGTAGTTTTTCCTGCGTGTTGATCGAACCCACGCTCTTATTTAACCCGAACCACTAACGCATTCAAATTAAATTAAGATTAAAGTAAATTAACGTCATACATTTTCAATTTAAATGAGTAAACGAAATTGCCAATATTATTAAATATTTAGACATTCTAAACTAATTTATTTTGAAACGAAACAGAAATGACATTGGAGATTGTTTTACGATCGTGGCTCGTAAAGCGACTTGTAAACACTGAGAAGTCTTGGGAGGTGGGGGCAGCCGACGAGACGGAGGGCGTCAAGAGTAAATACACGGTTAATGACATTGCAATGTCTTGCTAGATAGGATCTATCATATAACCTACTTATTAGCATGTTTGATTATAGGTTTTTAAACATTATGAAAAAGCACAGTACTATGTCACTGTCACATTTCAGTCATGTGGCTGGTGTCTCATATAGAGGCTCGATGTCAGCCTCATGGTCTAAGGGGTAAAGGTACGTGCCCGGCGTGCTATAATGATTATTTTTCTTGATTAATTAAATACATTATTTGATAACGCCACTGTATTTTCAGTGAAGGAACCTGCATATGTCAAAAAGACGTACGAATAGGTATGTGAAGTGCACGAGCACTGGGCTTACGTGAATGACTATGGCGCAAATTATCTACGCTCAAGGCCGTGACTTAATGGTTCAGTCATATGAGGGCTGGTAAGGAAGAAAGGTGTCTCACATATATAGCTCTCAAATTTGTTATCTAAGAAAGCTAATCAGTTAATAGATATATCTGCTGTTAAAGAAAAGTACATGTACATTAGTATTAAAATTACAATCTCAAGGTTCCGGTTCGCTTTACAGTAAACGTTTTTCGGCACGACAATGTGTTATTGTTTTATTTATTTATTTTTAGATAATTGGATTAGCTTCCCCTAAAAATTTACGTAAAAATACCTTCTTATGTAACCTAGTTGCATTTTTGCCATAAAAGAACTTATCTCTTGTACACATATATGTATTATGATATCAGGCAATAACAATAATAATTTCTATAGTTCCTCATAATGATAAAATCATTCGAGATATTCTATTACAATTAAAACCCTCTATTTTTACTAAGAGCAATTATTTCCTAAAATATCACGAAAAAAACCCGATTAACCGAGTAAGAAGAAATATCAGACCCAAGCGAATACACACATAGATAGGTAGGTATTTGGAAATACAATTGATGTTGCGCTAAGACCCTGTCGTCTTCAATCATAAAAAAATTTAAATTTTAAAAATCCCACTCTGGTTCAAACATAATCGAAAAATAAATAAAATAATTTTAAAACCCCTGACTTAACCAGATTATGTAACGAGAGATAATAAACATAAAAAGCTTTTTATAATAGAGTTGATCTCTCGCGAAGTCGCTCATATAAACATCGGAGTATCAGTTTTCATACTACTTCCTGACGTGCCTATTCGTTTCACGAAGAACTTAAATGTGGCAATAATAAATAACGTATTCGACTACCTATGGACTTAATAAACAACCAAAGAATATCTGCCTAGGCTGCCATTAAATAAACTAAAGTTTTGCAGTTTGATAGTAACGTGAAAACAATTATTGAAGATGTTTTACGACGACATAATGTAACACAGGATATCCTCATTTCAGTTGTTTGAAATAGAGATGGCAGCCTCCGACGGATATTTTTTGGTTGTTTATATAGTTCATAGATAGTTGAATATGTTATTTATTATTGTCGCATCTAAGTATATCTTCGAAAAACAAATAGGCACGTAAGGAAGACATAGCTCCAGCGAGTGTAGCACCCATTACTGAAAACCGCATCAAAATCAGACTATAAGTTTAGGAGATAAATGGCAACCTTGGCTTGCACAAACAAACATCTCTCACCCCAAACGCATTCTCGCTTCTCCGTGCCATCGTGAGTAAAAAAAACAATCGTCAAACTGTTTTGAACTGTTTAGACATGAATTGAACGACTTATGTGAATTAATCCCTGAAGTTTTTTGTTTTTATTCTCTCATAGGTTTATCTTCCTTAAACTATTGTTGTGGCATCCATGGTGTCTGCTAACACGTAGTACTGTCATAGAGGAACTCATATAGGATCCATTCCATCATTAAGCATGTTACACTTTCAACCCCAGTAAAATCAAAGTTAAGGAAAAAAAACTTAAAAATGAAGCTAAAACATGTTCTCCAAAGTTTTGTGAAGTTACTAAAGTCATTTAAAATGTAATTCAAACAGTGTAATAGAATCGTTCACACTAAGGATTGCTTCGAACCGTAATGGGTTCAGGTAGAAATTAACGCAGAAAATAAGAAAAGTTAAAACGAGTTTCCACCAAAGGTTAAATTGGTGCTTGTTCTTACCTTCATCTTTTTATCGAGTGCCATCAAAACTTCTCAATTAAGAATTCTGTTAGTGTTTCTCGCCAGGCTTGTCTTGACAGGAATTTTGCGTCGTAGATAAGAAATTTTTTTAAAAAAAAACTCTGAAGCTGGCTGTTTAAATTTAAGGTAATTTATATCGCCAATTTTCAAAGTTTGAACCCATTTAAACTGTTATAGATGTATAACAAGAACTATTTAAATTTAAATTTAAATCATTTTTTTATATACTTACATTTCTTTCTGTAGATTACTTATCTAGAAGAAAAGATAAATTTGAGACAACAGTCATCAGTATCAACAAATTTTTTTTATTTTATTTTATCAATCAGTAATGAATATCTATTAACGAAATTTAGTACTTACTTATCTGTGGATGCAATTAAAGGGCCGCAAAAAGCCTTGGCAAACTGTTAATCTTTTATTTTTATTTAAAAAAGTATACACAAATGTTACAAAGGGCGTACTTAATGCCTAATTGCATTATCTTTCAGCCAAACATAAAAACTTAACAGCAAACCAAAAAAAAATAGGTAGTGCACACAATGGCATAGTGGACATGGATAAAAAAATGTGCTGATATGTTTTGATTGTTTTAGATAATAATATTTTATGATAAGGTATCTTTCAAAAATATTGTACCTTGCTATTATTATTATATTTATTATGATAATTAATAAACCTGAGAGTATTTCAATTTTATGTGAATATAAGTAAGTAAAAGCTACATTCAAGTGTTTTGTAACACGTGGCAATATATGTTAGACGCACTATACGTAAAAAGTAACACTACAGCCATCTATGTCAAATTATAGAATCATGGCTGCAGTAGATAGCTATTAAAAACCCATCTATATAATGTTAGATCAATCAACATCATTTTACCACTCACGTGCAAAGCGTAACATACCCTAAATTCGATTTACACAAGATGCTATCAGTGGCCGTCAAGTCTCAGCAAATCTCTCAGGGATAGAGCACGCCACAATGGCATTCGTGAATTCCCATTTCGAGTGGCATGCAACCAAGTAACAAGTATTCTCTGCATTGCATTTGTAATATTATGTTCTCTTTTTTTTTCAAAATTGCAAGCTACATGCTATATGCCTTTCGAATGGCTGTCACACTAATCTTTAAAATCCGAAATGATCTCCCTGCCAAGGTTTTCTCTAAGGCCCACAGTTTGGGGTTCTTTAAGGAAGAAGTTATTAGATTTTTAAAGGGTCGGCAACGCGCGATTGATAACACCGATTAACTTGATTGATTCTCATATAGACTACTGAGCACAGCGAGGCCTAAAATAATTTGCTGTCGTGTGAAAAATACAACTTTTTAGCTATTCCAGTGCGAAAAAACAGATCTTAGGCAAGGAACAAACTGAAGGCCATATTAAGCAATAAGTTTATTCTAATTTACTAATACTACTTACTATATTCTGCTCCTATCAAAAACTAAACACTAGGTAGGTAGTAACTATTCTTTTTAACATAATTTTTTTTGACCTTTTGAAAGTCGCTAGTTATTGAACAAGTTGTATGCATTAAGATATTTTTCACATGACTTCTCTGGTAAAAAGCTTAGTTCATCATTAGGCACTTGTTGTCTTAGCTGTTCTGGTGTTAAAGAAATATCTTCGTAACTGGAATCACTTATTTTTTCGAAAAAAATACAATATTTAAGTACCTAAATAAACAATCTAAGGTTAAAATAACTAACTCGTTGGAGTTTTAGCGCGAATCTTAAGAAGGAGTGGTGTTTTTTTCTGTTTAATTTTTCTAAATTCATTTAGTGACTTTCGATATTTTAGCAATGTTTTACGAAAGCGTGTTAAGAATTGTGCAGCGAAGGCTCATGAATAGTGAATTATGAAGAAATAAGCAGGACATGACGCGCAATGTCTGAGGATCCACACCAAATCGCCCGCGCCACGATACGATATAATTGACTTTGAATCTGGCAAATGCATAAATAGTCTGCTGAAACCGTGCGATTCCATTATAATATTAAAAAAAAGCGTTCAGTAATTTACTCTATGACACTTTTATCGAAAACAAAGCATTTTTTTTAAAACAAACGCTATTAATTATTAGAAGGTATCATTAATCATAAATATTAAGTATGCCAACAATGAAACAATACAATGTATTATGCTTTTCATTAAAATAAATTTGTTTCAGTACCGCAAAAATCATAAAGGTAATATTCGAACGTTGCATTACTTTCTCTCACGCTGGCAGCAAAAATCGAATCAAGCAAACCCACCCTTCGGTGCTGGAGAGGTGAAAAATCTTTTGAATTTGTTCAAAGACGTACAAATTTAAAAAGTGTTTGCACAGTTTTGATTTTATTTAACTACGGTTAAATAATTTCACCAGATGTTTATTTTCTAAATGTATACTTATATATACTCATATGCAGGGCTTTTTTGTGGGGGCACGTTGGAGCACGGAAATTTTAGAAATTTCAAGAATTAGCGTGCCTCAAAAAAGAAGTGACAAAAAAAGGCCTGCTTATATCTAAAACATAGATGATCTAAACAACAAAAAACCCGTGTGATTCATATTTTTTTCCGGATATTTCTAAGGTTGCTGCATGTGTTTATTCCGAAAGCGCTGTTATTTTAGCCAGAAATAATACACTATGCAATCTATACGTAAGTCAAAACCACAAAAAAACCCTAAAAGGATGTTATCATTATCTAAAAGGTTATGGTTTATATTCCAATTGTTAAGGACATAGGCAAACATCAACAGTATGTTAAATTCATGTATATAAAAACAAAACACCTGACTATTCACAAAATCTTAAAGGCTTATCCACTAAGAAAGAGTTTTACTATATGGACCAATTAAAGGACCCGGTGTGCTAGTCCAAATCGTACTTGGCCAGTTTTTAAATTTATTGAATCTAAACTACGTTCTAACACAATCACATTATTAAAATTGGTATTGCTCTCTTATCAGTAAGCACTTTTACTCAAGTACTTGAATAAGTTTTTTTTTATCAAGGTGTTGTATTTTCTACGCCAGCAAAATATCGGGAAAAGTAAAAAAGTTAATTTAGAACTTCATTAGAGGTATAGAGACAATTTAGTTTAGTCATTCGATTTACAAAGCCGCAGGATAACTATAAAAAATGGTTTTCAAATCCGAGGAGGTAGCATGTAACCTAAGCTTCAAAGTATTAAGCTATACCGTTTTGGAAGTCGAAGTTATACAGTATTTACATAAAAGCAAAACCATGTAGTGAATGTCACTCGGGGATTTAGGTACGAAACCGCGTAATCGCCTGTTTGGACATTTTGTTCCTAAATAAAATCGTTGACGGTTTCAATGTAGGATAATTATATTTAAATAATTATAATGAAATAGCCTGTTATCATTTTTATTTCTCTATTTAGTAGTTTGTTACCTATAAACTTATTGAGAACAACCTTGAATATGCCAGACTCTGGAATCCGAGAGAAAAATTTAGGTATGCAAGTAGGTCTTAACCTCTCGAGACCCGTGAAAGTCCTTGCACACACTTTACTCCGCAATTATCGAGTCTAGCGTACTCGAGACTGTTTGCAATAAGCTCCCTGACAATAATGAACAAATGTCGACATATTTTAACGTACAGACAGATAACCCAAATCATAAAATAGATATTTTCTTATTTTCATCAAGAAACGGTAACTAATCCATATCTATACTATCCATACTAATATTATAAATGCGAAAGTAACTCTGTCTGTCTATATGTATGTCTGTCTATTACCAAGCTGAAACCGCTGTACCGATAAAGATGAAATTTGACATGTAGAGGTTTGAGTGTCAAGAAAGGACATAGGCTACTTGAAAACGTCAAGTGTGAGTCGGTCGGAGTTGAAATTCTACACTGTTAACCGAATTTAGGGCGGGTGCAACCGCGGACAAAGGCTAGTTATAAATAAGGTTTGATAGTGATCAGCGAATAATCTCAAAAGGGAAGCACAGCGGTTTGAAGAACGTGATAATCAGAGTGAAGAAGATGTCGCTGTACAAATGGAGGGACAGTGAGTTATTACTAAAAAACTATATGAGAAGCTTCAGATAGGAGCCTAGGAGTTTTCTAAAACTTCTCAGATTTTTTTTTTTAATAACATCTCATTGTCCCCTTTCTATCATTCATATATATATATTTTTTACCCTGTTCACTAAAATGATATACAGCTCACAAGATAAGAAAATTAAATAATTATGTAGAGTTTGAATTAATATTTAACCAATATATCATACAATCCGCATCGAAAATCAAATTACGCGTGTGATTTTTACTGTCGATGCAGCCAAATGTTAAATTTTCCCGTTTAATTTTAGAACGGTGTGCACCGTGTCGCCGAGAAAATATTGGCTTAGCGAAATAGCTCGTAAAGAAAGCTATTTTCTCCGCTTTGTTACGCATCGCGAGCCACAGCCACTTCATCGTCTTCCATATAGCCACAATACTCACTATTTAAAAGTTTATTATAAAATAAAATATGTCATCTATCTTTTATTTAAAGAATCCAAATATATTTACTGCTTAATTTTAGAAAGTTTGAAAGCTATAGCCATGAATAAAACTAATACCTAGCCCACTGTCGTAATATTCTATTTATTCATACAATAATTAATCGACTGTTTGTTAGCATTTTAAGGTTTTAATTAGTATTTATAAAAAATACATTTTTTTTAAACAAGAAAAGTGACAACACTAAAATTTGGTGTTTCGGTAAATTTTAAAATTCGCATATATTAAAATTACTATAACTTGTTCACCTAAATTTTAAAATTAAGTAAATAAATAATTTATTTATTCATTCATTTTCCTCGAAAGAGTAATAAACCAATGACCTCTAAGCTGTCTTTACTTCTGTTGAAGTTTTCTAAATGCTTAAAGATTTTTCTGGTAATGTTGGATAACACAACCCCTGTTCTGTTACACCCAGAATAAGAAAATGAAGAATTTTATAAACAAAAAATATAAGATCATAAAATTTTAAGTATTATTTAAATCAAAGAGTCATCCCCTTTATACAAACAAGGCTGTATCTCAACCAGCCTAAATATAGCTGTATTGACAATCTTTGTTTTAAAGTCGTCTATAAATATGTGCTCACTTTCGATTCTTAAGGTCATGATGTCGGAATGCAATTTCTAAAACTCCTAAAAGAATTCTAATCTTTCATCTTAAAATATGTGTAGTAGACAAAGTAAGACAACCAATATTCCTAAAGGACCAAGTACCTTTACAAAAAAAGAGGGGTTGCACACCGGGATAAGTGAAAACATACTACCTATTTACTTCTATTTATTTTACGGCTCGCACGGTCTTAGCAGACCATTTATGCATTTGCCAGAGTCTAAGTCAATTATATTATATCGTATCGTGGCGCGGGCGTTACCGCGCGTCCTCGTTTTCAAGTCCCAAGATTGGGCGGGAGATTTAGTGTGGATCCTCAGACATTGCGCGTCATGTCCTGCTTATTTCTTCATAATTCACTATTCATGAGCCTTCGCTGCACAATTCTTAACACGCTTTCGTAAAACTTTGCTAAAATATATACATCGAAAGTCACTAAATGAATTTAGAAAAATTAAACAGAAAAAACACCACTCCTTCTTAAGATTCGCGCCAAAACTCCACATATTTATTTATTATAAATAATAATGTTTGTTTATTTACTTATATGACGTAGTATATTTGACATCTTAATCTGTCATAGAATTAAAATCCCATATCCATCCTCCTGTACTACTCATTATGTCGCCATATACTAAGAAAACGAAATAGCAGGCGCAGGCATATATTTCCGCCGCACGATAGAAAGAGAAGGGGATACGTCTTACGAATTTTCGATCAGCCCCGTGTCCTGACGCGAGTTTAACATTGTTTACCCATCACCAAAAAGTGCACAACGCCGCTATAGAAGTTACACTCACTTCAAAATATATTGGGAGTATCTTTACTATCTTTTCCATAATTAGTTTTTCTTTATCTACGAATATCATAGTAAAGTGGGTAGGAAAGTGCAACTTTTTGTTTGTGTTTGCTGTTACATATGAGATAATTCATCAGAAATTTATTATTCTTGTTAATACCATGTTACCTACAAAAATCTATTTTAACTGACTTATAAGTACTAGTAATAACCAATGAGTTACTTTCTGTATCTCAAGCGCTCAATGGCAATTATTGGGCATTTTTGATTGTTATCGACCCGAGTGCTGTTAGTTAATTCCTTGCTTTGTCTTGTGATACCCAAATATCACTAAATTAATGTTTTTGGAGATGTGAGAGCCGATGACGAAATTAGGTAAACGAAGCTTAATACAATTAACTTATCGTTTCAACTTACCTTTTTATAGTATTATAAAATTATTATTTTTTTAATTAAAAACTGACCCATGCAGTGGCTCTCATGTCGATACCCATAAAATCTCGCCTATCATGGATTTTTCTGGCAGCAAGCAGTATGTCGGAATTTTTCTTTTTATTTTATGATCGCTCGCTCTGCCGCGGAGAAATATTAGCTCAGAGAAATTGCTCGTAAAAATGTCGTTTTCTTTCCGCAGGGCCACCCTCAGTGGATTCATCGTCACCCTTTGTTAAGTTAGATTATTTACTTGGTGCACTTCGGCATAACAAATACTAATATAGTATAATAAGTTATGTTTATTTGTACCTACGATTACTAAA
The DNA here is from genome assembly GCA_946406115.1 of Apoda limacodes. Classification (NCBI taxonomy): domain Eukaryota; kingdom Metazoa; phylum Arthropoda; class Insecta; order Lepidoptera; family Limacodidae; genus Apoda; species Apoda limacodes. The sequence goes on along the minus strand of OX291548.1, from coordinate 17,920,549 downwards.
TAATAAAGGCTAGTATTTAACTAAAAATCAAAATAAAAATCCTTTTTATACAAAAATATCCCAATCCCCATCAAAAATACTGATTGCACAGCAAAAAAGTTACCTCAAATATTATTATTTTAGCTACAAATTAAGCTCGTCACGCATAGCTAATAATTGAAAAGCGGAGATTTTTTTATGAACGCATATCTAATTATAACTGGCGCACAATAAACTTTGCAATTCAAATTTGTTTAAACGTAGCTTCTATTTTTTAAACGCATAAGGCAATTAATTTAAGTGAAATACGATTTTATCTTGTCATAATAATCTAATTATTCGCTACAACTGAGTAAAATCTAAGGGACCAAAACTGATATATTGAGCCACTAGCTTTTGCCCGCGGTTTAATTTAAGGATTTCAACGGCAACTCCTTAATTATATAAAAAAAAAACTGACCGACACTTGACGTTTTCAAGTAGCCTATCTTTGTCCTTAACTCTGAACCCAAACTATCTCCATGCCAAATTTTATCTTAATCGGTACAGTGTACGCGTAAGCGTGAAGAGGTAACAGACAGACAGAGTTATTTATAATATTAGTATGGATTCGCGGTATCGCCTTAATACAGCTTGCACTGAGACATGCATGGCTTAATCTTTGAGACTAGCATATAACTACTGGCATGATCAACCAGGGAGCTGTCATAGCTCCTATGAGCATCGGTTCGCATCGATAAAATTTTCATCATCGACGCAATCGTGTCGTTTTAAGGGCCCTCTTGCACCCCACTAGCGCCGCAATTTTCTCTTCGTAGAAAACGAATTACCTAAATCCAAATGTCGCAAATATAAAGCTAGTCATAAGCTATTTTTAGAAGGTTTTATATAGTTTCTAAATAATATCTGTGAGTTGTAGTTGGCATTTTTGCTAAAAGTGGCCGTTTGTCTTGTCGCACATTGGAGGAAAAAATATATAGTATTGATGCATATTTTTAGATTATTTTCGTACTAGTTTTATAAGAGATTCGGTTTGTTTGTTTTGTAATAATTATTTTGATGTCAATAATAGTTAGTTGCAGTAAATTATTTGACGGGTGATGAGTTTTTTGATGTGCATTTAAAATACAAGAATTTAACTTAGGTACACATATCCGGGAAAGATGGCCACAGTATTTTGGGTGTGATAGACGCAGGTATAAGAACAGAAAGATAATCTAATATAACTTTTTTTCTCCTTTGCCTTGCATTATTTGGTAAGTTCTTTTTCTCTTGACCCAACTTGGAACACATGTCATCAAATGAACAACATACGTACTTGACACTGAAGTCAGCCTTCGAATAATTGAGTTTCGTCAAGTTTTGTAGAAAAAGTGTTATATACCCCCACTATCTATCCCCAACTAAGCATAGTCACATATCCCGATTTTCCAAGACAGAGATGGACGATCATACCATAATATAAATAATATAAGTAGTTAAAGACTAGCAACTGTTTTTGAAGTTAGTTTACGTAAAAACACACATGCATTACTAAAAAGTTAAAAAATAGCATATGAGTTTTGGAAATTATTTGCAAATTTTGAAAAGCTGTCAATTTACCGAGAAAATTTCGACGATAGTTGTTTTGTAAAATTCGATTTTACTCAGTTTTTTGTTTTTGTACTACGGAAATAAATTTGATCAGGGGCACGGCTATGTGACTCGTAACAAACTAACACACAAGTAACGCCCTCTATTTGTTATTTTTCTACATAAAATCCTGCGGCCATCTTTACCGTACGGCCATCTCACCCGGACTCTCCCAAATAGATATCAAATCTCATACACAGATAAAGAAGAAATATAATTCCAACCATAAATTGCTGGTTCATTTTGATATAATATACCCATTATATATGTAAATGATGCCGACGGAGGTAGTTGGCTTTCCGATACCTACATATTCATTTTTTTAAGTTTTGCATATAACGGTATGATGTGACATAATATTTTAGTAAATTAATAAATTTTGTTTTACAGAAATCTATATAACGTTTCAACATAAAATTTAAACTTATATAAAGGTTACTCGTTTCAATTACTTTTCTTTTAAAATAATTACTATTCGATTTTCAAATTTACAAATAGATTTTAATTAATATAAGTAAGTGGAAATTAGTACGGCAATTTCTCATGCATTCCATTGCGGTGGGCGCGTTGCAGAGAGTGCTAATCAGCTAATGCTTCCTCTCGCAAAATAAAATATGTACCGAGTAGACTTGGTACAATATAGTGTGTATAGGGGCTTCATGTAAAACGGAAACATTTATTAAAATATGCGACTGCGGCTCTGTCCGTGCTAAATTCGGTTATTTGATTTCTACAACAAGTCTTGATTATTTATTTTATTTATTTATTTGGGAAACAAACTGTATAATATTTACAAATATATGTTAGTTACATTTTTATAATACAATTTACTAAATAGTTTCCACAGGTTAGTATTACAAATATATTTGAAGTTTATACATAAGATTAGATTTAAGTATAACATTATCAAAACAGAATGCATGCTAATTCTAAGATTTTAATAAATTTGTACAGGTTAAATATGTATTTCAGTTTGCTTAAGAGTTGCAGATGGTAGACACATTGTAATGCCTAATTAAATTAACTGAATGTTAGTAAAGATTTACATAATATTTATAATTCTCAGCATCGAAAATAAGACAAAACAACAAAAAATTTTTGGTTCAAAATTAAAAATCAACACATTGATGGATTTGGGTTTAGTATGCCTATTTATTGTTATAAGAAATTAAATGTACGCTAAATGAATGGTAGAATAATAGTTTTATGCAAAACAGTATCACACCTGGATAAAAGTATACAAAGAATACATGTATCGTATACATCAAAAGGATATTGACGTCACTAGAGGGCTAAGACAGCATTATAAGAAATAGTAAGTAAGAAAGCAAACCATAATTGCAAATACGTGGAATTCAGTAATAGTTATTCCAGCGGGAACTTTTAAATTTTCCGTGCCTCAATTGGATGCTCCACATACATAGTATATTTCTGTAACGATAACCAAAAAAAATGATTTATACCATAGTTTTCTCTAATAGATATCATTTTCTGTCATCAATCACAACTTTTATTTATTTTAATAACTAGACTTTTTTTAAAAAATCGCGTTATTATAAAAAATACAATTATGTAGGTAAACTCAAAAAGCAGAACTCTATCTTGAAAAACAATTTTATCCAAATCGTTAGAGACGTTTCGAGATAGGTAGTCTAGATAGGATGTACAAGAATTGCTCGTTTAAATATATTAGACTTCCAAAATCCAGATAGATTAAATAATCTCCTATTTATATCCTTAGTTTAAGAAAATTTACTTCTAAGTACAGAAAAAGATATTCCATTGGTACAAAGGCAACGCGGTGGCCAGTGCACTTTAAAATTATAAAATTGCTACTTATAGTTAAAGAGAAGGGCTATCAAACACCTGCCTTACTTGTAATTTTTTTTGTGACTTTGCTATTACTCCTATATTAGGAACAACAAAAAGGTTTTAACGTAGGTTCTAATTTTAACCTTAAAGCCTGCGCAGAAAAGAAAATTTCGTCCGCGGAGGACTGAAATTTTTGTACGTGGTTTGCATTTATGTACTTTACTTTTCGTACGAAAATTTCAGTCCTCCGCGGACAATAGTCTTCTCGTCTTTCCAGGCCTTTAATGTTTTAGTACATATAAATAAATAATAAATATTCATAGATATCATACCGCACAGTGCCACTCGTTTCCGAACTAAGCAAGGCATCTACAAAGGTACCAGACATAAAAAATCTTATTAGCTTCCGTATTGTATTGTATTGTTTGTCCTGTCCGGGGTAAGAACCGACGGCATCGGTTCAGCAGGCAGAATCAATTCCATCTAAGCCAACAAGGCATTCAATTCAATACTGGGTTAAGATATAATTAACCTTATAAATTGACAATTTAAGTAAGTTATTGAAATTGACAATATTATTAAATATTTAGACATTCCAAACCAATTTATTCTGAAACGAAACAGAAATGCCAGAGGAGATTGTTTTACGATTAATGTAATTTACGTGGCTCGTAAAGCGACTTGTAAACAAAGTGTTAGGAGGTGAGGGCAGCCGACGAGACGGAGGGCGTCAAGAGTAAATACATTGAAATACACGGTTAATGACATTTTACTGTCTTGCTTGACACGACCTATAATATATTACACCTTTTTTATTTTAGATTTTAATAAAAAATGAGTGAAAACATAGTTTTAGGGTGTCTGTCATTATAATTTTAAGCTCACAATCGCCTAGTGGTTTTGATGTCTGGCTCACGTTCTAAAGGGTGAAGGTTCGAGCCCAGCATGCAACAATAAAGCTCTTTTTTCAATTTCTTAAGTACATTATTTTGTTCTCGCCACTGGGTTTTCGGTAAAGGAAAAATTCGTGAGGAAACCGCCTACGTCAAAAAGGCGTATGTGAAATTTATAATTTGGGCCCGCATGATGGCCCAAGGTGACAGTAGGTTGTGCTGTAACAGTAGAGACGTATATGAAGTCTGGTGGAAGGAATGTGTCACATACTCTTTGTATATATATATATATATATATATATGTTTTAAATCTGTTTCGAAAGAAAGCTAATCAGCTAATGGAGTTGAAGTAGAATTGTTTCTTACTCGTTAAGTACCCGTATATAGGTAGCATTAAGATTACAATCACAATCTCGGTTTAGGTTAGCTCTATGTTCGTACTAAACGTTTTTCGGAATGACTATGTGTTATTGTTTCTCTTTATTTTTAACCGACTTCAAAAAAGGAGCTTCATGCAAGCAAAGTGTGTTATAAACTGTTACATAGGTACATAGACACCAACTTCAAACTGTAATTCAGATCAGATTTTTGGGATTAGTAATTATTTTTACCTTTTTAGTGCATCTTTTTGAAGCCGGTTGTTTTTTTGTTAAAAAGTTTTATTTACAGGTGATTAGGTTACCATAATCTTTGCGGAGACTGATTAATTTATGTTAATCTAGTTTCTAAAACATTAATACTTTCAATTATCTGGTATAATGGGTTCCCCAGATTTGTAAAACGGAAACTTTTAGTGTATTTTGTTGTCAATCTGCCTGTCGGTCGGACAATACTGGTCGTTGACGTCGATTTAAATTGAACTTAATACTATTAGCACTGAAGTCAATCTTTAAACTCGTCATGTATCGGTGTATGCTACAGGTAATATAGAACTGGTAAATCAATCGGGCTTTAAATTATAACTAACGCATATTGACTGACTTTTTTATTCATCAACAGGTTTACGGTTGTTAGTCGGCCTCTAGAAATTGACAAATAAAAGAGCCTTGACAGCATGGGCTTTATTGTAGAATTAACTGCAAACGTATGTTTGTTTTTTTATGTTTAATCCACAATGCGTGATTTTCTACGACCGAAAATGCCCTGACCCAAAGTGAGGATAGGCCGGTGCTTCAACGGGTGTGAGTTGGTTTGGTGGCGTCAAAAAAACGAATTTTATTTACTTAAATAAAAAGTTCCTGGAGGACCGAGATTTGCTCGCTATTAGGGTTCCGTACTTCAAAAGGAATAAAGGAACCCTTATAGGATCAATTTGTGGTCTGTCTGTCAAGAGCCTTTTTCTCAGGAACGCGTGAAGCTATCAAGTTGAAATACTAAGGTCTATGGTCCCTTGAAGCTGTAAAAAAACATTTTTGTCGCATATTTTGACATACACAAACAAATCAAAACCTATGGGGCACTTTTCGTTGTCCTAGAATCATGAAATTTGACATGAAGCAAGGTCTTTCATCACAGATATAGGGAAAATCCGAAGTTCGTTAATTTGTAGTTATAACACATTTAAAAAAAAGTTTGTCAGTCAATTTGTCAAGACCCTTTTACATAAGAACGGGTGGAATTATCAAGTTGAAATTAATATCAAATGCTAAGATCAATCGTCCCTTAAAGCTGAAAAAATTCAATCTTCTATATCAACGCAATACAAAAATACGGATATTTTTGACGCATATTTAGGAATTCAGTTTTTTACAAATAAATCAAAACCTATACGGTACTTCCCGTTCTCCTAGAATCACGAAATTTGACACGAAGCAAGGTCTTACATCACAAATATAGGTAAAAAACCGAAATTTGTCAATTTGTAGTTGTAAAAAATTTTAAAAAATAAGTTTGCCTGTCAAGTCCCTGTCACTTAAGAACGCGGGAAGGCAGGTATCAAGTTAAAATTAACATCAAATAGTAAAGTCTACGGGCACTTAATATTGTAAAAAAAATTAGCTTCTAAGTCAATGTGAAAAAAAAATGCTCAAAATATGGTTATTTTTGTCGCATATTGTGACACAAATAAATCAAAACCTATGGTGTACTTCCTGTTGATCTAGGAGACTTGATCTCACGATGGAAGAGCTATCTACACATAATAACTTTATTCGGAACCCTCGGTGAGCCTGGCTCAGCCTCGCATTAGGCCGTTTTTTTAACAACGCCATCTGTTGAGTAGCTTTAACTGTGAAATTTCTCAGTCATAATCCCAAGCCGAATACCTAGGTCTATAGTTTTTCCAAAATCTTGTAAAACGTTCTATTAACTAGAAATATTTTTTTAAACCATTTGTATGAAAAATTAAAATCCTGTATAACTTTTGCACTATAAAATTTTATAGAAAACTGGCACACTGCAGACCTATATATTTATTACTAGAACATGTCTTCAAAATTTCGTGGTGTTTGATCAATAAGTGTCAAAAATAAGTGAAAAAATCATTTGTATGAAGCCCGCTGCGAGGCGCCGCGAAGTGTATCCTCTTAAGTCGTGTTAGCGCGCCATCACTTCAGTAGCAGTAAATTGTGCGCTCACACCGCTGCATGGTCCAACTGCTCTTCTAAGAACGTTCGTTCACGAGTAGAGGTTTGTGAGTATTAGATTACGTTGGGTAGTGGTCGCTTGGCTTTTAATAATTTTTACCTATTTTATCAGCAGCCCACTGCTGACTATCAGCGGCGCCGACTTTATAAGGCCTCAGGGGGCTCGTTATGCTCAGCTGAGCCCATCAATATTTTAAGGTGTTACCACGTATTACTCGGATTTTTTGGAACCAGCCTACGAAAAATCCTGCACTCCACTGCTGAGGATAAACCTCTTTCAAGGTAGCCCCACTGGCACAGTCATCACAGGTAGAACGCACTAATTGAAAACTTTAGTATAAGCTTTGCAGTGTGGATAACGTAAAGATGAAACGAGTCTTTCTAAATCCTGCCCAGCCTAAATGGATCTTTCTATCGGCTTCCTTCTCGAAGTGGTTTTTATCCACCACTACTTGTAGTAGTGCACAACTTGTAAATAAAATAGCACGGTGAACTATAAGACTGTAACATAGAATTAAGACACCACCGTGTTTTGCGACTTTTCCCACTTCTGTACCAACCCAATTGTTTACAAAATATGCAAGAAATAAAATTGACAGTGCTTGTACTAATGCACTGTGATGTGAAAATTTATTATATATATAAATATCGATCTATCTGCGGATTTTTGACTATTATTTTAATTTTAACTTTTGACTATTTTGTCAATTTTTGTGCTGCCGATGATGAGTTGCTGTATACTTAGACCTAACCACACAATACTACAAAATTTCACATCATTATTTCTAAAAATCACATCCATACTTATGCAGCCATCAATATTTTAAAGATAGTAATTTATTTAGTACTAGATTTTGCCAGCGGCTCACCTCGCCCTACATTCGATTATCGGCGTGGAACTCCTTAATTATATTAATAAAGTTTGCTATAGCAATTGTTCTTTAAGCTAGTTATAGTTATTCCCAGGGGAACTTTTAAAATTTTCGGGATAAAAAGTATTTCTCTATCATGTCAATGTGTGCCAAGTTTCATACCGATCCGTCCAGTAGTTGAAGCGTGATTAAGTAACAAACATCCATCCATCCAGACATACTTTCACATTCTCAATATTAATAGGATTATTATTGTTAATTATTAAGTAATTAGTGAAACCAATAGACACAACACAAACACTTCTTCCCATACTGTTATATTATTATCGAATCGATACTAAACGTCGATAAACCTACACTTGAATTCTCTAATGCCTTCCTACTCCTTACTTTTGACATGTTTTTATTTTGCTAATGCCTTTTACTTTCAAAAATAATATGTCTATTGATAATAGTAAAATTACAGTGAAAAACAAAACCGTCAATGAAGATATTATTAATATCAATATTATGCGGGATGCGCTGATTGGTATAGCTAGGGAAATGCAAAGGTAAATATCTTAGATAGCGGATTTAATGAAAAATAATTTGATATAGAAATTCGATGTAGAACTTTGAACGCAACAGTTTTTCTGACACTCTTTCTGGAGATTACTCGAAGCCCAATCCTAAAATAAATATTATCGCCCTATAGGTTTAAATTATTATGTAGGTATATTCATTAACAAAACACAAATATCGATGTTATAATATTGACAAAAAACCAGTTGATAAACAAGCGTTATAAGCTTCATAATATCTTTTAAGAAACATTATTTTTGACACCAATTTATTTTATTTCACAGGTATCATGTAACTACAGAGTCTTCAAATCAGCAAAATCCTCAAGATCAAACATTAATTGAAAAAATTAGCGACTGTAAGTCTAATTTAAAACTGAAGAAAAACTATATTAGAAAGCTTACTCAAAATCTTAATACAGCATGCAGTATGTATAGGTAGAGTTATCAAAATTTCAAAAACAATACACTAAATTAACATAATACTACTTTATAAACTTTTCGTTCCAGTTGTAACCAGAACAATTCTGTCAGCAAAAGAAAAAGAAACATCATCCCTAAACAATCTTCTAAATATATCAAGAAACCAGTCCACTGAATTAGTGAAAGCAAATGAGAAAAACACAGAAACTATTCAATCTCTAACAGCAGAAAACCAGATTTTACGTGACAAACTAGATACATTTTCAAGATTTATTGAGCTAGGTTACAATCAACTACATAAAATGAACAACATTGATGTTGATGAAAACGCATCATCAATTATGCAATTAAGAAAGATTATTAATTTTTGTGGTCAGTATTATGCAGATTACTGCAACGAACATGAAAAACGTGTTCAACTTGAACAGAAGAATCGGTTCTTGGACAACAAATTAAAACTTTTAGAAAACACTCTAGCAGCTACTAAGGAAGAACTTGCATCTTTACATTACCAAAATACAAAACTCCGTAAAGAGAATGAAAGAAGAAAAGAAGAAGAAGTAACAGAAATATTACTCCGCAAAAGCTGCTCTAGTGGCTCTATACATTCAAAGCATCAATTCGAACCTCACAACTACACTGAAAACATGCACCTAAGAATTTCTCGCAAAAACAAGAAAAATTTAACGGCAGCCCATAAAACTGAGGTGACTGAAATTAAATCCCATTTGGTATTGGTCAGGAACTTATTAGATGATCAAAACAGTATTCTGAAGGATTTAAAAAGTTTATCGGAAGAGCTGAATAATCTTAAACTTGAATAAAAAATATTCATCACTGTTTTTGGTAAAGTTTTGATGCATGCACCGAAGGACTCGGAAAGGTTTCCTTTAAGTACATTAGTTAATTTGACCAATGCACAGCACACCCTAGCATCCAATTTAGCTGATTTGTGGCAGAGGATTAGTTGAAGACATGGAAATTAACATAGGATACCTTTTCAGCCGAGGATTTCTACGGAAATAGATTTTTTTGCGGATTCTACCGTCGAGAATTATTCCTTAACATTGCAGCAACCGGATGAGCTGATTTTTGGCACGGATATAGCTGGAATTACAAATTATTTTTTATGCCGATTGATAGTTTTCGTGGCAATAGATTATTCCGAAACTGAAACCGCGGACGACTATTTCTTCACGTCAAGAAGTTCCTAAAGAAACCAATTGGGTGTCGGTTTTTTTTTCTATAATTAAGGAGTTGCCGTTGAAATCCTACACCGATAACCGAATTTAGGGCGGGTAAAACTGCGGGCAAAAGCTATGTTTGGTGCTGACCTTAAACGTTGAACGCGATGCTTTGTTGCCTGTTCGTCTGTCCTATCGTCAGTAGGGGCCTAGCTTGTATAGAGGGAATTTACCTTTGGGATATCTATAAAAAAGGGGGACAAGAAAATTAATAAAAATGTGTACGTTTAGTCAAATTCCCTTGTAGGCGACGTCTCCGTTAGCCGCCGTTCCAAGATCCGCTTGAAACCGGACTGGAGTTGATCTCTTCGGTGCTAGTGCAACAGTCCAGATTTGTTCGACACAACTCACAAACACCAAACGAAATTGCACAATTCGTCCTTGGGCTATATAAAGCCAAACTTGACTTTTCCGTATAGAGTTAACCAAACTTAAACTATATTACGCGGGACAAGAATGCGTGTTCAATCTTTCGCCGCGTTTTTAGAACTAAATTGCGCGCGGTGAGTCAAACCCAAATAATGCCGGTGACGTCACCGCTTATCTTTACCGAACAAGCTAGAAACAAATAAAACTGCATTTTTATGCTCTTATCACCGAAGATTGCAAGCCGAAAAATCCATATTAATTTTATAAATACGAAAGACGTTTTGTGCTTTTATAACTCGGCAACGGATCGACTTAATTTTCTGCAAAGAGAAAGTTTATAGACCAGAGAGGGACAGGCTGCTTTTTATCCAAGAGTTTCAACCAGAACGTTTTTTCACGGTCACCGTAGCCTATGGATGCTTGTAACTTGTAACACCGGGGGTATCACTCATGCGTTGTCGACCATTTAAAGATCGAATAACTTCTTTCTTGATTAACCCAATACTGTATAGTCCTTAGAGAAAACCTTGGCAGGGAGCTCATTCCACAACCCAAACGTTCACGGAAGGAAGTTTTTTTAAGGAAGGCACGCGACCATTTCGGTTATAAAGTGTGAGAATGAATTCCCTGCCGATGGCGAGCAGTGTGATGGTAGAAAGTAGCCGTGGGCATCATTTCGAACAATTCCTCAGAACACATGCCATTTACAGGCGTATAGTTATTTAAATTTTATCAAACGTATTTCTCAAAAACTAGAATTAAGATTTTAAATTTATTTTTTAACGTTCCAAAGCCAAATCGCAAAAATGTCATGTCCGTCCGTCCGTCACAGCCTTATTCTTTGGGTAGATTATAATGAAACTTTACAGAGATGAGTCGTGTGTAAACTACCATACAAATTTGTTATGAAATTGAGAAAGAAAATTTTAGGGTAGCTCTACATACACTAAATACTTTTTTAAAGCCGTTCCTAAAGTGAATCGTATACTATCGGTATAATTGACTGATTTGATTGACCATATATTGCTATGTACAACTGCAACTGAGACAGGACTCACAGCAGGAGAATTTAAGAGGGTGATATAGGCCAGACAGCTAATTTCTGTAATTCTAACGTTGTGTATGTAAATGAACTAATAATCATAAGATAATGTAATATACATAACTATGAGATATATATGTTATATACTTCTTAAGTAATTTAAACCGTAATGACTCCTTGAAACTTTAAATTTTTTGTATGGAATTTAACGTTATTACAGTTTTGTAGTCACATTTTTGGAGTTTTTGCTACAACTTAGAGTCAATGCACTAGATAACAAGCAATTTTAATTATTTAACCAACTTTTATTACAAACAAATGCAAAACACGCTTTAAAAATTTGCACAATTGTTGAAACAACGGTCACTTCCAGATTTTTTATTGCATTAAATACAATAAATGAAAATCACTCATATATGTAATGCACTAGACAAAATCCAGTTTTATAACATATATTTTTTTCAATCCTTTAGATGCTATAGTTGAGCCACAAAATTTGCACAAAAACGGCGTATTTGCGCGGTATATTAGGTATTCCTATACCGCAGCCTTAAGGAAATGTGTAAATTAGTTATCAAACCTTGTGTAATTTGAGTTAGTATAGTAGTGTTTATTGGTATTTAACTAAAATTTGATATACTAAATTATTGTACATTTTGAAAAGGGTACATTTCGTATATAATGTATAAAAAAACATGTATTTTAAGTTCTCGATTACTTTTTTCGTTTGTGGGGTTTTGAAGGCGGTGTAATTTTTTTCTTTATGTCGTCTTAAGATTTACTTATTTTGGGAAGGCAAAGGGATTTAATGCACTCAGAATCGGTATTTTAATAACGAATTTTTTCTGTTTTGATAAAAGGCGATTCTCACTTACATTCCTTCCTTGGAAATTTGGCAGTAAACTCGACTACTTTCGTTACTATAGTGATCGGCTTCAAGGTATTAATTTATATGTCACTTTAAAATATTTAGGCACTTTTTAACTATTTTGCTATTGCTTTACCATATTGCAAGTTGTACATCCAACTTCGTCACTATGTACTCAATCAGGATAATAGAAAATCAATTAAGTATGTGGTCGTAGACCATAGATTATACTGAATCGTTTACTTTTTTGAGCCACACAGCGACAACCTAATTTATATAATATCGGTAAAAATAATTTTACTTTCTTAAGCCATAAAGTATTTACAATATTAAAACCTACATTTTTGTTATAGGCTAACACTAAGATCGTTCAGCCGGTTTTTTAATTTGCAAAGTGCCAATCAAAAACAATAGTAGATATTCCATGTGAATATCATAAAGATTTTATTAAAAAATGGCCAGGTGCGAGTCGGACTCGCGCACGAAGGGTTTCGTACCATTATCTATAAAAACGGCCAAAAAATCACGTTTGTTGTATCGGAGCCCCCTTAAATTTGTTTTTTTTTTTTTTTTAAGTGTATATATAACTAATATTCTGTAAGTATTTCAAACGTCTACCTGTTGCCGTTATCAATATCAAGCAAAAACCAGCAAAAAATCACGTTTGTTGTATGGGAGCCCCCTTAAATATTTATTTATTCTCTTTTTTCAAGGTTCATGAGATACAACCTGGTGACAGACGGACAGCGAAGTCTTAGTAATAGGGTCCCGTTTTTACTCTTTGAGTATGGATCCCTAAAAACTAGCCAAAACCGCAAACGTTGTTTTATTTAGTCCCTTCTCCCTTATCCCCCTCCTCCACTTTCCAACCTCTTACCCTATCCCGTGCTTTACCCCTACCCCCCTACTTACCTCGATAGGTATACAAAAACTTACCAAAATTTCTTTATAATCGGTTAATGGTTTAATTAAACCCCCAGTGCGCTCGTCCGACTAGTATTTAACCGGGCGTTTGCTTTTATACAAACTTTGTACAAACACAGTAAAAAAAACAATTAAATCGGTCGAGCCGTTATCAAGTAATACATGTAGCAAATAAAAAATATCAAGAGATTTTTATCCACATATTGCCCAAACAGACACAAAGCGGGCGCGGGCTCGTGTGCCGTTTCGGCCACACCGTCAGCGCTTGATAAGCGGGTCAGATAAATAAATAAATAAGAAACTTTATTAATGGAAAATTCATACCTCCAATGGGAAAAGAGTTATGTGAAATCTGGAATACATAATATGAATAATTCAAAACAATTTATGCTTATTTAAGGTTGCATCCTGACAAATTTTATTAATATACAAGAATGTCTATAGGTACTTTAGATAAAATTTTAAATAAAATAACTATTTAATTCCATTTTTGAGGCGTCTAGATAAAAAACGGTTTATCTCACCCGCCAGTAACTAGCGACTAAACAGTCTACACGCACCGTCCGGTGTGGCCGATACAGGCGAATTGTACGAGAGTAACCTAGTCGCGTGAATAAAGCCACCCGCCACGCTCACCCGCGCCCGCTCGCGACTGTAAAAGCCAGGCGCGTCACGATCGGTGTGTTTTGGAAGCGCGATCAGGTTAAAACTAGATGCACCCGCACACCTTTATGTCTGTTTTTACACTTAGGGGTGTTGCTTACAATAAAATATTATTTCCTTATTTGCTTTAAGATTCTGGTTTACCCACAATTCTTAAATCTGTCGGTCCACATTAAAAAAAGTTTTTACTTTTTCTAAAAAAAATATATACTCGGGTAGAGTATATAATTTTTTTTACCGTAGATGAATGAACACCTAGTTATGCGTGTTTTACGATACATTCTTTACAGGTATCTATCATTCGGTAACTTTTGTCGTAATTATTTCGAATTTCGTCGCAGCTGGACAAATAAATTAATGGTTGACCTGGCAATACCTAAAAGGACTTTTTCCATCCATGGCTTCTTAAATAAAGAAACATAAAAAATCAATATAAATGTTATACTTTTACCGGCTTTTGATTTCAGAATAGATAGGCCTTTGCCTTTAGCACAGTGAAAGTAATAGTAGTACAGAAAGAAAATAAATTCTTTACGCGCTTTCAATTTAGACAAATTAAGGCTGTATAGCTTAACACCTTTGCCTAAATAAAATTAAAAATGTAACGGCTTTTAGGTTATGAATTCAAAGAGCACTTATTTTGTTTTGTTTTATATTCTTTATATGTAGTATTTATAACTTTTTTATAATTGTTTTAACTTAGAGGCTTATAAACAACCAAAAATACTTACTTAATCAATATTATCAGAGCTAAATTTTTGTTTTCTCACAACTTCTACACATTGCACATTGTACTTCAATTTATTCTCGAAGTTTATCCATCATTGACGCTTTTCGAAGACTATATTTAGTATCTGCGGAATTGTAGATCTGTATAAAGACAAAAGATCTAAAAATATCCCACCGGTAAACGTCTTATGCTCAACGCAATAAAATTGTTTAGATATTCTTATTCCAGTTTGTTTACTACCGCAACGGCCACAATGTCTTTGGAAGAAGCCAAAAAAGTAGCAGCTTATCGTGCTGTTGACGAGTTTGTTACAAATAACTGTATTTTCGGTGTGGGAAGTGGTTCTACCGTGATTTATGCAGTTCAGCGTTTAGCAGAAAAGGTTGAGACAGAAAACCTAAAAGTGACATGTATTCCTACTTCTTTTCAAGCAAAACAGCTAATATTTAAACATAAACTTCAGTTGGGAGAACTGGATACATACCCTGTCATTGATGTTACTATTGATGGTGCTGATGAGGCGGATTCTAACTTGACATTGATCAAAGGTGGAGGAGGTTGTTTATTACAAGAAAAGATAGTAGCTTCATGCTCCAAAAAACTCATTGTGATTGCAGATTATACCAAAGATTCTATTAAATTAGGTGATAGATATAAGAAGGGTATACCTATTGAAGTTGTACCCATGGCTTATGTTCCTATCAAAAATAAAATCATTAATATGTTTGGGGGAGAGGCTAAGTTGCGTAGTGCTATAGCTAAGGCAGGACCAGTTGTTACTGATAATGGCAATTTCATACTAGACTGGCAATTTAGCAATCAAGATTTAGATTGGGAAAAAGTAAATATGGCTATAAAAATGATTCCTGGTGTTGTGGAAACAGGTCTATTTGTCAAAATGTGTCATAAGGCTTACTTTGGCCAACCAGAAGGCAATGTTGTTGAAAGGTTGTAATTTTTCAAATTCATTAATACAAACTAGATCTGGTTAGGTACACTTATTTACTCTATGTATCATTAATGTCCATATTTTGATTATCTGAATTACTTTACTGGTGCTTGACATGGCTTCAAATGTGTGTACAAATGCTTTTGAAAACTTTGGGTACCTATTAAAGAATTTTTGCAAACATTGTACAAATATGTGCACTTTGCTATCCTGTGTCAGCTTATATGCGCACATCAAAGCATGCAAACATTTGTACAAATATTGTAAATACATAAATACTGAATGTCACTCTACAAATCTTGGCTCATTTTTTTTAGTTGGATTATGGACACTAAGCGCATAATGTACATTAAGTCGGTAGACAAAATGCCACTTCTGTTTTTTCCAAGAGAGCTCAGTGTATGGAATTTATATATATGTAGTTTTTTTGGATCTGGTGCTGGAATAACCTAACTCAACTAAAAAACATTGTAATCTTACCATGACTTACTTTTTAAAATGTGTTATACTTTTGTACCTAGTTGTAAGTATTAAGCATAAATTGTTTTTTATCTACTATAGTAAAGATATTCTTTATACTTACATATTTTCTGTTATTTAAAATGAAAGCTAGAAGAAAGTAATATTTTGCAAACTTATAGTCTTGTAAATATGAATGTAGTTACAATGTAATGAGAAGCAAGTGACATCAGAAGTAGTAGTATATTGGACTATCATGTTAAAGATCCTGGTTTTGACTTCTGGTACAGGTTAAGGCAACCAATACTGTACTATTTGTGAATTGTAAAGTTGTCCCAACTCTGGTTTTTTCTGGTTCAACTTTCAGCCTATCTGTAAAATTGCTCTTAAACAATACTTACTGCTTCCTATTCTTAAGCTGATGCTGGCTATCTTGATCTCATCGAGGAGCAACTTAATAAGCTTGAGCAACTTCAAAATTTGTGTATTAGGTTGATATTTGGTTGTACATTCCAGTGATTTCCAACTATTTTTATCTAATACCTTTAAACGAGCAATTCTTGTACATAATCTGAATCTTGGAAACGGCTCCAACAATTTTCAAGAAAATTAATATGCAGGGGGTTTTGGGGGCGATAAATGAATCTAGCTAGGTTTAATTTTTAGAAAACATAATTTCAAAAGATAAAGAGAAGTCTAAAAGATTAGCTAACAATAACACACATTTATCTACTAGTAACATAATTCGGGGACTGCTAACTTAAACTGCTATTAGTAGATAAAGTGTTGAGTTCTGTGCAGTGAATCATTAGTTTTTATTATAACAAAAGTTTGGTTATTAATTAGTAAATTTCGAATAGCTAAACCAGTTTTGTTATCCTTTTTTTTTTCAGTGTAAGCAACACTAAAGCTACTTGAATATAGATGAAGTTGTTGAAAAAATTCGAGCAAAGCTTGGTCTTACACATACTTTATCTTAACTATTACATCTTCTCGCCAGCCTTCATACCTCCCCACTGTTGGGGCACGGCCTACCCTCATAAGCGAGGGTGATTTAGGCCAAAGTTCACACGCGGGCCCAGTGCGGATTGTAAACTTCACATACGTCTTTTTTTTTCTTGACGTATGCAGGTTTCCTCACGATGTTTTCCTACACCTAAGATGCCAGTGGTGTAAATAAATAACTCAGTGTACTTGAGAAATTAAGAAAAGACTCATTGGTACACGCCGACCCGTGGTTCGAACCTCCGCCACTTGGGACGTGAAGTGAAATTTAAACCCCTCGACCACCACCGACTACTACATCTAAAAGAATAATTTCAATGGTTCTCAATGGAACTAGGATGGTTTACCCTTTGAATGAAAGAAGCATATTCTTGAGATATTTTTAAAAACTTATCAGGTCTCATTTTCTTTAATCTTGAACTATTACCGCGGCATGTAATATATATGTTATTAGCAGAAGACCATGGTGATATAACTTTTTAACATTGAGTAGTGTTGTGTACCTGGCAGTGAGTAAGGGTGCCAGAGCTCTTGAGAATTCTGCACGGACGGCGGGGGACCGAGGTTCTCGTTGCTGTCATTGCTCGGCGTAGACGCGGCGTGCTGGTGCGGCGGTCAGGGAGACCAGTGGTAAATTCCAATTCATGGGACAAATAGAGACTTGCAAGCTTTCTGGTCGCTTGATGTTGATTAGGGTTCATTATAACAGTGTCACACAGTACCCCAGCCGAGGCAACCCGAAAAACAAGCAAATGAGCCTTCTAGGGTATTTTTACAAAAAACAACTTAACGATAATTTGAAGCTAAAAATACAGTAAACAGAGGAAAATCACAATCACTTACCTAAATGTTAAATATTAGGAAAGAAATGAAAAACGGGCGAGATTTTTTTCTTCGTTTGTCACACAAATTCGTTTTTTGGCTGTGACTTCTGAAACGCGCTACAATAACGAGACTGTTCCCAATAACCTCCCAGCTATGTCCGTAGTCAACAAGGAGTTTGTCTGTCTGTCCACGGCTTAGCTCAAAAACTCTAATAGAAGGCTGTAATTAATAATAATAATATTTTTTGGACAATGCACAAAGCGCCATCTGGTCCCAAACTAAGCAAAGCTTTTATTATGAAAACCAGACAACAGATACAAATACTTAAAATACTTTTTTTCTGTAAATACATACATATACATAAATACACCCAGACTCAAGACAAACGCAAATGTTTATCATATACTTATTATATATGTTTGTTCAGTGTGGTATACAAACCTAAACCCTCTGCACAGCGCCCGGCCACACTAACAACTAGGCTTCGAGGGAGTCGTAATTTGTCATGGGTATATTATTAATTACGCCTACAAAGTGGTAAAATAAAATCTTTTATAAAATGTATTTAGCTTAATTGGGTCATGAGCTGATTAAGGCTCATAGGTTAATATAGGATGCAATGATTTGGGAGAAGTATGAACCAACTTCACCCCAAGCACAGGAAATATCTCAGCAAGTACCTATTTAATAGACTAGTGGCAAAAATAACATATTTTGATATTAACTAAGTTACCAATATCTTCGAATCAAGTCATTTCACTTCTTTGTGACCATTTGTTACTGCGATAGGGCGCTATTTTTGTATATATAGGAGGATTCCAACAAATACACTAGATATATGACTTTTTACCTAGGGTTTATGACTAGTAAGAATGGGATGAGTATATAAAAACGCTTGACAGATTAATTTGGTTTATTGTTCAGGTACAATACTTGTGAAATTACATAACTAATTATAAAAGCGGTCAATAACATTTAAGCTATCAGCGATTACAAAAATAAAGTAGATAGACCTACAAACGATAACCATTAAAGTTAGAGAAGCACCTAGCCGCCGGTCCCATAAATACCCAGTAGGTATGTAGATGTACCAACATTAATAATTTCAGGATTTTGGCACTTTTTGGATTTGTAGATATCAAATTATATTTAATTAATTAATAAGAACTTTAATATAAAACCTACTGTCTGGTGACCTCCAAATAATTGAGTAAAAATTTATATTTAGAATTTTTAATTAAGGCGGCCGTAGGTGCTCATCTTCTTAAAGTGGTTACAACTGACCACCTCAAGCTGAGCTGTAAAGCAAACTACAATCTACTATTTATTGATATATTCAGAGCAATGACGCGTAGTTGCAGTATCCAAAAGGCATCCAGATTGGTCGTGGTTCGCCCCAGGTCAAGTTAGCTGAGTTCGGGTTGCACAGCGTGGTTCAACAACACTTCGGGAACTCAAATACCGCGAGCCATCCGGCTGCCTCTTGGTTACTACAATCATGTCTTATTGGTGGTATATTGTTACAGATAGTGGTTTCTACTTCAAAACTCCTCAGTTATAAGGTCATAAATTAAATTATTTAAATATTCTATGTGTCAAACAATTAGGAATGTATTTCCCTCTTTACAGGTCATTGGCAAAGTTATGTGGCTTAGTCTACAATAAAATTAAATAATAATTAAAATTAATCCAGTAACATCACACGCAATTATTATTGGTAGTAGGTACATGTGTAATCTAATCTCTCACTTTATTATTCCACAAATAGTTTATGATAATGTACCTATAAGGTATTGTAGAGAGATGAAGTGAAAAATCTAGGGGTGACCTTTGATAGCCACTTATCCTGGTCTAACCATATCAACGACATAAGTCGAAAGGTAGGTACATTTTAGTTTTCATTCCCTTTGAGGCGCTTAAATAATTTTCTTCCATTTGACACCAAAGTTACTCTTGCCCAATCCTTATTGCACCCTATTTTAGACTACGCTGACACTTGTTACCTAAATGCCAATGAAGATCATTTCGACTAATTAGAACGTCTACAAAACTTGTGTATTCGATTCATCTTTGGCCTTCGTAAATTTGATCACGTTTCCTGTTTTAGATCTAAGCTAAAATGGCTTCCTATCCGACTTCGGCGTAATACGCACATACTTTGCTGTGTTTATAATATCCTTAACACTGCCCCCTCTGTATCTTAGAGATCACTTTATTTTCTTTTTCCTAGAGACAGACCTCTGACTTAGATCGCATACTACCTCACTTATTGAAATACCAGCACAAAACACTCAGTTTTATGGTGACTCTTTTGTTTTTTGTGGAGCAAAACTTTGGAACTCGCTTTCCGGATTGATACGTGACAGCACATCACTTAACATTTTCAAAAATAGATTTAAAGAGCATTATTTATCTCTATGAATTTGATATATATGATAGTAATGCTTAACGAACCGATGACAGGTGACAAAAGTTATATTACAAGATCCCATTTTGTGGAGCTTTAAAGCGTCTGACAAAAGTTTTGGCCCATGGAAAGTGTCTGACACTTAAAATACTATTTTAGAATAATATTCTGCAAAACATATATAAAAATAAGCCATTTAAGTTAAGTAACTCTTAGTTTTAGTTACCTTTCTTACCTGGTACCTGCCCAGGTGTCAGAAGGGGAGCTCCACAAGCACGCAGGTATTCAAAGAACATGAGACGCTACTGAGAACCTAAGGTTTCATCTATGTGAAAATAAGTTATATCAGATCGCTCTGGGATCCTTATTTTTTGTGGACCTTTAAAGCGTCTGACAAAATTTTTGGCCCATGGAAAGTTTCCGACACTTATAATACTACTTTAGAATAATATTCTACAAAAAATATAAAAGTCAGCCATTTAAGTTAAGGAACTCTAATTTTTAGTAACCTTTCTTACCTGGTATTTGCCCAGGTGTCACAAGGGTAGCTCCACAAGCACGCAGGTATTCTAAGAACATGAGACGCTACTGAGAACCAAAGGCTTCATCTATGTGAAAATAAGTTATGTCAGATCGCTCTGGGATCTTGGACTATAATGTAAATAATTCTTTATCCCAAAAAGAAATTCCAGAACACTCCCTTCTCCATCTCCAAGAGCATTGGGATTCTTGGTGTTGACATTTCCAGTGATGTTCAGTTCCGAGATTATTTGCAAGAGAATGTGAAGCTGGCGTACAAAAAAATAGGTGTACTCAACAGAGCGAGGCAGTACTTCACGTCGAGGCAGAAGTTGCTGCTTTACAAGAGTACTGCTGCCATGTCTGGGCGGGCGCACACGGATACCAGCTTGACCCTTTTGACTTGGTTCAACGACGGGCTGTGAGACTTGTCGACGATCCCAAACTCACTTGCCGTATCGAACCCTTAAGTCTGAGGAGAGACTTTGCCTCCCTATGTGTGTTTTACCGCTTGTACTTGTGTGTGGATGTGTTCTGAGGAATTGTTTGAAATGATGCCCACGGCTACTTTCTACCATCGCACCGCTTGCCATCGGCAGGGAATTCATTCTCACACTTTAGAACCGAAATGGTCGCGTACAGTGCGGTTTCAGAGAAACTACTTCCAGCGTACGCTTGTGTTGTGGAATGAGCTCCCTGCCAATGTTTTCTCTAAGAACTCGGTATGGGGTTCTTCAAGAAAGAAGTTATTGGATTTTGAAGGGTCGGCAACGCGCGATAGTTACCCCTGGTGTTACAAGCCTCCATATGCCACGGTGACCGCTTACCATCAGGTAGACCGTGTGCTTGTTTGCCACAATTACAATTTTGGTATTAAAAAAAAACTTGAATTTTTGTTTTAATATCATAATCGAACATGGTATATATATATTCTGTTTTGCTTTTTTCTTCCTATTTCACTTGTTTTAATTACACTTTACGGGCAACGGAAATTAAAACACAAGTGAATGTGAAGTGAGCCTTTTCTAACTAAACAGATTGCGCAAATCAATCTTAAGTAGGTACATGATTAATAAAGATGCGGCGGCGGGCGGGTACCTAGTCGGCGGCACCCGACAAAGCTCGATGTCCTACCCGCTGCCTGCTACTTGTTTCCGAGTTAAACCGGTTTTTTATAGGTAACCGCAAAATTATTATTTTGGTTTTTTATGTAACCGGTAACCTAAATGATTTTGGTTTTATAAAAACAGTTCTCTTCATTAACCGGTTAATGAGGGAACGAAATAATACCGGTTATGAGAACTTTTTAAACCGCTATTTCCGGTTCCGAGCCCTGCAAAAAAGTTTGTACTAAGAAATGAATGCTATGGATAACATTACTTAAAAACAAAAAAAAACAAAGATAATATCACAGTTCAAAACAATAGAAGTTAAAATAAAAGTACGGTCCAGTTACAATAAACAACGACTATATTCGACCAAATATGACCAAATGACGTCACAGCCACGGGTCCATGACGTTAATCTAAAATAATCCAACTTAAACCAATTGACTACAAATAACCACTGCTCATAGCATGGTTTTTCATTTTTTCATCTGTCACTGTTAAATGTCAGCGCGTAAACATATACTTGAATTTTATTGTATTTTATATTCGTTAAACTAGTTGTAAAATTGATTCATCTTTGCTTATAAGCCAGAAAACCTTAGAATAAGCAAAAATCTACAGTTTACGAAAGTAAATAAACTTCAACTGTCACTGTCAAATTTCGACTACGGGTCCAGATGTTTAACTACTACAAAAACCATCTTAATACGTGGTATTTTGTGGTCGTTCGCTGGACCGTGTAGCCTTTATATAATATTACTTGTATGTTTCTACTTCGACAACTGACCTGCCTATAAAATAGCTTACCCACTTGCTGGGAAGATCTTATATTTCTATATTATATTATAGGCATTTTTACGTCATATCCACCTATTACTTATCATGGCATTCAGTAGGCGCTGTGGACTAGGCAAAAGCATGCTGGAACTTTATGCAGTTTCGTTTCCTTGTCAGCTTCATACGTTTCTACTGTTGAGACACAGTCTACTCTCACACGGTGATTGGGGTACGCACCCGGGCCCGGTGCGGATTATGGACTTCACATGTCTTTTTTTTTGACATATGCAGGTTTCCTCACGATGTTTTCCTTCACTGAAACGCCAGTATAGTGTAAAAAATAATTTACTTGTGAAAATAAGAAAAAGACCCACTGGTACACGCCGGACACAAGATGAAATCGAAACCCCTAGGCTACCATTGACCGTACTGGAACTTAATACAAAGTATAGTACATTGTGGAAATCAGTTTATATTTGAGACCGAAGAAACTTATAGTAAGTATATAATGCCTTGGCCACACCCAACGCGCTAGTAAATTTATAGCGCATGGCATTCAGACTATTGAGCTTTAATTATGTAGATAGTGTCCTAGTAAACTTATATCGCTTGAATATCATACTAGATGTACTAAGATAGTAAACTAATAAAATAAAAAGTAGCAGTATTAGTTGAGAACATATCATATTCCGAACTATCACGTAGAAACTCTAGTTCGACCTTTCAACTTATTATCACATTTGAACAGTTATATAACACTTCTGCTTAGATGCAATGCAGCAAACTGAGTGAAGTGATCTGAACAAAGCCAATATTGCTTTACTAGTTCACTATCTTCTATTTAATAGCTCAGCTATGAGTATGACCAGCATCTAAGAGCAAGTATCTCCTCGCTCAACTACTACACTAGTTTCACAAGCCGAGCTGTAATCGTATGTGTGCAATATGAACTGAAAACTATTGAGCTACTATGTCGCTATTTCGCTCTTATCTAATAAATGAAATGGCAGTTTCTCTTTTCGTTGACTACCTATTAAATATCTACTAGTTAATAGTTTATAGCTCTCAGTCCGTCCACGCCCTAAAAGCCTGTGGACACGACGTTTATATCAATACAAACGCGCAATAACATCGATACAGACGCGCTATAATTACAATTTAGTCGCACCGGTACTGCTCTTTGTCGCCCGTAAGACAGCTATGCAAACCGCATTTGTAGTAACGCAAATGCTACAAAAATGCTCTATCGGTCGTGTCGACGCGCTTGTCTGGGTAGATGATGTTTTGCTCGATGTAAAGAACATCCCTGATTATAAGCTGCTTATAACATATATCTTATCGAAATACCTAAATTGATGGACCTGTATGTACTAGCAGAAACATATTTCATACACTTACTGTTTAAAAAGCCTTAATAGAGATAAATGCATGGTTTTTAAACAAATATTCCTTAATAAAGACTGGTTTTCTTCATTATACGTAGAAACTCTTCTTGATTTATTTCACCATCACCATCTCTGTCTGCTTCATCAATCATCTCATGAAGTTCTTCATCTGTTAGATTCTCACCAAGTTCCTTAGCCACCCGTTTTAAATTTTTGAAAGAAATCTTACCTAAAAAAAATAATTAATTGAGAAAATCTATTTTGATTTCATAATGGTGAAGTGCATTACTTAACAATGCTTTAATTTCAATTTCTGTAGTCGTAAGGTCGAAGAGTCAAAAAGATAACGATTATTAAAATTTTACCCAGCTTTTTCTTTGGCTTTGCTGCCAAAAAATTTAAAGATCACCGTGAGATACCTGCACAAATCCCTTGATTTGAAGATAAAAAGTATTAGATGTTATTTTCTGTCCATCCAGCTACCCTTTATCAACTGCGGAAAAAAATCTACAGTATCTCTAGATCAGGGCAAATAGTATTTATTTATATATAGTATAATAGTATTGTTATCTGGGAAAAAAATATACCCATGCCCTTCAACTATCACTGTGCCAAAAATCAGGTCAATTGGATGATCCATTGCAATGCTAAAAAATAACAAACAAACAGACTTCTCATTAATATCTTAGGATTGGGATGTAGGTACGTACATACCTCCAGCGTGGCAAAAATGGGTTGTCAAAATTGGGGGTATAAGTCAGAACATACAGCTATTAGTATAACGGAATATAGATTAAAATGTGGGAGTGTTTTATGGGACATATATAAAGCTGCTTTAGTCCAGATAAACTGCATCAGGAGCCGTGTCGCGGCGACGCGCTCACCACCTGTCAAAAGAGGCTATTCCCCTATTATGATGTGGGTATGTACTCAGCCACTGGTTACCCCTACGAACACATTCATTGATTTATAAATAATTAGGCAAGATGGTGAATATATTTTAGATACAGTTTAAATTTTCTGTCCTACTAGTACTCACCAGTTTCATCATCATCAAATAGTTTAAAAGCTTTCATAATTTCTTCTTTAGTATCTTTTTCTGCCATTTTGACAGTCATTAACTCTAGAAAATCATCAAAGGAAACTTTTCCATCACCTTTATCTATTTTTGCTATCATTTTTTTAATTTCTTCTTTTTTGGGTTCAAACCCCAGTGCTCTAATAGCGACTTTTAATTCTTTTGTGTCAATTTTACCAGTATTTTCTGTATCAAATAAGTCAAATGCTTCTTTTATATCTCGTCTTTGTTCTTCTGATAACTCAAATTTAGGTCCAGACTTCTTTCTTACACCAACTGACGGAGCAGCATTAGAAGTAACCGACTTTTTCTGTGTACTGGTTACAGTAGTTGACTGAAAAATTTAGGAAACTAGTTATAACATTATTTTATAG
Organism: Apoda limacodes; assembly: GCA_946406115.1. Classification (NCBI taxonomy): domain Eukaryota; kingdom Metazoa; phylum Arthropoda; class Insecta; order Lepidoptera; family Limacodidae; genus Apoda; species Apoda limacodes. The sequence continues at coordinate 17,895,066 of OX291548.1, read as the reverse complement.
AGATAGTAAAATCCTAAGGGATCAGGTATGTAACTCACTCATTAACTCTAGCAAGGACTATGCATAAGTATGTACTAGTAGTGAGTGTTAAAAAATAAAAAGTTGAAAAGCTGTAATGATCAGGGCTTAGGTTCTTAGAATGATTAAATAATACCGATATATAGTTCATCCACTTAAAACAAGTGATTTAGTGATTGTGTGTATAGGATTGTGACGCATGAGTCTGACTTGCACTTGCATTAAAAAACTATAACTATATACATTTAGCCACTCAGCTTTGTAATAATGAAAGGGTTAACAGATAAATGACAGTTTTTCTAAGGAAATCATTGACATTTATTGAAAATTAGAACTTTTTACGCGAAATTACATTTTGCGTGGCCATTTAAGACGTTAAGTATGATATGATAACCTTTACACATTTGTACATGGAATTTAAGGTGATGCTGACCAATTTTTTTTATATAAACTGCAGTAGGTACACTAAAATCTTTTACTATAAATATTTCACCACTGAAATTGTGACAATTGTATATTTTATTGTATATTACTATTTACCACAGTTGCAGATTGTGTATCTATTTTACAAAATTTAATGTTTCAAAAATTTTACCGAATGAATAACTTAAATGTATGAAAATACGGTTGATTTTTACTTCTGTATAATAATCAACTGACAGACACTTGGCTTGAAACAGTAATCAAAAAAAAGTAAGTATTTGTATGTACGTATGTATGTTCATATTATTGTGCAAAAATATAATTATGATGTAGCTAAAGCCACTAGAACTATTAAATATCGGAATTCTTTTAAATATTTGAATTCCTTCATTCGATTGACAATATTTGACGCGTCAACTGGTGAGCCCCCTATGCTTCGTAAAAACACAAAAATCTGCCAAGTGCGAGTCGGACTCGCGCACGAAGGGTTCCGTACCATTACCTACGAGCAAAAAAAATCCCCCCCCCCCCCCCTTAAATATTTTTTTTTGTCTATTTTTTAAGTATATGTTGTTATAGCGGCAACAGAAATACATCTGAAAATTTCAACTGTCTAACTATAACGGTTCATGAGATACAGCCTGGTGACAGACGGACGGACGGACAGCGAAGCCTTAGTAATAGGGTTCCTAATTACCTTTCAGGTACGGAACCCTAAAAAATAATAATTGACATGTTTGACTTTGTTTTTAGTGGCTTACTAACTTATTTTTTTATTACCTAATAAGTGTTGCAGTACATATTGTATACTCTTTAGCTAATTATCAAAGTATTGTATTATTACTTTAAATGGAACTTCTTGCCACCTCTTTTAGAAAAAAGTGTTCTTAGAAACCTATTTGAATAAAGTTTGATTTGATTTGATTTGATTTGAAAAACTTAACCTGGTAATTCTTACTTGACAGAGTAGGTTTATTGGAATGCAGACTGATTTGTAATATTTTTTTTTAGCTTTTACAGCTAAGTTAAATTGAATAATCTAGGCAATCTAAAACCAAGCATAGAGCTGAAATAACTCAAACTCAAATCAAACTTTATTCAAGTAGGTGTCTAAGAACACTTTTAAATCGTCAATACAATGTAAACAATGTTAATTTCTGCCAAAAAGAGCTGGCAAGAAGTTCCATTTAAAGTAGTAATACAATACTTTGATAATTAGCTAAAGAGTATACAATATGTACCAATACAATAGGTAATAAAATATATGTAAGTAAGCTACTAAAAACAATGTCAAACATGTTAATTTTTTTTTGTTTTTGTGTAGCATAGGGGGCGCACCATGTGAAGCGTCAAGTATCGTTAATCGAGTGAAGGTATTTAGATATTTAAGAGAATTCCGATATTTAATAGTACTAGTGGCATTAGCGCCATCATAATTATATTTTTCCACAATCATATGTACATACATATATTTACATATACTTAAAATTATCCATACTGTCCATGAATATAATATAATAATAAATACAGTAATACCCCGGACTTACGCGATAGGTGGGACCAAGCGCTATCCGTGTAAGTCGAATTCGCGTAAATCGGGGTACAATTTTGCATATAAAGACATACAAAGTATGTTTAGTTGGGACCGGAGACTTAATAAAACAATAATTAAGGAAATAAATGTGTAACTAATTGTAGATAATATGATTAATCTGAATCCGAATAAACACAATCTGAAGTTATTTTGATGTAGAAGGTTTCATAAAATCTAACAAAGTCGTCTGACGAGTCAATAATTTATAATAATAATGTTAAGTTTACACTTAAAAGATAATGTTTTTCTTTTCTTGTTTAAAGCAAAAGAGTCGGTTCTACTTCGTTTGGATGCCATAGTACTTAGTACATCGCACAACACACAAAATCGTTATTTTCTTGTACCTACGCGTCGATTCCGCGCTACACATCTGAGCCTGAAAAAGCGCGTAACTCCGAATTCGCGTATGTCGAGTTAGTGTAAGTCGGGGTAAGTCGGGTATAAGAGAAGAGAGATACAGATAAAGTAAATCTGTCTGTTACCTTTTCACGGTAAAACCACTGTACCGATCAAGATGAAATTTGGCATGCAGATAGTTTTGAGTCCCAGAAAGGACATAAGCTACTTGAAAACGTCAAGTATTATTCGTTTAGTAATTGAGGAGTTGCCGTTGAAATCCTACACCGATGACCGAATACTAAGAATACAAAGAAGTTTGCAAGAGCAGACCAGCCTCCACAGTGGCACCCGTTCACAAGTATGACACATGAATCAGCCATCGCTTCGTTCAACCATGTTGTAGGGAACGTAACGACCCGACGCACATGCCACCACCGCAGAGACTTTGAGAAAGCATGACACACTCAAGCAACTCCAATAAAACTTCGATTGTATTAGTTACAATGTGTGTAGTAAAGGAACAAAATATAAATCCGATTCATATTGAGATTTACACACACAAATTTACATTTAACATTACAGGGCGAACACACGTACTCTGAACTTAAAACTGATTTATGTTAAAACACGGTGTATCAAAAATTGATACTACTAGAAAAAATATACATATACGTATAAACTTACATAGGTACAAGTATAATAATATAATAATATAGTATTAATAACCCACTGCAATCCACCATCGGCCGCCCAGCGCCAGAGGTTCCATATGCGAGAGGGCGCATCACACAAACGTGCACACATACCCATATGCATACACACACCTGCAGACGTTATATATCATGAAGTAGCCCAGCTCCCACACGACAGTCCGGCAACAAATGCACACCATTTAACGTACTGTCACTTCGGAAACAAGCCTAAGGGAAGAAGAAGTGACAAGAAACTTCCCGAGTGTACACCTGTTACCATCAATCACGCAGGAACCAGGCCAATCGAATACGCAAAATCTATGCAAATATGTGTAAACACACATACATGTACACGTCTATGCACCACACCCAGTCCCATCCAGAACCCCCCCAACACCAAGCAGCCAACGGTGGATGACTATCCATGGTGCATCCCCTGATCATAATGTGTCATTAATTATCAACTACATAAGTCATAGGTGGATGTCCAGTATTGGGCCCATACCTTTAATTCCAGACATTATTATCGTTATTGAATTCTTCCACAGTACCTATAGTATCCCTTATTAATAAGAACCTTTTTAATGTATGTTTCAAAAGTATGTACAGGTAGGTTAACAATGTATACAAAAAGTAAATGCTCTGAATTATGAAAGATTAATTTTGGAATCGCAAGTTTATTTTTATTTCTAGTATTAACATTGTGTATGTCACTAATTTTAACAAATAAACTTAGGTTTTTACGTACATACAGTAAGCACGCGTAAATATACTGAGAAGCTACAGTAAGTATATTAATTTTTTTAAAGAGGTCACAAAGAGAATCTCGGCGTGATAATACATTATTGCTCTTTTTAGAAGTATAAAAATAGTTTCGATATCGGCCGCCCTTCCCCACAATAAAATACCATATGACAAAAGGGAATGGAAATAACTAAAGTATACTAACCGAGCAGTTTCTGTATTAGTAAATTGAGCAACTTTTCTGACAGCATAAGCGGCAGTGCTAAGTTTTCGAGCTAAGACTGAAATATGTGAGTGCCATTGCAATTTAGTATCTAAAGTGATGGCCAAGAAGACTGTTGACTCAACTAGTTTGAGTGCTTCACCGTTTATAAAGATTTGTGTTGGAGTGTCTTTGACATTTGGTAAAGAAAACTTTAAACATTTTGTTTTCTGTGCATTCAGTAAAAGATTAATTGATGTGAACCAACTAAGAACTTGCGAAAGTGTATAATTTATATCGTCAATACAATTTTACATAAAAAGGCAGATCGTTAATATACACTAAGAATAAAAAGGGACTTAGTATAGAACCCTGGGGTACTCCCATCACAACAGGGGATCCAGAAGATTTCACTCTGCTGATTTCAACTTTCTGAGTTCTATCACTTAAATATGAAAAAATAAGTTTAAGAGCCGTATCTACAACACCATAATGAATTAGCTTTCGAATAATTAAATTCGCCTTAGATAAGTCGCAGAAAATACCAATGGCATTCTGCGACCTTTCCCATGCGCCAAAAATATGTTTTACTAGGTCAACACCCGCGTCGGTAGTGGACTTACCTTTCAACAGTTCGGGTTGATTGTGTAGCAGTTATGGATGTTAAAATATCTAAGTAGTTGATTGAGCATGATTTTCTCGAAAATCTTGCTTAAAGCTGGTAATATTGAAATTGATCTAAAGTTAGTAGGTTCACTTTTACTACAGATTTGAACAGTGGTATTTTACTATGTTTCATTAAATCGGGAAAGATCCCCTCGTCTACACATTTATTAAAAATTAATGCTAAGATAGGTGATATACTGTTTATAATACCTACAAGTGATTTTACTGATATACCCCAAAGATCTGCTGTCTTTTTAGGATTAAGAGATTTGAAAGTTTTGAAGATTTCATCAGGGGTAACATGTTCAAATTTAAATTTTTTAATACATTTTGGAACATTATTATTTTAAAGTAATTCTGCTTCTGACAGGGATGACTTAAGCGAGCTAGTGGTCAGAGCAGGCATATCCTTAGAACATTTTTCAAATCCATTAGCTACATCAGGGTTTCTCAACCTTTTTGAAGTTGCACCTCCCTCACGACTTGCAAAAATCTTCACACCTCCCTTACTAAAATTTAGATAATTTATGAGTTATTTGAAGTAAATCAACATCATAGTTTTAATTATATCTATGTTGATAGGTACCTAAAATTATTTGGCACAAAACAATTAAAATCTATTATTAAACTAATGTGAAACTTATCAAATCGATGCGTGGCTGAGTTGAAGATAATGCGACTCTGAGGTCGCTTTCGATGTTAAGGCGTTTCCGTTGTTTGGTCTTGATAGAAACTAGTGCAGAAAACCCAGCCTCGCATAAGTATGTAGAAGAGAATTGAACTAAGGTTTTCAGAGGCACCTCAGCTACACATGGATTGATTTTATATCTTTTCAGCCAGAATTGTTCAAGTGTTAGAAGCTGAAAATCGTCTTTTACTGTTGAGTCAGCCTTGAAATCCAAAAACTCTTCCTGGATGTTATTGGGTAACTGCAAGACATTCATGATAAATGAGTTCTGAATCAGCTTCCAAGATGGTGATTCTGGATCAATGTCTGCATAATATTTGGAAAACTCTTCTGCTAGGCATCGAAGATGCTGAAGTATATTTTCTTTCAAAACACTATTTTATTGCGCCCTTCCATCATTCATCCAGGCTCGTAAACGATGCCATGTTTGCAGATGAGACACGAGATGACCATAACTGCAGTTTAGCTAAAAATCCTTGAATATGGTCATAGTTTGCTAGTATTGTAGTATTTCTGCCATGAAGTTTGAGATTCAAATTGTTCAAAAATTCAAATATATCAGCTAGGTAAGCCAGACTAAGTTGGAATTTTTCATCGTCGAACATTTGTAGCAGCTCCTTTTTGTTTTGGTGGTCTAGGAAAAGCTTCACTTCCTCCTTAAGCTCGTAAAGACGAGCTAACATGTTCCCCTTTGATAGCCAGCGGATGTCAGTGTGGAAAAGCAGCACCTTGTGTTGCGAGTCTAGGTTTTCGCAAAGAAAAGTAAAGAGTCGAGAATTGAGAGCACTTTTCTTCACATAGTTAACAATTTTTATAGCGATATTAAGATTATCTCGGAGATTTTGAGGTAGAGTTTTTGAAGCCAGTGCCTGCCGATGTATAACACAGTGGGTACCAGTCACTGCAGGGTTCATTTCCTTTATTTTGGTTATGAAGCCAGTCCGACAGCCCAACATAGCAGGAGCGCCATCTGTGCGAACTCCAACAAGTTTGATCCACTCCAACTGGTTCTTTTTAAAGAAGTTCGAAACTGAATTAAATATGTCATCAGCTTTTGTAGTTGCATCCAAGGCTTCAGAGTGCAACAGTTCCTCTTCAATATTCTCGTTTTATATGTATCGAACATATAAATTAGTTGAGCACAGCTACTGACATCAGTTGATTCATCGCAACTGATTGCAAAGAATGGGGATGCTGATACTTTAGAAATCACTTGGGATTTAATATCTTGAGAGATATCTTCGATACGACGTCGAACCATATCGTTCGAAAGAGAAATCTGTTTTAATTTTTGCTCTGCAGCTTCTCCAAGCACGATTCTTACAGCACTGAGCATGGCGGGTTTCACTAAATTTTCTCCAACCGTGTGTGATTTCTTCTGTTTAGCTATCAAAAGGGCTACCTCGTATGAAGCTTCGACAATATTCGAGTAACTTTGCCGAAATGCTCCTGCAGAATCCAGCTTCATACGTCTCAGACTATCACATTTGGCTGTAAAGAACTCCTTTGGTTTTCCAACACACGAAGGATGTTGTTGACTTAAATGACGCTCAAGGTGGCACGGTCTCATGGCACCGTTGCTGAGAACTTTAGAGCATATTACACACTGTGGGAGTTGAACATCTTCCTTTTTAATTAAATTGAAGCCTAGTTTAATATAACTTTCATCGAATTTCCTCTTTTTTCCAGCCATGTCATCTGTGAACAAAAAAAAAACCGATTGAGAAAGATTAATAATTTACTAGTTTAAAAACTTTAAAAGTGAGAATAACAAAGAGTTGCAAAATAAAATAAAAAAATACAATATTCACAAAGCTCTATGATTCGCCGCACCTCTGCCTGCCAAGATTTGGCGGATTAATAAAATAATATATATAATAAAAATATTTTTTACCAGTATACATATCAAATTCCACAATTTTTGAAGTATTTTCTTTAAATATATTACGATTTCAACTAGAAAATATTACTCACCAAGGCACAGGCCACGCTGGATTCACTAAATTTAAATTAGCGGCTCAAAAATTTGTAATACAACAGCAGTCACTGATTATTAAGATTATAACGAGTTAATACACGTATTGTTTCAATTGCACTCACAAGCGTAATGAAATGAATGAGTGAGTGATAGAAACAAAATGGCGCCGCACAGCAAAGAACATGACGCGCGGGCGGGCGCCGGAGAGGCGGCTCGGTACCCAATACGCAGATCTTCGAAGTAAAAGAATTCTTTAAGTACTCTTTTCTTGTAGAATTCTTCTAGAAATTTTATATGAAGCTATATGCATATTGGGCACCAGGGTTACCAGGCACTAATCTAGCCGTCCATTTTATAAGTCTAGTCTAATAGGTATTTTTTTTATTATCAAATGCTTCGCGCCCCACTGGTTGAGAAACGCCGTGCTACATCAACATCTGATTTAACAGTATCTGCTCCAATGTTTAAACTATAATGACTTTTTTAAATGTTTTAGAAAACTTTTTCACATATTCAATAAAATCTGAACTTGTATTATTTCATTTGATATAATTCATATAATTTGACTCGACTTCTATGAATTACTGGTGTAGCCCAATCACTGCATTTCATTCCTGAATTTTCTATAACAGTTTTTACTTTAAATACCTGTTTAAACTCAGTTTTCAAAAAGTCAAAAAGAGTATTGTAAACCGGACACAGAATCTATTTGCAATTTGTGTAAACAAAAATGACCTTGACGCGCGTCTTTCGCTTTGTTAGTCTATGCAACATATACATAAATGTGTATAATATTTCTCATCGTAAATTTGAAATTTTGTAGATTTAAGGTTTAATCAGTGTCGTGATTTGAAAACTAGTTAAAGAATGTGACAATAAAAGTAATCATGTAAGTATTTTAATGATTAATGATTAAAATTACCAGAAAAAATTAACATTAAGTAAAGATAGGTTATGTTTACAAGATTTGCATATAGATTTTGAGTCAGGTTTACATATGATCTGGATCACCCTGTGTGAATTGTAAAAATGGAATTTTATATTCAACATTAACTTGAAATTGAATAATACAAGCAGATGTCACTGGTCTACATGATACTAAATTGCACTGTTTTACTTCTGTTTTGAAAAATGATACATTCTGACCGCAGTAGTCAGATGGTAAGTTGGAAATAGGTAATTAGCTTCGCAACAGCCTCTACATTGCAAAAAAATAACTTAAGATCATTGCAAAAGTTAAGGAAGTTGAAAAGTAGATCAGAGTATGTAACAGGGACCCCGAAGGCACATTAGGCAAGGCTAGGAAAAACATATTTTAGGACTTTTTTCCTTTAATATCTTGCAATTTGTTGCAATATGTCCCTTCGATAATGAGCCATGAGATTTTTGTCTTTGAGAGTTTTCTATTTCTCAACTACCTTTGTTAAATTGATTCACTAGATTTGGTATACGTTGTCTCTTTAGTCTGAAATGTCTGATAGATTCCCTAGATTTGGTAGTATTTGGTATACTAGTGTACCTAGTGAATTGACAAACAAATTGACAGGAACATGTTCCATCTGTCTGGATTTATCAGCTTATGTCCAGACTTTCTGCCTTGTGTCCAGATTCTGTTCAGACTTGACATTTGTCTAGACTTTTGACTTATATATCATTTTCCCTCCATATCTGATCCATTCCAGACTAAAAAGACAAATATACCAAATCTAGTGAATCGACAAACAAATTGCCACAGAAACATGTTTCTAGGGTTACTATCTGTCCTGATAAAGAAGTTATAGATTTCTGAAGGGTCGGCAATGCGCAAGTGATACCCCTGGTGTTGCAAGCGTCCATAGGCTATGGTGACCGCTGACCATCAGGGGGACCGTAAGCTTGTTTGCCACCTTAGTGGTATAAAAAAAAAATTGTCCAGACATGTCTTTTGGCCTCATGTCCAGATTTTGTCCGGACTTGACATTTGTCTGGAATTTTGAAATATATAGCATTTTTTACAAATTAAAAAATTTGATTAGTTAATCAATCTTACTCATGACTAATTTTAAATTCAAATAATAATCTTAAAGTATTAAAATTTCATGATAAAATATGATTTAATAATTTATTTCAATGTGACTATGTTCGGACTTGGTCAGGGTAACTAAAAGGGGGCGCAAGGGAAAAAATGACCTGACTTCAAAAATTTTCACAAATTTTTTGGTTACGGTTAGGGTGTACAAATGAGGGCACTAAAAAAAAAATTTTGGCGATGTGCTCTATCGAAATCCGTCAAAAAATAGACTGTTATAAGAACTCAGCCCCTTTTGAAAAGTTGTTTTGATCCCCCCTAGGAGCCGGGGACGGGTCCTAGAGAAAAGTGCTTCATACAAACGTTGCTGCCGACGATGTGATCTACCGATCTGCATCATCAAAATGGTCAGTTATAGGAACACACACCCTTTTGAAAAATTTGAACCCATTTTGAAATGTCAGTCTTTTTTCCAGGACTTTTAAAATATTGAATGGTAACCCTACATGTTCCTCAAAAATTTATATTACTACAAGTGGAATTGATATTACTACAAGTAGAATTGAATTAATTCACGTCCACGAAAACACAATTTATAGTTTAAAAAAATATGGAAAATCGAGAAAATATTTTTTTATCTTTTGAATACTTACCATGACTGGATTGTTTGACTTTCGAAACACTTTTCTCCGTAGCTAGCAAAATCGAAAGGATTATTAAACTTAGGCTTCAATTTAATTAGATATTAAATTAAACTCACCATGTTTATACTGTATAACAAAGAGAATTCAACATTATCTGTGGAATTCAAACTTATATTTCACTGTTTTTTTTTTTTTGTGGCTTTAATTAAGTCAGAAGACTCAACTTTTTTGCCAATTGCCAATGTCATTTAACACGAAATAAATAAGATGCTGGTGAACGGTTTCTATTGATGTAAATATTGAGCTTACTCAATCTATGTACACTAAAAAAACAAAAAACTGCTAGGTAACTAAAAACAAAATTGGAATACATACATATTTAAAAATATCATAACAATACATAAACATAGATGTACAAAAAAATACATAAATTTCAAAGTCTAATATTATTAAATGACATGAATTTAGACCAAATTTTGATGACTTTACGTGAATATACATAAGTAAGGAGGCATTTAAGGTTAATAGGACGAGGGATATTACAGGGTAGTAATTCATACAATGATGATGACAGTTTTGGGCATTCAAAAAATATATGATCCATAGTACCCTCGTCCAAGCCACATTCACACAAAGAATTGTCCCTGATCCTGAGTTTAGCTAAATGTACCGGAGTACAAGCATGACCAAAACGAAGGCGACAAATAGTTGTAGTAAACATTCTATTTGTATCACGATGACGGAAAAACCATGGTTTCGATGTGATATCAAGTTGAATGTCACCATAGTGCTTACCTTTTACTGCTTTGGAAACTTTCCATATCGAGTCCCAACATTTTATCATTTGGGGTTTTGTTAAGGTAAGAAGGTCATGGGCGTATAATTTATGATGTTCTAAGGAGCCAGAGACAATGGCATCCTTAGCACATAAATCAGCAACTTGTCCTGGTATCCAGGTTCACTGTATTAAACAATATGTTAATTGTATTTTTTTTTGTCCAGGCTTCACTAGGACATAGAAGCTGTGGAAGGCTGTTGAAAATTACATCCATCCTGGCATCCATACTAATATTATAAATGCGAAACAGTCTTATAATGTTCTGTGTGCGAAAGTAACTCTGTCTGCCTGCCTGTTACCTCGCCACGCTTAAACCACTGTACGGATTATGATGAAATTTGGCATGGAGGTAATCTGAGTCCCGGGAAAGGATATAGGCTACCTCAAGTTTAAGTCGATTTTGTTTCAACGTATAATTCTTCTGTACACACGTTTGTCACCTCACTCCTTCTAAACGGCTGAAACAATTTGGGTGAAATTTTGTCTGAATATTTCAATGGGTTCCTGGATGCTTCGAAAACACAAATGGACCTGAATGGTTTGAGTTTACAAACACACCCGGTAATGGCGCTGCGGTTGGTGTGTCACTGATCTTCTTCTAAACGGCAGAAAAGATTTTAATGATATTTTTTGTGTACGTGCGAGTCTGTCCCTTCAAAGTTTGAATTCACAAATGGACACAGTAGGTTGCGCTGCAGTCGGTGTGTCCGTGATCTCCTAAACGGCAGGCATGATGTTAATGATATTTTTTGTGTACGTTCGAGTGGATCCCTGCAAGGTTTGAATTAACAAGTGGATTCAGTAGGTGGCTCTGCATTCGGGGTGTCACTAATCTCCCTAAACGGCAGGGAAGATGTTAGTGATATTTTTTGTGTACATACATCCCAATCATGCGCGTATACAGAGGGGGGATTTGGTTTCGAACCTTGCCGCCGTGCCACTGTCGTCGTCGCCCCGAGATTGACCCGGACAGAAAAAGATCTGTGTATTAAACTACTACTTTGCTTATGCCGAAACATTCGCGTTGAGTCGATCGGGCCCTATTGGTTTACTTCAGCGGGTGTCGCGATCGGCTCGTGCCGCCGAACGTTTCCGTCCGATACCTACAAGTGCCGCAAGCAAGCCTCGCGTTGTCGGCAAGGTTGCCAGATGAACTTAATACCAAACAAGGGAAAAACTATTTTTCTACGGTGTAAGTAGCTACATATTAACGGACCTCAACTACATTGAATCAAAACACTAGGTTCAAACAATAATACTGATTTGTATTATTTTTTCACCACTTTTTTTACCTAAGAAGCATAATATTAATAATACCTATGCATTTAAGGCTAATTTGCAGAGTTTTATGCAGAAAAACCTCAAGGAACTGTTAGTTTTTTACATAGCAAGAATTAAATAAGATTGATTTTAACTTACAAATGGGTAAAATAAAAATAGAACCACTACTATTTCGGTATTTTTGTCATAATGAATTTAAGAAGTCAAAGCCCCCCGGTAATAAAAAATACATGCACGGGGATTCCCGAAATTTCTTGCACGATCTTTCAACCTTGCAGCATGCTAAAGCAGATTGCACTGAAATATGTTCATTCATTATTATTTAGTGAGTGTACGAAAAGTACTTATTATGTAAGTTTATTTTTAGAAAATGTTTTTAAATTAAATCGTAAGAGGTAGTATGAAAATAAAAAGTAATAGATAAGTAGTAAATCTCCCGATTTCTCCCGATTTTTATCAGGCAAATACCCCGATTTCAAATTTTTCACTTTTACAACACTGCGAGTCAGTCATTCATGTGGTTATTTAAGGAACACAGTGTGGAACCAATGTCTTACAGGGTTGGCGCAGAGGAATGTAAATGTGGAACCTGCCTGTGGATCTTGTGCGCAGATTTACGGTCTCACACAACAGAAGGTTAATATTATAGTAGGTATATTGAATTGTAATTGTAAGAAAAAAAAACATTTTTTAAATCTGTAATAAAGGCTTTTATTGCAAGAATTACTAGGTTATCGTAGTAATCATAAAGGTTAATAGGTACAATAAAATAATCATTATGTTAGCAGTAAGGTAAAATTCTCTTGAATTTTTTTAATTTTACAAATAAATGATAACCATTACAACATCATGCGCAAGTAAGAATTATTGTGCACACACTCTAAGTGTTAATTAATTGATTCACCTATACTTATCACAATCGAAAAACATTCGCAATTTAAAACGTGTCTATTCTACTTGGCAACTAGCCTCAGGCACTGTTCATCCCCCCCGAATACAAATCCTGGCTACGCGCTTGATCCGAATCCGGGTCCCTGCAAGGTTACCGAGCGGCCGACGCGAGAAATTTCTTACAGTCTGCTGGGTCTAGTACAAAATGTATGCACGGAGTGCGCGTCCGGCGCGGACTAGAATTTTTCTGTCGGAAATTTCTCGTAATGTGCGTTATGTCTAAAACGGTTACTAAACTTTGCAAGCGGCTCCGCTCGAACTAAAGTCTGATATCGGCGTAGGACTCCCTACCTATACTAATTAAATTTGCTATAGCAAGCTATAGTTCGTTAAACTCTGTTTCAGTTATTTCCGCGGAAACTTTTAAATTTTTGGGGATAAAAAGTAGCCTGTATACTATTCCAGAACCTAATTAAGGGTGTGTTCCAAATCGCAACGAGTAAGTTAAAAAAGTGGTTTTGGGACGCCCGGGGTAGAGTAATTTTCCAACTGTCAAGTTGAATTCTTTACACTACCATAGAAAAGATTGAAAATCACTCCTGTCAGTGTGAAAATTTACTGTCAAACACTAGTTCCAGAACGGGTTGATTTTTCAACTTTACCGGGCGATAATTACTCGGCGTGTTTTGGAACATAGCCCTATATTTATACCAAGTTTCATTCCGATGCGTCTATTTACAATAGTCTTGTTCTTATTCATCACTAAACTGATCGCTCCGTACTAGTACATTCTTTCAAATGTACTAGTACAGTATTCTAGTACTATTAGTTCATTAGTACACTATGTAGTACGGATGAGCTCAACCAGTCAATTTTCATATCTGTCTGTATACTCCAGTTACAAGTCTCGTTTCCGCGGTTTTGACCATTTTTAAAAAGGCCCAAACCTACTAGGTACCGCCACTAAAACACTTATCAATCAACTATAACATTATTTATTAATTTATTTAAGCACACATTTAATATTTACAGTTAAAATACATATTTAGTCCTTATCATGCACATACATTAAACACTACATATAATATAAATAACGCGCATGCCGTAACTTGAGTGACAATAAAAAACAAAAAGTATCAATGAACTATGAAACGTTACTGACTGAATTAATTCAGGTACTAGATTGACTTATACTATTCTTTCGTTAAATAGATCTTATATTCTGGGCTTTAAAGTTGTAATTAATACAAGGCACGAAACGCTTAGGTCTTTCATTTCTTAGGTTTCGCGGTCATAGTTCAGACGCGCATCCCGCTTTCACTCATGCGTCTATCGTAAAAACAACTGAGATAGAAGTAAATTCTTTCCAGCGCTGTGACCGAACGATTACGCCAAGCATTTGTTTCATTCTCTCTTATCCATAGTTTGTTCCTTTGCTGTCGCACATGTCCGAATAGAACGAGACCGATTACGCTTAGGGAATAGTTCATTCTAGCACAGTACCGGGAATTTATGCCTATTCATTCGTCATTCATGTACTACACAAGACTAATTTACAAAAAACATCCATCCTTCCAGACATACTTTCATATTTGTAATATTAGTAGGATTGCAGTTTAAGGGCCTGAAACCGGATCACTAATGTTGCGGTCTGCATCAGGATATCTGTAAGGATCGTCTTATATAGGTCGTCAGTAGTATCCTAGTATCACGGCTTTTAGTTATGACGGATACGTTTCTTTCCGTTACCTGTAACAATGACCTTCCGATAGCAGGCCTTGTCATTACTACGTCTTACGTGAGCACCTTTTACATAAGCTACCTAATCAGTGTCTTCGTTAATGGCAGTCTCTCCTATGTCCCTAACAGTCTGTTCTTTCTCTATAATTTTCTCTGACAAAAAAAAGTTCTCATAGTCCGATCCATCTGACAAAGCAGTCGTTCAACGTGTCCGCAGGGAAATATTCGTGCTTTTGACGTGATCTTTGATCAAGACTTGCATGTTTAATTTTCCTAAATTATTGTCAAGAGGGTTATTTGCATTATACGGAATTGAGAAAAATAGTTACACATTTGTCTGATCGAAACGATATTTAAAGTAAAGCAAAGTCTGGCTTGATCAGTAATTGGATGGGCGACAGGGTGGTGCTTAGCGGTACTATGTTTTTGAGTTAGTAAATTACGTAAATGGTGGTACGGAACCCTCGGTGTACGGGTCCGACTCGCACTTGGGCGGTTTTTTTAAATAATACTTTTATGTCGATTAATGACACTCATGCACATTATTAAAACAGTTTGGATCAGGAGGCTACTCGCATCCGGGGTGAGTGGAGAAATTCGCAAAGGCATGGCTAAGAGAACGCTGTTTTAGAAAATTTTAAGAAAATAGGTCTATTGCTAATTGGGAATTTTACGAAGCTGCTAGAAACAAGTGTAACCAGATGGTAAGGTCAGCAAAACGGAGATATTTTCTTGACTTTATTACTAAGACGACGCCAGCTGTCTCGAATTTGTTTCAAGCTTATGGCCTTGGCAAAACAAAAGTGGCTTTAACTAATGGTATCTTTTCACCTAATGATTTTAAATTTATTTATCCACTCCCCTGGTATAATTATATAATAATAATAACTCTATATAATAATAACTCTCCATTTTTCCCTGATTAACTCTAGGCCTCCTCTTTGAACTGATCCCTTCTCCTACCAACCTGTGTCTGTAGATAAAACCAAGAAGATAATATAACAGGCAGACAACGAGATCTACCTGTAAGTGTTTAGTTTTCTGCTTATGAAAGAACCCTCCAAATAATAAATAAAACCAAACAATTTGCATTTATTTATTGAATTATTTCTCTTCATCACTATAAAACTGTACACATTCGTTTTCATTTTTATCGGGAAACACAATACTTTAGTAAGTATTTGTAGATGTACAGTTAAAGAAACGACCTTTTGAAAAATTAAAACAACTATTAATCCCTAAAATATAATGAGTCCGCACACAAGACGCGGCGCACCGCGGGCGGTTTTGGTAGGAACCGCGCCAATCGGTTATACTCGGATACAAAAATCAAGCGCGCCGCGTTTAGTGTGCAGACGCCTTAATATGAAAAACTTCACGTTTTGCTATTTAAAATATTCATTAGTAGGCGGCTACGGTGTCTCATTTCTTAATATAATATCTAATTCCAGTGTGATATCTTACACAGATTATGAAAACGTCATCAAATAAAGGTCATCCTCTCCAGGTACATCCCTGCCCGTATGCTTGTTACTGTGTTGTGACTGTATGTTCTTTAGTATGACGCCAAATATAAGTTTTATCTAGTTAGATCTTGATGTTAATGTTAACACCAATGTCGTTAGCAGAACTAAGAATAGTACTCCAATTGTGATGGTGTTCATAATAGATAGGCGGATGCGGATGTAGCGTTTATTCTTATTCGTAAGATTCAACTGTAGTTGGATAACTAAATGTTCGTTTGGTGGCTCCAGTAATGTGGCACTAAGGTAGTTAGGGGGCAGACGGCAGAGTTCCGACAGACTTCATCAGATGATAGCAGTGCAGTAGCCTGCTGCGGTGACCAATCTTGTGCAAAGTTGCAGCTGCCTGCGCTAACATGCCGGCCCTTTCTCCCGGTGCCGCTAGTACCGCGCTCGGTAAATGGCGGCACGCCATATACAAAGCAACTGCCCGCTCACCTTCACCGCCTCCGCCTTCTACTGCTCGTTCTGAAATGTTTTGAGTCAATTTATAATATTACATGTTGTACACAAGTTATGTAATTACGAGTGTAATCCGCGTAGATTTCCTGTCTTTTTTCGCTCTTTAATGCTTGTTATACGAAAAGATTATCATATGTACCCTCCACTGTTAAGGGACCGGCTACCTTCAACCTTGGGCGAGGACGGTTTGGGCCAGCGTGAGCTTAGTGCAGATTGATCGACATACCCCAGCTGTTGTACGTGCCATTGCAAGAGCACAGCCTTTTCTTACATAAAGGGTGCAAACAAGCTTGCGGTCCGCCTGATGGCATCACTTGCGCGTTGGCGACTCTTCAAAAATCTAATAACTTCTTTTTCGATGCGTTAGCGGGAGGAGGTTTCTCTGAAACCGCACTGTACGTAACTATTTAGGTTCTAAGATGTAAGAATGAATTCCCTGCCGATGGCGAGCGATGCGATGGTAAAAAGTAAAAGTTTCAGAACATATCCCATTATACAAGCGGTAGAACACGCAGGGAGGTAAAGTCTCCTCAGACTTGAGGGTTCGATATGGCTTGTGAGTTTGGGATTCTTGCAGCCCGTCGTTGAACCGAGTCAAAAGGTCCAAGCTGGTATCCGGGAGCACCCGCCCTGCCGCCCTATAGCTATAGCCTATAGCCCCATATCTGATTTGACTTAGCAACTGCTGTCATATGACAATATCCATTTTCAATTAGCCGAAACGAAAGAACCAGTGGTATAAACCAATGATGTATGAAAAAAAATCAGAAATTATACCTTGGTACTACATGCCGAGTCTCAGAACGCCAGGCAGACACCGAAACCGCTAGGCTACCACAAGCATTTTTACTTGAATGAGGCAAGTTATTCTTTAATTACAGTTAACGCTTCTTTTTCAAGCAAGACGCTATTACCTTTCCCACATATGATGGAGGGGCGGTAGAGTCTAGGCCGCAGACTGCCATCCAGCAACTGCTGCGTTCGTCGCGGCGCAGCGCCTGCCATCATGCGGCACACAGCCGACTGCAGGAATACGCGAGACGTCACCCACTGTAACATATACAATACAAGATAATCATCATTTATAGACCTTCGCTGTGGAAGTGATCTAATAATTATATCACCCAGTGCTTGATGGTATGTTTCAAAATATGCATAAGGCTATGTGACTGGTATTGGAAAACTACCTTTTATTGTTTATTTTAGCATTATGTCCTGTATTTATTTATATTTCATATTAAATCAGCGTATTTTCAGTAAAAACATCTAAATTTATAAAATGGTATGTGACATTATTTGCTTGTACAAATGCATTCATCGTATCAGTGCGAGCGTCCAAGGAAGTAGCCAATCACATGTGTGATTGGCTGCCTTCTGCTGCACCACGCTGCTTGCATGGAGAACCAAAATAATGCTAAAACAGCTTCAATAGCTTTATCGTCATGGATGTTTACGTGATCAATCATACCTCGAAAATATTTGGTTTCAAACTGTGATTTAATCTTCTTAATGATCTTAATGAACATTGATAAGAAATGGTTTATTTAATATTTTTAATCCAAGAAATGGTAGTCTCACCGGCAGGGATTGTGAGAGTCGCCGCAGCGAGTGCAGGTCGCGCTGGAAGGCCCGCAGCTGCGCGTGCGGCGCCGGCTTCGACGATGCCCCGGGCCCTGCGCGCGCCTCCCACACCCCCGCACGCACTTCCAGCACCCAGTCGCAGCACAACACTTGCATCAACTAGCATACAAAAACATATTGGTTTAAAGATATAACGAGATGTTTGAAATAACAAAACTTATTGATAAAAATATTATTACATTGTTTTAATTTTAATTTAATTTAATCGACATTACAGGACATACAGTAATCTTTCTGCATTCTATAACACCTTTTGCAACACATTTTCTCAGCCTTTACTGCACAATTTCTGATTTTTAATAGCGTCTATTACGTAATTTTATTACTGCACAAACGATTTACACTTTTTTTTTTATATTAAGCAAGAAGAGAACCTATAAAGTAAGTTCTTAATTTTAAGAAATTAAATCCAACGTGTTTGTTAAAAACATATCAAAACACTAATATAAGTATATACTAATGTTCTTCAAGTGTGTTGAAAACAGTTGTATGACACTCGTGATCTCTGCTCAATACACACTCGGTTGAATTATGCCCTCGCCTTCGGCTTCAGCTGCAGACCACAACCTCGTCTATAATGAACAGCCTAGCTTACTTTTATCATAATTTACTATATGTATTTTAGCACCTGTTTGCACAGTGCAAGTTTTTGTAAGTTACAAACTCTACTATTGCATTCGCGTATTTATCAAAAGTCATATGAGAAAACACTCTTACACGCATTAAATAAGGGTTCCGTAGAATGAGAATGTATATTTCAAAATCTTGTGAACCTATTTTGTTATTTATACAGGTTTTGAACCTGTATAAAAACATCCCCACTTTGCTTGTTGAGAATTTTTTGTTCAAGATTTTATTTTACCACATTGTCGGCGTGATTAATATGTATACCCATGACATATCAAATTACAGCTACAGACAGACAGACACTAAAAGTGAAACTACAAGGGTTTCTTGTTGACTACGGAACCCTTAAAACTCACACTAGGTACCCAACTTTATTAGAGAATTAGAGAATTTATTAGAACTATGATTTAGACATTCTGCTAGAGACATTTAGGTTTTTTTACTTGTTCAACTAATGGCTGTATTACTAGATTGTGAGAGATTATTAGGACACTACTGACTACAGAAAAATGTAAGCATAAACTTTTAGTTGTTTACTTACCCATATCTACATAAAATAAACCAATGTGAAACTTTTCCTTTGACGAAAGTGACCACCGCGGGATTTGCCTTGTAGTGATATTGCACAGAACGTAAACAAGTGCAATGCAACTACAATGCACTCCCGAAGTAGTCAATTGATGCCTTTCCTTCTTTGTTACTTCTTCGTGCAACTTGCTTTTCTATTTTGTAAAGGTGGTTTTAAGAAAAAACATACAAATGTACAAAATCATATAACAATACACTTTAACATCTTACTCTAACAATGACTTCAGTTACGTTCTTAATTTTATAGATTGCTTAAGGTGAATCCTAATCAGATTTTTAGCATACAACTTTAGGTGCACTAAATATCCGTAACTAAAAAAATTTTGTAGCTTAAAATGCGTTATTATCATACATTGCTATTTACCATTGTCACAAAAAGCGTAATTGTTTAATGATGAAATGATGAAATGCCAGTGAATTATTATGAAATATTTTTATGAAATAACTAAAGTTTTTGTTGATTTCATAGATTTAATTCAACTTTTTTTAATTAATAATTAACAGGAATTTTAAGGATAAATATGCGATTTCGACTGTAGTAAATAGCGCTTTATGATAATAAATTTTTAAGCAGCGAAATGTCTATTGTCAAAGATTTTAGGTGTAAAACAGTTTGTATGGAAAAATAATGCTCGGATACACCATAACTAATTCATACAAACATTCACATCATGATTTTTTTATAAAACACCACTGAACTTTAGAGTTAAATCACTAAATTATATAACTTACCAGCATAAGCTGTGTCGGTTTTCTACAACAGTAATACGCCAAGGAATCTGCTAATCTGGCTCCAGCAATGTCACACACCTTCAAATAATAAACGCACAAAAAATAATTTCCTATACATATCTTAAGCACAATAACATATAAAAAATCAAAATATAAAACCACTGATAAAAAATTATGGTCTCAAAAAAAATTATAATGAACAGCAAAACAATTCAAATTAACAGGTAAGTAAACACTATAACAGAGAAATTATTTACATAAATATGGCACTGCACTAACTAAACAGTTCGTTAAAACAATTGTATATTGACAACACCATATGATAACATAGAACGGCATCTATTTAAAAATAACCAATATACAACTGTGTGTCGATTACGTAAAGTTGTTGCTAACAATTCTCGTTTGAAATTCATAGATACAAGATATACATTGCGCATTTGAAATTACGTATGAAATTCATCAATTGTCACGAAACCGCAATGTATATCTTATTTCTATCGAGAATTGTTAGCAAAAACTTACGTAATCGAGGCTCAGATATGTGTAGAACTGAATCACTGATTTATTTTAATTAATAAACTTAAATCAAACACGCACCTTAAGTATAGTTTCAGACATCTTGTCGATAGACCGCTCATCTCGACACTGTGCCAGACTGAGCAGGCCTCGTCTGCTTTTGTATGCCATATGCAGTGCCCTACGAATAATAGTACAATAGCAATATTTTCGTTACATCGTGTTTATGCTATGAAAGACAATAGTTATTAATACGACAACTATAAACTATACAGTTGTGTTTTATAAACATTGGTCGCGATTAGAATTTCTATATTGTCAAATCGTGTGAGAAATGATAATATTCTCATTGGACCTGTGTTGGATTAGAGGATGGTTAGAATTACGCAATGGAAGTGGGAAATCTATGAAAATCTGGAAAATAATTTAGAAGATGGATCTTTGATAAAAAAAAATATGTACCTTCAATAAAGAAGGGAGAGCTGTTAATTCAAATATCGTCGAATATGGCAAGTCATCTAATTTATGTTATCAGATTTTTTCCTAAAACTTTTTTAAATTCACTATAGTGTAACTGTGATTGCAATTAATATCCAGAGATTGCTCCGCGCTTAAAACTTATATCTTGTCTTTTTATGAAGTGGTTGGTGGTGGTTCTCACGAGTAGAGGTTTTTAGCTCGATGTGTACCAGTGAGTCACGCCACTGGCTTTTCGGCGAAGATATCTGCGTAGTTCAAAAAGACGTGTGTGAAGTCCTAAATCTGCACTAGGCCCGCGTGATGAGCTGCCCAAATCGCCCTCACAAGATGTGAAGATAGGCCATAGATGCATGGACGCTGGTAAGGATGAAGACTGCTCTAATTCTTCGCAATCAAACATTTTTAGATTTTTCTAGGTCCTAAAATTTTTGCTTTCTTAAACAGCTGTCTCATTTCCGGAAGCATGCGAGAAAAATTCATTCTTATTTTAGAATGTGTAATGGCTGAGGCAAAAAATACAATTGCTGGGTTAGAAACTTAAAATTTTGAATTATAGGTTTTATAACATTGTTATTCACCCGGAAAGAATTTTGCAAAATTAATCTTCTAGCAGGTAAATTTTGGGTCCAATCTCGCTGCTTTCGTCATTTAATTTTAGTCGTAATAAAATTATGATTTCGAATAGTTATTAACAATCACTAATAAAAGATTTTAAAATTATTTTAAAATTTTTATTCAAATTAGGTTTTTACAAATAATTTAAATCGTCAAAGTTATGAAATACTATTTTTTGAACTCAGGAACACTTCTTGTTTACACCTTATTTAAATATTGTTCACTTTCAGTTGCAATTAAGTAAAAGAAAGCAATTTTCATCCTAATGAAAATAACAAAAAAAAAGGAACAATTAAAACATCTTAATAACGTGTGTCGAAACCCTTACACCGACTTATTTTCCTGGTACAGCTTAGCGGCGGAAAACCACAAACAGTTGATCGACGTGTCTCACGGTAAGAGGGTTACTTCGCTCAAAGATTTTTCATTGCATTTAACAAGGAAAAGGCCTTCTTGGTACGCTGCAACATCATGTCAACTTGGAACAGCTTTTTTTATTTATATTTTTTTATACTAGTTTTCTAATATTTTAATGCAACCAAATCAAATAGTATTACTGTACGTTGAGCGCCAAGTATTTTTTCCATTTGGAAGCCGCAGGTGACTTTGAAGCACAATAAATAGCCTGTCTTTATCGAGGCCAAATTGTAAAAAAAAATTACTTACATAATAGACATTATCCCAATATGCCTATGCTCATTATAGTAAAAAAAATCTGCAAACTGACGTCACAACACACATTTAACCCTTGGCGCTGTACATGTTAACATTAATCATCAGCAAATGTAATTGTAACATGTCACAATTTTTAAGTGTTGACTTTTTAACGAGATATTATAAGATTGACGTACGAGTGGAATCTGGATTGGCGTAGGTCAAAGCTCAAGTGTCACCCCAGGGATGTTATGAAATTCCGTCACCGTAACCAAACTATTTGGAATATTTTCATATCCATAACCATAATATCATATCCCAAGATCCATAACCTTAAGCCGAATTGACGTATACCTAAATAACCACCTTAATTGTCAAGTTTTGGCACCAGTCATTATATGCGACGCGCGACTAATGGTTTTCGGCAATGACACAGCTGTTTAAAAAAGCAACAAATTTAGGACCTAGAAAAATCTAAAAATGTTTGATTGCGAAAAAGTAGGACAGTCTGCATCCTTACCAGCGTTCATGCATCCCCACGGCCTATCTTCACATCTTGTGACGATGATTTGGGCAGTGCATCACGCGGGCCCAGTGCGCATTTAGGACTTCACATACGTCTTTTTGAGCTATGTAGGTATCTTTAGGTATCTTCACGATGTTTGTCTTTACCGAAAAGCCAGTGGCGTGACTCATTGGTACACATCGAGCTCGAACCTCCACCCCTCAGGAATCAAGGCCACCACCAACCACTCCATAAAAAGACAGCCTCTATAAAAATAGGAATATGTTTACTAACCCTGGTAAAGGATCTTCACAGTTGGTGAGTTGTTCAGGAAGCATGTTTAGCCGGTCACCAATTTCTGCTGCTTTACCAGCTTCTGCTAGCAACCAGGTGGCTGCCACACCCACCATGTTTGCCCACCATTCCATCACTGGATCCCAGCAACCTGGTCAAAAGGAGTAAGGCTGATTAGATTTTATTATTATAGACTTGAAACCACCGCCTTGTCTGATTCAAGTTTTTTTGTATTTAAATTGAATAATCATGGTAAATAACCAATTTTTCTTTATGACTGAAAAATATTTTCTATGATAGTATTTGGAACTCTGGACTAAATGTCTGCAGGAGGTTACTAACTACAGACTTTAACATAGTAATACTTTTCTATTTACTGGTTCTTTTAGGGAATGATCCCTTATGTTTGCATTCAGAAACTATTATTAAACACGAATATTAGTAAATAACTTTTCCCTGCGACGTTGTCACCATCAGTAATCTAATATCGGTATTATTTAAGTAAAGCTAAGCAAAACAAGTTCAACCAACTTTAAAATCCGGCAAGCAGTCTTTTTTTTAATATTCTTATACCATTTTCAAAACAAATATTAAACGTACTTTTAAAGTTTGTTGTTTAATTCAATTTATTCGCTATAACTTTATTATATTACTTTATTTTATTTATTTATTTTACTTAATTATAACTTTTATAACGTATTATTACGATCCTTAATATAAACTATGATCATTTCAAATATTATGAATAAATGTCTTATCTATGTCCTAACTAAGTAGATAGGATACCCAAACCTATAGTATGCTACCAAAACACATGAAAGCATCAGAGACTTAAGTTACAAATTCAAGCTAGAGTATTTTTTTGTTTCTAAGTATAATTCAGACAATATTTAAGAAACAGATTTGAAATGGTTTAATTTATTTGTTAACTTTAAGTGATATTTACCAGTATGGCACGGAGCATCGGTGGAGACATCATCGATGATTAACTTTACCAAGTCGAGGACATCGCGAGTGTTGCTACGCTCGTCTGCACACAGAAGCATCTGAAGACTCTTTTGCAGTATGTCCAGGTGGTAGGCCTGAAAGATATGTTAAAAAATTTGTTTTTGTCTAGTGCCTAGATATTGATTACTTTTTTTGTTTATTGTATTCAATGCTATAAAAAAACTGGAAATGGAATGGTTTCTTTGTATGGTATTCATGTATTTACAAATAAAAATATGTATTTGTATCCGTATTATAAATTATATCTATAGTACAAGCTTTGCTTAGTTTGGGACCAGATGGCGATGTGTGTAATGCCAATAAATATTTATTATTATTTACTGTTCCACTGGTGACATTTTTTAAAGCGTCTTTTGCATTTGGTGACTATAAAGTTTAATCAATAAATTTGTTCTTATATAGTGTTAAAATATGTACGTTATTACTAAACGTTAAAATCTATAAAAATACCTATCATAGTAATGTATATGACATTCTGTAATAATATTTAAAACATTAAAAAACACATCGTTAGTATTACAAAAATTAGATATTTCGCTTGTTTTTACAAATTTTTTTTTTTAATTCATGGCCGTTAACAAAACTAGTGCAAGAATAAAGAGTGTGAACATTGTTATCTCACTCACTCTCATGGCATAGGCGAGCGGATCAGCAGGGTTAGGTAGTCGAGAGAAGAGTACAGCTTGTGCGTGTGCCGGCTCGTAGGACCAGCGGCGCGTGCGTAGAAACTGGTGTCCGGGCGCGCTGGTCGCCCATCGCAAGCGAACCGGTGGTGGTGCGCATGAGTCGCAGCAGGAGCGGCAAGCGCGGAGATAGTAACTGCATAAAAGAGTTATTTCATAAGTTGAAGGCTGTTTCGAAGCAATTTTTTTATAGTAACGTATCCCGCTTCGCCGCTGGGAAATAAAATCAGAAAAAGTGTCACTATCAACTTCCCCTTTCATAAACACGCGGCTACACTACACACACTCGTGGGAGTGTTCCCACAACCGAAAAAGGGGGAATAGCTTAGATAGCTAAAAATCTATGGCAAACCGATAGTTTCCCAAAGATTTGTTGATATTTTAAACAAATATAGGTTTTATAAAATAATTTTCAGACCTAAAACTTAGTAAGCAATCTAGTAAAAGGTACCTACCAAAAGTAAATTACGTTTTCAAGTATAAAAAGTTAACATTAAATAAAATACAAATTCCTTTTTGGTTTTACATATATGCCTATTTCACTTACCCACACAACCAATTTCCTATTTTCGGTATATAGTCTTTAAAAACCAAGGCAGCAGTGACATAGGTATCGGCCAGGAGCTGTCTATTTCTCGCCACCTCGGCCAAGTTAACAGCTTGTAGGGCTAAAAGTATGCGTTCGCTTCGACCACTGTGACTTGACAGTATCTCTAGTTGCGCCAAACGGTTGGAGACACAAGACACTTCTGCTGCCCAATGCTGAGTTGCTCGTCTCGCTGGACTATAACATGTTACGAATTTAGCTCATTTAAACATTTATATAATTGTTGTTTTGGGTTGCATACTAGAAAATAGACTACGTGACCGGGCTAAAAAGTTAAACTCGAATTCGAAAAAGAAAGCTGCATTTAGGACTTCTTTGCCTTTGTCTAGTCCAAAATTTTTAAATTATTTATTTACCATAAGCTAACAAACATTGTCTTCTCTTCCGGAGACTGATACGAGCCTGCGTTACCAACATACTACTAACATAAAAATAGAGGGACGCCATGTGCTGCTTTTTCTTTCTATTGCGCTTTCTCATTCACCAACGAGCCACCTCCGTTACTCGCGCGGTATATTTCTAGTATGTCTAAAGAAGCTATTGAGTAATTGTCTACACCATTAGAAGAATCTTTATGCAACATTTCCAGACCTTATAGTCTGGGTAAGCGTGTCTATCAGTGAGTTTTTCCTTTTGAAGTATACGGATAACACAAAAGTTAGGTAAGGGGAAGTGATGAAATAATAGCATAAGAAAAAACTAATAGAAATTGTATTTATGTGACGTAATTGTTTATACGTGCCCCGACCGACGTATGAAGGCTGGTAATAATAAGGACCTCAGGTTAAGTGTTTTACGTGGCATCTGCTACAAAATGAAAGCCAGCCTAGTGCGACAGAGGCCTACCACCAAACAAATTACGACTAACCGTGCCTACAGATGTAAAGTCGGTTTAAAATGCATTAAAGCGGTCGGTTTTAAACCACTTTTGTGGGTAAAATGCGTTTGAACCATGATTGGCGGTTTAAAATATAGTTTTTGAATCCGAGTCTAGTTTTTGTTCAGTTATCGAATTCTCTATCCTAAAGGAGGCAACAAAATACATCATCAATACAAATCGTCTTTACATATAAGATTCACCAAAGTGATTTTTTTTCTAATAGAGCTTACCTATCACTCCAGAAATCTCCAGCGCGTCTTGCAAGGAAGCTCCCGAAGGGTAATCTCTGTAAGATCTGCCTTAAGATGCCAGCAGTTAAAGCCGAGTACCTCGCGTGCCCTTGTCCACCAGCCTGCACGTTTTTCCCACACACTGCAAGCGATCGGTGTAATTCTAGTCGTGCGTTTGCCATATCACCCTACGAATAATATCTTATTTAATTGAATTCATGGTAATTATATCATTATCATTAATTATATAATTCAGAGAAACTTCCTCCCGCGAACGCTTGGATTGTGGAATGAGCTCCCTGCCAAGGTTTTCTCTAAGGACTACAGTATGGGGTTCTTCAAGAAAGAAGTTATTGGATGTTTGAGGGGTTGGCAACGCGTGAGTAACTAAGTGAGTGAGTGAGAAATGTCGAATAAACCTGACAGATGCATTTTAGAAACAATACAAAATGTTCTTAAAAAAGTTTATAACTAGTATTACAATTTCTATGTTTTTTTTAAATATGCTTTGTACGAAGAGAAAATAAATATATGGTGGATTGATTAGCTGCTATATCCGCCTTAAAGCACCTTAAAAAATAGTATTAAACAACTTTGATGATTCAAAAGTGTTTGTAAAAACATAATTTAAATAAGAAAATTTTGACTTTAAAAGCCTCAGTCAACATATATTAAAAAAAGTTGTTATTTACTTACCTTTTTTAAGAAGTAATCAGCTTGGCGTTTATGTTGATAAAAGAGTCCTGCTTCTTTTGATTGAGACTTTGGCACAGAGTCACCATATATTAAGAGTTTGATAAGACATCCCCCAAGGATTACAAAGTTCACCAGATACATGAAGAATGTGTGAAAAATCCATGTTCCCCAAGATATACTACTGTATTCTGGAAGTTATTAATTGAATAATTACACTGAGAAATATAAGATGAATATTTTACACAAAGTTTTAGTATTACATATTTTAGCCAGATTTGTATATAGCCAAACAAAGATGCATTTATAGTATCTAAGATATGAGTTTGTATATACTTTGTATCAGCCTTTTTGAATCCACTGCCGGAGAAACCCCTTCCCTAATGCACGCCATTACATACCATTCTTAATGTTCCGCATCCAAAAACATGTCCAGTGACTTTTTTCAAGGCATTAAACATAAGGCGTGTCCCTAACTGCAGTATTCAATATGTTAATAATTAAGGTATTAATGACATGAAATTTGTGTCTGTTTCTAACTAATTGAAGTTTACTAATACATATTTTTGTACTTTAATTAAAAAACATAGTGATATTTTGTATTGTATAGCAAATATTATAACTAAGAATGGTTCTGCAAGCACTAAGAAACAAAAAAGATAACTAAACTGATAAAAGAGAATATTTTTAAATAAAGGTTCACAATATGTTGAAACAATTTACATTTAATCATAACTTTATGTATTGTTAAGTAAATGTTTACCTTAAAATTATTCAATTATAATTTGTACAATATACATATAATACATACATATAATACATAAATGTACATACATAGTTAGTTAGTTAGTTGGACTTGTGTTTTCCGCACTTAGCCTCATAATAGGGCCATTGTACGTAGGTAACCAATACCTGTCATTGGTTACTCATACCATCCCAGCTCCATCCAAAAGTTAAGGAGGCATCTGATGTTATATGTACATACATGTAATACAGTGATTATGGGGTCCATGGCACTATGGGAAACCGGCTTATTTGGGAGGCTGGAATTCGTCTAACCTGGATAGCTGTTAAATAAACTTGGGATCTTCATCCTTCTATATAAAAAAATTGTAAAAGTAACATACTAACCAATATCATCATCTGATAATATTCTTCTTTGATCCACCCTAGCTGAGTAATCAGTTGTTGAAGTTTCTGACATAAAGCTTCCGAAGAACAGACTAAAGGGATTGAATGCTATCAGTCCAACCATAAACGCGCATAATGCTAAGCGTGAGCTGTCTCCCATTCCCATAACAATTTTTGAATATTTCTCTTCAGTCTGAAATAAAATATTTTTTATAAACCAAAACAAATAAACACTATTTTCTTTTGTTTTATATTACGTTTACACAGTTGACAAGATATGAAAGTATAAAATTTCTAAACATATAAGATTTGGTATAACGAAAAAGAATATTCAAACCTTAATAGGAAATTTGAACTATGTTATGATGCAGCCCCTGTATATGAAGTTCCACCTCCCTTACAGACAGATAACTGTTTCTGTAATTCTAAGGTCTGTATTACTTAAGAGAAAAAGCCCAGACACCTATGGGCTGCAAAATTAACTATTTTTTTTACTTTACGGTGAATTTTTTATGTCACCGTAAAATTGTAAATGCCGTTAGATTATAATCTATGTAGTAAGATTGTATACTATGGAACAAAAAATAGTATAAAGTGTATGCTTTAGATTATATGAAACTTGATTCGATCGCACAAGAGAAACTGAACTTAACCCACCCTTAAAGATTTATTACATAGTATACAATCTCACTAGGTGGATTATAATCTAACGTCATTTACAATTTTAATATCTTAATATATATAAATCTCGTGTCACAATGTTTGTCCTCAATGGACTCCTAAACTACTGAACCGATTTTGATCAAACTTCGTAAATATCTGTTATTTGATCCAACTTAAAAGATAGGATAGTTTTTATCTCGATATGTCAAGTGCGAGCCGAACTCGGGCACTATAGGTAAAAACCAACTTTCGCCGGGTACAGAGGGACGGCAGCGGAACAACGTTCGCCGGGACAGCTAGTATATATATATATTGCAAGTACTCACTTTAAGTTCTGGAGATGATGGAGAATCACTGTCAAACGAGTATGGCGAATGATATGGGGAAGAGATATCACTGTGAGGTGGTGTGTAAGCGCCATCGAGTACAGGTTCCTTCACACCCGATTTCTGGCATGCTAATTTTAATGCCATATTCTCTTGTTTTAATCTAGAGTTTTGATTCTGTAGGTATTTTATGTAATCAATTGTTTTTCTTAATATTGCAGATTTGTTCATCTGTGGAAAAGAAAAAAAAAATATTTTTGACTACAACTTCATTCAGGTACATTTGCATGCATTTAGGCGCTTATATCTAATATAAGTACTTGCACAATTTTTTTTTTTGGGTTCCCTACCTAAAGGGTGCCAATGGATTTCTATCACCAAGCCTACGCTGTCTGTCTGACCACTTTTTAGACCAAACCAGGAGAAAGCCTGATTTTTTCACAGAATGATTGATTTTAATAGCGGATTACCTAAAAAAAAGTACAAAAAGTAAAAATTCAAGGGAGTTCACAAATAAGAAACCCTTTTTCGTTGTTTTTGCTTCATCGTCAAAACAGTAAAACATACAAGCTTCAAACTAGCAGGGAATAATAATGTAAGCTCTAATTGTAAATAGCTATTAATAAAATAAAAGTACCTATATACAAAGGAGTTTTTGAAAACTTTAATTATAAATTGACACAAATAGAGTAACAAATAACACAAATAGGGTCATGGACAAGATTTTTTTTTTTAATTTCTTTAAAATAATATACAGGCCATATTAATTAAAACACATGTATAATACATGTGAATGGTAGTCTAATGACACACTCAATTTAATTTTATCAAGTAAAAAGTGTTAAAGAGATAGAGTTTTTATGGAATCATCCATACAGAGCTTGGTATATTTAAGATGCCAATCTCAGGAACTATTTATTAGTCCTGTTTGAAAACCGTCAAATTCAAGCTCCTTCTATTTTATATAGCCCTGCCACACACTTGTCGAGTGGTATGGGAAGTAGTGAGGAGAGGGAGGCAGGGACGTGGTGTGGCCCCGTTACTCGTCATGCCACATGTCATGATCCTCGTCATTCCCGCCGCTCCCTGTTTTGTAAGTTTTTTGGCGTGAGTCAAAGGACCTAGTACGGAGCGTCGCGATTAAGTGCGCGAGTAGAGCAGAGGGGTTAAGTTTAAAAAAAAAAAAATTTAAGTAAATAAAAGACAAAAAAATATTCCTGGACACCACACACAGCACCATCTAGTCCCAAACTAACAAGCAGGAGTAAGGGTACCAGATGACTATCACAGATACTGGAACACTTACAATTACAATATTTTGTAAATACACACCCAGTCAAGACAAACACAAATATCATAAATGTTTGGCCTGTGTGGGAATCAGAACTTGCATACCCTGGTTTAGCCGAAGTTACTACTACCAACTGTGCTGTATAGCAGTAAATTATCTCGCCTGTATACACACCTTAGCCTCTTCACCAACAAGCATGTTTTTCAATTCCACTATTCGGTCGTTAATACTAGTGCGGTACCTTCTCTCAATAGCATTATGAGCACTCCGTTTTACTTCTTTTACTTTAGGCGGTCCAATATTTGGTGCTTGACTGAGAGCTATCTTATCCCCCTCAAAGAGAACAGGTATACCGGTAGTTAGCAAAGTTGATGTATTATTACTTGCAAAAAATGTCTGGATTGGTCTATTTTCCGAAGTAGGCTTTGAATTTGACATTACATTCTGGGGTATACCTGAAAAATTATTTCGATAAATTAATGATTTAATAATTTTGTTTAAGCTTTCTATCTGAAATTAACTCATTTGTGTGTGAAAATCAGTTATTTATTGAATGTATATATGATACAGCTTTTATCCCCAGCAGGGTGTAGCCAGTGACTGAATATATACCCACATCATAATGTTGAGGAATGCCACATTTCACCAACCACTTTACTCCTGCATGACAGGGGGTGAGCCTATAGCCACTTGTAATAGAGTGAATGTGGACTAAAGTAGCTTAATAAATGTCCTATATGGCATTACTTACCGCTTACAGCTTTAAGTAATAGGCGGAATAAAAACCAGACACAGAATAATTTTGATTCACAGTTTGATTCATCAGACCTACTAAAATTATATTTGGGTTTTTAAGTAAAAATTATAAAACATTACTAACCATCTCCATCTAATATACCTAGAAAACTGGAAAATTATCATAGGCAAGCGGTGCAAATCTTAATATGTTTAGCCACTTATGAGTTAACAAATCTATAGAGAGAGTATGTACATTAAAAATTTAAGAACAACTGTTTGTATATACCTCCATATTAATTTTTTTTATGGAATGTGGTCAGTTAGTTCAAATCTAAATGTTAACTAAGGACAAGTCTAAGGAAAAAAATATTATCAGACCAATATCTTAAGGACACTTGGAAATGTTGGAAGATGGAATTTTTAACAATTAATTATTTATCAGAAAAAAATTAATTGTTAAAAATTCCATCTCTTGTTGATTGTGGTGACTCTAATACTCAGTATAATGTTTTTTTAATGCATTTAGTAAAGAGTATGACTCAATATTTACACCCAAGTATTTGTCTAAGTTAAGTAAAGTCTCTTTAATGATTGGGCTACTGTTGGTATCCATAGAAGTAGAAAACGATTGTACAAATATGCAGCGAGAGAAAATGTAATATGAGTGAGTAATTTAATTATTATATCCAAAAATATTCTAAATTGTTTAAAGTTGTCTGCCACATAGGGGCCGTTCAAGTATTACGAAAGCACTATAGGGGGGCGGGGCGGTCTTTGCTTTGCCTATTTTTAAATACATGGGAGTGGGGGGGTCTAAATGGTGGTATTGACGGCATTGAGACATCACATAGGCATTGAAATTGTTGTGTTCACCAAATGTAAACAAACAATATGGCCGTTCACTATCTGACAGCGCATCCACTACTCTACCTCCCGAGCATGTGCAGCCAATGCGTTGAATGCGGTCTTAAAGTGACGTCATTCTGCATTCATTTTTGGTCAACAGAACGATCGCATGTGCGCAAAGACAGCATTGAGCGCATTCAATGCGTGTAAAGCTTGTTAACAAAACGCCCCTTAACTTTTTTACGCATATGGCAAACGAAACGCATTTCCGGGGATTCCCGCACATAACATATACGTTTAGGTACTCGCTTAGAGCCGAGTGGGGAAATAACCGCGCGCTATACACTTGTCCTAAATTCTTCGGTCAGTGGTTGACGGTCAATTTATTGTGTCTATTGTGTGTTTAAGCAAAGCAAGTTAATGTTTGTGTTACCGTTGATGCAGCAGACACACAACATTGAGCAGCAAACATCCAATATCATCGAAAACTTAAAATCATGGATTCCGGTGTCATGGACTGAAGGCTGGTAATTGGAATTAACATGTATACCAAAAATTTGAAAGAAGTTTGTTTTGTTAATATTACTTAAGATTATAATATTTGTACCTTACTCTATGTTGAATACAGTGTCAATAAAATTTGTTTAAATGAATATTATGTAAAACAGAAAAAAGAGAATACATTCAAAGAAGAAAAAATATAATAAATTATAAGAAAAATGCATATAAAATGTTAACGTAAGCATGGGAGGGTAATGCTTACTTCTGCTGACAAGGGGGATGGGGAGTCATTAATTGTAATAAATCTGCTTACGTAATACTTGAATGGCCCCATAGCTAAATCACATATTCCTAGTGAAAAAATGAAAAATAGTAGTGACAAAATAAAAACCACTTGGAATATTATAAATGCAGAGACTGGAAAATATAAAGGTAAGAGCTTTGCTTACTTTTGCTGACAATGGGAATGGGGGAGTAAATAATTGTAATAAATCTGCTTACGTAATACTTGAATGGCCTCATAGCTAAATCACATATTCTAAGGGTGCATACGTTCTGGGATTAAGAGTTCCCATGAATGATACTTTTCAAACTTTTGATAACGCCAGTTTTGCCACCGACACCTACCATTCGTGTAGCTTTGAATTGTTACTAACAAAATTTTTGGTTACAAAACTTGCAAAACGAACGTTTGACGTACACTCACTATGATAAAACACACACACACTATCATAAACAATGAATATGTATAGGCAGTTGGACAGATCAACACAAAAACCCCACCCTCTAGACATGGGTCTAATGTTTCATTTTTCGGTGGCAAAAGTGACAAAAATATTGTAAATGAATGCATGACAGTTTGTCACAGATGATACTAAAATTTTGATATTTTTGATACCAATGCTAAACGAACGGATGACAGGTGACAAAAGTAATGAAAAGAATGATTCTGCATCCCAAAATTAACACACCCTAAGTGAAAAAATTAAAAACAGTAGTGGCAAAATAAAATCCACTTGGAATATTATAAATGCTGAGACTGGAAAATCTAAACCCCATAAAACTGAATAATACCTTGATGGGACTTTTTTAGGTCAGAAATAGAGAACGCTATTAAAGCATTCAACTCATTAAATTTAAAAATACCGCTGACCTCTGGGGCCATTCTGTTACCCTAGTAAAAACTTTAATTTCTGTTATTGCTCCTTCTCCCCAACTGGCATATTTCTTGGTCTTATTAAGTACAGTAAAGTGATGCCTTTATTTAAATCAGGTAGTACTACTGACCTGACTAACTTTAACCCAATTTCTATACTACCTGTTTTTAGTAAAATTTTTGAAAAACTGATCTTTTATCAATCAAATATTCAGTTAAATTCACTGCTAACTTGCACAACAGTTTGGATCTATAAGTATATGGCAGAAAATTTTTAGGTAGTAAAGTATAAGAACATACCTTGAACTGTGGCATTAGTATACATTAGAGTTTGACTCTCGGGTTTTGTGATATTCGATTGAAATATCACTGGAGCAAAATTACTATCTGTGCTTTTTAATATTGCCACTCCTTTAGATCCATTTTGTATAAACACAGGCTGACTTGTTTGTTGTACATTATTTGATGGTTTCAGTTGAGTAACACCATCTAATTGTACAAAAGATCCTCGATTTTCCGGGAGCTGCTGCAAAGTTCCAGCAGCTAAATTTACATAAAGAGGACTTGAAACTACTTGCTGAAAAATCATGGGAGTTTGTGTTGGTGTTTTGACTTGACCGTGTTGTGTAATGTCTGGTAATGGCACACCATCTTTTGAATGTTGCAAATTGTAACCTTCTTCTCTTGCATAAACTCCTCGAACGGGACTACTTTTCGGAAAAGGCTCCTGTGACCTTGGTACATTTGTATACTGTGATACTAACGGATTTCCACTGCTTTTATGATATGGGGATACTTGACTTGGGGATGAGTGTTCTTGCTTAATTTTTGTATCCACACTAAGAAATCCAGAATCGTTATCAAAGACCGCTAATTCTTCTTCAAGTTTTGTCATAAAATCTCCATCACATCCACTGAGAAAGTCTAGAATGAGAATCAGGAAAGTAAAGTAATTAAATTTTATTAATTAAATTGCAGGTATATAAATTAGTAATTTTACCTTCAATTTCTGCTATATCGTTTACGTTGAAGACATCAGAATTCATAATTTGGTCACTCTGGTCCATTATTTTAAGTAAAAATTATTAAAATTAAGCCGAATTGCTTTGTTTACGTATTTACAAATATTTGACATTTCATCGAATGATCCATTTCAACCAATCACAAAACGAATGACAATCGGACGATGGTTACGTCACTCACTACCAGTGTTACCAGAGTTAAAGTTAAAAATTCCTCGCTTCATGTTAAAGTAACCTTTTTCGTATTAAAATTCCACTCATAATCGTTCATTCATTGAAAAATACAATTAAAATTAAAATTTAGTTGATAACCCAAGTTGCAATAAAGGATTTAGATGCTTGAATTTTAAATATTAATTTTAAACAAAATATTTTACTCAAATACTCATATACAAGGCCAGTTATTTTGTATTCTGTTCGTGATTATAGGATAACTAGCTTTCACCCACAGCTTCGCCTGCAGAAAATTCGGTTACTACTGAGGTAAGTATAAATAATTAAAAATAAATCAATAATTTTGTTAGACGCATAGGTAATTGGGCGTGGGTGTGATTCCCGCACAAGATTAAGTATAACATATTAAACATTATATAATTGTCAGTACAAGGTTTGTATGTTAGATTTTCTAACCGGTCAAGCGCGAGTCGGACTCACGATGATTCTTTTTTTGTCGTGTTCGTTGTTCTATAAGGTGTCACTAGCTTCGTCACTATTTACTATTCTGTGGCTTTGTTTAGGGATTCACGTGTCGTCAACTAGGGCTATGTTGCTAAGCCCGCCGAGTAATTATCGCCCGGTAAAGTTGAAAAATCAACCCGTTCTGGAAAAGGGTATGACATTTAATTTTTACATTGACAGGAGTAATTTAACCTTTCTATGGCAGTGTAAAGAATTCAACTTGACAGTTGGAAAATTACTCTACCCCGGGCATCCCAAAACCACTTTTTTAACTTCCACGTTGCGATTTGGAACGCACCCTAGGTATGTCACGTCTGGCGAACGATTCGCTGTAGCTTGCTACTAATATGTAAATCTGTGATTCGCTGATCACGTAACTTAAATTCTGCTTTGACGCATACAAAAAGTTTAAATAACTCGAACAAAAGGTCTCGACACAGAAAAATATATTATGGTATCGAAGAGCAAATTCCAAATAAGTGTATATATTAGGTCGATTTGGACATGACTTGGATAGTTTGGTTTTAGTTAAAAACTTTCACTTGTTATTAAATCATTGCTATTCAAATAGTACAGGCATTTTATAATTTTATATATAATCATTATAAACAATTTCTATTGAAAATAACACGATTCACTTGTGACAGTGATATAGCTGACCCAATTAATCTAAGTTTTGGAATCAAACAATGTAGTGAAAAAGGCATAATAACTTTTTAAAAGCTAATAACTTGCAAAGTACCTTTGCACATCTATCAGACAAAAATAGATTTTTAGGTATGGTATAGTATTATATAGTCTATGCCTTAGTTCGATACTATAGAGTGTTACCCTTGATTGTCTTTTTCTCAGTCTCCTACAGAATTGTGTAGTGGTTCATATTAAACAGATTACTACAGCAAAATTTCGTCAGAATCGATTGAATGCCATTTGGTTACGAAATACTATTTAGTTGCAATGTATCCTTATATACGAGTTGGTACTTATTCATCTAG
Organism: Apoda limacodes; assembly: GCA_946406115.1. NCBI lineage: Eukaryota > Metazoa > Arthropoda > Insecta > Lepidoptera > Limacodidae > Apoda > Apoda limacodes. Next base: position 17,858,232 of record OX291548.1, on the reverse strand, counting down.
AAGCCGAGTGTTAGTCTGAGGTCTTCTCTAGGTTTTTATTTTCATATACACTGTGTTACCTATATTAAATAGGTATATAAAATTATTATTTTCGGTTTCGCTTCTTATTGCTATTCAAAACGCGCTATCATTGTATCGCTATTTAACATAGGCGCAAAAAGCATAGGCAGGCCATATTTCTCTTCAAACCGATGGGGAAAAATGGAATTCGAGTGGCGAGTTAAGACGCATCGTGGGACAGCCTCTTACCAGGTGGACAGATTACCTGGTTACAGCCGCAGGAAGCCGATGGACGCGGAAGACTTAGAACTGGCCGTTGTGTAAAACGATGACGACGACGAACAATTCTTATTCTACCCAAGCCTAACTTAATGCGTGCCAGCACTTGCCACCCCAAAAAGGGTTCTATACCCAAAGAGTGCGAACGGAGCACTAAGCTATTCCTAAGCATACGCTGTTTTTAAGCTCTATAGTAAAATAACAAATAATAAAAACCGGTCAAGTGCGAGTCGAGTTCGTGCATTCTGTGGTGATACGAAACCCTTGGTGCACGAGTCCAACGGACTTGGCAGATTTTTTAATATACTAGCTGATACCCCAAAAGTTGCCAACGTAATTTAATTAATATTTATCCAACAGCAATCTACTAGAATGTGCTAAATTTTGGTGAAGCTTCATATTACCTAATCTGTTCAACTATCCTTGATTTATAAATTGACAAACAAATAACAAACATACAAACCTTTACTTTTTATTTAATTATTTTTTTATGAATATGTATAGGAGCTAAAAGATGGTTAGGTATAAACGAACCATCGACTGTTCTAGCTATAGAGTTATGTTGAACCCTTTTGGTACCTACGGAACCCTAAAAAGAAAGATCATATTCTACATGGACTAAAACTGATAGTAAAATACCTATCATCGATTATAATTGATAAGCTTTGTCTTATTAGATATTTAATTTTTTTTTCAAATTGATTGAATCTAATTAGCAATAAATAAAGGACATTAATTAATTTAAACGTTTAATTTATATTTATAACATTATATTATATTTAATATAAAGTTATTACAATAATATATTGGTACAAGATAAACAAACTCGATTGAATATAACTAAATATAATAGATACATACATTAGCCAACTACGTTACATGTGACATTTATAATTTACAATTTAAAACATGATGATCTGATTGATGTAACTAATAAAATATTGGTATAGGCACGATGTGGATATTACAATATAAAACAACATACAATATAGTTTAACAAAAAAGATGAGGTATATACATTAAACAGTGATATGACAAGTATACGTACGTATAAAGTGATATCTACTCAAGTGTTTTTTTTTTATTTATTTTTGTGTCAAAGACAACAATCTGATGTTTATCTTATTATAGTGTTCTACTGGAATGTCCTAACAATTTACTTAACAACAAAGGCACAACATTGAGACCTAAGAAACCTATGTTTCACACTCAACACATGTTTTTACTCATTTCAATACATACCTAATTCAAATACTAAGATAGATAAAATAGGTATCTATGGCATTTTTAACTAGACTAAAGAAACAAATCAGTCTTGCAATCAATTATCAACTTATAAAAAACTTTACAGTTATATTAACTTAAAAATAATATAGTTTATTTATATATTTTAATAGAAACGAACCATGAGGTAGAATACCGGCTCTGATTTAAAAATATAATTCACTCTCAATTTATTTATGTATTTGCATTTGTTGTAGTTATTTTGCAAGTGTGTAAAAAATAAATAGATAAAACAAACAACAACACAAAAACTGTAAGTACCATAGAAAAATACAAGTTACTCTGTAATAAAACTATTGTAGAAAACTAAAAACAGTGAAATTGTGCAGGTGTTCATTTTGTTACATTAAAAATTGAGCTTATTTTTACTTACTTCCGAGTGCTAAGAAATTCTTTAATTCTATACGAGGTCTAAAAATCACACATAGATATCTGAATAACCTACGATTTCCGATGCACAGTGCAACATCAATCAACAAAATTGATGTAAAAACTGATTTTAATGCCCGGAAATTGCGTATTTTACACTTAGGTACATTTTATTGGTTACAAGTCGGCATGTTGGCATGCAAAACACTACACGAGCCTTTTTTTAACATCTAAAAAATTGTCATCATTTATGTAAAGCTATCTAATATTGCAGTTATGACAGTGATACTTAATGTAACATAGGTACTTGTATTTGTTTTTACTGACTAGTTGCGTAGTGAGTAACTTGAGGCATCGTGCAGTGTACGGAGGACTAGAGACGATGTGAAGTGAGCGTGAGGTAGTGGCGGCGTTTCAGTCTAAATACATCACAGTCGCGGACAACAAATTGCACAATAACTCGTCTGGGCGGGCCCGCCCGAGCGGCTTTCTTTCTGCCCTACGGCCCATTACGGTTATATCTCTAAGACAACATTACGCTTAAATACACTAAACTTAACCTAATTAATTAGCTATTCTATTAACAAAGACATAAATGTTATAAAACACAAAAATAAAGAAGAAAATAAACAAAAATAAAATCACAAAGACACCGCCTAGCGCCTAACGTAAATTTGATTTCGTTAAGGCTTGATAGCGTTTGGAAATAAATAGAAAAGAAGAGGTAGAATATAAATGGCCGCGGGGCCCATTGCAATCGCCCGGCCGGAGCGCCCGGTCGCGTGGCCCGCGCGCGCTGCGCTGCCTTCAGTAGCCTACCGATAAGAGCCTTACTTCTAGATTTGTACGCCTAATTCAGTCTTGAGAACGCTCGTACGCGACAGTGTCGCGCGGTTCAATCTCTATCGCTGCTGCAGTCAAGCGCGAAGTTTCTCGGCGGCACTATCACGCCCGCCGGAGGGTCAGGTTCGCGTCGACGCGACACAGAAAGATCCTCGACGTGGTTGTCATCAGGCAGGGGAGAGCGCGGCGTGTGGGGGCGCGACCGGGGCGGCGAGCGTGGCGTCAGCGCTGCGTGTGCCGCCGCCGCCAGAGCCATAGCATGTAAAGCTTCGCGACCACCGTCCCTAGTAGCGCCTTCGAGCGCTTGCTGCAAGAAAGACGGATCAATGAGAGGTGTCGTCGGAGTCCCTTCTTCGACTCCGCCAGTTCCACTCAGTCCGTACGGAAACGCGGCACCGTTGGATTCTCGTTTGATGCCTCGACTCATGGGACGACTCGTAGTTATACCCAGTTTCTTTACTTTATCGTACAAAGTACGTGATGGAACGCCGTATTTCCGTGACGCTTGTAATGCGCTCATTCCATTTCTCACGCATTCTATCGCCGACATGATGTCTGATCTTGTGTATTGTTTATATCTCTTCCATTCAGGTTTCTGTTGCGGGGGAACATAAGGGGCTAAGCCTGTTCGGACGTCCTGTTGAAAATTAGCTGGCGGTGGGGACGGATGAAAAGTGCGTAGATTATCGTCGTCAAAAGAGCGCTCAGTGTATGGCGAATGTGCATCCTCAGAACGATCAGATCTGTTGTAATGGGGTGAAGATGCTCGCGAAGATAATCGACGAGGTCGGTAGTCAAAAGGTCTCTGGGGGCTCAAAGGTCTTTCCATCTCATGATCAGAGCCATTGGAGTGCAGACGAGGGGGCATGAGCTGGTTTACAGAATGACAAACGAGGGATACCGGCTGTGAGGAATCCGGAGGGGTGTTTTGAGCTAGAACATTTCTTAATATGGGTGTATCGCGAGTAGCTAACATGCTAGAGAGTTTTTTTCTTTTGAGAGGATTCATGTCAGCTGAGTCATAGGCAGCGGAAAGGACAGGCATGGTGGGCGGTGGTGGCCAGCGCGTTGGGGGTGCGGGCGCTGGCGGTGATATGCTGGATGGCGCAGCGGGCACTACTCGCGGCGGTGAGGCAGCCGGTGTCCGCTCACCCCCGCCTGGCCGGCGTCGCAGCTCCGTCATGTCGAAAAGTCCCTTCACCTCCAATTGTTCGGCGACTTTCATGATTCGTGGTATATGAGCCTGTGTCACGTTCACTTCTCCCGTGTACATGTATTCGAGAAGGGCTCGCATTTCGAAGTCTTTGACTCCGGGAAATAGTATGCTACAGTGATCCATAGGCACGTCGGCGAGTATAGATTGAAAGTAGGGGGAATTCGCGGCGAGCACAACTCGGTGAGCTTTGAAGGCGACTTGGTCGTCAACTACCAGTGTGCAGTCGACGTACGTCTCTACTTTGATCAACGCTTCCAAGATTTCCACCAAATTGGTTTTGTGGTGATTCCATTTTAGGCAAAATGTTTGTTGCCCTTCACTGCTCCCCATCTTCCTCAATTGCGATTCTGTGAACAAATAGTAATAAATCAAAAAAAATTCACAGAATCAAATTATTTGCATTTTCTCAATAGTTTCTACACCCAACTAGTTGATTAATTTAACAACATACTATTTGTAGCCAATTCTTGAAAATTAACTAAAATTTAATATTTGTTGCAATTATCTAATATCCGTAAATAAAATAATTAATGAATGATTTTGCTCATATTAAGTAAAAGGAAATCATTTATATATTTTATTCAAATTTATTATTTGCAATTACTAAACATCAAATTTCTTTTCTTATTGGATTAGAGTCATAATTTGTATTCAGCAACATATATATTCAAGTTAATTATTAAAAAAATGGATTTTAATTTTTATCTTTCCAATTATATTACTTTAATAAGAATCCAAAAAACTATATCAGCCTAAATATTAATTCACCAGCCCTTACTTAGAAAGACGCAACAATAAAAAAATAATTAAATTTAAAAAAAAAAAATCTAAAACATAAATAAAAATTCACCTGGAAACATAATTTCATCAGTCGATACAGGATACATAGTAAAGTTATCTTACAGGTCACAATTTCAGGTAATCCTTGGATACAAAAACCTTTGACTCGAGCGCGATGTTAGCGAGTCTCACTCGCGATAGTGTTTGCGGTTAGCCACCGAGGAGCGAGCGTGCGTCTCGCCGCGTGTACACTACTAGACTGCACTGCCCTTCCCCATTTACATACGCTCCGTACACTGAAGCCCTTCCTAGCGCTGCCAAATTGACTTTTTGCTTTTCATTCGACAGGTAAATTGTAAGGGGATTGATGAAAACAACGTCGAACCCTCCTGTTATATTACCCACGAATCCAAAACCCCAAACACTTGAGGGATTTCATTCTTATTCGAACACCGGCAGAGCTTAAAATTAAAAAACAAACACACGTGTCGTGTTTCAGCAACTTTTAAACGTGTTACAAACCTTTTTTGCAGGCTCTACGAATAGGCTACGACTTTCGTAGCACTTCTACGAGATTGTTATAAAATAGTTTTAAAACTTACCGCTTTGAAAGAAATCCAGTTTCAGCACGTTATTAAACTTCTGTAGTAGTTCATAGGTAACGTTTAAAGTTCATATTTCACTGGCACTAAAGTTTGTTGTACACTCGGGGGTGGTTTCGCATGCACGGGAGTTGCACTGAGCGCGGGGGCGGTGTGTTCGGGCGAGCGTCAAGCTGAGACTGTCTAATGCCGAGTTGCAGGGCCGCTAGCCCTCCGCCCAGCGCCCCTCACCTCGTGCGTGCGCTTTTTACGCACGCAGCGCGGGCAGAGTGCATGCAATTGCGTGCGGGCGCGCGCGGGGGGCGAGCGGCGTGCCGACGAATTGCAGCGCGCTGAGGAGGGCTCGTACACCTGTGTGTGTGAGTGCGCACGCGCATCGTACGCTTGCCGTTTGCGCGTGTATGCGCGACGACGAGACGCTGATGCCGATAAAAAAATGTTGCCTTTGCCTCGCCTAGCCGGCCCTTTGTATGCTAACGTTCAGTAGTATAGCGTCGTGTCGTAGAAACTGAGAATTCTCTAGCTAATTATCATAAAAATCGAATTAGTATGCCCTGTTGCTTTTACATTAAATAAATAACAAACAAAAACCTTTTGATAGTTACCTAAGTACAATTTTGTCCACGGTTTATTTGTATATAGATAGGTATTTATGTTGCTTGTAAAAGTTTTAATCACTTTAATTTTTTTACATCAGGTGTATCTAATTTGTAAATAGGTACCTCTTATTCGCTATTCGTTTCGATTAATAACATTAAAACAAAATTAAAAAAAACTATGTATCTACATAATTTTATTTTTAAAATTTACATAGGTTTGAAATTTTAGTGTTAGGTACAGTCATTTTATTATTAAATTCAATTATTTGAATGAATAATGATTAGTTTGATTGCTACAGATATAATAACAATGTTCTATTTGAATAAAATCATTGTAAAACAACTAACGATGTCAACTACGTAGTCAAATAACGCGTAGGTAGGTAGGTAAGTACCTCCACACCTAGCTATCGCGGTTCGCTATGCACGCATGCATAGATCGCCCCAAAATTCCCAAAAGTACGTGAACAACGCCGTCAAACGGGGTCATTGACTCAGCGAATGTGGAGGGAACGCCAAAATAGCGCGAAATGCACTCAAAAATAGATCAAGCTGTGTGCAATATTTTTTTGTTAGTCGAAGCTCTGTTTCCATTGAATTTTAAAATACTGCACTATGTAGCATGTCTAGCAAGTATGCTTATAATTTACAGACAGATACCAATATTGTCTAATGGAGTGGATAAGTTTTTGTTTATTGCAATTAATTCCCTGACAATTTCTTCTTAGAAATAGCTTGTTACATCTATTGTTTTTAGTGACAGCAAAATAAAATAAATCATTTTAAAGAACTGCTGCGCGAAAATAATCTTTTTAGGGCGCGTTCGCCCACGATTGATACTTTTCACACTTTTGATGACGCCAGTTTTGCCACCGATACCTATCGTTCGTGTAGATTTTAAACGTTACTAACAAAATTTTTGATTGCGAAACTTGCAAAACGAACAGTTGACGTACACACACTACGATAAAACACACACACACTACCATAAACAATAGATATGTATAGGCAGATTGACGATTAGCACAAAAACCTTGATTTTTCGGCGGCAAAAGTGGCAAAAATATCATAAACGAGCGCATGACAGTTTGTTGCAGATGATACTAAAATTTTGGTATTTTTGCCACCAATGCAAAACGAACGGATGACAATAATGATTCTGCATCCCAAAACGAACGCGCCCTAAGGAACAAAAAAAAATGATTACTTTGACAAACATATCTGTGTAATTTTTTTGTCCTTAAAAATAATTATAATTTAAAATGTAATAAATATTAAGTACCTATTTATAATTTTAGAATTGACGAATATGGTTTTATAGTTATGCCTCTTTAAGCAATTAATATTGAGTAGACAGAAATATTATCAGATTACCGAATAAAATCTATTTTAAGAGAATTGGTATTTTGTTATTGATAATTTGCCTCAATTTCGTACGATTACCTTTTACCGTTACTTTTATCTAATACCTATATACATATATATATATATATAAATATATATATATCTTTAGTCTGAATCTCGGGAACGGCTCCAAAGTTTCATGAAATTTAGTATCTGGGGGGTTTCGGGGGCGATAAATCGATCTAGCTAGGTTTCATTTTCAGAAAACGTCGTTTTATCCGTGTTTTTAGGCAATGATAAACTGAAAAATATGACTCTTTCTGACATCTATTGGCGAGTAGTAATACTATTATTTTTACCGAAACAGCAACGATAAAGCTACTTGACAATAGATGGCGGTTGTTCAGCTTCTTGACAACAGATGGCGTTGCTAAAAAAAACGAGCGAAGCTCGGTACTCCAGGTACTAATCTATAAACAAGAGAAGTTTTAATAAAATTTATGTGAGTAATAGTTTTAACGTGGTGCTTAAACAAACAAGCAAAAATATGGACAAAAAAATCAAGAATTGGAGTCAGAGACACCAAAACAACTCATTATAACATATTTTAAATATATATAATGTACAGACTTAGTACAGACACACACAGTACTGTTACAGTGTAGAAAATCAAGGATTTTTTTTTACAATAGAGCAATAGTTGCTTTAACCCAAAAATAGTGTAAAAAACTAAAGTACATAACTTAATTTTTTTTTTATACCACTAAAGTGGCAAACAAGCTTACGGTCTGCCTGATAGTAAGCGGTCACCGTAGCCTATGAACGCTTGCAACACCAGGGGTATCACTTGCGCGTTGCCGACCCTTCAGAAATCTAATAACTTCTTTCTTGAAGAACGTAGTCCTTGCAGAAAACCTTGGCAGGGAGCTCATTCCACAACTTAAGCGATCGCGGGAGGAAGTTTCTCTGAAACCGCACTGTACGCGACCATTTAGGTTCTAAAGTGTGAGAATGAATTCCCTGCCGATGGCGAGCGGTGCGATGGTAGAAAGTAGCCGTGGGCATCATTTCGAACAATTCCTCAGAACACAACCCATTGTTCAAGCGGCAGAACACACACAGGGAGGCAAAGTCTCTCCTCAGACTTAAGGGCTCGATACCGCAAGTGAGTTTGGAATCGTCGACAATTCTCACAGCCCGTCGTTGAACCGAGTCAAAAGGGCCAAGCTGGTATCCGGGTGCACCCGCCCAGAGATGGCAGCAGTACTCAATATGGGGCCGAACTTGTAAAGTAACAACCTTTTCCCCGACGTGAAGTACTGCTTCGCTCTGTCTTGTAAATGATCTCGGAACTGAACATCGCTGGAGATGTCGACACCAAGGATCCCAATGCTCTTGGAGATGGAGAGGGGAGTGTTCTGGAATTGTGGGACTACAGTGAATGGAGTTTTCTTAGCGGTGAACGCGCACATTTGTGTCTTTGTAGGATCATTTTTGAATCGGATCAAGTTTACCCGTCCCCAGTCAGAGACCTTGGATAGTGTGGTCTCGATTTAAGACACAAGTTCTCCGCGGTTTTCCTCCACAACCCGTGTAAAAAGAGTCTGCAGCACTCTCATCTGCATTGTTGATGTATACAACAGTCACGAAACAAATTACAATGGCAAGTGGCAAAAGTCATTTTGGTTTTACAATTATACGTACGTATTATTTTCTTATTCATTATTAATAATGTATATTATTTATTAATATTTTTGTATATTTTGACCAAGTAAAATGTTGATTCACAAATGGTAGACTTCGTTTGTGTACGCAAATGGTGTTTACCTTAACTTAGTTATACGACTTAGTTGAAGAGATTAATTGTTTAAGAAAAATGTAGATATCTGGATATTGTAACTATCGGTAAACATAATAAAATAAATTAATAAATATTAAATTTTTATTTACAACTTTATTAGGTATATTTTATTACCGCACGATTAAGGTATATATTACTTAGTTTGTTACAAGCGTCCATAGGCTACGGTGACTATTTGATATGAGGCAGACCGTAAGATGGTATTAAAAAAACCTTTACCTATCTATTGCCTAATAAAATAGTATTTTTACGGCGAGGGCGCTATTTTAAATCCAGAGTGAAGTAAAGGAAGGTAGAATCCGGAGCGCAGTTAGGGTATTCAAAGGACGGCGCTAGAGGTAAAATTATTTTGCGACCGAGTGATACACTCTATTTTTTATCACGAGATAAGTGTAACTAATAAATAAGAATAGTGCATTTATTAATTTATTATCATTTCTTGAGTAGTAGGTGAGCGAGACGCTACGCACTATTTTCAAGTATTAATTTATTAATTAATTAATTAAGTATCATCATGAATACGAATTTGAGTAAACAAATACAACGGCGGAATACATTTAGGCGGTTTTTACTTTTTCACAAACTTTTTTTTATTTGGTTCGCGCAGGCTCAGCCTCTTTTATTACAGCTAGTTATTTGTTCATACAATGTTCTTGATCGATCTCTATAATCCACATTCCAAATTGAAATCACTTTGGGTCCCTAGGGATTCAAAGTGCAACTTTAATCCCTGTTTACGATGAACCAACTAGCTCTTATTGAATAGTTGTAATAAAAAAAATATAGGTACTTCGTTAGATTAATAAGGCGCTTTACATATCTAGTTTAAAATTTATCACCGATAAAAAGTTCTCTAACGTTTTATACTTTTCACACTTTTGATAACACCAGTTTTGCCACCGACACCTTTAGTTCGTGTAGCTTTAAGACGTTACTAACAATAGTTTTGGCTGCAATTTGCGTACAGTATTTATACTCACTACCATAAACAATGACTATGTAAAGGCAGTTTGACAGGTACCAAAACCCCACCTACAGACATGGGTCTAAAGTTTCATTTTCGGTGGCAAAAGTGTTAAAAATAACAAAAATATCGTAAATTAAGCGCTTGATAGTTTGTTACAGATGATACTAAATGTTTGATACCAAACCTAAACAAACGGATGACAGGCGACAAAATTAACGAAAATAATGATTATTTATCCCGAAACGAATGGACCCTTAAAATAAAATTAAATTATCGCATGAAGTTTGAACTTCTGTGATGTCACCACCTTACCTAGAGATGGGTATTCAAGCTAAAGCATCCGTAAATAAATAGTGTTCGTAGATAATTGTCAAAGTAACGTGAGTTAAGTCGATCTTCATCAAAAGCCCGTACCGAACATGCGGATTAAATTGATCGAAGTAAAGGGTGGATATTGACAATCAATTGATTCTGTTTGATATTATCACCACTTAATAACATGTTTATCATGGGAAATATTCATCGAATGTTTCGGTTGAATCACTCATTACGTTACCATTCAATTGAGGAACAAAGTGTGTCAATGTTATTTCTGATTATAATTTCCTCTTCTATGTTAGAAGTGTACCTATCAGTTTCTAGTGTACTATTTGTGAATATGTCTCTTCCGCTTCTTCGACCATTTTAACTATAAAGAGTGATTACCGACTTATGGGACATTGAAGACACCTTAGTCCAGATACAGTGTAATGCGTTGGGCTTACTAACTAAAGTGGTTTTTAAAAATATTTTAGATTTATATTACCTATACAAGTCGTACAACCCCTTCCTCTTACTAAAGATTATTATTCAATAGCTTTATTTTTTCTCACCAATTTATAGTTTCAAATTGTTTGGCTGTAGGTAATTATGGTTCAATATACACATATTATTGTACTATGGCTGTACTCTAGTCGCAGAAACAAAGGCATGAAATGTCAGAGCAAATCCTCGTCATCTCGCCGAGAGTGCACAGCAGTGTAGTGCACTCAATTTGACCCTCGCACAATCATTTGCATATCGATGACTGACTCTTTTTCACTTATAACTATGAGTACCTACGTATAATAAACTCAAGTACGTATGCAAACTGTGTGGGAATTTTGAACTTCTTATTAACTGGGAATATATTAGTTTGATCTGTGCCTTTTTAATCAAATCTTGCAATACCTATGTATAATAAACTCGAGTACGTATGCAAACTGTGTGGGAATTTTGAAGTTCTATTAACTGGGAATATATTAGTTTGATCTGTACCTTTTTAATCAAATCTTGCAATATCTATGTATAATAAACTCGGGTACGTATCCTAACTGTGTAGGTATTTAGAACTTATCTTATTAACTGGGAATATTGTTTAGTTCACTTTTTAAATTAAAATTCACAATAAATTGCAAGATTTGTTTACAAAGTTACAGATCCAGATAATATTAGCAGTTAATAAGAAGATCAATACCCACATAATTTGTATTATTAGCTTCTTATGTGTTAGACGGACATAATAAAACCACAAGGGTTTGCGTAAAAAGTAGTTTAGTTAACAATAACACACATTTTATCTACTAGTAACATAATTCGAGGACTGCTAAACTAAATTGCTAATAGTAGATAAAGTGTTGAGTTACGTGCAGCGAATCATTTGTTAGGGTTCCGTACCTGAAAGGTAATTAGGAACCCTATTACTAAGGCTTCGCTGTCCGTCCGTCCGTCTGTCACCAGGCTGTATCTCATGAACCGTTATAGTTAGACAGTTGAAATTTTCACAGAATATGTATTTCTGTTGCCGCTATAACAACAAAAACAGAAAAAAAAAAATATTTAAGGGGCTCCCATACAACATACGTGATTTTTTGGCTCGTTTTTGTAGATAATGGTACGGAACCCTTCGTGCGCGAGTCCGACTCGCACTTGGCCGATTTTTTAATTATAACAAAAGTTTGGTTATTACTAAATAAATTTTGAATAGCTAAACCAGTTTTGTTATCCTTTTTTTTTTCAGTGTTTCGATGTATCTATTTGGCTACGGTACCTTAAAAATTAGTCTATTTAAGTATCCTTAATCTTTATCACTGTTTTATTCTTATTAAACTGTTAAGGATCGCATAAGATGCCTGGAAAATATTAGAATAAACAGTAACATAATAGAATAATTATATTGTCTCATACAATTGCGTAAAACGTTATTTTCGGACATATATGTTCTAGTCCGTTTTCTCTTTGAAACTCTATAAAACGCACAAACTATTTTATCTCAAAAATATACCTACTTTGCGAGTTAACTTTCAAAGTTGTAAATTTTATGTCTCCTCTAACTTCTAAACCGTTAGTTTAAAAAAAATAAAAATTCACAAATATAGGAAGATATATATATATATTTTAAAATCAATTTAGAAGAAAATAGTTTTGAATAAAATAGATTTAAAACTTTTTCAATATCCGCAAAAAAAATTATTCGAAACCCTAATTTCAGGCATGGCCGACAAGCACTTCTTATTTTCTTTCAGTCTCTGTAGCTACTAAAATGTGTTACATGTTAAAATAATTGCACTTTATCAATACTACAGAAATAAATAAGAGAAAGCCCTGTAGGGGCGGTAAGGCGCGAGTGATGCCCCGGGTGTTGCAAGTGTTCATAGGATGCGGTGACCGCTTACCATCAGGCAGACTGCAAGCTTGTTTGCCACCTAAGTGGTATAAAAAAGAAAAGAAGGGATGAGAAATAAATAACAAAAAATAGTTATAAATGATCGAAGACAAAGGTTGATGGAAGAAAATGTATAGACCATAGTACAATGCTAGCCTTTAACTAGTTGTCTGTAGTATAGTTTTGATTTGTGCGAAATAATGCGAAATTTTGGATTTTCAGTTATTTTAATGGGAAATTACGATATTTTATTTCTGAAATATACCTAACCATAGTATAGAAAAGAGTCATTGCTCGCTTTCTGTCCCTATTTACGCTTAGATCTTCTATACTAGGTACGCAATAATAATTTTTATAGTGTTTTCATGAATCTAAAATATCATTAGATTATATTTACAGAAAACATAAAAGTTTAATGTTTCTTAAAAATATAGGGTTTTAGCTTTTTATTAACGCTGACTAAACTTTACTAGATATATCGCACAATCACGTAGTAATGCTAAGTTAGTATAGTTGTTTACTTATAAGTTAGTGTAACTTATAAGTAAACACACGATTTATAAATTCAAATTGAATGCACTACCCTGTTATGTTTTCTCATAATGAACTAAGGTTAGCTGGAAGAAAAGCCAATATGCATCAAATTCGCCTTCGTATAACTTTTAGTGCAATAAAGAATTTTCTATCTATCTAACACAATACAGTCATCACCATCGTACACTACATACTACTAGTATACTAGGAGGCTAGTGGGACGCCGACGAGGGCCTTGCCTGGGGCGCTCTCGACATTTAATCCGCCTCTGAGTCCATGTATGTTTCCATATTCATATATTTTCGGGTAGCTCCTAGGCTGCTGATCATATTTTGACGAATAAAGTGTCGTTAGCGACGTTATAAGAGGCAGTACTACGTGACAGAAAACTTGTGAAGAAACAAGGATAACGCGATATGTACGTAACTGAGCGTATGTGAGTAGTGCAGATACATCTCGACTCAAAATACATGAAATAAATTAATAGTTTATTAAACATTATTTTTATGAAAAAATGCTTTTTCTCAGGGTTCAAAGCGCTATCACGGCTATGCTTAAGCAATGTTGTACACTCATAGCACGTGGACCTTTAAAGATTTCTTCACCAACAGTTTTAACACTGAAAAGGGGTCAGTTTATCGAACTAAAGTTCATTATTCGTGTTAAAATTAGGTAGTATAGCCTCTTCATGGTCCACGTGCCATTGTGACTATGTGACGTGATAATTAATCCAACATGGCAGATATGACTCTGAGCAATAAAAAATATTCACAATTATATCATGTTAGATCTCAAATGAAAGATTTCCATTAAAAGATTCCGAAAACGTAGGTATAATTTTTATTAGGTTTCTGTGGTCGAACCGACGAACCTTTATGGTATCGCCATATCTGTTTGTCCGTCAGGTTATTTAATTAGATCAAAGGATACGGAACACTACAAAAAGTATGGATCAACTCATACTATTGCATTTGATTTCTCTTTTTAGTCATTTCAGACAATAGTAATTGTTGCAGTCTTTATGCCATAATAAACAAAAAATATACGTTTTCGTATCATGCGTTCTAAATTACTCTATTTTTTATTTTTCCACAGCGTAGGTATAAAAAGTATAATATCTACTGCCATAATACAAGCCATGGTGATAAAATCAGTAGAAGTCTATGAGACCAAAAAGTAAAAGTCTTCAATATATGTAGTTAATAACTTGTGTTGCCAATTTCATACCAAATCAAGCTCGTTTGAACACATTCGAAAATAAAATCATTACAAACTTATTATTTACATTCATAATGTAAATTAAAACTAGTCCAAAATACAACTGGCGATGAATTTGCAATTGATAACGTTTTGCAATCCGCAAGTTATTGACCTTATTGTCTGCGGTCAACCACACGACCGTTAATTATATGATAATTAGCTAATTGTATCAGAAATGCGGATAAATAAATGCAAATGCGCCTTTGTCAAACTTCTAACGTTGACCTTTTTAGCCTTTGGTTCAGACATCCGTCATTATCTATACCAAAATTTGCTGTAAGCAATGTGGTATATTGATTAGACCAATGTCTTTATTACAAAGTGGAATAAACTTTTGAAAGGAATTACATTGCGATTCACACTGGTGTTTGCTTCGGTAACAATTGATCCAGTCCTTTTTTATCAGTCTGTAAGTAACTATATTTACTGAAAACAACAACAAACACATTAATTAGTCAATCGTCTCTATTATAAAGTGTCAATGACTTTCTGAACGGAATCACATTTGCGATTTCCCGATTTGTCGGTAACAATTGGTTCAGTCTTCCGTAATGAGTTTGTACGTTTTGCTGGGAATGTGGTAGCTAGATTTATAAGTAAAAAAGTCTCCTAAAAAGTGCAATAAGGTTCTTAAACCGAATAACATTTGCAATTAATAACGACTAATGTTTCGGTAACAATTGGTTTAGACTTTCATTATAATTTTGTACTTTTTGCTGAAAACAATGTAAGTCAAAATGTTTCTATTAAAAACTGCAATATAGTCCTTTAACGGAATAAATTTTGCAATTAATAACGACTAATGTTTCGGTAACAAATGGTTTTAAATTTCATCATGACTTTGTACTTTTTGCTGAGAACAATGCAAGTCAAAATGTTTCTATTAAAAAGGGCAATAAAGTTTTTGTATGGACTCCCAATTGCTATTAATACCAATAATTGTTTCTATAACAATTAATTCAGATTTTTATCTTGAGTTTGTACTTTTTACTGAAAACAATGTGGTAGGTAAATTTATAACCCAAAATATTATCAATAGAAAAAAAATATTGATAAGTGCAATAATATTTTTGACCGGAATCAAATTCGCAATTAATAACGACCAATGTTTTGGTAACATTGGATGAAACTTTTGTCATTGCTTTGCACTTTTTGCTGAAAACTATACCTATAAAAGATAAATTGATAAGTCAAAATGTCTTCTACAAAGGGGAAATAAAGTTATTGAACAAAATCACATTAGTCATTAACACTGATTATTTCAGTGTATTTAATCAGAGTATATCGTCATTAGTCTTGACTTAAATTTGCTGAAAACAATATGAAACATTTATTAGTCTCTATAAGAAAGTGCAATAAATTTTACTAACGCAATTCCATTTGCAATTCACACTGATATATATTTCGGTGACAATTGATAAACAATGCAGTTAAAGCAATGCACAAAAGAGCATTATGGTAATACCAGCATGATCGCTGCGTTGTCGCGACCTATCCCACGAATGCAACAAAAACAGTCAGCGAAGCGGTGGTTAAGAAAAAAAAAAAACTAATAAAAAAGCAATAACGCGATCCCGCATGCTGGCTTGTTGAGTTCGGAATTGACGCGGCTGATGAACCGAAAGCAAGGGATATGTCACCCCTCAACATAATAGGCACATTTTGCTTAATAAATGAAAATACTCTGGTTATAAGTGAAATTTTAGTAACAAGATGTACTTTAGGCACGTCATGTACTATGTTATTAGAAAGATTTGTTTGGAAGATTTGAAATGAGGAAAAGTTTGTAAGATTAGATAAGATAGGAGGTATTCTCCGAAACTACTCATCCGAATATTTAGAATGGACCTTTAGGGCATAGGCTGTACGTATATATTAGGAATTCTACGCCTATAACCAAAAAGTAAGTTGTTAAAACCAAATCCTGATTTATGATAGGTAGATATATAAATAGATATTATTAATACGAAGTTGATGAGAGCTTATATTGTTACCAGCTTTTATTCGTCCCCAGTCAATACTGTAACCTCATGTTAAATTGGGATAGGGCGATGAGGGCCACAGTCCATCACGTGGGACCAGTGCGGATTGTACACGACGTATGCGTCTTTAAGACGTATTCAGATTCCTAGTTTATAATCCTATGTTATCCTATATCCTAGTATAGGTGTTGGTAATAATATATTTGTCCTACACCGAATTAAGCCAGTAGTGTGAATAAAATAATGTACTTAAAAAATTTAGATAAATACTTATTGGTACATGCCAGATCAGGGCTCAATCAATCCAACCCAAAAAAGAACGCCTCAGAACGCGAAGCAGCTACTTGTATACCACTAGGAAACTATTCAGTTTCTCCGCAAAACACAGGTAGGCGCGTTTACCGGTAAGAAACCCCCATTTACTCTGGTTTCACAATTCCAGGACACAGGCCCTATTTAGGCAACAGTTCCAGCGCCATCTAGATTCGAGATCATTTAGAAGATGAGGTCAATATGACGGCGAAGAAACTCGTACTTCTTTGGAGAAGCAGTAGGTTCCTACTTTACCTTAGGGCAATCGTTGCTACCTTACATATCACAAGAACTGCTGCTGGGTAAGCTCGGTATACGAGCTGTAAGAACTGTCGACGATCTCAAGCACAGTCGAATCATTACGTCTGAGGAAAGTGGCCAATGTGTGCGTTTTACTACTTGTAAGATATTACTGTAACTGAAATAATGCCAACGGTTCCTTTTTAATGTCGCACCGCCATCGACAAGGAGTTCATCTTCACAACTTAGAACCTAAATGGTCCTCCCGTCAAAAGAGTTGCCTGTCGAAGTTTTCCCAACGATATAGCCAAACTTGTAAGGAGCATTTCTTTTCAACAATTTTTACTTAAAAGTGTTAATTATTAAGCTCTTTTAAGTATTTGATTTCTTTAGTTTTCAGAACTATATTTTTATATCTTAAAAAAAAGATTATGTTAGATTTAAACAAAACAAACAGGCACACATATCTAGATATTTAGTAGTTTTTTTTTACAACTTATTTGGGGTAAGTTAATATTACCATAAAGAATCAGCTCTAAATGATGATGCAAAATTATAATCCTCTCAAATTTGCATAATGAGGTAAGGGTTGGTGGCAAGCATAAAGAGACAATTACAATTTCACGGGAGGCTGAGACTACGTCATTTGTCACCAGCATCCCGGCACGCGCCTCGCCTGAATTTATTATTTTATATTATCTGGGGTGGCCCTACCCTCTTATCTACAATATTAACTGCGGCTTACAAACAATTAAATAATAGACCTACCCTTAATTCGACTGATAATTTTATTTTAGGTACTTATTAATAGATAGAAAAAAATATTTGAATTACAATAATTTGTTTTAAATAAAAATTTGTCTCTGAGAGGTCAGTGAATTTAATTAGCAAGAGCGAGGTAGATCGTTATCTTTTAGAAATATAGATATTAAATGGATAGTTAATTACTTTTTAACCTGATTCAAAAAATGAGGTGCTTAATTTTTTACGATATTTTGTGGGTGTATGTTTTGCGATTATTTCGTTGATTTTGAGGATTTGTATACAACGTTTACAATTAAAACTAGAGCTAGGTAAGAAAATGTTTCAGGTGTATAAGTAGCTACTTAGACGATCTAAAATATGCTGAATCGTTTAAGAAAATACTGATTTTGACGGTTTTTAGTCTTAGGGTTCCGTAGCCAAAACCCAAAACCTTATAGTATCGTCACAGAATAATTAATAGGGTATTGCCATGATGGTCCGTCGGACTAAGTATTTTTAAATTTTAGTGTAGCTTATTGACAAAATTGGAACTCTTGTATAGTCTTGCAATGTCCGTGTCGTCTCAAAATTTTAGGGTTTCGTAATCTAATAACAAACATGAAACACTTTTTTAGGGTTCCGTACCCAAAGGGTAAAAAACGGCACCCTATTACTAATCTTTGCAGTCCTTCCGTCTGTCCGTCTGTCACCAGGCTCTATCTCATGAACCGCGATAGTTAGACATTTGAAATTTTCACAGATAATGTATTTCTGTTGCCGCTATGATTTAAAATATAAAAAAAACAGAATAAAATAAATATTTAAGGGGGCTCTCATTCAACAAACGTGATTTTTATTTGCTGGTTTTTACTCGATATTGATAACAGACGCTTGAATATTTAGTTAGTTAATTAAAAATAAATTATTAAATTAAAATAAACAAATATTTAAGGGGGGTTCCCATTCTACAAACAGGATTTTTTTGCCGGTTTAATAGTTTTGTTTTCGTCTTATCTGTAATAATAATGTACATAGTATTTTAATGCGTTTTTACCTACATTTACACAAATAATTACAAAAAATAGGTCATTGTTTTAAGGGTTTCCAATATTGAGGCATCCATGAAATAAAGTATGTAATTTCAATTCTTCAATAGATGGAGATGTTAAAAAATAACCAAAAGTTCTACGAATCCGCCTTAAGCAATAAGAAAGTACTCCTTGAACATTGAGAGTGTGAATTACGGTTTACGTCATTGAAGTCGAATTAAATAAACATTTTGGTCGGTTATCGCAGTCGACGTCCGCGCCCTGTGTCCGGAAGCGGTTCATTGTAGCGAAACTCCCTGCGGACCCCCGACCCGAGGTGAAACAATAATGCTTTCCTCCCATTGTCTACTGCGCCCTGTCTAAAATTACTATTCATACTTTTGCTCCGCTTACATCTACATTTGCAAATTAGGCAGATATTTTGATAATTTATTCCTTTGTGGTCTACCAATCAGTGTTGAGCTTGCGCTGAGTAAAGTCAGGCCAGTGTGCTTACTATTGAAACCAATTTTAATCATAAAATCCTTAGGCAATCGAGACTCTGCCATCTTGATCTCGCGAGATCTCGATTAACTCAAAATCTCGAGCAATTTTTCGACGTCCAATCTCGTGGGAACGAAATCTCGGTTTTGAAATCTCATTCGAGACCTTGAGATTATAAACGAGATTTCCGGACTGAGAAAGTATGCCAAGTCTATAGTCTATGGAAGTGAATATAGGATTATGGAATACAAAAATAAGAGCATTGACAACAATTGTAGGTAACCCTAAATGACAGAATAAGAAATAGTGTGATAGGGAAGTATTGTGGACTGAAAGAAGAAAAGTATGATAAAGTAGTTTGGGCAAGTTGAGAGAAAGAATAAAAGAATACGCACGAAACAAACTTATGGCGCAAAAGATAATGAAGGAGTTGAGTAGAGGCAGACCCTAAAGTCGATATAATTTAGTGCGTGGTTCAAAAAAACGAGGTCAAGTGTACCCACCTTAAATTATAGTCCTATTATCTGAATATCTACTACCTAAATAAATAGCTACCAATATACCTATTTAGTGACATATTATGTTTTGTATATTCCAGTAGCAAAAATTTCGTACGAATTATATCAGCATTATTTTGGCCAAAGGTTATCACAGGAATTGTTTACCTAAACTTAATTATATAACTAACGTACCAAGATTTAACTAAGAAAAACAAAAAAAGAATTCGCAATAAAAGATAGCGTTTTTGCTTACAATTCTTATATAATACTGATAAATATTGTTAGTTCGTCTATCTGGCTTATAGGTCAGGTCTCTGCTATCAATCAATCTTTTCAGATTAATTTAGAAGCATTTTGTCTTTTTAGGATTCCATACCTAAAAATTAAATCACTTTTTTGTATATCTCTTTGACTCTTTTGTTTCAAAATGGCTAGGGTATTTACTTTATATAAGGGGAAATTATTATCAAAAACCTATAACTAAGTTAGCTATGTTATAAGAGATATCAATTCAGTGCTGAAAAAAAACCTTTTTAAAACTCATGTAGGTACATACCCATATTAAACCCACCCAAAAGGATTCCGTTTGTCCTAATATCTGGAAAATTTACACTTTTAAAAAAAAAAAAATCATGATTGAATACCATTTTTTATCACGGAATAGAAAACTGTTTTTTCGTTTATGGTTCTATGAATTTTATTTTGGCATATCAAAAGAATATATGTAATATTAACAATGAGGGTTCGGATTCGAATGAAAACACAGAAAGAAGAAGTCAAGGAAAATTTTGACTGCCTAAGCTGTAAGTTACAAGTAAACGGAATTGAACAAACTAAACTTGTAATAGCATTAGTATACCTACCGACGTTTTTGAGCGTTTTAAATTTACTATCAAAGCATTTTAGATTTCTAATGACCTTCTAACTTAGAATGAGTAGTTCAGATAACATAACACTTACTCGCTTGACCTTTCCTTCCAATGGCAATTATAATCCCTAGGTAGGCGCTAACATGCGAAAGTGACTGTCTGTCTGTTACTACTTTTTTAGGCTTAAATCGCTGTACCGATTAAGATGAAATTTAACAAAGATATAGTTGGAGTCCCGGGGAAGGACATAGGCTGCTTCAAAACGTCAAGTATGGGTCGGTGTTTTTCTATAATTGAAGAGTTGCTGTTGAAATCCTACACCGCAAATTTAGGGCGAGTGGAACCGTGAGCATAGCTAGTTTATAATAAAATAATGCTAATGTTACGTTTCGCACCGTTAACTAGGACTAATTCCTACTGTTTCCGAAGTGGGTCAAGAAGACTCAAGAGGGTGTAGAAAAAAAAGGCAATAAATTAAAGAAATGGGCGGTTCTGCTAAGTACGGTTGTCAAAATATCGACGAGACCGACCGGCCGGGGCACCTGCCCTACAGACAGACCGGCGCGTAACGAACTTTTACATTGTTATTTTACTTGAACACATTTCTTTTATTAAAAAACGAAATGCACCTATCTAGCTGCATATCTAGATATTAATTTGCCTCAAGTCGCGGCCATCTTGCCTTCGTTCGAACCTCAAAAAATAAAACAACCACAAGCTCTCTACTTTTATAGACTTTTTTATACAGGATCATTTTTCTTACTGGCCAGGGGATTATAACCAACGGGTTATGCTGATGGAATATGGTGCTTACTTTCTAAGTGATAAGGTTTTATTAGTGTTTTGGAGGCTGTGGCGAAGTGGACGTCCTTGGGCGGACTCGATCTGCTCGCGAGAGATAGTTTCATCGCTGCAACTGGTCGTTGCACCGACGCGATACATTAAAAAGGTTTGGAAAGTTGAAAATGTTGGTAACATTTTATAGGACATTCTTATTTAACTATAAACTCGAAGCTATTGTTTACAAGTAGGTTCCTGGCACAGTGAATGTTTTTATAGGCCTAAAATGCCCATTTTTGGCATAAGTTATATCCATGTTAGTTTCGGTAGTTAATATAATGCGTAAAAAACAAGAAATATACGCAAAAATCTTTTTACAAACAAGCTTTCATCAGACTTTTATCATATAAGACCAGGGTCTTGGACTTGTCAAAACAAATCAAACAACCCTTAACTCGATGGGATAGCGTTGGTTCGTTACAAAGGTGGCCACCTTCTGGCTCCGTCATCAGACCAGCTCCATGACATCGTTATTATATTACGCGTGTAAGCAAGAAGTGGGTCAAAATTAACTTACATACAAGATTTGATTACAGACACGAGACAGATGAAACTAAATTAAAGCATTAAGCTTAAGAAACTAAGAGACCTTACACATTTAAAACCGAAAGCACAGAACTAAATTATAAGTAAGTAGGTAGTATAATATGTAGGCCAAAAGTTATTGATACTTACCTATTGGTACCTCCTAAGGTTGAAATGTCTAATTATTCTTACCAAACAATTTTGCCGGCCTGAATAATTTACAAACGAACCCATTTACCTACTAATGAGACAAATTGTTTGCCTTCGAATTTATGACCAACGTTAGTGTCACCAAAAATGTTTAAAAGCGTTTTATTTCGTAACCGACACAAGCTCCAATAACCACAATTTTAACGAAACTTTCGCAACTAGCGAAGTGGTTTTGAATTTCTCTTTTATACTCGATAAGAAGTTAGTTAAAACTTAAACTAGTATTGGAACTAGATCTTTAAAACTAATGTAAATATTCGTCGCATGATATCCCTAATTTAAATAATTACCTACAACTTTGTAGCTGGCTATGTGAGAATAAAAGAGCGTTTTTTTTTTTAAAGTATTTTGCTGCTCTTAAGGCTACGCACTACGTTAATATGCAGTTTATCGGTCGTTTTTAAAACAAATATTCCATTTTTCAAGACTGAAAGTCTCAAACTATACTAAAATAGCATAACTTGACGTCTTCATTTAGAAGAATAATTGCATAAAAAAATCCCGACTCTCGGTCCCTTTTTTTAATAAAAATTTTAAATGCATACCTCCTAATAATGGAAAATATAATTAGTGCATACTATAAAATGACTACAAAGCTACCAAATTTATATAACAAATTTTATAAACCTTATGTTTCCGATTTACTCCATTTTAAGGGATTTTTGTCACAGAAAAACTAACTCTACATTTCAGATTAGTAACCTCAAAGACGATATGAGGTTGACGCGCCATAAGTAAATCAAGCGTATAAGGTATCCTTTTAATATTAAGAATAGGGCATATTCTTGTGATTGTTGTGTTGTCTTAACAAATACTTATGAGGTGTCTTCCGCAGGATTTAAAGCTAGCATTATTTATTCTTTACAGTTCAGAAAAAGCCGTAGAAAATCCTTCAAAAATGATATCTATTAATATTAACGCAAAGTTAAAGAATTGACGTTTATAACTTTGTTTTGCGTCATTGTCGTAAATGATATTCATCAGTAACGTCAAAGTTCATATCATGTGCAAACATCAAATAAACAAATGACCAGTATTTTTTAGCAAAATCAATAGTTATTACTGGTGTAAGTACGTTATTTCCGTCGCGCGTGCATAATAGCAGTGCTACCATTAGATGGACATATGATAGGGCCTAGCGGGCCTTAATTACAGGTATCATTTGCAATAAACTTGTCCATTGTGGACAACCTTGCGAACACCTGGGGTATTGCGGTAAATAATATAATTGTAGGATTAATTTTTCATCAAAAGTTTCGTTCTCTTTTAAAAGTAAAAAAAAGTCTTTTAGTTTTTACTTGGTAATGTAAAGTCGTCGAGAGATTAAGAAGTGAATCAGATAATCAGGAATGCTTTTTGATTACTAAATATCTATTGTGTTATCGAATAAGACTTAGCAATATCAAATTAAAAAAAACACCTTAATTTTCGTAACTAAGTCTAATAGGTACCTTTACTACTTGCAAAGCGTTATTTTAAAAGCTGACGCAAATAAAAACTACTTAATTTTCTAGGTTCTGTTGCTAAATGCTGCAATCGTCCGTCCCTGTGTAGAAATTTGTGTATATACTTAAAATTCTGCTTGCTATAATTTGGTAGTGGTTTAATATAATCAGGACAAAATTAGGGTTAGGTTACCTATGTAGATAGGTACCGCTCTCAGCTCTCCATAGTGCGTAGCGATGTCGAATTTTTGCGCATCCAACTCCCCAAATATAAGGGTATTTGGGGAGTTGGATTATTGGTTATAGGTCTTGAAAACGCATTAAAAGCTTTTAGTGACTTATTATCTCATATGTATATTTTGCTAGTTATTAGATTTCAAAGTCGTTATTTATATGTCCCCGGGTCCCCCCTTTCTTTGTAACCTTGCGTTGTATTTAACAAAAAAATTAACACAACGACAAATACAGTTTACAAGTTACTACGGAACCCTGACTGAAAAAAAAGAACGACACGAACTTGACCAAATTTTTTTTAAACAGCAATTCGCATAAAATTCGTTCAGAATATGTCGATAAAAAAAACACAGAATGATTAGGGTTGTTATGGTCGCTTTATTCGCAAACACCCCTCAGCGATGTTAACATAGGGTTGTAGCTGAAATAGTATTTTTATTGTAATTGCTCTGTTTTATTGAGAGCAACTTCGCTATGGTAAACATTGTAGGGTCAAATTGCACCATAACTAGAACGAAAACAAGGGCTGGATTTGTTATTGATAATACATTTTTTTATACAAAACAGATTTGAAATTTTAATAAATATAAATTGATTGTAATAGATTTATTTAGTGGTTTCAATTAAGTAACCTACTCACCTAACATACTTATTTATACTTATTTTTTGAGACTCTACAACTTTGTACTATTGTAACTCACGATAGGATAAGGTAGATAACAAAAAAAATTGGCGAGTTACAATGTTTTTGCTCTATAACCGTTATAATATGCTCTCTGTTTCGAGATCCATATATATTTTTTTTAGGTTTTTTTTTTATGGAAAGAGGTAACCGCAGCTTATGGACGCTTGCAACACCTGGGGCATCACTCGCGCCTTGCCGATACTTTAAAAATCTAATAACTTCTTTCTTGAAGAACCCTATACTGTATTCCTTAGAGAAAACATTTTTACTACACTATCGTGAATTTTACGCACAAATACCGTTTAAATAAAGCAAAAATAAAACCAAAACATGTAGCCAAATAAATATTGTTTACAGTAAGATAAATATTGACAGTTTTATTATTCAAATAATAGCAAAAAGTAAGCGCAAATTGCCCTCCTGTCCACACTCAATTCGACCCGCTTCAAAAGGCTTACGTTAAACCCTTTTTCTCATTTCGTCACAATAGAAAGATCGCCTAAGGCTATTACGTTGCCAAATAAGATTTTATTTGTTTGTAACTGTTGTTTAAAAACCGTCTCTTAGTTATTGTAAGCTGCAGAGTTAAATAATAAGTGGGTAGATAGAGCATTTCACTCTAACTTCCTGTTTATGTTAAAGTAATTAGATATTCGTACCTAATTACTGACCAGAAAATTATAAGCTTTGTTCGGACTTAAGTATTACTTACTTACCTGACCATGTTATCCAATTTAATGTAATTTATCGTGTGCTTTGACATAGGTTGGTCTAGTGCGTGTCGGACACATAGAGTCAACTGAACTCAAAATCAAATTAAAAAATTATCTAAAGTAACTTTATGATTTTGTTTTGATTTTTATATTAATTAGTAGTAATAACCAACTCCTTGAGGAAAACGTCGCTGTTGCTATGGCCTTAGCACGAGTTTACTTTTGTCTTCAAACAGTAACGTAAATGCAACAATTTTGTAAGAAATTGTTGCTTAACGTCAGTGTTAAATAACTCGTGCTAAGCCCTCTGGCTGTTTTCTTTGCAAACGCTGAATCAGTTAAGTATCGTTTTTGAAAGAAAGAAAGTAAGAAAGAAAGAAA
This sequence comes from Apoda limacodes, assembly GCA_946406115.1. Taxonomy (NCBI): domain Eukaryota; kingdom Metazoa; phylum Arthropoda; class Insecta; order Lepidoptera; family Limacodidae; genus Apoda; species Apoda limacodes. The sequence goes on along the minus strand of OX291548.1, from coordinate 17,832,399 downwards.
AATATTTATTTCCCTATATATTTATACGTTCGACGTATAATAATAATAAATTCTACGACACATACGGTTTTTAGCATCACAATATGACAATTTTGTTACCCATGATTTTTGTTACAGACATAGATAGCTCTAGGTACCAAGAAACACAAAGAATATCTACTTTTATTCATATCGAGAGGCATGCAGGAATAAGGTTTTCCGCGGGCGAAACCGCGAGGACCGTCTAGTCTTGTCTACCAATTAATTAAGGCATAAAACTTTGGGTACCTTTACATAAAATGTTCTACAATGAGGATAAAAATATAAAATATACATTCTCTACTTTATGTCTAGGTATGTGGAAATAATTGCAAATTGTCATTTCGTTATCGGTTACTTATCGCTATGCATTAGTTTTCAGTATGGCTACGTTCGTGCTGATAATAATATCTCTAACTAGAATTCGCTGCGCCAGATTATTTTACTAAACCCGACAAAACAGATACGAGAATGCAGTGTTTATTATGATGTAAATAGTGTCATATGCTTATAATATATATATGCTTATATAAAGTTTGTCAGTGCCATTAGTGATCAGACAACGTTAGGGCTACTGTCTGGTACCTAGACTATTATTATAAATGCGATAGTAACTCTGTCAGTCTGTCTGTTAGGTTTTAACGGCTAGGCCATTTAACCAATCTCGATGAAATTTTACAGGGAGATAGCTTGTATCTTTAGGAAGAACATAGCGTTACACGAGTATCAATCTTACTAACATTTCTAATGTTAACAGTTCTGTGGATTTCTAGTATGTTTGATCTGCTCTGATGTTTATTTTTATTTACAATAGTCTTCGCTTTAAGTAACCATCTTTTTGGGTAAATATTTTTAAACCGCATTTTTGGACACTTGTAAATGAATCACAACAAACTTGTAAAAGGTATAAAGTAAACCTACTTCCTGTTGACCTACAATCTTGAAATTTGGCAAATAGCAAGGTTCGAAATTAGTCCTATGTTTGTATTGTAATCGCATGAAAAACACGTTGCGATTACTAATTTAATTAGCAGTTAGAGAACGTGACGCAGGTGTATGTCCTAGAGTTATTTTTTTTAACTACCAAGTAAAATTTGTTATTTGCCTCCCCTTTTTTTACTAGTTTATATACGAAAACCAAATGGTAAACAAACCAAACTCGCACTTGTCCGATTTTTATGCAAGAATTATTCTTAATTTGACGCTACATTTTGCTTCAAATAACATGATCAATAGAGGTAGGAATAAAAAGAAATAATAAAAGTAGCTCAATATACCTGTATCTATATAATTTTGATATTTCCTTGCAAACTTTTGTAAAATATATTCCTTATGATAAGTAAATATAAATAACTTACGAAGGACCGAGGTTCCTGGTCAGGGGTACCTAATAAGTTAGGTAAACACTTGACCCCTAATCCTTGGTCTTTATTTTAGTCTTAAGATATTTGGAGATTCGACTTTACTTGTCATGTGAGAAAACTAATATGTGAAGTAAAGCAACGTCAGGTGTAGTCAGTCATTGGATGGGTGACCACAAGTAGCCCATTTTTTAGGGCTAGCGTGATTCTCTGAGAAAATGCCTGTAGTCCTAAAGGGTAACTTGTCTATTAGATCTATTATTTCTAGTCTTAAAATATTTTTATACTTAGAATAGTTACCTATTTATTAATCTCAGCTATTGCGTAATAATAAAGAATTCGTTTGCGAAACTAATGCTTATAGGCATTTTCCATGCAATATCATTGAGAACGTGCGAGACTGTCGTGCGGGTATCGCGCAAAACGCAGAGCACACGCACGGTGCGTACGCGCAGATAAAGGCGTACCTACGGGTGATGATAACGCGCAATGCGTGCGATAGCACACTGTCCGACGCGATATTGCCATAAAACTTTTCACTACAATGTCGAAATTTTAAAAATAAATAATTCACAAATTTATTAGGCAACGGTCACTATATGGAATGTCACTATGTGAGGATTTATGTATGTAAATATGTAGGTATGTATGTAGGTATGTATGTAAGTGTGTATATCTTCACTGTTTTAATCATCGCAAAAGGTTAACCGTACCTGGACATACACCCACATCATAGTGTGGGAAACAGCCCTCTTCCTTCACGAACAACTTTAGTTCTGCGTGACAGGTGATAAGCGCATCCCATTGACATTCACATTCACACTGCTTCTGATACAATATAGGTACCTGGCTTTATATGTCCCACAGGTCCGAATTTACTACATTTAGAGTAGGTAAGAAGTGATACAATGGCAGACCTGGTACAGAATAATATACCTTTATTGCCGTCAGTACTTGACGAACTATTAGAGTTACCTAAGTCAGGATTGGGTAAGGAAAAGTAAGTACCTAAGTAAACAAATTATTATTAGGCCCACAGCCACACTATAAATAATAATTAATAACAACAATACAATAACTACAAACAGAAAATCAAACAATCAAAATGTTAAAATCAACACAGACAAAGTCACGGGCTAAAGTTATAATACTAATCTGCCAACACCTGTTGTTATGTAATACGTCAATGACCTTCAAACCATTTAAATTCGCATAAACTAATCTGATGAATGAAAGGGAATCCCCGACCTAGAAAAAATGCAAGACGAAATAAATAGTGCAGCGTCCACTTCATTTGTTGTGCAGCCAGTGTAATGATGACATAACAATAATAACAAATGTTAGCATTGTATAGGCGCGTGCCCATGCAAAAAAAAACCCGCTTTGTATTGTGGGCGGGCGTGAAGTTACGTCAATTTCGCACAATTGTACTAGGAGAAAATAAGATTATGGGATGTTCTTGTGGTTTTTGCAGAACGGTCAGACGAAGTTGCGAATTTGTTTTGAAGGTTTTTTTTTAAGCACAACAGATGTTTATAAGATTATCTATAATTTGATATTACTCATAGGTATGTTTGTCTTTTAATATTTGATTTATTTTGATACCTATGTCAAAAAGCGATTATTTTCGCATATTGTGTATCTAAATTGAAAAAGCTATTAAAAGTATATCTTACATTAGCTCTATTATGATATAATAATAATTCAATTTGTAAATTAGCAATTGTAAAATATGTATTTCTTTCTTCTCTTGTTGAAGGATCAAATAACTACTAGGATATCATATAACTGGTAGAGATACCAACTATATACATACACTATTATATATAATGAATGATACATAAAAAACCAGTAATCAACTTCGTATGTACATATTTATATCTAAACCGGTCAACCAGTCTGCATAGAGCAGTTTTTTTTGCGTTGTATATTTCCTAAAAGGCCGACCAATCGTCGTCTAGAATTTAGGTATATACTTCTCAATGTGTACGCCATTCGACTGGTGATGAGATGGTGGTGAGTCATTTTGGCAACTGGCTCACTAGTAGGCGTCACCAATTCGCGAATCACGAGATAACACTTTCGCACACATATTCGTATTTAGATATGTAGCTATCTATATACATTTTACGTACCGCTACCTTTACCGCTACCGATCGAATTCATGAAGCCTTGGTATCTAGAATACCTACTCTTATAACACGATCCATTTTATTCAGATCTCATATTTGTAGCAATTCAAAAGTTGTCACAGTCACCTATGGGCTAAACGGATTGATCAACAACATACGCTGTCGAGGTTACGCGCAGTTTTGAGGCCAAGGTTTTACTGCTAATAGATATTATGTGTATATGTGAGATAACTACAAAATAGATATTAAAGTTGTAAGTAGAAAAACTGACAACACTGTAAATAATATACGAACTTCAACGTTAGACACTAGTGTCTTAAGAATATTATTGATTGTATTACTTATAGCAATTATTTAGTTTGAATTCTGCGAAGAGGTCTGAAAGCTGAGAAATGTATTTCAAGCATTTAACTAGAATTATCAAAACTTGAATTGATCAAGATTTGGGTACCTAATTTTAGTTAAATGAATTAAGAGATATTCGAATATGCAGATTTGTTTACTACGCCGTTAGCGGAATTAGCTGTAATAGGCATAATTCTGACCTAAATTGTTATCTCTATTTTTATCTATGCACTTTGTCCTTACCTTTTTATTTATAAGTTAAGATGACCTAAGTTATTTCGCCTTAAAGGTTACAACTACTTAAATATGCAAAATGTCTCGTTAGTTGCCATGATTCCCTTGAAAACCTTATTAAAGGTACTTGTGAAGCAAATTAGTTTTAGATTCATGAGTGTTTTTGGCGTGTCGCCAGAATCTCATTGACTGTTCGTTCTCTTTTAAAGTAACTTCACAAAAAAAAGACATTAAGGTCTTTCGAGCGACGTTTTTGAGAGATTTTAAGTCAACAAAACTTTTAACTTCAAAACAAACCCAAGTGTATCAAATCAGGACAAAGAAAAATATACAAATTTCATAATGGTACTCAATGTTTTCCAAGCATTACTATAAAAAATGTATATTCTATAACTTTAACTTCTAAGGAATGTTACTAGAGAAAAAACCATTGTACACCAAATTGCAGTATTACTAATTTAAATAATACTTAGAACCAAAGAACTTCGCTGTAAGAAGAGAAGTAAGAAAAGCTCTTTGCCACACTTTAGTTTCTTTCTAGGGCGAATATAATTAACGTAGCATAACCTTATGGACTTAGATGTAAGATTAATTGTCAATGGATATGGTATCTGACGATCCCGTAACCGATGAGGGAAAAGGTTTGCACATAGCGACTACGCACAAATCATCTGATTATGTCTACATTGCTCGTTAGCTTATGCTATGACTGTATTAACTATCAATGTAAAGCAGCAATAGTGGTCATAATCATCCATCTCAAGATCGAATCATATTAATGACATGAATTGTAGGGCTGGGGCCTAATTTAAATTAGAAAATATCATGTGATTTGAACATGATTATAACCTATATTTCTGTTAGACAAACTAAGAGTAAGTCTAAAGGTACACTCTTACCTCTTACACTGTTATATTATGTAAAAGAGCATTGTAGATCATAATTTCGAAAGTAGATGATGTTTAATGAATGATCGCTGCGGATGCAAAATGCTAAGGATTGTCGATGCATTAGTTAACACAGGCTACATCAAGCGGACACAAATGGCGTAAAAGAAAGAATAAATATAGGTAAGGGTAATACAGTATAACCCCCATAAACAAAACAAAAAAGGTAAGGTAGGTAAGTATATGATCGACGTATTTGAGCAAAACATACAATTAGATGCTATGGTAATTTGTTTTTGATAAAATTGATACCAGCGTACTTAAGCTCATTAATTCGTAAAGTAACCCCATGTACAGTAGGTATTGACAGTAGAGAAGGAGGTCTGCGGGTGGGAGAGCTGGCGCTCGGCCCCGTGACCAAAATACTCATGCTGAATAATTGAAGCCAGGGCCGCCACCTCGAACCACCCCGATGGACTTACATTTTTCACTTGATTATAATACAAATGCGTTGTAAATCAACAGAGGTATGTTTAACCCTTGCATATGCAAACAGTGGGTATATAAAGACCACACATTTAGATATTGGGCATGTATTTCTTTTTTGTAGTAATCACAAGTAATAATTAATTGCTGTTTTCTGGATATACATATTATACATAACTATGGCATGCATAGATAACCTTACTTCTGACCATTGTGGGCAGTTAGTGCAAATTGAATTGTTAACGGAGAATAAATGTAAGGAAAAAAAAGTTATAAGACCTAAAACTAAACGACACTTGGAGATATTTAAAAATAATTTATTGTTAAAAATTCCGTCTCTTGTCGAACATAATGATCCAAATACACAATATAATATGTTTTTTAAAGTTTTTAATGATGAGTATGACTCTGTATTTAAACCCAAGAGTGTCTTAGTTAACCAACGTCCATGCTTTAGTGATTGGGCTACTGTGGGCATCCATGTAAGCAGAAAACGATTGTATGAGTTATATAGTGAAAGAAAGTTTAATATAAGTGAGAAATTTAATGATTATGTTAAAAAATATTTTAAATTATTTAAAGTAATCTGTCGTATAGCAAAATCACGTTTTTTAAGTGAAAAAATTAAAAATAGTAGTGATAAAATAAAAACTACTTGGAGTATTATTAATGCTGAGACTGGAAAATCAAAATCTCATAAAACTGATTATTGTCTAGAAGTTGATGGGACTATTTTTAACTCTCAAACAGATATTGCATCATTGTTCAATAAATTTTTCCTGGATATTCCATTCTCAACTACCAACTTACTAAACTCATCTCCATTAATAGCAGAGGCTCTGTTAAAAGAAAATGTAAAAGAATGCCCAAAAGAATTTAAATTTAGACATGTAAATCATAATGATGTTATCAGAGCATTTAATTCTCTAAAAATAAAAAATACAGCTGACCTCCGGGGCCATTCAGTTACCTTAGTAAAAGCCATAATTTCTGTGATTGCTCCCCAACTAGCTGTAATATTTAATAAATCTATTGATTGTGGTGTATTTCCTGATTTAATGAAATACAGTAAAATATACCTATATTTAAATCAGGTAGTACCTATCTCTATACTACCTGTTTTCAGTAAAATCTTTGAAAAACTGATCTTAAATCAAATGAGTAGTCATTTTACTTCACAACTGACTTGCAAACAGTTTGGTTTCACAAAATTTCGGTCAACAACCGACGCTGGCGTTGAGCTTATTCAGCACATATTTGATGCTTGGGAGGATTCAAGGATGCCTTGGGTAGTTTTTTGTGATCTATCCAAGGCATTTGATTGCGTCCAACATGAAACCCTAATTAGGAAACTTGCAACACTATGGTATTAGGGGTACTGCACTTAAACTCATTAGCTCGTACCTTTACATTAGGATTCAGACAGTTGATATAAATGGGAAGCGCGCCCCTGGATCTAAAATTTAAATGGGCGTTCCACGGGGCTCCATCCTGGGGCCATTCCTATTTCTTATACACATTAATGATCTGCCGGAGGTCGTTAAAAACAATCACGAGATAGTGTTGTTCGCAGATGACACATCACTATTGTTTAGAGATAAAAGACGCGAAACAATTCTAGATAATGTAAATAACTGTCTGTCTAAAGTTGTCCACTGATTCAATATGAATAATTTGCTTTTAAACAGTAAGAAAACCAAATGTATTAAATTCTTAACGCCAAATGTTAGTTAAGTAAGAACCAGTATACTTATAATCGGGGAGCAATTAGATGTTGTAGACAGCGCTGTATTCTTAGGCATTACTTTAGATGCAAAACTTCAATGGGGCCCACACATAGCTGGATTGGCGAATAGACTTAGTTCTGCAGCTTTTGCGGTTAAAAAGATTCATCAACTTACAGACGAAGCCACAGCCCGGCTAGTAAATTTTAGTTACTTTCATAGCGTGATGTCCTATGGTATCTTATTATGAGGACACGCAGCTGATATACAGAAAATATTTGTACTGCAGAAGAGGCCTATTCGAGCAATATACAATTTATCTAACAGACACTCTTTAAGGGATAAATTTAAAGAGATCAATATACTAACTTTACCTGGTCAATATATATTTGATAATTTAATGTATGTTCATAAGAATATTAATCTTTTTTAAAAAAATAGTGATGTTCATAATCGAAATACAAGAAGTAGACACAAACTGTCTCTGATTCACACAAGGCTTGAAAAAATTGATAAATCATTTAAAGGACAATGTGTCCGTTTTTACAACAAAGATCCCTGCAGAAGTATGTAAACTGAATTTAAAAAAGTTAAAAATTTTGTTAAGCAGAAACTTGTCAAAAAAGCTTATTATTCAATTAAAGACTATCTCATAGATAAAAACGCATGGGAATAATGAAAATGTTGTTATCATACTACTTATATTTGGAAATGTACCAATCTTTATATGTATAATTAAAATTGAAAAGAGCGACACCTGGAGAGTTTCTGTCGCCGTTTCTTCTCCCCAGAACGCCATCTTGATTCCGAAACGGTAGTAGTTTATAAATTCCTTGCATATTATACTGACGTCAAAAAAGTGATATTGTATCCTATTTTTGAGAAATAAACTATTTGAATTTGAATTTGAATTTATGCAGGCCTAAAATAAAGCAATTGATGGCCGCGCAATATCAAAAGGACGAGGCAAAGACCGAGTAATGTCAAAGGTATTTTAAGAGGACGAGGCACCCGGCATTAATTACAAGAAATTCCAAGAATACCAGTGAGTAATTAAAAATTTCAAAAAATTCTGTTTCAGGTTAAATTAGTGTAGTAGGAAGGGATGAAGCACGTTTCAAACAATTGATTTAAAAATTTAGAAACCTCTTCGTCAAACTTCCCTTTAATTTGACAGTCATTAAGGGTGCGTTCGTTTTGGGATTAAGAGTTCCCATGATTGATACTTTTCACAAATTTGATAACACCAGTTTTGCCACCGACATCTGTCGTTCGGCTGTAGTATTTTACCGATTACAGTAGGTATTTTATTTATATTTTAAAACCGACAAACATTACATGCTTTTTATCCAAATGTCATCCTTACAACAGCACTTTCTATACAAGGATCATATTAAACATAGTGAAAAAAACGCTAATGACTTCAGTTCCTTTTGGTCTGTCTGTATGACACGGCTAGTATGATGTCTATCTATATAATAAAAAATATATCTATTTATGTGATCCAAATTATTTTGGACTTTGAATATTTATATTTATTACAATAATAGTAAAAAAAAGAAATCCGCCAAACCTTAGGATTGTCTAGTCAAAGCCCGGTTCATACAAATTTTAACTTCTTACAAAAAATATTTAATTACGATAAAGTATTGTTTGAAGATAGGTTCAGAAAATAGGTTTAAATTATAATAACATAACCCAACCTAACCTAGCCCAAATCAAACGACTTATTAATATATTAAAATTTTAGTTTGTATGAACCAGCCTTTGATAAGTCAATTCTGAGGTATGACGGATTTCACTTTCTGACTCCTAAGTCGAGGTAAAATAATTTTGCGACCGAGTGATACACTCTACTTTTTATCACCCCCCGTAAAAATAGATAAGTGTTACTTATAAAAAAGAATATTAGTATAAGTAAACAATAAGGTACAAAAGCGTAATACATTTTACGCGGTTTTTACTTTTTCACAAACTTTTTTTATTTTTATACAGCTAGTTACTAGTTCATACAATGTTCTTGATCGATCTCTATAATCCACATATCAAATTGAAATAACTTTGTGTCCATGGGGATTCAAAGTGCAACTTTAATCTCTGTTTACGAGGAACCAACCAGCTTTTTGAATGGATGTGATAAAAAATAGATTGTTTTTATTTTTTTAGGTCAAAAGTAAATAAAGCTGAGTCATTGACTATCGTTTTCAATTTTTTATCAGCTGAAATCTTTAAACTAAAATAATATAATCGATTTTATGCTTTATTGAAACTACTCTTTTACATTGGAATGATTTTTAGCACATACCTACTTACTATTTGTCTTTAACTAGACCTAAAAATTTTATCCTACAAAGAAATCGGATTGAATTATAATTAGTGGCCTTGTTGGGACTTATAACAAGATATCTGAATTGATTGGACGAGTACTTTTCTATTAGGGCGTAATTACAGAGAGGTGTTTCGGCCTCGATGCGTTTTTGGACGGCATATCTATTTGTCTTCCACACGCAAATGTGAAAGGGAAATTTGTGTGAATAATTGATATATGTCATTTGGCAACCCCCATGGCCCCGACCCCACTTACCCCCACAATTTTAGACAGCCACCTTGTGTTGTCAAAGTAAACATAGCTATGCTGCTTGGTGACTGAAGTTTTACATAACTATACCTACGCCACCAGGGTAAAGTATCGAAGATATTTAAATGACACCACCGCGAAAACAAATTACTACTTTTATTTATTTTGTTTAGAGTTCCGTACCTAAAGAGTGCTAACAGGACCCACTGTCTATCATCTGTTTGTCCGACTTTTACAGAGCTCTATCTTTTGAACCGCAATAGATAGTCAGGCTCAAGTTATTGTGTGTGGACGGACCCTCGTCTGCCAGACCGACACGCACTTGGCCGGTTTTTATGATTTGTATGCTATCTAGTAAAGGTGTATTTTAACCGACTTCAAAAATAGAGGAAGATTTATAGACCATTTATAAACCTATTTGGAATTGTTTTTTCAATTTGAAAGGGTATAACTACTTCCGGAAGATGGAATCCATTATAGGCATACCTACACATAGCGATTTTGGTATTTTCAGTAACAAATCAAGAATTTGCATTTAGAAAGTATCATTTAGTGAAGTAAAACGGATGAGAAAGACCACAGATGACCACCGAATCTTCATAATTTCAAATGTGGCGATAAGATATCTCGATTAAGATAGTAAGCGATTATGACAAGGCAAAAATTAAACAGTTTGGATAAAAATGGCACCATCAGACTGATCTGACGATGAAGCAGGAATTGGCCTTATTGGACTTTAATGGTGTACCCGCGTTGAAATTGCGCTACTTGAGTTAGACCTACGTATATTGCGCTATTTGAGTTATACGTATTTGTGCTACTTACTTGATTTATACGTACCTATTGCGATGCTTATGTGTGGTCTTAATTGTCAGAAGACAGATTTCGTAGCCTCGTTATCATTATGTCAATCCATTTGACTATATTTTGGGGTTCCGTTGGCAAATAATATAAAATGTTGCTCTAAGTTTCTTTATATTGACTTTGACTTACAAAATGTGATAAGTATTTCAGTAAAAATTGAAAAAATAAAATTTTAAAATGATTAAAAATAAAAACTTCAAAAATAAATTTTCAATGTTTTTACCGAAAAGTCTACTTAAAAGTGAAAAATAACACCCTAAAGCAGACATACGGGCAAAAAATTAGGTAGGTTTGTCTTCTTCGCTTTAAAATCGATTTCTAAAAACTTGCAGAATTTCAGTAGAGTTTCGGAGTCGGATTTATTATTTATTAAAACCTTGTTGACTGAGTTTCGCCAGTAGGTACATAGAAATATGAAAAACAACCTCAATACAAATCTTCCTAAAAAAAGCGAGTTAGGGTACAAAACAAAACGATGCCTACACACAAAAAACCCTCAACGCGCGATTTTTCATTAGTATAAAAATATAAGTATTAAAATAAATAACTAAAAACGGTATGTGAATATATATATATACCTACCTATTGATCGCTTATTTTATTATATTATGACACCCGTCGGCAGTAGTATTAAGATGTATGTACAGTACCTAGGTTAAAAAAAAAATAGTTAGCTATGCATGCTTATCGTAGGCACGTAGGTACCTGAAGCTGGACAGTCTTGTATGTGTATTTCTATAGATACTATAGTATGGATATTGTATTTATAACTCGGGCCCATTTTCCTTCATAGGTATGCTAAATGTAACGATGCTATTATGTGAAGGTACGCACTAGTCATTAATTTCCGATTTAAAAGCAACATTTTCGGCAGTAGCCTTGCCTGGTGATAGTGGTAGGTGGTGATGCCCCACATCGATATCTCGTGCATTATTGAACACTCGCGTGTGCCCCCCTCCCGAATTTCTAACGTTTGGCGATTGATAGTTAGATTGACTTTTGTCATTTACCTCGGCCATGTCAAACAGTGAAATGTTTTTTCTTTACCTCCTCCACAAATTGTGGTGGGTACCATCCTAATGGACTTAGGCGATTTACATATGGGTTTGCTCGTGTTTCTATATTTTATCTGATTGCTCAATGATGGATGGTTATTGTTCTATGCTTCCATAGGGATTTTTATTTAGTTGTGTGTAAGCATTATGGTTTGTAGTTAATGAAACTATTACGAATTTAGTAATGGCGAGGCGTCTTTCTATTGACTATAAGGAATTAATGAGCGGTCAGCGAACACTGGGTTTTCATTGTGTTAGATAACACAATGGAAACTGTTATTTGTGGGTTTTTAGCTACATTGGTTAGATAAGGTTTGTGCAAGGTACCGTTAGATACAAAATGTAACTGATAAGAGATGCACAATGTTTGCGATGAAAGTTTGGTGGGTGGCCGGCGAAGGGTTTGGCAAGATGCAATAAAGTCGGCACCTTTGTTAGGGATGATATAAAATTAGTCGGCGCTTTTTAAAGGAAGCGCCACTAAGGATGTAGGCGGCTCTTTTTATAAAAGAAAGTTTTATTTCGCAGAATACAGTTACAAGTTTTGCTACACAATGGATATAGTTGAGTACTGATATTTTAAGCTTTTTAACTTTTTTTAACACAATAAGAAATGTACACTGTTGCAAAACGTTAGTACAGACATTACAAACTCGAGTCATTAGTAATTTTCTCCTTTCCACCATAATTTACTACTGTGTAGATACCTACCTATGCCTATGTGCCTACATAATAAATATAGCCCACATTTAAGGTGATTTTTTTAAACTGATCATGTTTCTATCATATTCAATGATACCTTTTCTTTTTTTTTATACCACTAAGGTGGCAAATAAGCTTACAGTCCGCCGGATGGAAAGCGGTCACCGTAGCCTATGGTTGCAACATCAGGGGTATCACCCGGGCACACCTTTCAAAATTCTAATATCTTCTTTCTTGAAGCAACCATTTCGTTTGTTTGAATCATTGTGCAGTATCAAGACAGTTCTTTAATTTTGTCCCGTTTTTCAATCTGTGACTGTAAAAAGGCCTTTCTCAGTGCGATTCGTTCAGTTTTTTATAGAAAATTATGTAAAAATCTAGAAAATTGCTTGCTAAGTATTCCTATAAAAATTAATATCTATTATATTTTCTGAGCTTCAAACCTAAATTATATTACATTATAAAATCTTTTTATGAAACAAAAAAAAAATATCCGGCTTTAAAAAATAAAAATATGAACATCCAAATTGAGAACCTCCTCCTTTTTTGAATTCGGTCAAAAAATTGTAAAACTCCTAAATTGTTTTGGGTTTAATTGTTCCACATTATGATTGTTCAAATACCTTTTGTTAGTAATTCATTTTTGCCTGGAATAAAATATAAGATAATCTTATAAATCTACTAGCTTTTGCCAGTGGTTCGCCTCCCTAAGTTAGGTAACCGGCGTGGGATTCCTACGGCAGCTCCTTGATATATTAAAAAAGTTTGCTTTAGCAAAGCAAAGCTGTAGGTGTTTTTTTAAATCGTTTAAGTGAAATTCAGTCATAGTTATTCCGTCCGCGGAAACTTTTGAATTTTCCGGGATAAAAATTTAATTACCCTTTATTCTTCTCCGTCTCTTTAACAATCTCTGTGCCAAATTACAACCCAATTGGATGCTCTGTTGCAGCGTGATTGAGAACCTAACAATCCAATATACATATATAAGTAATACTAAATACAAAATATAATTGTTCTTAGTTAAATGAATCATACCTGATAGATATTTATATTTCTAAAGAGCCTAATGTCCTAAAAAGTTACCTAGGCATGCAACAAACTTTTCTGACCCGGTGGTTAAATACCAAAACCATAGTCGCCATATTCAAATGGTGTTAACTTAAAGCGACCAAAAACACTAAAATAGGTTTGTTGTACTGTAGGCGAATGGTTCCAATACAATTTTTTTATCATATGAGTATAGAGAATATTTTAAAGTCGTACGTCTTCTATGTCTTGTTCTTTTTTGACATAATAGATTGAAATAATGTTATACTCGAAAGGTATTCTAACGAGTTAAGTAGGTAGAATGATTTAGTAGAACGGTTTCGTGAAGACATTTCACTTATCTATACAATAACTGTGTCTTCCATTAACTTCACGGCTCGCTTTCAGACAGGAGAAATGCTTATTTAAGACGTGACTCCAAAAGAAGTACCGTTACGGTCCCAAAGTCGGCAAATAAAAGAGAAATCCTAAGCCCACCATATTAAACCCTTTAGCACAACCCTACACGTTTTCTGCAGATGAATAGCGCAATTTTTATTACTTTACAACACGGCTCAAATATTGCAGAACTCCGCAAAGGCACCGACTAACAATTTTATTTTAACTGCCAAATGAAAAGGGGTACCTACAATAAATACAAACGGAAAGAGTTTACAAAAATGCGGAAAAATTACGCAATAACTAGTTTTGACGATATACAAAAAACTTCGCAGGTACGAAAAGGGTTTTATTGTTTGAAAGTGTGAGGGTCTGGCAAGAAAAAAAAAAGTATCTAAAGCCGCGATCACAAGTACCATTATCCAGAATAATGACACTGTATGCAAATAAATGCAAATCTTTTTACGGTAACACTTTCATGGCGCCACAATGAATGACACTTTTCTTATTGTGGCGTTGCGTTACTGAATGTAGTGATGCGTGTTTGTTTATTCAACTACTACAAATTTCTACCAGGCATTATACGTTGTTGCACTATATACGTATATAAATGACATATTTTATAAATTATGCGTATAAATATATATTTGAATACTTAATCTAAAACAAAACAAAAAAAATATAAATAGGTACTTAAAGAAAGTAGACTACCTATGAAATGTTTTGCTAATTCATGCGTCATGGCCCCATAAAATTGCTACGGGAACCCCTTGATTATTTACCGGGGTGAAAGTGTCCTATATCACTTTTCTGTCCTTTTTGTTAACCTTGAGCCAAAAATGAGATTGCAAATTGAATGTTCCTTTAAAAAATAACAAAAAAACAGACTTTTGAATTGATATTAGGATTAGCATTTTATATTCATTTTTTATTATTTGTTTAAATAATTAGTTTTTATTTTATTTTTCGCTTTATTTTTGTAATGGCATTAAAATAAGAAATGTATAGTGAGTCATTATGCTAGCCTAAGGTTTAAAGACAATTGTATATCTCGATTATGTTATCCTTCAAATGAAATCGTTTATCCATTTTATATTTATCACATTTTTGAATAACTTAAAAAATTTAGAACAACAACAACAATTAAAAGAAAAGAAAAAAAGACAGACGAATTGAGAACCTCCTTTTTTTTTACTAGCCAGTTAAAAAAAAAGTTTCTATGGAAATTATGAAAATTAAATTTAGATTTACAATTTTATCTGGCAAACTCAAACAAATCAAAACAAAATCTATCACAAACACAACTTTCTCTAAAACAACTTTTAGTGTTATTTGTACTTTTATCAAGCGCGATTCCCCTTTGAACTTGACCCCTTTATCAAGCGGGGCGTGGTGCGTCGCTCGCTCTCTACGAATCTCTTATACCTATCATACGCTCAACGCATTCCTCTTTTGCTTCACTTATACATGCACGCAGGATATGTTACAGATCTGTGTTATTAAACCATTAACATAGGCATTATTTTAATAACTAGCAATCGGCCGCGGATACACCCGCGCCGAAATAGTTTGACGCCATGTGATTCCTACGGTAACTGACTATAGTAAGGAAGTTTGCTAAAGCTAGTTATAGCTATAGCGTAAGTTGGTCCACGTGGAATTCTGTAATAGGTAGTTATTCCTGCAGGGATTTTTGGTCTTGCAAGAACTTTTGAATTTTCTAGGATAAAAAGTATTTCATGTCTTTTTTTGTCGTTTCAACACCTATCCCTGTGCCAAATTTCAGCTCAATTGGATGCACCGTTGCGATGTTAACGAAGGACAAACAAATAAACTTAATATCTCATTTATAATATTAGTATGGATATTTAAAAAAAATATTAAAAAAAACGTATAGGTCCTTCAAAAGACTTGAACGCGCGCTGCAAGGGACATGTAGGTATATAGTTAGGTAATAATATAAATTTTAATTATTTAGCAGTGCCCTTTTTTTTAAAAACTTTCATCACCACATTAACTTAATTCTATACTTTACATAATGTTTTTACAAAGTAAACTGTATCAATAAAACACAAACTTGCATAATATGGACATTTTGGAAAGATACAACACACAGATACAAAAATGTTAATCTATTGTCAACACAAGGGGTTGCGTGTGTGTGTGACCTTTACGCTAGAAGCTTTGCGATGCGTTCGTCGCAGGCGCATTACTCACACATGCGTGTTGCACGCACACAAACGTAAGCTAGGCACGAATATTGCTTGCTATGCTAATGCAGCGGAGATTGGGTAGGTCATTGCCCCGCTCCCGGACGCTACAGTCATTCGGCAGAACCCGTCAGCGACCACCCTCGCCCCCGCAGCCCTCTTAATGTCCAACTAGAAGAAATATGTAAGAAATGGCTGTAGGTGCGTATATTCTTGTCCGACGAAGTAAAATGTAGGTCCGGTGTGAATGTTGTGTCATCATTGCTCAACTCTACAACTGTTTTTAACAGAACTTGTTAGGTTAGGTTAGTTTTGCATTGAAAGCATCTTTTTTTGCTGCATGACCACGTAGGTACGTACATAATTTGTTTATAAAAATGCATTGTCACTAAGTAATAAATAACATGTGGGTTAAGATTTGCTTATCTATGAAGCTAGTACATTCCATACACCAGCACTACATTAACTTAAATATTGACAACATTAAATGTCAAACTTAAAAAAATATAAAAATAATAAGTATATTGAAAGTAGAAATATCTGTACATATTTATAAAAGAAGAAACTGACTGACTGTTCAATGACATATCAACGTATACAGCCTAAACCGCTGGGTCAAGGAACTAGAAATTTGGCATAAGGGTTTCTTACTTAATGTAGGGCTCCAATAATAAAGGATTATACAAAATTTATACCCTATCGACAAAGTCGCGGGAAAATGCTAGTATTTTATATAAAAAAATAAGTAAGATCTTACCAATCACTGTTTTCGACAGGCAGCTAAACAAAGAAATAAAAAGACTAATATTAAACATTAATAATTTCATAATATCTTTCACTTTAAAATTTAGGTTAAAAATTAAAATATTAGTGCGGACATATCCTTTTAATAGCGGATACCTATTGACTTTTTTAATGTAGGACAATATGGTTTTACAATTTCATTTTGAAAAAAATAAATACCTAAGTAGGTATATACATATTATACATAACTACCTAGTTTAAACAATACAAAAGAAGTAAGAATAAAGCTAAAATAATAAACAAAACATTAGCTTATATATAATTAAGTAAGTATATTTCTATCGTCGTAAAGATTATAGGACTGTCTAGTAAAATTAAATATTAAACTAGTATATTTGCCACGTCATCGGGAGCCGCGAGCCGCGACTGGGCAGTGGCCTTGAGAGAGTGCAGCGTCGGCACTCGGCGGTGCATACCGCACACGAACACAGATGCACTTCAGTGTACACGCACAGATATACATGTGTATGTGATGTGAGGGTTGATTATCACCACAACGCTAGATAACTTGCATAGCTATAGAAGCTATAGATTCAGATATGTATGTATATCGTACTTGTGTGGTATTTGGATTGTGTTATGCATTTGTATAGGCGGCAGATTGCGTACGATGCATTCGCTGATATAGATTTGTCGGTGTATCCTGTTTAGACATAAACCATATGGTTTTAAATTAAGGTATGATAAAGAGGTATAAGGAAAGTAATGATAGATAGGAAAATAAGTAAACACTTTGTTGGGATGTGGTTTTAGGATGACAAAAATAAGCAAATATTATGGGTAATAATTGCTTATTATAGTCCGTTGCAAGACTTTGGGGTTTTGTATTGAATCTAAAATATTGTAATGACTTGAGTGACAGAACTATCTCTAATCTTTCCATTTCTGGTTTTTGTTGCTACTACAAAATACTAAAATTTGTAGATAGATATAGGTAATGTGTCCCACGGTATTACAACGAAAAACCTTACCTGATGATAACTCTCGGTAGTAAAAGGTTTCTTCGTTTTCGTCCATTGCATGATGTATTTTATACCTACAAGCTCATTCCGCTGTTTATGGTAGTAAGTATTTAAAAAACATCCAAAAATCTTTTCAAACTTAAGCGTTTATAATGTTAGTACCTATAACTAGGAATTATTAATCGCGGCCCAATCACTTTCGTGTATCGGAAATTATATGCAAGGTTAACTAAGCAACGTCGGGCGTAGTCATTGGATTGTGTGACAGCCTAAAAGCACATTTTTCTAAGCTCCTCAACGTCAATCTGTCGTTCTTGGCAGTTGTTTATTACGACAGCAGTCGTTAAGGCAAGTCCTTGTTCTGCGCAGCTTGAAAATACGGACAGCTGAGTAGCTATAATGCTCGACAACTTCTGCAATTTACACTTGGTCACCGCTTAGGTGCCCAAGCCTCCTTTTTATAAAGATATGGATGTGCGCTTGCGGGCAAACAACGGCTAAGGTAATGTTATATTGGCATCCGCTGCAAGATTCCGCTAAAAGCAAACAGCAACCAAGTTAAGAAAACTAAAAAGTCTATATGTAATTAAAAATGGCAATTTTATTGCAAATATTAAACCTTAGAATATGGATATCTAGGTAAGTAGTTCCTTAACTTTAAGAATTTAAGCCATGCTTTGTCAAGGTTTGTAACAGAATTTGTTGTTTTATAAGTACTTACGTACGTTGTATACATTGTGGGCGTCCAGCACTGCAGGAGCGAGGGACCGTCTCGGCAGATAATGGATGCATCTATTAGCCGTGTGCCACTTCTCGTGAAAGTGCATCAGATGCAACCTTGAGTTGCCCCTTTCCCTCGTCTATCAAACGGCTTATGCCCCAAGCCCATGCCTCGCCTCGCCTCATTATTCCTAACCGTACATTAAGCTATCGAACATAACATTATAATATTCCGTCGCGCCTCCTTATGACGCTTTCTTTTAGATAACTTAAGTCGAGATCTTTCTACTAAGTACTTCTAAGCTTCATCAGAATAATTCATACTTTAGTTTGGATCAACACCCTAATAATATTAAGATTTTTTTAAGTTTTGCTAGATATAAATATTTAAATTGAGCTTATAATTAGTATTGTAGGTAAGTATTACGTAAGTATTAATTTAAGTAGTAAGTATTATTTGGGTAAGCACATTTATTTTACCATTGGACTACTTAGTAGTCGACTAAGTTCCTGTTAAGTTTCAAAAAATTCTTCTGTATAAAAGGACAGCGAGCGCTATACGTACTCTGCTACAAGAAAGCAAATACAAGTTTTAACTTCTGCCAAAACTTTTTAATTTATAAATTCGGGATGGCGTTGTATTCTTCACACTTCTATTCCCGTTTAAATTGTGTTTTGGTGAGTTTATTTATTTATTCTCCTAAATATTCATTTATTTACTCGCAAATGTGATGAAAAATATTGTGTGTAACACGGGCGGTACGGAAATTACAAACTCGAGTCATTAAAAAGCCTTCGACCATAAGCCTTAAAAAGCCTCTCGTTGGTATTTTTTCCTTATCACCCTTAATAAACAATGTCCTATTAAGGAATATCTGCCCCTGCGATTTCAGCCACGTGACACAGGCTTATAGGCTATAACACTTATACCCTATAGCCCTCCAGAAATTATAAGCTCAGTCACAGACTATACAATACTATAGCTAAGTATTTGTAGACAAAAGTTTCTGATCATTCTTGTTATGCATTCTTGAATTTTAAAGTGACAAACAAACAAACAAGATAATTCAAATTAATCATTAGGATCAAAATATGTTAACTTTATATGGTTTCGTTACTTGAAGCAACGCATATACTCGCCAACATGTGTAGGTAAGTGCTTATTGTGTAGGCGTGCCATTCCAAGCCAGGCAGTCCAAGTACATCCTGCCAGGGCTAGCATACAAACAGGGCGGTTTGAGCGAGCGGCGAGGCAGAGACTGGCCAAGCGGTTATTTCGGTATGCACATTGCAGCGCGGCGCAACGATGCACTTGCCACTCGAAATAGTCAGGTCAGGGACCGCAACCAGCGCTCGATCCTTCCCCAAGGTCAAGTCTCTGCAGCTCAGCCCACGTCCCACGCCTCCCCTGCCAGCACCCACCCGCCTTTATGTAAACGCTTCACGCATCTACGACTTTTCTTCGCGCTAACTTACTTGAATACGCTCGCATCGCATCGAATTCTTTAGAATGGTAAAATTATTAACAAAAACAACGTCTGCGTGTTTATTAGAACATAAAGTTTTGGTTAGATACAAAATTTGTAATCTAATAGTAACACATTTTTGTGTTTTATGTAACTAATGGTTTTTTCAGTGTAATCAGAAAACATGTCCTTTGTGTACCACACGCAAAACTTTGAAATTGTATCTTCATTTTATACACACATCGTTTGATTTTGGCATATAAATCATACTACCTACTTAATGTATATTACCTACCATTTACTTCGTGATCTCTACTAAAAGTGTGTTCGTTTTGGAATAAAGAGTTCCCACGTTTAATACTGTACCTACACACTTTAAATAACGCCAGTTTTGCCACCGATACCTATCGTTCGTGTAGCTTTGTAATGTTATGTACTAACAAAATTATTAGTTGAAAAAAAAAAACGGTTAACCGTACACACACTACGATATTAACACACACAATTTACTCCATTTCACAAAGCATGGTGCGGGAGGAACGAGGGTTTTTATTAAATGCCAACCTTATTAAATATTTATTTTATTAAATATTATTCAGTTACATTCTATTTTTAGTAACTAAATTATAAAATGCCACGCGCCATGCTATGTGAAATGGAATATACCATAAAGATAGATAGAAAGATAGACAGATAATAATAAAATTGTAATATTCTTAACACTAATTAATACAAAACGAACTGATGACAAGTGACAAAATAAACGAAAATACTCATTTCTTATCCCAAAACGAACAGACCCTTAGCGATAAGACTACCTACATACCTATGTACTATTTACCATTCGAAGATTTATAAATAAGTTTACTTCAATGTTTGTGTAACTTGGCTGCTCGCTTGTTATAAACATATTTTTTTTTTTTGGTTCCATCAAACAAACATATTTTTTTTGTGGCTTCAATTTAGTAAGTAGACCTAAAATATTTGCCAATGTCAGTTTACACGAAAAGAAATAAGAAAGATGCTGGTAAACGATTTTTATTATTATAAATATTGAGCTTACTTATCAATCATGAGAAAGTTCAACGATTTTTTAATTAAAGCCTTAGAATAACAGGCATATCCTCTATGGAAAAAACAAGTTGCATTGACATTATCCACATTATAAGTAGGCGTAGTAAATCATTATTAATTTATAATTTCGTTTCAAATCATAAATTCTGAGGTATTACACGAAATTATTTAACAAGTAATTAATAAAAACAAACACCACTTATTCTACGAATTCAGATAACAGTAGATAGATGCATACGGAAGATGAATAAATATGGCCATTCCTTATGCGTTTATTTTCGTGTTGGTAAACGTGACCTTTTGGACATTTAATCGATTCTTAATGGCGAATGTCCAGTTATCGTCTCGAGATAAAACCGCGAAGTGCGCAGCGGCAATTAGTTACGAATTTGCGATAAGAACGGGGAATTGTAATAGAATTGATGTCGGTTGTCGAATTGATGCAACATTTTTTTTTATTTTACTGTACGTGCCCTAATCCTAGTCATATTTCACTTTTTTAAGTTGCTATATAATAAGCTATCTATATACCAAATTTTAGCAAAACCTGCTCAGTGGTTCTATCAATTTTTATCTTTTTGAAGTCTGCGAAAAACGTTTAATTTTTCATTCAGTAGGAAACCCTTATTCAACTGACACTTGACCTTTTTAGTATGTAGATGTCAAAATAGAAATATCAATCAATAATTTAAGTCAAAAGAAGATAATAACCCGCAATGTACTCAAAAAGTGTACCTAGCTCTCATTCACCGAGCGTCTAATATGTATCGTGTGATAAGGAACTTCGTGCCAAAACTTCGTTTCAAGCATAACACAAATAAAGCTTTTAATAAGTAAGTCCGAGTACCTACATGTAAACGACACCACTCTGCCATAACGTCACTGTCATCACCCTGAACACACTGGATTATTCTTGTGGCTTCACTATCCCTTCGGCGGCGTCATTCGTATCCTTACCCATAGATATAGGTAGGTATATAGGTTTGGATAGGTAGGTAACTATTACAACAAAAAAATGTTACCATTACATATGTGGAGCTTAAAAAATATTCAGGAAAAAACGACAGTTCGTATTTGATATTTCTCTTTTAGCAAACTAGTGAGCTTGGATTACTAAGCATGCATATTTACGAAAGTAACAACCAGATATCTATCTATTTTTTGTCAGATTTTTACTTATTATCAAAACTAAAACATTTACAACTTTTATAGTGAACAGACACACAAAATCTTTATAGAATTTAGAATTACAATATGAATAAACGGTCCGGTCCATTAAGTCCAATTCCCTTCCGGAAGTCTATTTATTCCATGAAAGTCTAATTTCCATAAAGTCAATTTCCTAATAGTCCAATACATACAAACAAAAAAGTAAGGAGTTGCAGCTTCAAGTCCTGGCGCAAGTTTAATCTTTGACTGCATCTTTACTCTAAAAATATTATTCACATTGAACATGACTATTTGGTATTTCGTTGTCAAAAGAAACTCATGATCACAACACAACTATCTACCTACCTACACTTTCTAACAGACATATTAGATTTCTTTTACAAAACAATTTGTTGTTACAACGTAAAGTATTGAATATATTACCAAAAAACTTCGATAAAAACACCAAAATCACGTTTGAGTCGTCTATAACGTCCGAAGTTTCGAGATAGCGCGATGAGGAGCAGCCAAGGCATCTCTCCGCCGATGTTGGCGAGGACATTGCACTTTTGGTACCCTCCCCGCGGCCCTTTGGTCCTTGCTTCCCTCCACTGGCCCTGCCGAAACTCGCTACACAATTGCCTACTGTAGTCTCTCTGTCGACCGGATTTAACTATTTAGTCACCACCGGTTTTATACATATTGGTAGCTTAACATGTAGCTATAGTTCTTACTATGCGTGCATATATTAGATTATGAGTACTTATGCATTAATAAAATGATTAGGAAGAAAAGAAATTCTGTTTCATAGGATGTTAAGTACATTATAAAAAATTAGTACACGTTTAAGAGAGTGTATTTTTAGTGTTAGATATTCGGTGAAAATGTAGTATGTTACATAGGTAGGTAGGTAAGTAAATACTACGCCTTTTAATAACATCGGAACACATCTATTTTATTTTAATGACATTCAGCGAGCATATAATGCTTTTTTTGGTTTTTGCCATAAAAAAATACTTACTTCTTTTTAGATTTCATTATTGGTCGTCTAGTAAATTTAAAGAAAGAAGTGGTTATGCTACGGTTTAAATCGAAAATAAGACATACGTCTACAATCCTGTTATAAGTTTTGTTTTAGCTCACAGTTTAATATTGAATCAACTTTTTATTTACCCTTACCCAGTTAAAGTTAAGGGGTAGAAAGCTTAATCAAGATCAAATAAAAATACCATTTTTATAACTATACAATCCTTAATAAACAATCAAAAAAGTATTGCACTCGAGAAGGTTCATCATCAAAAACAATCCTGGACCATGTCTGTACCAATATCAAGGATAACGATTATCATATGGCCATAATTGATACAGCATTATCGGATCATAAGCTCCTGTATCTGAAACTCAAAAAGTACAAACGACCACCTAAGAAAGTAATTCAGTACAACGTCACAAATTACTATGAGCTTTGCAATAATTTTCAGACAGTTAATTTAGATAATATTCGTTCCATCAAAGAATTACAGGACAAAATTCAAGAACAAGTCAAGAAGAATACAACTAGTAAATCAAAGTTATCACAGCTACCTCAATATGACTGGATTAACGAAACCATTATTAAAAGTATTAACAAGAAAAAACAAATTTGGAAAAAGTTTAAATCTAATCCTAAAGATGAGCAATTGAAAAAGATGTTTTTGGAAGAAAGAAAAATTATTAAAAAATAAATTAAAATTGCTAAAAAGAAATATTTTTATGATATATTTGAAAAAACTTCTAAAAATCCAAAAAAATGTGGTCAGTCATTAATGCTCACACTAACAAAGCTAGACCAAGTTGTGCTCCCTCAAAACTAGTATACAATTCCAAAATAATTACAAACGAATATGAAATCGCCGAATGTCTAAATGAATACTTTTCGTCTATCGGTTCTGTCTTAGCAAATCAAATTCCATTAAAATATCACAACCCTATTTCCAGTATAAATATCACAAATAACTATTTTTTATCTGCCTTCTCCCTGTGTACTGCCGAGGAAATTTCCAAGATTATAGATGATCTGGATTCTAACAGTAGTTCTGGCATTGACAGTTTATCTATAAAGACTATCAAACACCTCAAATGGCAGATAATTGAAAGACTAACACTCTGCATTAATAATAGCCTGTAAGACGGAAACTTTCCAGATTTTCTTAGAATTGCCTAAGTAACTCCTATTCCTAAGTCCGGAAATAACACTAATCCAGGTGAGTATCGGCCTATTTCCGTTTTGCCAACATTATGTTGTATGTCAATACGGATTTAGGTCAAAATCTAATACGTCAACAGCAACCTTGGACTTAGTTACTAAAATCAAAATTAATCTTGACAGAAAAAACGTTGCTTTAGGTATTTTCATTGACTTGAAAAAGGCGTTCGACACGGTGAGTCACCCACTGCTTCTTATGAAGCTCGCGAATATTGGCATTACAGGATCAGCATACAAAATGCTCGAATCATTCCTGGCTAACAGGGCCCAAATAGTTAGGATAGGAAATTGCCAGAGTAGTCCTCAACCACTCAACTACGGAATTCCACAAGGATCCATATTAGGACCGTTTTTATTTTTAATTTACGTAAATAGTATCGACAATAAAGGTTTGCATGGTCATTTAACGTTATATGCTGACGACACCTGTCTTTTTTATTTTGGTAAATCTATTACTGAAATGACAAACACAGCTCAACAAGATTTAAACACTCTCTATCTATGGCTCCAAAAGAACTTATTAACTATAAATATATCTAAGACTAGCTACCTAATTTTTTTAAATAAAAATAAAAAAAATGACTCTTACCCGGATTTAACAATTAATAACATTCCAATAAAGAAAAAAAAACAAAGAAAAATATCTAGGTCTTATACTAGATAGTAAGTTAGCGTTCAAGGACCATGCCGACTATGTGCGATCTAAAATAGTCTCGCTAACTGGTGCTCTGCGTAAAATTTCTAACTGTCTTTCGATGAAAGTTCGCCTCATGATCTACAACTCATTGGCAAAGTCTTACATCAACTATCTTATTGAAGTTTGGGGTGCGGCGGCAAATCCAATTTTAAAGATCTTCAAATTATTCAAAACAAATTAATCAAAGTGCTTTTCCATTTCGATCACTTTACGCCGACCATAAATCTGTATAAACAAACAAAACTAATGAATATTTCGCAGATATACGCCTATAACACATGTTTACATGTGCGAAAAATTCTCTACTCCGGCATAAAAACGGAAATTGCTTTAGAGAAAAAAGTATCGCGATATGAGTTAAGAAACCTTAACAAAATCAAATACCACGCGCCTAGAACCCAACACCGCAAACGGAACTTCTTACACGAGGAAGTACAACTGCATAACAAACTTCCAAACAAAATTAGTAAATTTAACAGTTTTAACGTATTTAGAGTAAAATTGAAAGAATTTATTTTTGACAATCCTAAATTTTTGGACACAGTACGTTATTTTTATGTCACGTACTGTATTAAATCTAAAAACCTATATTTTTTTTATATGTATTAAATATGAATAGCTATCTTAACCTAATGTAATGATACGATTACGCAACGAAACTTATTGTATAGTATTATTTTTGTTACATTTGTTATTGTAAGTGGTTCATCCTTATAAGAAGTAAGAAATAAAATAAAAATCTATTTTATTTTTATAAACTATGTATGTAAGTTTTGTTATATTAATGTAGGTACCTAGTAGTAGTAGTTCGAAATGTTAATTTACTTTACAATCTTTTTAATTTCGACTTACTTAGATTATGCACCAAGGTTATCATACACTTCGAGTTCTGTAATCTGTCCTAAAGACTGCGCAATACATTCACAAAATTGGCCACACCTTAGAAAGAGATAAAGCTAATGTGCGGCAACTACCTGTCTATTTTCTGTAAAATAAAAACAAAACGTTAGAAAGAGACAAGAAACCGCAGATTCACTTCATCTCTTTTACACTTTTGCGACCGTTTTGCTGCATAGCTGTCTAGGAAATGCTCTATCCAGTCTCTATGCTTATGTTTATATTTGATATCAAACAAATAAGCAAATTATAAAGTCGAATGACGAATTTTTTGCACTTCTGCATAAATAACACATGTTAATGGCATTTACTTAAGTAATTGGACACCTAAAAAAATACAATTCGAGAACTTTTTTGTTATAGTTATTAAAAAAAATTCAATACTTAATCAAAAATATTGTCAAAAAGCACTACCTATATTTCGATTCCTGCAACTGCGTACAGGCAGAGAAGCAAATAAAATGTCGTCAACGCAAAGTACGTAGAGCACAACGCGCGGGATGATGAATACCATAAAATAAATTATATAATATTTGACAATTTCTATTTAGTAGGTACCTATATCTTTTGTCAAAAATATGGAATACTTAATATCAAAGTTGTATGAAACGTTAAAGAAATATGTATCGTGACTAGTCAGCTCTCTCTCTTTTCTGATTCAAACTTCTACTTTCAGATTCAGGCAACAAATCGCGTAATTCTTCCTTGCGTTATTTAAATAACCTACATCTACACAGGGCCGTAGCTAGAGTTGAATCTAAGGTAGGGCAGCGGTGGTTTCATGCACGGGTACGGCGCAAGTAATTTTACTATCTTACATTATTTTACCTGCTTGTGAGCGTGAGTAATTAAGGTAGATGGTAATTGGGTGGGATCGCGGGAAAACAAGAGCAAAATGGTTTTAATTTATAGTACGGGAAAACTATTTATATATATTATACCTTACTTTATGGTAATTTTAAGGTAGGGCATTAGTATCTCAAGATAGGGCATTGCCCCACAATGCCCCCCCTTAGCTACGGCCCTGCATCTACATGCCAAACTTAAGTTCCTTAGTACGTAGATCCTACCTTCTATCCCTACTTATCTTTTTCTACCTAAATAGGTATAAGTCACCTATCTCAGCAGTATGGTTTCGAGTCGATTTAACTTGAATTTATAGTCAGTCGGAAAGGAAGATATTCACACAATTATACAAAAGATAGAAGACAAAATGCAATTAACATTGAATGAAGAACGTGCACGGTCAGCCCGACGGAGGGCATCGGGTCGGGCGGACGTGCAGGCGGCAGTTGGCTGTTGCAGTGGCGCAGTCGGCTGCCTGCACAAATAAAACACTGCCCGCCGCTTCCCGTTACTTGCTATGTACTTACACTCAGCACATGGAACAACCATGCTTCAATCTTCAATTCTTGGCGCTGTACCGTCAGCAGCTAAAATAGAAATAAAACTTAAGGTTGGGTTTTTTTCCTTTTAAATAAATATATATGTGTACACTTACAAGTCCTTTGCCACAGGTGTTGCTTTAATTAGATATATATATATTTGGATTTTGTTACAGAAAATCTGAAATCGTTATTTATGTTCATATTGGTAGTCTTTCTTCCAAAAAAAAAAGGAATATATTATAAAATAGAATAAAAGCTACTAAACTTGAAACCACAATGCAATACTAAAGGTACTTGAAACAATTCCAGCGAAAGAAAAATTAATTATAGGCATATTCTGTCTGCTTTAGATTTTTGTATTTTAATGAATATTCGAAATTAGTTATTTTTTTAGTAAAACATACTTATATTTTGTTTTTAGTTCCTTCTTTAAACTGCTAAACATATTTCAGTTGGTCATCTAAGTACCTCGGAGGTTGTCACGTGTTTTCGGCGTCTGCCTTAGGGGCGAGCATTCTCCTCCGTTTTTTGCCAACGAATCTTTTTTTTAAACAATTAAATGCCTTCATTGTTTGTTGGGACCACTGCAGGCTTCTCGGTTTTTCGTTAAAAAAAAAGACGTTAATATTTAGGTAATTGAAGTCTACAATCCGCACTGGGCTCTTGTAATAGATCAGTGCCCAAATTGCCCTCGCCTAAGGAAAGGATAGGCCGGTGTCCCAACAGTGGGGACTTATATAAAGGCTGGTTACACCATCCAATAAAATGATACTTATAAAGGGACAAATCTTTGAAATTTTCTTACCTAATTCTTGTTTCTAATGGTTGCCAATATTTCGGTATGGATGCGCCACGTTCACGTACCCGAGGAGTAACTAAAAATGCCTAATTGACGAAAATAAGTGTAAAAACAAAAAGTTTTGTACATGTAAATTTTATGCTGACGTTACCAACTTGGTCACGAGCGGCAAGCAGGGTGTGGTCTCGCGCCTGCCTCAACATTCGGAGCATTCACCGCGGCTCGACGCTGACGACGACGTTCTGCCGCCGTAAAGTAGCTTCCTTGATTCCCTGAAAAACTTTAACTACTTTAACAATCATTGTGATCTGTGATTCAAGCTTTAAAAACCTATACCTTATTCATAAACCATACCTACTAATATAATAAATGCGACAGTATTTTTTTTGGTAGTCTCTCCTTTGCGTCATAACGGAGAATCCAATTGAACTGAGATTTGGCACAGTGTTAGTTAGGGCTAGAAGAGACGGAAAAAATAGGCTTCTTTTTATCCCGGAAAATTAAAAACTTATTAACAATAGTTACAACAAAGTGATCGGTAAAAAAGTGGTTGTAGGAATTCCACGCCGATAGCCGAATTAAGCACGGGCAAAGCCGCCGGGAAAGCTTGTTGCTGTATAAACGTTCAAACCACGCTTACCAATGTAGGTTATAAATAATAATGCACTTACAGGATCACCAAACAAATAAATTGTAATGGAATGTTAAGTTATTTATTAAGCTATCTATAACCTAATTAAAACTTAGTTATTGACTGGAACACTCATATTATTATCTGTTTGGACCTACGACAATAATGTCCCCAACTATTTGTTAGTACGGTGATAGTGTTATCGGTCTATGCAAATTGCCCTTTAAGTGGGGAAATCGCTAATTGGACGCAGTATTTACACACAACAGACTGTATGTGTGTAATAGAACAAATAAAAACTAATAATCAACGCCTATTACTAGGTTGGTGGTAGTTATCCAATGTTAAAAGGTAGGAAACTAGTATTTTTTTGGATTTAGCATATAACAAAAACACTACTTATCTACAGGTATTAGGTATTTCATAATAAAGTATGTTACTTTACTTTGACGTATTAAGTTAATCGTCGTTATAATCTATATAAAGTCTATGGTTAGCGAATGCCTAGTTTTAAGGATATGAATAAATTCGTTTAGATACCTATATTATGTATCTACCATCGTCCAATAATTACATAGGTACCTTGTAGGCATGTAGGTATTACGCGATGGTGTATTACATTTAAGGTGCCCATATTAGTCTATGCCACTTTTTAAAACATAGGTTTTTAACATACTGGCATTTTAAAAACCTTGCTTAATGTTGGAGCGGTTTGCACAAGGGTGTTCTGGACACAAATCTTGGTTCGGGCAACCGCTCTCATAAAAACTAAATCTGGTAAAAGTTACCATTGTTTCGGAAAACAAAGGCGTTCGGCGTTCTGAAGAGAAGAAACGGCAAGAAATTCTTCAGCCGTCGCAACTAGTCAAAGCGCCCAGGTATTATTAGTGTACCTAGTATACTGGAGCTTTAATGATAATGATTACCTATCCAGTAAACATTGTTTATATTTTATGATCGCAACCGTTCAATAGATTAAGGTTTAAAATTTATATTTTTAAAGTATTTATTCTTTGTTCTCTATGTTCTATGTTCGGCGCTACCTGCCGTTTTCAAAACACAAGCTATGCTATGGAATTGAATTGTAGTTTTGCTCTAGAAAAACCAGAGATTTGTAAGTGGTTTGCTTTTTGATCAATGCTTACAAATAATGGGGTATTGTACTAAATGGTGTACATAATTATATTTACATAAAGGTCGTCTTTCATTTTAACCCTTCTCGTTAGAGCTGGGTATCTTCGACGCTTGGGACATACTCATAATACTCATAAAGCCAAAAAGCCACCTTAGCCCAGATACACTGCAGAAGGAACATTGTTGCGGCGATTGCCCCCCCCCCTGTTACGCAAAGTGGTTTGGTGAAGAAAGGCTTTCCGTCCCATTATCTTAACCTATAACTTGAAGGATTTTCATAATACGAGTATACATGGTATTGACCCCACAGAAGGTATTGATAAAGTTTTTTGAGGAGAATTGCGATATATTGTTAAGATTGCATTTAATTATAATGAAATAAAAATTAAAAAAACAGTTCTACCTAAACCACACCTGAAATTGCGCCCCTTTCTGTTGCATTGGAAAATGGACGAAATACGACACGGTTTAAAAAGAAAAAGAGTTCAATTATATATAGCAATCACCCCTGTAATTACAGCGGAGGTTTCCTTAATTACAGCTTCCAATAAAAAGGTTGCTCCTTCCGACTTCTCACGAGAGGGCGGGCAAAGCGCATGCGCGACACATGCGCGATGCGGCTTATTACTCACCGGGAAATATTATCAAAACATACCAAGTACTTGATGTATTAAATATGTACTTTCATAGAGTAAGGAATGAGATGAGCATGGCAAAAAATTAAATTATTGTGTAAAAGTTACTTAATTATAAATTTTGTTCTTGCTCTATTCTAAATTGTTTATTAGTACAGTTTGTGATGTGTGCAATGGATTAGGTGATCACAGCGAGCTGAGTCCTCGCAACTTTCCATTTTTACCCATTGTCACAAACTTAAAGTACCTACATATTTCATTAAATTAAATCCGAAAAGCTTCTCACTGGAATAATAAAAAGCATCAGATTAGACCTAATTATTTTCATCGAAGTTACGCCCTAACATTTGTTATCCCACTCGGGCAACTTTATGTTTGCTTACCTTATAGTTTTTCACAAATATCCGAAATGTACAGACACATAATTTTGGGTTTTTAGAGTTCCTAATGGTAACAAAATGACAAAAACGAAACCCTTGTAGTCTTGTTGTATCACTCTGCACTCACAGCCTTATAATTTAGCCGACTTTTCGTATGAATTATATATCTTATAGAAACCACCATACAGTTTTGTAACAAAACTAAGATTTTTTTTAAAGGTCTCCTATATTGAACTGAAGCATGACAATATTTTTTCCCCAGGACTTTATTGTATGGAGTGTCGTTAAACGCAGGAGTAGAGTATCTTTAAATAATAAATTTAAAATAATTGGTAGGTTTTTTTAAAACCATACTGTGGTTTTGAAATATTATTCAGCTCCAGCAGTAATTTTCGGTAATATTTGTACTAATTACGAAATAAGAAATGAAAAATGAAAAAATAGGCAATGTCGAAAAGACCCGAAAAAAAATCTAGTATATACATAGACTGAACTACTTTGTAAAATAAAACAATTAGCTAGAGTCAAATAATGTTCGAGATATAGCTGACCGTGAGTGGTAACAGCTACAGAACCCTAAACCAAGTGTCTTGACATGCTTTTGACCGTTGGTATACAAGTGAAAGTTTATGATTTCTGTTCTATTTCATTAATCTTCTTAACTCTCTAGCAAGGTACTGCGAGGAAGCTAAGACACCTAAAAAATAAAATAAAAAATAAAACAGAACCCTACACCAAGTGTCTTAACATGCTTTTGACCGTATGTATACAAATGAAAGTTTGTGATTTCTGTTCTATTTCACGATTCTTCTTAACTCTGTAGCAAGGTACTGCGAGGAAGCTTAGACACCTACAAAATAAAATAAAAAATAAAACATAGTTCCGGCTGAAAGCAGACCTGCGACAACACGATTTATTTTAGAGCCGCACCATATTAAAGCTGGGAGCAGATTAATTGATCACGTGTTTCATTACGTACGTAAATTAATTTCTATACATAGAATAAACCCGACTAAAATTATTGAAAGTATTTCTGTACTACAATAATAATACACATACAATAAATACGCTGACGAGCAATTTAAAAAATCTAAATATCACCTAAACCACCTAAATTAGCTTCATTAAGTAAAAAAAAAACTTTTATATTGCACATCAAAATAACCTTATTACGTACCTACTGGCCTGTTTGAAGACCTGGGTAGAAAAAGCAAAAAATGTTACGTTTCATAATTTTGGATCACAATTGAATACTTTTATTTTCACATTGATTTAATTGTTTTTACCTTTAATATACAATTTTTTTATCTAAAAAATTATTCCAACCTAAAACCCCCTAAATTACTAGAAACCAGCCAAGTATCCTACATTTAGTAAACGCAAGACTGAGAATTCTGCGAAAATATGGTTGCGAATGTCTAAAAAATTGTAAATTCATTACCTATGTTTAAAACAATTTTCAAGGAAACTTGTTATTAACGCACGATTTTTTTAACTTTGGAAGCCAACAACTTGCGAAATATACTTACATTTTTTCATCCTTTGGTTCAATTTATGGAGTGAAGCCCCTAAAAAACTTCACTTTTTATGTAACAAATTTGTTTACAAAAGATTTTATGTCAAATTTCACTAGAATTTATGCAAAGAAGGCAGAATTGTAAGGTTGTGATATACGGCCGGACGAACGGACATAACGAATTTATAAAGGTTTCGTTTTTGGCATTTGACTACGGAACCCAAAAATAAGCCCCTAAAGCAGACTAACTGATCGAACATTAACCCACATGTTTTATTCGCCTTGAAGTCGATTGCAGTAAAGATATGTAAAAAAAATTTGTTTGTTTTTGTTTGATTCCAAAAATTGAAAAATTTTAATATCATACCTATGTCCCTTGAATAACATCCTTGTTATTATGGCTTCTCAAAATAAACGTAATATACGTTCAAAAATTTACATCAATTTCTCGGAAACAACGTCGAAAACATCCGGTAATTTTTTTTATTTATTTGCCAAGTGTTCGTACTCGATATGATAATTGACATTCAATGTTTGTCTGTTGGTATAATTACAATGTTTCGCAAAGGTGGAACAATACAGTTCAGTGACATGAAACTATTGACCCTCATTGTTTATTGTTGCGAAAAAGTAAATTCATGTACATATAAATTCATCACTTATACGTTAATACGTACGTATACATAAATTTTATTTTGTAAATAATTATATATGCAATTATAATACTGCACTGTACCTACCTGAACCTATCAGTAACTTGCTACCCAACAACGCTGCAAGGAAGCAAGGCCTGGACAAGATTATGGTATCGGTTGTAACGGTTTTTAAACAATCATTTAATTTAACTCCTACAGGCTTAGACTCTAAAATACTGTACTTTACAGATTATAAGGCCGCATTTTGTGTTGTCTCTAGGAAAACATTTAACCCTCAGACATCAAATAATCTTTCAGAACCACGATGCAAAACCCAGTTGTCTTGACCAAGAGACAGTCAGTTTAGAGCGCGTTCGTTCTGGGATGCAGAATCATTATTTTCATTA
Source organism: Apoda limacodes (assembly GCA_946406115.1). Lineage (NCBI taxonomy): Eukaryota > Metazoa > Arthropoda > Insecta > Lepidoptera > Limacodidae > Apoda > Apoda limacodes. Next base: position 17,798,839 of record OX291548.1, on the reverse strand, counting down.
CTTTTGCCACCTGTCAACCGTTCGTTTAGCATTGGTATCAAAAGTATCAAAATTTTAGTATCATCTGTGACAAACTGTCATGCGTTCGTTTACGATATTTTTGTTATTTTTGTCACTTTTGCCACCGAAAAATGAAACTTTAGACCCATGTCTGGAGGTGGGGTTTTTGTGTTAATCTGTCAAACTGCCTATACATATTCATTGTTTATGGTAGTGTGTGTGTGTTTTATCGTAGTGTGTGTACGTCAAGCGTTCGTTTTGCAGGTTATGTAACCAAAAATTTTGTTAGTAACGTTTCAAAGCTAAACGAACGGTAGGTGTCGGTGGCAAAACTGTCGTTATCAAAAGTGTGAAAAGTATCATTCGTGGGAACTCTTAATCCCAGAACGAACGCGCCCTCAGTGTAAACTTATTTGAAAATGCCGTTAAATAAATGTTAACTATTCATACTGAAGCAAATTCAATTGAAACTCCGTAGAATTCATTAAAAGATGATATTTTTTTAAATTGTCCCCAATTTTATTGGGAATGCAATATTACTGATCTTTGTAGTAAAGTATGAACAATACAAATATTAGAAAATACTTTCAAATGTAAAATTTGTTAGTTCTCAATGTTTCGAAGAGAATAAAAATACTCACACAAAGTTTTTTTAAAAACGACGTAGGATGTACTTCATAGTACATTACTAAATGTAAAGACCAAACAATATCATAGATAGAGTATGAACTAAACACTTATAATTATTTTCTTGCTAGCCCATGGCTCCTTTTTAGGGTTCCGTAGCCAAATGGCAAAAAACGGAACCCTCATAGATTCGTCATGTCTGTCTGTCTGTCCGTCCGTATGTCACAGCCACTTTTTGAAGTGAAAACTTCTTTAGCGGCGTTGTGCACTTTTTTTTGGTATGGGTAAAAAATGATAAACTTGCGTCAGGTCACGTGTCATAATCGTGGAAATTCGTAAGACGGAAACCGTAATGCCACGCCTATTATAATTTTTATTTTTAGTATTCGCGATTATGAGTAGTACAGGGAGGTTGGATATGGAATTTTAATTCTATGACAGATTGCGATGTCAAATATACTACGTTAAAAAAGTAAATAAACAAACATTATTATTTCTTGACAATGTCAAAGACATGTCTTGTGACATATTTGAGTGTTAAGCGCGAATCGTGTGTAAAGGTTTTCACTTCTGCCGGCACTCCCGGAGTGCAACTCGTTTTTTTTCCGAAACTATGGTTCTTATACGATATTGTAGATGTATTCTGTGAACCGCATTAAGATTTTTACACAATAATAGAAAAAACAAAATAAATTTTCGGTAGTTTGCGCAAGAGACACTTACGAAGTGGTAAAATGTGTGTTCCCCCCCCCCCTGTAACTTCTAAAATAAGAGAATGATAAAACTAAAAAAAATATATGATGTACATTACCATGCAAACTTCCACCGAAAATTAGTTTGAACGAGATCTTAGTAAGTAGTTTTTTTAATACGTCATAAATCTTTAACCGCAATTTACCTTTCATTCAATCAACTCAAATATAAAAATAAAAAAAAAACATATTTTTTTGTTTGTGTTTGTAAAGTGCGTAAATGGTGGTAGGTACGGAACCCTCGGTGCGTGAGTCCCACTCGCACTTGGCCGGTTTTTTTACTCTCTATTTTATGAAGTTGGCTGCTGACTCTAAGAGTAAAGGGAACACGTAGATAAAATTTTGCTCCACCATCGCTAAGCCAGGCTTGTGTTAATATTTAGTAAATAATGTGTTTTTCTCTAGGACTTAGCTTTTCAGTCAGAAATGTTGTGAGATTTAGTACCTAAATAACTATTAAAAATCACCTCCAAATTTAATTTTTGCTGTGAGAAAAATTTGTAGTGTCTTTATTTATAAAGAACACTGTCCACTGTCAGTGGATTCTATCGTGGGGACGTTGGCGGGTCAGAGGTGACCAACGGCTGGACAGTGGACATGCATGCACCCTTTCGCAACTTGCTTTGCCGATGCACGAACACCGTATGCAAATTACCTTCTTTGATAATAAATGTTGTAGTCAACTCTGGTAGTAAATCGTTTATGGACTGTTCAGTAAAATAAATAAATGGTACAGTGAATAAGTTTCTCAGTAGTAATAGGTTCTAAATAATATGATAGGTAGATATATATTTAAATTTAGGTATATATATCATATAAATTATATATCTAGAAATAATATCTGTATCAGAATTAATTCGCTATTAAATTAACTATGATAATGAATAAAGTCACCTTAAAGAAAATAACTGCCTTTTAACGGTATATACTTGTACAGTTATTTTGACTTTATCTCATGAAGTTCTAGGAATGTATTTAGTTTAATCGAAATCAACGGTGTAATTTTTTCATGTTTTTCATACTAGTAGTAAACTTACACACACAAACACATTTACCAGTTTCAAGGCTTTTGGATAAAAGGATATACATACCTACTATATAAATAGATCTTTGTTTTTTATACCACAAATGTTTGTTACTTAACAAAAAAAACTAACACATTAACAAATAACTAACTGGTTCTGTCTGAACATGTCCTGGATTAGCACATCAGGATACTTTATGTCCCATCCCAATTTAGAGTTCCAACAGAAATTTATTTTTCCGCGGGCAAATCCGCAGTGCATATCTATTTAATAATAAGGATAAAAAATGCAACGTAACGGTTCAAAGCTAAGACATTCAAAATGTGAGAAAAAGAAGTTATGAGTGGTCAGTTCCAAACTGCCCACTGGGCTAATGATCGGTTAAACAAAATGCCAAACAAAGGCCAACCCGTGTTCAATCGCGGACAAAAAGAAGAAATAGCAAGGAACAAAGGTGCCGTTTTCACACAATGTCGTACCATATTAATTACACACCCTTTCTCAGAGAAAGGGTTTAATAAGCTTAAAGTAAATAAAAGAATTATAAATTGGCGAACTGACCGCTTCACTGTCCAAGATGTCCATTTTCAACAATAGACCATATACGAAATATGGTATCGTAACTCAAATCAACTATCTAATTTTTTAACTGTATTGTCTTGGCCTTGTATCGCAATATCAGTTGTAAAAACAAACCCTAATTTTATATAAGGGTAAAAAACAAATAAATGTGACGATTTTCCACATAGCTTGTAACAAAAAAAAGAATAGTTACATAGAAAGTAATTTAATTTTTGTTCCAACCACAGATAGAAACACTTTTCAGATTAACAATATTTTATAGAAGACAATTTATTAAGATCTTTTAAATGCATAGATATCTAACCCTAAGGTGTAGAGGCCTATATATACAATATACACCTTGCATGATTTATCAAAAAGTATATTTGGTGAATAAACGTTATTTGGCCATATTTACGACAAAATTAATACCATCAAAAATATTTTCATGTAAAATGTTGCCAAGACGATACCACATGACTCGCACTATCAAAAAGTATCAGTTCTTATCTAGAGTCAAGCTTCTCCCATTACACGCCCTGACTATACAAACCAAACTTTACAAACTCTACACCTTAGTCAAAATATGTGTTTCTTTACCATAAGAACTGTTGTAAAACAGAGACGTAATGGACAGCGAATAAATATCACCCTACGCCCAAGTGACCGGTAGCGAAATGGCCGAGCCACACATTTTGACTAAGGTGTAGAGTTTATTATTTTATTTTATTAGGGTTTATAAACAATTACATTAAGAGGATACGATTCGCGGCGCCTCGCAGCGGGCTTTATATAAACGAATTTCTCATTTGTTTTTGAAATTTACTGATGATTCACTGTTAAATTTCTTTGTCATAATCCCAAGCCGAATACCTATATATGTCTGTGGTTTTCCAAAATCTTGTAAAATGTTTTTATTGACTAGAAATCTTTTTTTAAACCATTTGTATGAAAAACTAGAATCCTGTATAACTTTTGAACTATAAAATTTAATCGTTTGTATGAAGCACGCTGAGAGGTGCTCCGAATCGTATTCTCTTAACAAAATAAAACATAGGAAAGCAAAATCAACAAATAAACATAAATGTAACCTTCACCTTAACCACAGAAAAATAATAACAGAATATAATAAATATAAATATAATAAGCGGATATTAACAGTCTAGCTATTCTTCATAATTTTTTAATTTTCATTATCTTTAAGCTAGAAGGAAAATCATATTTTTATTTGATATTTGTAATTCAGAGCATCTTTTGTGAAATGTAGTAGGCCGTACCAACAAAAATAATTTCTAAATTCATTCAATCGATAGATTTCCTAAAAAAAATACAACCAAATACACTAGGGGCGCGTTCGTTCTGGGATGCAGAATCATTATTTTCATAACTTTTGCCACCTGTCATCCGTTCGTTTAGCATTGGTATCAAAAATATCAAAATTTTAGTATCATCTGTGACAAACTGTCATGCGTTCGTTTACGATATTTTTGTTACTTTTGTCACTTTTGCCACCGAAAAATGAAACTTTAGACCCATGTCTGTAGGTGGGGTTTCTGTGTTAATCTGTCAAACTTCCTATACATATTCATTGTTTATGGTAGTGTGTGTGTGTTTTATCGTAGTATGTGTACGTCAAGCGTTCGTTTTGCAAGTTTTGTAACCAAAAATTTTGTTAGTAACGTTTCAAAGCTACACGAACGGTAGGTGTCGGTGGCAAAACTGGCGCTATCAAAAGTGTGATAAGTATCATTCGTGGGAACTCTTAATCCCAGAACGAACGCGCCCAAAGTACTTATATCGCCCAAATGTACATACCTACTTTTCTGAAGTTTTAGCTAGTCTAAATGTCTCCGTTTAACATAGGAATCAGGTAACCTTGATACGTACAATATCAAGGCTTATGTATGAATTGGAAACTTGTTCCTTGACGAATTACGCGAGGGACAGTACTGGTCAAGCGTGGGTCAGAGGTTACAAACCGACAGACACACCACTTTTATATAAAGTTGTATTTTTTTATTTCTCCCTTGTACCTGCGTCCTATCAATAGATTGTCTGCGAACATCTTCGACCGTTAAGTATTAATTTGCATTTTTATAAAATTTAAGTTTAGCAATTTATTATCATTTTTGCTTAGATAAATACCGACAAAGTCAGCGGATGCATGAGAAACGGAAAAAAGTCTGTGAACATATTAGTAATTTTTTTGTTCATTTCAATGGCGCCTAGAGATAGATAACCTACGTCTGTGATGCTAAATGAATGAGAGCTTATCTCAAAGATCGCTAAAAAATTTGCTAAAAATCTTTTAGCATACAATGGCCATTGTGTCTTAATAGAGATAACATTAATGGATGCAAAAGGGCGCACAGAATAACCAATGCATAGTTACAGGTGTAGGGTTGTCGTAAAAAAATACATTGGGTTTTGCAACTTCACTGGAGTTTCGCTGGCCGTTGGTCACCCCTGACCGATGACCGCTGACCTCATGGGACTGAGAACTTGAACTTAATCCTTGCAATCAAGGCCTTGATCCTTGACAATGGCAATGTTGATTTTTTTATGCGTATCTCACTCGACTTTTTCCATCTGTTTATTTTTATTTGTTATTTAAGACTAAAATATGCTTTCACTTGCTTCAATTTTACTTTCATTTTTATCACTTGAATTTTAGGCAAATAGGTGCCTAGTATTATCAAATTTTTTTGTGTTGTGTTGTTTGGAAACCAAACAAAAAACGTATTAATGTACACTATATTTTTAAAATTTCTACTAAAAGAAATATCTACTATTTTTTTTGGAATATAATAACCGAACCTAAAGCATAATTATGTGCAACAAACTTTTCTGCCCCGGTGGTCAAAAATCAAAACTACAGTCGCCATATTGAAATGTTGTGAACTTACAACGACACTAACGACTAAACACTCAAGGTCAGAAGGTCAGAAAAGTTTTTTGCACTACGTATATATACCTACAATAAATCTGTCACGGAAAATAGAGTGTTGCCAGTCAGTTCATAATATAAGAGTTATATCTGGATTATTTTTTTTTACATAATAGATAGGCATAGGCTACGGTATATATATAGGTGTAGCAGTAAAATGTTGTTAAATATGTGCTTTTAACGCTTTAGTTACTGGTCAAGAAATTCTGGGTGGTTAGACAACAAATATAAAAAAGGGGGGTTCCCTTTTCTTGTGTATAGAACGTGAATATGATCTTCTGTGACCTGTAACCTCTGATAAATTTGTACGGCCGTTACGCAATGCGAAGCTAGGACTGGTTCTAGCATAAAAACGAGAATGAATCAATTGATATAACATTTTTGATAGCAACAAAAGGAAGATAAATACAAAAGAATCGCATCGGATAGAAGTGGGAATAAATAAACACGACAAGTTTACATAAATTTTAAATTTTAATTTGAATAGTATACCTACCTAGTGTCAAATAAGAGATTTATCTCATGACTTAATATTTTCTTTATACTTATCAACAATTTGGAACTTTAACTTAACTTAAACTTTTATCCTTTTCATCACTGTAATTAATCTACTGTCTAGCTGTGCTAAATTTGGTTATCTGCATGGGATTCCTACGGCAAATATTACTTGATTAGGTAGAGTACCTACCTACCTAGCCGTAGGCAATTCGTTTGTAGTTATTTCTGCGGAAGCTTTTAAATTTTTCGGGAGAAAAGGTAGCTAACGTAATTAATGCAGGGTATACGCATCTGCTCGTATATCTAAGCTCGATTCAAAATTACAACCAAATCGGTTTAGTTGTTGTGGCGTCTAGGAGTATCGAACGAACTAACTCACTAACGCATTTAGTAGTTATTAGCTTTTGCTCGTGATTCCACGCGCGCTAAATTTGGTTATCGGCTTGGGATTCTTAATACAACTCCGTGATTAGTTTTAGCTAAACATGAATTTGGTTATAGTTATTCTTGCGGGAACTTTTAATTTTTCTAAATGAAATGTCATTTTTCTATTACAAATTTTAGCCAAATCGGTTCAGTTCTCTCGCATCTATTCCTTGGAAGTTCTTATTCGGAATAAAAGTATTCTTTATCTATTATTATCCTTTCAGCTAGGTTTAGGCTGTGCTAAAATTCAGGCTCCATTGCGGCAATTAGGAATAAAATAGACGAAATATGCGTAAAAAATTTGAAAAATATGTTCCCGGTAGAACTCTCGATTGGTATAAAAAGTATTTTATATCTATCCTCATAATTTCTATATCTGTGCCAAAATTGTCATTTGGGTGCTCCAGTACAGCGCCAATGAATAAAATAATTGAAAATGCGTAAAAAATGAATCCGTGGGTATACCCAATAGGGATAAGAATTAGCCTTTGTCACTCTCTCTGTGCAAAAAATCTTGGCAAATCGTTGCTCTGTTGTTGAGTTATGAAAGAACGAACCAACAAACGTACCAATCGCATTCATCATATTGGATGGATAGTAGTAACAATTGGAATGCGAAAGTTTGACTATTAGATAATAAATCACGTCATCTTGGATATTTACCCAGTCGTACCAGGCTGATATCACGTTTGTGTAAAATGAAGTAAACATTCAATTTGCATACACGACTTGGCATTTACTGTCAACAATGCAATTAAAATGTCACCCAATGAATAACTGACTTATTTATTGAGTGTCATAACACCTTACACCTTTGAATAAATTTAACGAAAAAACGAAGAAAAGATTCGAACGAAGTGAAGTTGCACAGATTAATGAAATAGTGTTTTCAGCTAGGTAGCCTTCCAACTTCTGTATTTTTTATCTGCTTTCTACTAACTAATTAATTTTTAAAGAAAAACAAATTTTTGAAAGGATTTTATTGTATTTGTTTTTGTTCCACGACGTTTCGACTCGTTTCAAATTCAATATTTACGCGATTTAGACTCATTATTTGTATTTCTTTAAAAGTTTAAATGAAAGTTGAATAACTAATACATAGCAGATAAATTTTACGTTTTTCGAAAATACAAAATTACAAGATATAAGTATCAACATTTTGTTGCCCCTGATCTTGGTCCCTTAGGGAGAAAAAATTAAACTACCATCTGGTACTTATTTTATCTTTGCTGCCAACTATATAGGTTTAGAAATTTAGCTCAGTGATCGCGTAGATAAATTGTAGCAAGCCAATTTTTCTCCACCCTCTAATCGTCATCTTATCGTGATTTCATCTAGATTTTTAAAATCACTTGTTTTAAAAATCTAGATGAAATCACGTTAATAGAACTTTATGACTAGTTTCAACAAAAATATTTTAATCAAAATCGATTCATAAGTTAAGATATTCGCAATAGTTCTCTTTCTAAGGAACACGCACTTAGCCGGTTTTTAAATGTATTTGTTTTAACACTTACAATATCATTCACCTACATAATATATGTCAATAACAACCATTTATGTTCGCCTAGTACTTCCGTTCACGGCTACAACCATAACATATAAATACCTACTGTCAAAGATAAACACAAAAGTAGGTATCAAGATAAACTGGTCGCTTGCCCGTATGTACAAAGGACTCGGAGTGATTCGCCATACATTTGCGCATGTAGTGGTTCGCGAATCGTATTCGCACTGCGCGAGAGGAAGGAGGAAAACCCTCCCGCGCCACGAGCCAATCGCATGAGGTCTAGACTAAGAGCTGTCGTATATTAATTCTATACATTGATAATTCTATATTATCTCTCTGTTTTTGCAGGGCGTTATATCTTTGGCTGTGATATGCGGTTCGCGTAGTTCAGGCATAGTTTTTGGTTACATAAGATAATGTAAATAAATGCCAATGGATATGTATTATTTATATGAGCTTTAGGTAACTTACTTACATAATTAGGTATACTATAATATATGTATAAAAATGTTGATGTCACATAAGGCATTCCAATTGGTTAAGTTTAAATGGTACACAAACCTACCTATGTAAATAATATGTAAAATAGTTGTAGTCAATCGTTATTAATGTAGGTAATTTATCTCCTAACTGTTTATGCAGCCTTGGTCCATAAACGCGCGTATGTGTTGTTTAGTTCAATTCTTCTTCGCAAAGACTTGTATAGGTAGTTCAAATAGAGTGGTTCTTCCGTTTTCCAGACAACAATAGAGTATGTCAAAACGTCATAAGATCTAAGTATTGCGCCGGAAACACAAAAACAAAAGAACAAGGGGTAAAGTTTTATTAAGAATGGTAGTTAAGGCGCGGGATTATATAGAACGTGAGTTGGAATTAGTGCGATTGAGTGGAGGGTTGTGTTTAGCAAAGGGATGTGCGGAAGGTGTGCAACCCTTCCGTGTAAAATATCTTAGTTTAAACGTTTCGAACACGTGTTTGTTTTAACACTGATCCCAAGAGGAGTGTAAGAGTCAGTAGTGACACATAGCTTGTTTTTTTATACCCTGGATGTCCCTAGCTCTATATTTTAATTGGCTGAGCTAAAAATACGCTCAGTTAATTAATTAGGTACTTTAAACTTTTTTTTATGTGTATTTTAAAGTAAGATTAATGTTGCAATACTGAATCTGTTTAACAGGAGAGCGAATCTGGTTTTGTTCCAGTTAGCGACTCTACATGAACAACTTAAAGTGTTGATACCGTCGCTGGTTGAAACAGTAAGCTACAATACAATACCAAACGATACGTCACAAATTATGGTGTACTGTTCTAAGTAGTTCATCTTATTAATACAATTGGGTACCTTATAACAAAATAAAACAAAAGTTCTTTATTGGCTAACAGCATAAACTGAGTAAAAGTATATATGAAAGACAATACAAGCTTTTGCCCGAGGCTTTGCCCGCGCTACGCTCGGTTATTAGCGTGGTATTTCTATGATAACTCCTTGATTATAGCAGATTGTAACTACCTAAGTAAGAAAGTTTGCTATAACAAGCTATAGTTACCTGGCGCTGACTCACCCTGGCTTGGGTTCGTGTCTCACGCTGATCGATATGCGCTATATGGGCTGAGACTCCTTCAGAGTCTTGCCCCAAAAGCCCGGTGGAGCAGTAATGGCTGCATCAGCCAAACTGCAGTAGTCATTCAGAAAAAAAAAGCTATAGTAGGTACGTCCACGTGGGAATCGATTTCCTATAGTTAATCCTGTAAAACTTTTGAATTTTCTGGAATAAAAAGTAATGTATGTCCTTCCCCGTCTTTTCAAATATCTATTTGCCAAATTTCAGCTTAGTTAAATTCTCAATAGCGACGCTAAATAGCAAACAGACAAACAAACAGACTTTTACAAATAAATCAGTTTGGATAATATCTCGTGTAAAAAATCAACTTTAGTATCAATCCATCCACGAATACTTAGCTTAATAAATTGATATATTTTTAGATAGATACAAACTTAGAGTAGGTAGGTAAGTAGATATGTTTCTAGGCTGATTTTTGGTAAAACTTGAAAACACATTTTTGAAATCAATATTAACATTTTTACTACAACCCTATTCCAATAAATAAAAAACGACAGAGATGTATCAAGATTAGCCCTCCCGTTTTCAACGAGCAAAAACTGCGCACATATGGGCGTATTTCAATTAGCTGTCGGTTTGTCAACCCTTCAGCTATTATTTTTAAGAGGACTCTTGCTAACACCCGCCATAGATCGCACCCTCGCACTATTCTAATCATATTTTAGATACAAGTTCGTTCGTACTACAATTTTAACTTCGCAGTGTAGGTAGGTAATTTGATTCACTGGCCCTCCTATCGCTAATACCCTTTAGTTTGTTTTAACTCCTCTTTGACTTTTCTATGTAATAATATCTCTATATTTCTATAAGTAGGTATAAATTTTAGTATGCAATTATTTAAACATACGGGGTCTATTCTTAATTGAGTTACTTAATAGAATACGATTCGGAGCGCCTCTCAGCGTGCTTATGCTTGACACTGGCTGATGAAACACTACGAAATTTAGAAGCAAGTTCTAGTAATAATTTTTTTTTTTTTTTTTTATACCACTAAGGTGGCAAACAAGCCTACGGTCCGCCTGATGGTAAGCGGTCACCGTAGCCTATGGACGCTTGCAACACCAGGGGCATCACTCGCGCGTTGCCGACCCTTCAGAAATCTAATAACTTCTTTTTTGAAGAACCCCATACTGTAGTCCTTAGAGAAAACCTTGGCAGGGAGCTCATTCCACAACCCAAGGGTTCGCGGTATAAATATCTAGGTCTGCTGAGTGCTAGTTTTCTATTAAATTATATAGTTCAAAAGTTATACAGGATTCTAGTTTTTCATACAAATGGTTTAAAACAAGATTTCTTGTTAATAAAAACATTTTACAAGATTTTGGAAAACTCTCAGACATAGGTATTCAGCAATTAGAAATTTTACAGTGATTAATCTGTAAATGTCACAAACAACGAAAAATTCGTTTATATGAAGTATGAAGAACTTCATTTGCTACTTTTTCAGAAAAAAAATAGCAAAAACCAAAACTACGACATGACATGTACGGAACACTGATTTGTTCGACTTTCGTTTAAGTTTTTAGGCTGTAGTGTAGGTATTTTAACGCTTTAGTATGTCCTTACTAAGATATATCCTTTCTGATGTCAACATTCATTTTACTTCTTTTAGTCGGTGGAAAATGAAAATAAAAAGGTTAAGCAACAACTCGTTTTTTTTAAGTCAAAGTAAGTTTTATAATATAACTATGCATAACTGTTTTTATTTTGTCTACAAATAAATACGTAGGTATCTAGTATTTAATTTTGTTTTTTACTTTTCAATATTAATTCACTAAGTAGTTTGTTGTTTTTTTGGTACTTTCAGCCTTTGGTACCTTGGTATTTTCAGCTAAGGTCAAAAAATTACATTTTGTTAAAAGATTTAAAGTAGACTTACAACGAATAGTAGGTATATTCGGCTACACGCCGAATGCCGAATATTCTGCGAGCTTCCCGGCCAAAAAGCCGAATATGGCATAAGTATTCTCTGTTCTCTACCATACTGCGCTGCGTGTTTTGATATGTTTAGTTTGGTGCTCATAGTAAATACGAAAATTTTCGTGCTCTCTTCGTTAATCAAAACGTTTACTTTAAAAGTAAAATTGCGTAAGCCTAATACAATATAGTAATCAATTATGGCGTCTAAAAGCAACAAGGCGTCTACAGTACAGAAGTTGTTTATTTTATTGATTATAACAAAATACATTATTATAAAAAAAATCTTTTATTTTGCCAATTATCCTTCTACTAGGAAAATTTCAAGTATTCGGTATCGGGCAAATAGTAGGTACCAATATATATTCGGTATTCGGCAGACAAGGGTAAAAGTAGCCAAATAACTATTTAATAGTAGTAGGTACATAAAAACTTAACAACGTTAACTTAAGAAACGATGTTCGTTATTTAAATTTTCAGACAAAGACAGACAAGTAAGATTGAGAATTGTGTTTTTTACATTCAATTTAATTCTCTGTTACACTTAACTTCCTTTAAAGCTTACTTATTAATGATATAACATTTCAAGTTTCGTATTACGAAACATGGTCAGTGCCTCATGTAAGATAATAAATAGCTACTTTATCTATGTCTATGTGAATACAATTTACATAAAATACCTATGCAAAAAATACAGGAAAGTACTATGAATAGATAAAATATCCCGTCAATAACCCAGTAAGTAATTTAATCCCTTAAAAAAGAGAACATAATTAAATCTCGAGTTTTTTTAATCTGCTGACATAGGTACCTGACTACTAAAGTACAATTTTCTATTAACCCTTTAAACACAGAGGAAGTGTAGGTAAGTAGGTCAGACGATTGTACATTGCACATGTTGTGAAAGCGACGCAAAAAAATAACCCCCTTTGCGCGTTGTTTCTTCCACTCTTGAAAAAAATTGATTGTTGTCTGCAATTTGTACCCTTCAGATCCTATAGTAGCATTATTGTGAATTGGTACATTATTAAATAAATAAAAAAAGTAGTCACAAAACGTTTTGAGATATACATTGTTTTCTTTATACTGAAGCATGTAAATGTATTTGTTTATATATTGTAAGTTTCAAAGAGCACAGTCTATAATCAATAGCCAATATTAAATAGGATCATTGTAATAAAACAGGGTTTTATCAAAGTTTTTGCTACGCTCTCGCATAAGCATTTTATCTTCAACCCTTCCCGCGGTCTTAGCAGTCATTCTTTGCCTGCCAACCTCTTTTTTTTTGTAGCGACATCTCCTTTTTAAATGGCACATGTATGCAGAGAGAAGTTTTTTAGACAGAAAAGGTTCTATCCGATAAAATGCAGTATCATCAGACTACCTGGACTATTTTCGTTTAATCGTTTAATTCTGATGATTTAACGCAGTGAAAATCATAAGCTAAATACGACAAATGGCCAGAGATGCTGGTCATAAAGTTTTATAAGTGTAAGTAAATACTTATACAAAACTGTTAAAAGGTTATATAAATTTCAATATGGGTATAGTAGCAAAGACATAGGTATTAATATGGATTTTATATAGTTTTTTTCTTCTATCATAGACAGTTTATGTTATCATTATTTTTTTTTATAAATTCGTAGTGGTTTTTCATTTTTTTTTTTCTTTTTAAATGGTAATAAAGTTTCTTTCTTTCTCTTTTTATGATAATTATGTTCTCTAACTGTTGGCCTCTTAAATAAGCTGAGAGTCGCTCAGTGAGCTATGGAAAGAGTTAAAAGAGCTATGCTTAATGTTTCTTTGCGCGATAACATCCGAAATGAGAAAATTCACCGAAGAACCAAAGTTACTGACATAGCTCAAACAGTTAGCAAGCTGAAGTGGCAATGGGGAGACCACATCGTCTAGCCGATAACCAATGGCGAAGAAACTTTCTCGAGTGGCGACCACGGATCTGAAAACGCAGCGTAGGATAAGGCCTCCTACCAGGTGGAAAGACGACCTGGTTAGAACTGCAGTGAGCCGATGGACGCGAGCAGCTGAGGACCGGCCGTTGTGGAGACATATGAGAGAGGCCTACGTTCGGTAGTGGACGTCTTCGCCAAAACGAAATAAACAAAGAAATGGTAATCGGTGATAGGATAGGTAATCGAATATTTGGATAACAACTCTTTTTCTCTCCTTTTTACTTCTTACTATCGTGTGGCAAGTACCTCCAAGTTTGTTCGTCTATTTCGATCCTTCCAATTTTATTTGGGAAAACATCGATATGTTGGAAATAGAAAATTTATTTTCGTCCGTCTATAACTGCATACTCTAGGAATGATTTTCAATAATTTTATTTCTACAACATTACTTCTGCTTTCATACCTATTATCATTATCATGCTCGCAGACAACTACATCAGGGATTTGAATTCACACATTTCTGTTCAGATATCTTTACTGCTCTTCTCTGAATGACACCCACAAACTGTGTGTTTTTTATATAAAAGTATCAAAATTTCAAATATATATACGAATTTCCATACCTGTTCTACTTTATCTCTGATGACCACAAATTGCATTTCGTGACAAGCTCACTACTTTCACAAACCATAACGTTCGTCTTGCTAAGATTTAGGCTACTAATAAGTGCATAACTGTAAAAATTTCCTGTTATTTTTTTACCTACCTTACCACAGAATACTAGCAATCTGCTAAATCTTCTGAAGATGACATTTTGGAAATACCAATTTATCCTTATTTCTTGTTTTATATTTTATTAACACTATGTAGGTTGTCGAACATACTTTATACAAGTGTAAATGTATATTGAGAAGGAACAGCTAAAATATATTTTTTTCCTGAATAGTTTCCTAAAAGAATTTCTTGGTCCCAATATTTTGTAAAATAAAGACTGTATTAATATCAACTGCCATAACCCAAAGCAAAATGCCGTACGACACGATGGAATAGAAATAGCTAAAGTAGACTAAGCGAGCAAGGCAAAATTTGTGAGCTGCCTTACTTTTCTAACTGCATAAGCAGCTGAACTAGTTTCCTTGCAAGAACTGAGATGTGAGGGTTTCATTCCTGCCCATTTTCTAATGTCATACATAGAAACAATACACTGTTGAATCAGAAAACAGTTCAATATTTACGCCGTTTAAGGATAATTTTGTACTAATGTTTCTGACATTTGGCTTTATAAATTTTAAATACTTAGTTCTTTTTCGCATTTAGAAGTAAGTTATTTGCCTAAAGAAACTGAGATAGTACACTACAAACTGACAAAAAGTCATATATGCAAATTAAAAGTGGAAAAGGACCTAGAATAGAACCTTGAAGAACTCCTAAT
The DNA here is from genome assembly GCA_946406115.1 of Apoda limacodes. Taxonomy (NCBI): domain Eukaryota; kingdom Metazoa; phylum Arthropoda; class Insecta; order Lepidoptera; family Limacodidae; genus Apoda; species Apoda limacodes. The sequence continues at coordinate 17,783,612 of OX291548.1, read as the reverse complement.
TTTACTTCTGAGCCTTTAGATTTGACTTCAAAAATTTTAAAACCTTCTGCGTTGCTTTGCATACTCAAATATGAGCGAATAAACCTAAAAGCTAAACTCACAATATCATAATGTCCAAGTTTTAGAGATGTTGGATGCATTCGAATGTCGTTGATAGATCATAGAAGATACCAATGTCATTTTATTACTGTTCCCAAGCATCAAATTTATGTTGTACAAAGATAACACCTGCGTCAGTTGTGGTTTGCTATAGCAAATGTCCTAAAATTAAGGAGTTCATTTAGAAATCTTAAAATTTAGCGCGAGCGGAGCCGCCAGACAAACCAAGTTAGTATATGAAGACGACATTTCTCTTTCCTTTTTCAGATATTTTAATCATTAATTAACTTTATTCCTAGTTAAATACCTATATTCTTTGGTGAGTCTTAAAAAGCTTGAAATAAATAATACCTATAAAACGTTAACTTGCAAGCAAAATACTTGATTTAGGGATGTCTTAAAAAGCTTGAAATAAATAATACCTACAAAACGTTAACTTGCAAAATACTTGATTCAGGGATGAGTCTTAAAAAGCTTGAAATAAATAATACCTACAAAACGTTAACTTGCAAAATACTTGATTCAGGGATGAGTCTTAAAAAGCTTGAAATAAATAATACCTACAAAAAGTGCAAGTTGCAAAATTTGCGTACCCATATCATGTTTTATCCATCGCCAATCTAACTGTAAATCTAAAACCAACGATATCCTTACCAAAACAAACTGTAAGCCCCAGCCGTGCAAAACGTTTCCTACGCCGCGGATTCTAAAATCAGGAACAAAAAATCTCAGGTAAAAAGTCATATACCGATATAATTGTCACAAATTAAAGCAAAAAATGCACACAAAAGATATCAAAATTCTGCAAGCCACACGAGCAGGTAGGGAACCTTATAAAAATAGTTGTTTTTTTATATAAATTGTGCAAAAGCGTGGGAGGGAACGTGGAATAACTGTATTCTGCGAGACACCGGGCCGGGCGCGCCAGCCGACTTTGAAAAACGCGTATCATTAGTAAGACAACAGACATGATAAATAAAACTTTTGTTACTTTAATTTCGCGTAAATTCATAATATAATATACTGATTTTGTCAATGTGATATTGCTTAAAACATGCGTTTTTTTTTAAGTTAGTGTGAATAAGATATGTGACGGACAAAAATACACCAACACGTTTTTTTATATTGTTTTTTATTATCAACGCAAGTCTATCAGGTAGGTCTGCCAACTTACCAATGGTTCCAATGTACAATTTACTAAAAAAAAAGGGGTTTTTTTAATCAAGGTTTGGTGTGAATTTCAATTCCTTGAAAACTCAAGTATTACCTACATAATTCCTTTTTCTTTTCTCACTGACAATAAATACTTAAGAATCTTATATTAGTAACTTGGTCACGGAGCAGTTAAGTTAGTAAAGAAGGCGTAATTAGGTATCTATGTTGACCATTTGGTCAATAGGCATCTAAATTAAAGGAAATGAGGTAAATAAAAATGTCAAACGCAACATTAAATCTATCGAATCGATTGCACGTGCAATTTGATATCGACTACTGGTTTTTTTACAGTAATTTACACGATTATGTTTCCTAAACATCTATGTATTTGTGCAATGCTATGTAATATGACAACGGCACCCTGTAGTCGGTGGTGGCCGAGGGGTTTTAATTTTACTTCACGTCCCAAGTGGCGGAGGTTCGAACCCCGTGGTTGACGTGTACCAATGAGTCTTTTCTTAACTTTTCAAGTACCTTGACTGATTTATTTATTCACACCAGGCCGTGCCCCAATAGTGGGGACGTATCTACGGCAGGCAAGATACCCCAAACCCCGTTTTTAATCGTCAAAAATATCGTCGTACACCTAACTTTGTCCAAAAAGGTGGGAAAAAAATCTCCAATTCTGACTTTTTTCGTCTTTTGTAACGCGATAAGTTTGTTTTGAAATGAAGATGGAAGTTTTATCGGCTTACGCCGGGCCAAATACCCTGTGCACGAAAAGTTGAATTTGAGGTCAGAATTAGCACATTTGTAAAATAAATCTTCTTTATCTGACAGCTATAGGTACATACAATGCATGATAAGTATTTACAATATTTATTAACAAATATGAGCAGAAAAATTAACACATTTGTTATGATACGTTAGATATGTTTATTATATTACAATCTATTATGGCACTTTTATAATCATTGTTTGGAATTTGTTTTAAAATGCGTCGAGGAGGTTAGAAAAGTTGATTTAAAATTATCGTCCGGGCGCTCAGGATAATTATTCAACCATCCAGCAGAATATTTACGCTGCATACATACGTTTCATATTGACTACTGTCATTGTGAAAATGAAATGTTAAATATGAAACAATTGAATATGAGTCCGATATGGTTGGAAAATCAACTTTACCACAAGTTTGCAAGCGATTTGAAATCGGAAGAAAATGATTATACCAGTTGAAAGCTTTAGTACGTAGTACATGGACAGTTTAGTTTTTGAAAGAAAACTACATCTACTACCACCTTCCTCCCCAGGACAACCCTAGATTCTAAGTAAGTTAGTTCATACTTGGAGGAATTACTAATAGATTGCTTAAAATATAACTATTCATTACTATACAATATATTTTTATTATAAACACAGACCACCTATGGCAGCTTAAATAGCTTTATCTGTTTCTGCTTAAATACCTTCTCTATTTTTATCGAAAATCTGCTAACCGTTACTTGAAAGTTAGTTAAGCAGCCCTCACGAACAAATAGATTCAAGTCGTTGAACCCTCCTGAACAAAAACTCCCCCGCGAGTTTCAGCGCTACCATGAACCGTACCGCGCCTGCATTCTCACGGTAAGTCCTGAACTTTGACACCAGAAAAAATCTTGCAAGATGTTTCTTTTTAACTTTAAACGGTTACAGACAGTTTTAGCGAAATTAGGCTATTTTTAAACTGTGCGTGTCGTGTTGCACAAAATAGGTAAAAACTGTTCTGCCAGAGAAAACATGTACAAGTTACAAAATCTGCTGATCCAGCAAAAACATATACATTTACGTATCTACGGGTTGTAAGTGACATCATAACATACATAGTCTTGCCGTTGTAATTTTGTATCAGTTTTTTTTAGTTTGTTTTTTCATTTTTTATGACTGGAAAATACCGTAGACATAGCGAACTACACAGAGCATTATTAACTAGATGTAAAAATTTCCTTTTTCTTACTTGTTTAAATAAACTAAATACACATTTTGTTTGCACATAAGATGGTCCCACAGTTAAAATTGAGGTAGGTAATTATCAAATAAAATGTTTTTAATAACTTACCGAATATTTAGCTAATCTGTCGCCTATTTTATTAATATGTACGGAATTTTTCACCCACTCATCACAAGCATTTTTAAATTTTTAGGGTTCTGTAGCCAAATGGCAAAAACCTTTATAACTTCATCATGTCCGCCCGTCCGTATTACACAGCCTTATGATTCCGCCGTCTGTGGGTGAGATTTTAAGGAAACTTTATAGAAATATCGTTTTTGTAAACCACCATACTAATACGCTATGAAATTTTTTTTTAAAAATATCTTAAGAACTTCTAATGCATTTTTAAAGCTCTATCCAATAGATCATGGAGTGCAGAAAAAAGCTATTTATCCCTTGGTCCAGTTTATTTTTGACATTAGAAGATCTTAAGATGCTTTTTTCTAAGATTTATATTTTGCCAGTTATTGACTACCAAATTTGAAAAATTTCAGTCTCCTTTAACTTCAGTAATCGTTAAAAAATCACGATAACAGGGCTTAATAAATACTACCAATGCAAATGATTATTATAATAATCGGTTTATGAGTCTTTTAGACATCTGTAAAAATTCACGTTCTACGGAACCTAAACTTAAAATGTGCACGACACGCACTTGACCGGTTTTTTTAGTTTGTTATAGACACGATTATAAACTTGACAGCATGCATCGGAAGTAGCCTTTCACAGCGAATGTTGCATTTCCGTATCACCCGCTGTGATCTTCCATTATTCTTTCAGCAAATATGTTTTGACTAAAGTCATTACCTCTTTCGCTGTGCTCTAAGACGGACGTCTCAAATGATGTTCAAGGTACCATGTCATTAATATAATGATTGTATCATTATCAATCATTAAGGGGGTGAGCTAGTCAGCCACATGTCATATCCTAAATTTTATCAAGAATGGTTTATGACCCTGAAGTAGAATTAATATAAAATTAATAATATAGGATATGAAACACTGTTCAAGACATTTTAGAAACATGTTAATCAAACCTATCAAATCAAAATATATAAAATATAATTAGATATAAATATATCTACTTTTATTAACCGATTAAACATTTTTAGGGTTGGTTAGTCAAATGGCAAGAGGGCAAAAAAGCAGGAGTTCCGCACTTGTAGTGTCATCGTAGCCGTCTGTCTGAATGTTACAGTCTTACAACTCTGGTGTAGTTCCATTGATTTTGATCTAATTTGTAATACAGTTTCGAAGTGAATTTGAGACACATAAAAAAATTTAGGGTAGCTCTACATACACTAAGGAGGGAGAACTTGTGTATAGTGTCGTTGGACTGTTCTCAACTTTTTTATTTCAGGAGCTTTATTTGCAAGTTATTAGCTTTCGAAGTTATCAGTTTAACTTTTAATTTATGGGTTCTAAGAATTTAAAAATATCACAATAATAGAGTTTTATACAAACAGCCTACTTTCAACGAAATTTAATTTGAACAAAATCGGTTTGCAAGTTTTTCAGATAATATATTTCTATTTTACGGAACCCCAACTTAATGCGGGTGACTTGTTGACTTGACCGTCTTTTTATATTAATATTTTAAAAACCCGCAAGTTTAAATCATTTTTTGAAGTCCCCTAGTTTTCTTGTATTTTTTTTAAAGTATTTTTTTCTCATAATTATGAATAATGTAGCTAGAATTTGTATTAATATTTTTTTTGTTCTCTACTTGGATTTGTTATATAATACATATTCAAATTTAACAACAATCGATTTAATCAAATAAATAAGATAAATCAAAACCACAACAAGGTAAAACAAGCCCTTAAACATAGGTTTACCTACGTATCTATGTTTACTAGGTATGTTCTACAACATAAAATTTATTGACAAAACCTTATTGCAATTGAAAACTTTACTTCAACCCGTTCATTTTTTTATCGGTATAACGGGTATTTCTTACCAAGTAGATAATCTCTATGTCTGTCAGCACTTCCTTGATCGCATTGAAAAATGTGGGAACAAATTATCGCAAACACTTCGATGGCATGCCAAAAAAACGCATTGCACAAGGTTACTCGGCAAATAATAGTACTCCCACGCTCTGAAAGGGTTGAGTATGCACCTGACCTATATTACATTTTACACTTGAGCAAAAAACTGTGTTTTCTTTATGCATTTTTTGCTCATTATTATGATAATATTCTAAGGGTAAGTGCACTGGGATTCTGTAGAGTGACTATGATTTTTTAAATAGAATAGAAAACAATTTAATTCAAATTGCCGTTTTTAACTTCGAAGAAAATTTTGTTATTTTACTCTATAAATGTTATTAGAAAATCTATATACAATCCTACTAATATTATAAATGTGAAAGTATGTGTGGATGGATTGGTGAATGTTTGTTACTCCATAACTCGCCAACGACTGAACGGATCGTTATGAGAATTGGCACTCATATTCGTTACTACCCAGGTTAACATTTTTTATCCCGAAAAATTCAAAATGTGGATGTGTATATATATTTATACATACCTACCTATATCATATGTGTACCTATATCATATGAGTACCTACGTAAATATGAACGAGAACTGCTGCTGACGAAGGGTTATGCAGTTTGGCAGATATTAATATATGTACACGACGATTTATTAAAGGTAAAATAAATCTCGCGAGAATTACTTAATATAATAATAAAATAAATGAACTATAGCCACAGCTATAGCAAACTTCATTGGTATAATTTTATTAAGAAGTTAATTAAGGAGTTTAACGCCGATAACCGAATTTAGGGCGGCCGCTAGCAAAATCTAGTAATCTGATATATTCAAAAAAACTATGTTAAACATAAAACAGGCAAGAACAGAACATATAAAGGGAATAAATAAAGTTTATGAATGAGAAGTAGCAAAAACAACAAGGCACTGCAGATTAAAAAAAACTTGTCATATACATTTAATGTAGTATTCTCTTTAGCTAAGTTTGATTTCTTACAGTATGCACACTTGCAAATAACTTTTTGAACTTTGACGGTTATTATTAATATGTTCATATGTTTCGGACTTATCACGATTGAATTTATTGAGTTCCCTAGATATTTATGTACAGTTGCATCCGCATAAATTCATTCGTGGTATACCCAAAACATATGCAGTTACATAAATGAAAACGGAACATATCTTTCAACAAATAAACGTCAAAAAACACGCCTTAAGCGATCTATTGTGAAATGCTATTTTATGTTTTAATTAATGATCTAATAAATACATATTAAGTATTGCCAAAAGCCACACACTTTATATTCACCCTACTTGCACAATCGGAGTTGCACACAACGATCAATTGTTATATCGGCTAGGGTCGAGCAGGTAGCAGAGATCCGCTTATAAATGCAGAAAAAAAACACGACTATCCGATTAACACTAACACAAAATGCGATTTACCTTTTTAAAATGCAAACGATTGTATTAGGTAAGAATTTGGACGTTTCTATCTGAAAAGTGTGCTGATTTGCATTCATTAATTTTTATCGATGTTCGTGTTTTGTCTTAATAAGGGCGACTTGATTATACAGTAACTTTTCTTGACTCCATCGTATTTATAGAAAGTGTTACTTTTCTTAAGTAGAGAATTTCGCGACCTTTCACGAAGTAGTCTCGTTAAATATTCATTGACGAGAAGTTTCGTAAGCCGAGGGTGCTGTCTATGCCGACAGGCAATGTGTTGCAAAATGAATAAATAGTGGCGAGAAATAGGGGCAGTTCGATACGTAGCAACCGCTAGATTATCAATAATTCAGCCACAACCACAATACTGGAGCTAGCTTTTTAAAGTAACCTCGAATAAGTTGGGATTTTCCTAGCTGGTTAGAGGCAACTTCTATGCGAATTATAGAATATGTAACAAGTTTTGTCGACGATACGATAATTGAGCTGGCAACAATTTGCGATCGACAGTTTTCAACCACCCCTTATTTATGCCATTAAGTTTTTACTATAATTTCCATTGTAGGATGTCTGCATGTTAGCAAGACTAATGCTGTTCTGACTAGTGCTGACTTAAGTATGTTACTTAAATAGGGTATTCGTGAAGATTTACCTTCACGATTGTCAGATTTTGATGATAGATGAAAATGAATTACGTAATGCATAAAATAATGATAATATTATACAAAAACTTAAAAACAAGCTTTGTTTTAAAAACTTTTGAACTGAAAAGCAAAGCTGTAGTGTTAAATATTTGCTGCATCTAGAATAATAGTAAAGCTTCAGGCCCTTTCTTTTCTTAAATCCCTCCATTTTCTTTTTTCAGGTTCTGTAAATAGGAAATTTCTACACACGGACGAAGCAAGTAAATAAAAGCTCTCATTAGCATTTCTAATTTGTATGCGCACAGTCGTACAGAGCATAACTATAAAATGAGGGTTTTTACGTTTGGTTATAAACACATTTAACCTAAAATATAGTTATCTATACATAAAAATTATCTATAAATATAAAAAAATAATTAAAATGCTGTAAAAATATCAGCTGAGAGAGGCTGTAATGAAAAGCGATTACACAAAAGCATGAAACAGCCTAATATTAAAATACACGAATCTCAATTCAATCTTGATGCTTCATTTATAAACAGAGGAGTCAAGTAAAAAACTGCATAGGACTGATATGTCTGCGCAAATGTATAAAAAACTCAGTGGGCGAGCACCATGTGCAGACGCAGGTGCCCTCCGTTCCCACACAACCCTTTCAGCGAAGGGCAGACCTCTCTCCTCATGATGCAACCCCGCACTTCAAACCTCCCCCGCCGAAACTTCATAAAAACCACACACCACAGCAATCAGGCCAAAACCAACTTTATCTCCATAACTTCAATCACATTATTGTGTGAGTAAATTAATGCTCATTCGACTTTTTATATAACCAGTCTTCATTAGTCCCAAATTCTACCTGTCTCGATCTTATATTTATAGACGCTATCGTGTCATTAGATTTATTGTTGATATAATGCAATCTTTTCTATACTTTTTGCCTCTCAGTTTGGAATATTTTAATAGTAAGAGCTTTTAAAGTTTAGGTTGCAAGAAATATGAAAAGGACAGATTGTGACTGGAATGAGACGCGGAATTTATGAATCAGATTGTAGGAATTTAATTATTCTAATAGTAAAGTATTGCGTTTGCTGTGACACTGAAATTTGTCTGCTAAGCTTATTCACTTTAGTTAAGGCTTTTATTTCTCAGACTCCGAGTAAAAGAAATAACCATCAATAGAGTATCAATTGAGTGGTTCAAATAAGTAAACATATCTGTTTCTAAATACGGCGCTACGCCAAATGAATTAAACTGATTCTTTTGTTTAAATTTCTTTTTATTCAAGTTTTTAACTACATTCACGTAATATCTCACGCATGATTTTCAAATAAAAATGTTATATGACGTCTTATTAGTTCAATTTTAAAATAATAGTGTGCATTTCAATGCGATTGTAAGTGGTATATACTGTAGGTTTACGTCGAAAGTACAACCACGTAAAACTTTTTATTACTCTTGAATTGGCACTAAATTGATTACTTTTTGTTTTTGGTACAACTTTTTTAAGCACAAGCAGATTGTAAAAGATGCTTGTACTAGACGAGATTACTATTTATAAGTAAATGATATTGCTTTAAGTAAACCACTAGTAACTTTTAACTATCACTTTTGATTATATAGCCACCTTTAATTCAATGCTCTTTGTTTTCGAACATTTTATTCCCATTTCTTACAGATTATATTTTAACGAAACGCATGCAAGTTTAGCAGAAGAGCGGTCTCTTACACAGAAAAACCATCCACCAGCAGAAGTAAAGGGAATAAATAAGTCTGATTGTTGACAAATCGTAGGTACGAGGAAGTGGCATATCCAACGACTGTGAATGACTTTAAATTAACTATATCTTCTTCGAGAAGGATGCTTAGGCCATAGTCCACCAGCCCCACCCAGGCTCAAAGATTGCTGTCATATACATACACAGCCAGTACCGACGGATTAATGTTCTCTCTGACACCCGGTGACCCGTCCAGGTACTGACCACGCCAGAAATTGCTCAACTGGGCCACGAGCTCCTCTGGGCACAGCCACTGTGGTTATAGTAGTTGCTTAGTTAAAAAGATACAAATTTTATATATAAGGCAATCAAGAAATATTAGATATTTATACATATATAAGTATTTTTTCTCTTGATTTGGTAAAAGTTATAATTTACCTGCTAAGTTGTTTCTATAAAAATTTATTTGGCTCCACAGAACATGTGACGTTCCGTTATCATTTGCCCTTTTTGTGAATGGGAAGTGTTTTGTAGCCAATTAAAAGTAAAGGGCCGCCGCAGTTGCCCGCAATAAATCGCAACCCTACACGAAACGTTTCCGCTGTTCTCCCACACGATGTTGCTCCGACATTCTGCGTTGACATCCAGGTCATTTTTGAACACAAATAAATAATATTTTTTATAGGTATATATGAATGTGTTTCAGATGTTAATAAGGAAAAAAAAATCTGTCCTAAGGTACGCGTAGAATTCGTCTTTTGTTTTAATAAAAATGTCTAGTCAACATTTTTTGATCAATCGACCGAAATCAGTATCGCAGCTAAACACCAGCGATTAACATTTGCTAAATTGCATAATTTGGTGAACATAGCGCGACTGAATCGCAATTGATTTGCGACTATGAACTACTAAGCTGCTACAAAGGGCTTTAGCATATTAGTGACTTGTCAGATCGCTCGACTAAAGGTAGCTTGTGTACGGAAGCTGTATATTTGGGATTAGTAAGGAATAAATACGAATCTATAAAGACACACGACCAGTCTGCCAACCAACAGCAAGACGCACGGCAGTGTTGGTATATTATTACACAAATCTTTCGATTTGGTGCACGTTCGTTTTGGGATGCAGAATCATTATTTTCATTAGGTACTTTTGTCACCTGTCATCCTTTCGTTTAGCATTGGTATCAAAAATATCAAAATTTAAGTATCATCTGTAACAAACTGTCATGCGTTCGTTTACGATATGTTTGTTATTTTCGTCACTTTTGTGACCGAAAAATGAAACTTTAAACCCATGACTTGAGGTGGGGTTTTTGTGTTAATCTGTCAAACTGCCTATACATATTCATTGTTTATGGTAGTGTGCGTGTGTTTTATCGTAATGTGTGTATTTCAACCGTTCTTTTTGCAAGTTTTGCAAATTTTGTTAGTAACGTTTCAAAGCTACACAAACGATAGGTGTCGGTGGCAAAACTGGTGTTATCAAAAGTGTGAAAAGTATCAATCGTCGGAATTTCTAATCCCAAAATGAACGCGCCCTTGACCTACATATTTGAAATTTTCTATGACTAGTAAAGGCCCGCGATTACCAGAATGTAAAAAATATCATAAATAAATCTCTTATTAAATATTGGCGACCCAAAAATTGTCAAGACATATGTATCGCCACCTTCATCCCTCTAACCATGTAATTTAAATACCTTCATAGATATAACAGTTATATTCGATTTAATGATAGGTCGACCTAGTGTACCTAACTGAAAAAAAAAAGGTTGCACTCCGGGAGAGCCGGCAGAAGTGAAAACATACTAGCTATTTACTTCCCATCACTTCGTATTCATATTTATTTATTATAAATAATAATGTTTGTTTATTAACTTTTTTTTCGTAGTAGGTATATTTGACATCTCAATCGGTCATAGAATTAAAATCCCATATCAAACCTACTCCCTGTACTACTCATAATCGCCATATACATAAATATGGCGTGGCACTATGGTTTCCATCATACGAATTTTCGATCTGCCTGCGCAAGTTTCTTATTTTTTACCCATACCAATTATGGCGTGGCATTATGGTTTCCGTCTACGAATTTTCAATCAGCTTGCGCGAGTTTCGATCATCTTTGACCCATACCAAAAAAAGTGCACAACGCCGCTAAAGAAGTTCTCACTTCAAAAAGGCAAAATAACATTCTGAAAAATGTATTTACACGTAAGCACAGTATAGGTTATAACCGAAAAGCTTATATAATACATATATAATCTGACGTATATTGTCTATTGTAATTTTGAATAAAAAATAAATAATTAATAAGGCAAACGTGTTCATTTCAAAGACGTCTTGAATTGTGGTAAATTAGTGCGGTGCAGCGTGGGCCAATTTAAAAATGGCCCTCATTGGCCAGCCAGTTCAAGGTGCACTTATGCAGTTGCAGATCATGACCGATATCATGACTATTTTATTTTATAGCCGTTTTTTACATCTGCCCTTTTCACCCGCCATGTTTTGACTTTCGACCCCACTATAAACTATTGGGCTTTTGCAATTATGTAAGATAAAATATTAGAAAGATATTATTAGACATTGTAAAAACGGCATTTAAAAAAAACGCTTTTTAATATTGTTATTCGAATTCCATGTTTATTATCAAATTAGAAAGCAATGAGATTTATAACCAATATGATTTTGGCCCTTTATAGTGTAACTATTCCTTAACTACTTATATACGCAACGAAGGGGATCTATTCGGTGGTCACAAATAAGGACCAATGTCATGTTAGTTGTAAAAATAAACTTTAAGTACATTTCTAGTATTTCGAACCTTAAAAAAAACGGAATTACCAAATCAATGTGATATAATTTAGTAGTTTGATTGGGTCATAAACAAAAATATTGCCATTAGATATTCTATCGGTTAACATTTTTCTATTCTAAAAAGTGCATAATATGATGTTCCTCAGCCCGACTAGTCTCAGAATCTGATGCCTAAGTGAGTGATTATATTTTTTTTAAGCTACTCACAGAACTGTGTCCACATTGCCTGCCTAACTCACTCAAAAAACTAAAGGACAAAGCAAATATTTGAATATCTGATATGTGCAGTAGTGTTTCCGTAACCGATATTTCTCATTAAGGCACATGTTTGCCATTCGATAAAAAACGTATGTCCGAGGGTGACCGCTGGTGGCTGCAAGGGTTGCACCAAGGGGCACATGAGGTAAACAAGCAGATGGTCGCGGGTATAATTACTTAACCAACAGTTATCATATTTAAATGAATTTAATTTCTATTATTTAGTGACGCCAATATAGGGTCTATTATAGTTCAGCTTCAAGCTTCAAAAAATGACCAACGTCAATCCTTTAAGCACAATGACAAGTTGATCGCAATGTATATGTGTGGCCTATAACCTATAACCGAACTAGCTCTACGGATTTCATTATTTTGTCTCGATACAATTAAAAAAAATTAAACAGGAAACGGGCCAAAAAAATACCTACTGTTTCGTCAATGATGACAGGAACTAACTAAACCCAAATGTAACTATATGGACTACGTCTGTCTCTCCCATCGTCTTCTAAGGGGACCTAAGGGAGCTTTTTCCGTCAAAATTAATTTATTTTAATTCGTCGAGTACGATGTCCTGATTCCGTGGGTAAGGCGATTCTTATAGCAGCGGTACAAAATAATTTTGCTTCTACAAAAAAGATTTGCATTTTTCATTTAGGTATTTTAAATTTTAATTTTGAAAAAAGAGACATGGTAAAACTGTATAATCGAAATTATTTAGATATCATGCGATAACAGCCATATCGCGATACTAAATGTATGAATGCTGAAAAAATAAAATTTTCGGATATATCCAGTTTATTTTATAAATAAGCTTGTGTAGCACTTTCAGGATTAATAATCAGTATTTTGATATCGTATATGGCTTAGAAGTATTCAAGAGAGATCACTTAGCGTTTACACCCTGCCGTATAAAGATCGATGATATATGTGTCTCCCTGGAACCACTGGACCGAAAAAAATAAAATTTCACTGTTTTAAAGGTATAGTGCAACAAAACTTTCTGACCCTCTGACCTTGGGTGTTTGGTCGCTAGTGTTGTTGTTAGTTCACACAATTTCAATATGGCGACTGAAGTTTTGATTTTTGATCACCAGGTCAATAAAGTTTTTTGCACTATACATTACTCCAGATTCTACATATTATGAACTATTTAACGACGAGAAGCTATAGCGAAAGCGCCGAGTCAGCTAGTATTTAACGCACATAAAATTATCTATAACAGATTAATTCTACATAAATTGACAATAAAATCTTCAAAAAACTTATATGTAAAATTGATTCGAACTAAATAAACATAAATTATTTTACTATTTAATTTATTTTCACACTTTGCAAAATATTTGACCTGAGTGGAGGTCAAATTTATAGTAGGTATAACAAGCTTTAGCGGACTTTGAAAACAATGACGTATTCTTTTCCTCTTATCACAAAGAAATAGTTTAGAATCACAGATGTCTACCATTGAAACTGAAAGTTGTAAAGAAATAGTAAGTACATTTACTTAAAGTCACTAGAGCACCGGGTATTCATCAATGCTTGTTCCTTAAAGCTGCAACTAACATTGTAACTACCTAGTACCAAAAGCTTATTTAACGTGCGACTTTTTCAACTAACAACATACAATGATCATTAACAATGGTTGCAATATAGATAATACTATCTTCGAGCATCAATGTATACGTAGAAAGAATAGAAATATATTATGATGGAAATAAGTGTGATAATGGAAGTGCATGAAGATCACGGTGCGTTACGTAACGGTGCATTAGTGACTGAGTCACAGGGAACTGACCTAGGGACATGCAGCGGAGTGCATTGACGTCTCCGCTGACGCACTTATCACTGGTATGCCTCTTGAGAGATAATGCACAGAGCATGCCCTTTAGAACTGATGGCGATAAATAACACATGTGTTTTCTTGTCTTAGTTTTAAATTGCCCAAATTATATACCTACTGGAAATCTACAAGTCATATAATAGTTAATTCTGCTGAAATAAAGAAGAGTGTGGTACTAACATACCGACTTGTCTAATTTAATGATAGGTACATTCGTATATGTTATCTGATCATTTTGAAAACCCTAATGGAACGAAGAATTATTCGCAATGCGTGGTTTGTTTTGCATAAAAGAATGTACTTACTTACCTTAGGAACTTATTTGGAAGGCCATTAAATTCCTATCTTTTAAGCCAGTGGTTCTTAACCTTTTAAGGATGAAGAACCATTATGCTAAATGTTTGCATGGCCGCGGACCACTAGCTGGCTGGTGTTATTGTAAATTGTGGTAGTTGTGGTAAAATTTAGGTATTAGGGTTAAAAAGATTACATAGTATGATTTAAAAAAAATCAAGTAATATTTCAATTGTCTATTGTTTTTCAAATTGCATAGGTGTAATAGTAGTAGTAGTGCTAATACCACGTGATACGTTCAAAGTCTTCTATTATTCTGTAACGGGATTTAAAGTAAAGAGTGAAAAATATATCCTATATCACTAGTAGACGTACGTATACACATAGATATATAGAGACATACATATTTACATTAAATACACATATTTATAGATACACGCACAGACATATATTAATACATATATATAAATATAAAAAAATCATATGAAAAATAAAACTATACGTAAATTAACTTAGATAGGTCCTATCTGATGCAGTCCCCGTTTGGCCGCCCGACAGGGTCAGGGCTCCAAACGCGAGTGGGTGCATCACACAAACACGCATATATACGGGTACATATATGTAGGTATACACATTCAAACAGACATCGCACATCCGAAAGTGGCCCAACTCCCTCACAACAGCCTGGCAGCAAATGCACATCAATGCAACTACCACCACTACGGATACTAGCCAAAGGGGAGAAGAAGTGACAAGAAACTTCCGGATTTACACCTATTACCAATCAGCCATGCAGGAACCAAGCCATCAAGTGCACAACATCTATCTAAATATATATGTACATACATTTTGACGTATGCACGTTTCCTCGTGATGTTTTCCTTTACCGAAAAACTGACGGTATGAATTATTAATTTTTTTTTATTATTAGTTTGAAAAAATAAGAAAAAGACTCATTGGCACACGCTGAATTTGAACCTCCACCCCTGAGTACGCAAGGTGCCCATCGGAACCCCTAGCCCTGGCCACAACTAGCCAAAGATGAAATGTTGTAAGAAACACATCAGGATGTAATAGGTACTTTTTAAAATATCGGGCTTTGTACACATTTTTTTAAAACATTAGCCTTTTTGGTTCTCGACGAAGTTTCTGCCAGGCCTTGGTCACGAGCAGATAACCTGGCTGAAACGTCAGTCGTAAATTTGGTTATGTTCGCCTGTAGTTAATACTCGAACCCGAGCTTCAGAAAGTAAACTTGATCCTGCATTATGGACTATCGGAATGTTTTTGATTGCTATGCCATCTTCAGACCTTTAACCGTGACTATTTAAGACCAAAAAAAAACCCTGGGGGAATAAAATACAGTGACCTGAACAGGGCAAAAAGTGTCAGATTTTATTACAGTAATAATTAATGTTGACATTAAAATTGAATTAGCTTTCGACTTTTATGTAACATAAATACCTACCTATATATACCTACTTAATGACATACAATATATCTATTCTAATATCGATATAGAAACCGAAGGTAAGTACTTTTATTACTATTCATGTTTTCGTCTATGATATATATCCGTTTGACTCCCTCGCAGCCTAGTTGGTAGTATGGCCGACTGCTGCGCAGAGGGTGTGGGTTCGATTCCCGCAGTGGACAAACATTTATGTGATAAAAAAACATTTGTGTTTGTCTTGAGTCTGGGTGTATTTATGTATAATACGTATGTATTTACAAAAAAAAATAGTTATATATCTGTATCTGTTGTCTGGTATCCATTACACAAACTTTGCTTACTTTGGAGCCAGACGGCGCTGTGTGTAATGTCCAAAAAATATTTATTTATTATTTATATATGTCACCGTAAAATAGCAAATGACGTTAGATTATAATCTACCTAGGGAGATTGTATACTATGAAACAAAATGAGGCAGAAATCGCACTGTATAAATCTTTTTGGGTGGTTTAGGTTAAGTTTCTCTTGTCATCACGTAGATGTGGAGCGAGCGAAGCGAGCGGAGTGATCAAATCAAGTTTCATATAATCTAAAAGATACACTTCATTAATTTTTTTTTTCATAGTTTACAATCTTACTAGATAGATTATAATCTAACGGTATTTACAATTTACGGTGACATGAAGGTATACAGTTTGTTCAGTACCTAGTTCCAATTGAAAAAAATAATATTCAAATGTCAACTAAAAAACGTTTTATTTTTAATCTTAATTTAATTTAATATACACTATATGATACACTAATTCCTATAATTGATTTTGAATAAATAAAACTTTCCTGATCTGATTTTTTTTTTTAAAACACAGGATTTTTTTTATCAGTCTATGACGAAGATTCTTCATAAGCTTTATAGTTTATATTCTTTTAAAATAGTTCTTGTATTAAGTGATTTTTAGTGTGAGTACCTAAGTAAAGCAAAAATAATACTTTGGCTGTATCTCTTAGATATTTACAAATTAAAAGACAACTATCAGCCGAATATTAAATTGCTTTAAAAACCGAATCACCAAATTTTAGCAGTGGAAAAATTATTATCAGTAGTCAAAAATAATCGTGAAATCGTCGTGTTGACCGTAATTCGTGTGCTCTGCCGCCAAGGTCCTGTCAGTTGATAAGACGGTATTTCTCAATACCTAGTAGAATTATTGGCGTGTAGGGCCGCGGTCCACATTGCCTGTTATCGCTGCCTTGAGATGTGCCACACAAACAGCATTAGCAAACTAAATGAGCTCCGCAGAAGTGTACGTACGGCCAAAGTACGCTTCTTTATCAAATACAGTCGTACACATAAGGTTTGTCTTGTTTAGATATATGTATATTTATACTAGATTTTGCCTGCGACTTTTTTGTCACACTTTGTACAAACTATAACATTACTGTTATATTTATACTATTAAGTATTATTATTACTCTAATCATCGAATATGTTATTAAGTTTGCCTTTAGTGTTACCTATGCAATATTCGCATAATATCCCTGCACTGAAAAAAATACTTAATTGATGGAATTAAAATCGTATTAGCGGCTTTAAACTTTTTTATTTAAAATCCTATAAAGTATCTTGTCAACAGTTATAAACTTAAAATTGTTGATGGGACAATTAAGCTGTTTATTTGTAACTTACAATACTTATTGTATCTTATTGTACTCATGAGTAAAACCTTTAAGGGCTCTCAGAATAGACACTATTCTGATCTGCTAAATATATCTTGTTTGACATGGAATGCATATATGCCTATTTGAGTTTCTTACTCGCATTATATTACAGAGGGAGTAGTAATTTTATAATATGTGCACAAACATCTAGTTTTAAAATTTTTGTCATCTTTCTCCCTGCAGAATCCTGATGAAGTCTATATTGTTTGCATAATGTTGTACAGGAAGGTAAGTTTATTTTTAAACCAGGTTAGCAGCTGGATGAATGGTATCAGGATAAAAGTGGTCCAGTGAGCCTGCAGCTTTCAATATATTTAACCGTAACAGAGTACACGGAAAAAAAAGAGTTTCCAAGTTCTATTCCACCAAAATAATTTGCATTTAGTCAAGAAATCCAACTATTTTGGACATATTTTGTTCACAGAAGGCAATATTATTTCCCTGAAAAAATTTCATTCATAAATTCAATTGATAAACTTCTTTTCGTATGAACAAATTTTTTTTTAACCAAAAAATGGTTGTTTTAGATCAACCAAACTTAAATTAATTACCCTGAGACAGTTAATGTTCTTGTATGAAATAAATACATTTTTATATGCAACATTTTATTTTTCTTTGTTTGAAACAAAAAATAATTTTGCTTTGATATAATTTATTTTGCGCTAAAATCATGGTTTTCTTAAATCTGCGACGTTTCTTATTAAAAACTATTTCGATTAAAATAATTGTATCTTAAATCAAAGCCAGTGAAATTTTCAGTTAAGATAATATTGTTTTGAATTAAAGAAAATAATAATTTTAACCGAATTTGTTAGATTCTTGACTCAAAATCTGATATTTTAAGCTGAAACTCTTGTTTCTGCTTTAAAATATTAAACATTTTCGTTGAAATTAATGAGCTAGTATCGCTTTGAACGAATTTTCTTTTCTTTTAAGTTCTTATTATTTATACCTGCATTTTTAAAACTGAACGAACCTCATCACTGACCTTCATAGGCTTTCGTGTTGGTTTTAATTTTACATAATTGTTTATTGTAGGGTTTTGTGCGTAGTATCAATTCATGCAAAAAACCTACAGTTAATTATTATCTGAGAATTGAAAAGTTCGTGGCCCAGTCGCATTCGTCTATCTGAAAGGATAAGCGAAGTTAAGCAACGTCGACCGTAGTCAGTACTTTGGATGGGCATGTTTACGAAGGATCGTTAGTCATAACAATTATGATTAAACATAACACTGTAGAATCAGCTAAAGGCGAGAATAGCTACTAAGCTGGACAAACGTTCCGCCAAGTCATAGAAAGGCAGTGCGGTAGACTGACTCTATATGGCCCAAGCCTCAAGAAAAGAGGCCGGTGCCTCTGCAGTAGGGCTAGCTCGACAAACGTCCGCCAAGACACACTAAGTCAGTGCGGTAGACTGACTTTATATGGCCCAAGCCTCCAGAAAACAGGCGTAGGGCTCTTTAAAAAATAACTATGTAATTTTGGACCGAAATATTTTTTGTTTTAAACTAAAATATAATGTTATTAATTTAAGAGCTGCCGTAGTCATGTTAAGTGCACTATTCTCTTGTGTGAACACACGAAGTTCTACGCCCAAGAAAACTAAGTTTTTCAAATAAAGAAGCATTATTTTCTTCAATGAATTAAATAATGTTTCAAACTGATAGAGTTTTATTTACTGGTTCAAAGAAATCTGAGCTTGTGCTAACTTCATATCATTATTTAAATTTAAGAGAAATAATATCTTGGATGAAGCAAATATTCGTTGGTGCATATATGAAACGATATTCTCTTGGCCCAACTAATTCTTTTTTACCGTGTATCAGAGTGCTTGGTGACAGTCACAGTCAATGATACTTTTTCCAGAAGGCTACTGTGTGTTTGGCTGATAGACTTCGAGTTTTGTAAATGTCCTATGAATTGCGCAATAGCCTCATAAAATTGACCATCCTTTAGAAAACGACAAAGCAAACCCTTGGTCTCTTTTCTCTCTCTATCAATGTCCGTTATTTTCTTTATGTTTATTAAAACAAGTTAGGAAAAGAAAAGAGACAAAGGATTCGATTTCTCTGTCACACTTTTGAGACCATTTGAACCAAAATGAAACCTAGCTAGATCCATTTATCGCCCCCAAAACCCCCTGCATACTAAATTCCATGAAAATCGTTGGAGCCGTTTCCGAGATTCAGATTATATATACAAACATACAAGAATTGCTCGTTTAAAGTTATTAGATATCTCATCACCTTTAGAACAAAGAATAGGTATGTGGACAACTTGTTTGGTTTTAAACATTATTTGACATGCTTAGTTATTTAGTGTATTAACCCTAAAAAGTTATAGATCATATTATATAGCTATCTTTATGTAACTTTTATCTTCATTACTATCATTTAAATAGGGACAAAAATGTATAGTGCTACAAACTTTTCTGACCCAGTGTATGGTCGCTAGTGTTGTGTAAGTTAACACCATTTTAATATGGTGACATTAGTATTAGGATAAACCACTGGGTCAGAAAAGTTTGTTGTACTGTAATCCTGTTATGTATCATACTACCAACCCATTTAACTGCGTAGACACATCCAATATGTATGAATCGATGTTCCATTTCACAATAAGAGATGTAGAAAATATACATACTTACTTGAATATACCTCGAAATTACATATTCGAGCTCGAAATATTGACGTTTTGCTACTTCGTCAACCTACTCGGCCATTTTGCCTTTTTTATGTTTATACCACTAAAGTGGCAAAAGTGGTCCGCCTGATAGTAAGCGGTCACCGTAGCTTATGGACGCTTGCAACACCAGGGGTATCGCTGGCGAGTTGCCGACCCTACCAAAATCTAATACCTTCTTTTTTTAATAACCACATACTGTAGTCCTTTGTAAACGTCGGTACGTTCTACGTTCTTCTAGAAGCTGATTTTTTTCGACCGGTGATTCTGTTTTTTCTTGTACTGTATTTTAGGTGACGCAGAAGCAAAAGGGAAGTTATGGCTTTATGACTGACATAGCTATAGAACGTAATGTTTTGACGAAAATGTTAATTTAACAAGCAAATTTTGAAATCAGATATTTCCAAAAAAAATTTTGGGGTTTTAGGCAATCCACTCCGATGGCTTCGTAATTTTACGAAGCTTTATTTTAGTAGCGGCTAGGTTTTACTTAGCAAGATACTGTATAAAGGAGGCGATAATAACTGGATATAATTAGAACTTTTTAGCAATTTAAAGAAGTCTAAGCTTTCAAACAAGAGTTTAGTAAACTATACCTACAAAATATGTACAGATAAAATAAATAAATTGACTTTCGAAATACGAAGAGTTCGCCTTTTAACTTTTTTTCTTTAACCTTCAGTCTTCAAAGTTCTAAGTGTCTATTAGTTTACAAGTTTCTAACTTTCTATCACACCCGTGATAGTGCTTTAAACCCTGAGAAAAAGCATTTTTTTATGATGTATAATAAACTATGAATTTATTTCTTGTATTTCATTGAAAATCTCAGTAAGTTGAGATGTAGCTGCACTCCTCACGCACACTCAGTTACATATCGGGTCATCCTTGTTTTTACTCAAGTTTTCTGTCACGTAGTACTGCCTCTTAATGGGATGGTCTAACTAAATGATAGGGCCAAATGTGCGTACGTTTGTTTGCCTGTGCGCCTCGCATCGCGTAGGTACGGCGCAAGTGGGTCAATGGCGCACAGTGGCGCGCGCGTGACGCGTCCCATTGCGAACTGTAGGGCTCGCCTTGAACCGATGCCGACCGGCGCGGCTCCACACCAATGTCGTCGACTTCATATTAATCCGGTTGCTTTTAATGCTAAGGTTTATTTAAATTATTTTTATTTTAAAAGATGAATTTTATTGTAGAGCTGTGGTTAAATTTTTCCTAGGTAAGTATGAGATGTATATGTAATTTTTGATATAATTGGCTAATTTAGAGCAACAACGCTGGACTAAACTTATTGTATGACATTTTACATAGCACGGTGGGTAGCATAGTTTAATTTTCTGTCTGTCTGTCTGTTACCTCCTTACGCTTAAACCACAGTACTGATTAAGATGAAATTTGACATTGAGGTAGTTTGAGTCCACTCCCGAGAAAGGACATAGGCTACTTAAAAACATGAAGTGTGAGTCAGTTTTTTTTCTATAATTTAGGGCTGGTGGAACCGCGGTGAAATTCGGCATGGAGGCAGTTTGAGTCCATGGGAAGGACATTAGCTCCTTAAAAACGTCAAGCGTGAGTCGCTATTTTTCTATAATTAAGAAGTTGCCGTTGAAATCCTACACCAATAACCGAATAAAGGGCGGTTGAAACCGCGTGCTAAAGCTAGTAAAATACAATTGTATAACATTATTATTCAAATTATATGTTATAAACTACATATTTATACAGACCATTGGTGTAACCAGGGACTGCAACTCAGTAAAAACACGTATCTACCGTACCACGTTATGCGTTATAGTGCGTATATAACCATGTGTTACAGTTAGTTTGGATAATATGTTAATGTCAATATTAACTAATTAAAAGTAGTAAACATTTACATGGAGGTTGATTTTTTATAAGCACGTGTTAAATGATAACTACCTTTAAGAAAAATAGTAGAGTATGTGTATGAATGTAGTCGAAAAGTTCTCTAGAATTTTTCTGATATACATAGTTTATTAGGGTTTTCGTATCTTTTAATAAATATTTTGGTATTTTTTTTTGTTTATTACTTTATTAGATTGGGTTTTGTTTGCTTATGTAAATGTAGTCGAGCTTGATTTTTGATGGGAGTCGAATATAGGTATCTACATTATTACGATTTATTTTCCTATCCACGTTTTTAGGAACTTGTTTTCTTATTTATTTGTCTGACCGGTACAAATTTTGATTATTAACCAACTTCCCGATAAGCTAGATATCTACTTGAAAATTCAAATATATCTCAGAACAATTGTCTTATCTCAGAACCCGATGACAGTGCAATATTCAACAGTTTGTTCCGGTTTTCATCGAGTTTTAAAAGAATACTCAAGAAAATATATTGAAATAAAAAAAATCATCATAGCATTTTAATTCTGTTAATAAATTAACAAATAAATAGACAATAATTAAAAGTGGAAACTTTTTGGACCATTTATAAAAACGAGGTATACTTATAAAAAAGATTTTTTTATATTTTTTTACATAATTTAAAACTGATTTCAGTGGGTAACACTAAATAATGCAAGTTATTTACTTACTAACAGTTAAAACAAATATGTCTTCTTATGCGTTTCCAATTTTTTTTCGGTTTTTTGTAAAACTACAATATCAATAAAACAGCTTCACAAAATTCACTGACAAACAGACGGTTCAGTGGACTCCATTTAAACTTCCAAGGAACCTAAAACACCTCAAAAATTGACAAAATGTTTCAATTTATGGGTTATTATACAAGTGAATTCATAACTTTGCATAAAAAATAATTTCTTTTTTGACAAAACAGATACATCGTTCGGGTCCAAATAGGACAATATTTCACCTGAAAAAACAAACGTT
This sequence comes from Apoda limacodes, assembly GCA_946406115.1. Taxonomy (NCBI): domain Eukaryota; kingdom Metazoa; phylum Arthropoda; class Insecta; order Lepidoptera; family Limacodidae; genus Apoda; species Apoda limacodes. The sequence continues at coordinate 17,760,604 of OX291548.1, read as the reverse complement.
ACTGGGCAGCCTATTTTCACAAACGACATATCAATAGAAGGGCGACACGTGTTAAGTCGAATATGTAGGTACTACAGGGCCGTATTTCGCAACTCGCTCGCTCTGTAAAATAAAACGTTCTAGTTAACGTCATCGGCAAATTGCCGAGGTCGATGGGACGCCCTGCGCTCGCGGCTGCCTCTTGGCGCTCGCATACACCGCTGTTATCTAGAACGTTTATTTAAAGCTTCAAATAACCTTCGCAAGGGCCGCTACGACTTTGACACGTATACATATTTTGCTTTTTTTATTAGATGTTTTATATCATAATAACTTTTAGCACGGTTGTGTGTATAGTGCAATTATGTCAGTCGACATATGATATGAGTTTAAGTTCTGTTGTAGATTTTATAATTATTCATAAATTCTGAGGTATATATGTACATCTATATTTTCTATGTATGTGTTACAAAAGATAAAAGATTACTCTATAAGTATATATATGTATATTGAAAAAAAAATTAGAAATGAAATCCTATTGATTGAGTGTGTACACCCAGTTTTCTCGTGTACCTTACTCATCAGCTCATAATGTGACTATAGCAAGCGGTGATGTTATGGCTAAAGAAATAAGTTATTAATTTTAGGTCCAGCCATTATAAACCTAATTCCAATCACCCACCCCGCATGTTGAAAATATAGGTCTCATTCACTTGATCACATTTGTAAGCCCTATACTATTATACATTCACTTGCTACAGTCACATTTTAAATATTCAGTTTGTTAATCTGCATCACAGTAAAATTAATTATTTAAATATTACAAAACTGATTAATTAATGGGAAAAAATCTGTAACAAATACGTTAAATACGTTGCTAAGGGCCGTTATCATTAAGAGTTCTCATGGTCAGTGTACTTTGATAGGCAGGTCTCAGGCGGACGGCCTTATGTCACCATCTGTGACGAGGCCTTTTTATTCGCTACTTATTTTTATTGCTGACATTATGCTCAACAGTCTTTATTTATATCCAATGCAATACATAAAATTATATTCGAATATTTGAATTTAGAATACCACACTACCTGCTAGTTGCCAATAAGCAGTTAGATTTTAAACTAGGTTGTATTTTTTTTTCAATAGTATGTGTTGCACCATTGGATACGAAATCTTCTACTTCGCATATCTTATTCTGACCTTTAATTAATTCATCACTTATTTCGTAAATCGTTTCCATGCTACAGTTTTCTAGTTGGCAACGCATTTATATGTTAATGTTCGATCTTTAAACACACAACCATAAATGATACTGGTACGAAATCTAAGGTTAGAATTTGAACATATTAACCTACTTTATACTGCTGTTGTCACATGACAGCAGTCGTTAAGCCAAGTTAGAGGCGGATTGAGAATTTTGAGAGTTGAGTGGCCATACCACTACTGGACCACGTCTGACGGTTCGCAATGGGCCAGCGTGGTAGACTAAGGCCTATATCTTTCTTTAGAGGAAGTTTTCTGCCCTCTAAGAGCGACAAAAAACGGCTGAGGGCCACAACCTATTTTAAACTAGAAGATATAATGTTAGTTCACAAAAAATTTGGATGGTATTTTAAGTGAATGCTAAGTATAACAAAATACATTAATTTTGGCCCTAAACTTTTATTTAGTATTTTGTGAAATGTGTTTTGTTTTCACCTATACTCACATAGATATTATTTATTGTTAATTATAATAAAATAATAATTTTTTTGCTTGTAGAATGATGAGTAAAATCAACGATCTCTATGTGTTGTTAACGTGTAAAATAGTGAATCTTATAGCTGCATTTGAGAAATACGGCTTTGTCATATTTAAAGTTAATGCTAAGTATAACAAAACACATTATTCTTGAACCTAAACTTTTATTTAGTATTTTGCCAACCGTAACCTACAGTAAAATGTGTTTTTTTTTCCTCACCTATGCCTGCATAGATATTATTTAGTATTATAAGTAATTAAGTAGTAAATTTTTCACTTGTAGAACGACGTGTGTGTGAAAGACAGCGGGCTATTGATGCATTTATTCGCAAAATCCGGCCCTGTTGTTGCGCAAGAGCATACACGTGTCGCGTCGCCCACCAAGTACATTGCGGCCTCTTTCCGCTACTTCCGATTCGCATAGAAAACCTTTTAAATAAATTACCTTTAGGGACGAAGGCCATAAGGTACAGAAATAAACTTCATAAACACTCATTTATGTAATAAAGCAAATATATTAGATTTGACTAATTATATAGGCTTCAGATCTTAGAGGTTACCGATTCTATAAGGGCGTATTTATATATGTATACATACATAGGTATATTCAGGATTATTTTAAAAGGTGGGGGATCTATCCAGGATTTTTTTGTTGGTAGTTATTTAAACGTGTCTTTTCCGCACTTAGCCTCAAAATACGGCAATTGTACGTAGGTAACGAATTCAGATGTCATTGGTCACTCAAACCACTTCATCTCTATCGAGAAATTCAGGAGGTGAAAGATATTATTCAGTACCGCTCTCATAGTTTGTGGATTCTTAAGGACCTTTGCCTGTTAGTCGCTCACGCTTTTGCAATGTAAGATCACGTGACAAGGTGTCTTTGGCCTCCATGCAGGCCCTAGACAGGGGTCTTTCGGTTACCCCGATATTAAGGATATGTTTGTTTAGTGTTCAGTGACCTGTTATTTATTATGCCGCTTATATAGTGTAGGTTTTTTTTTATACTGAGTAGAGTAGAGAGTAATAGCTTATGCCTATGCAAATGCTTTTTGGCCAGGGGTGTAAGAAGAGTCTTGTTTTGTCTGCAGTGCGTAAGTTTAGCCCGCTAATTGTTGTGTTTGTAAGGTTCTGCCACGCAACCACGTTTTGAGTTGGGAGAATAGTATCGGCACATTGGTTCAAGTCCCATTATCTAAGTGTCCGACTCTGTTTTTGCCAACTGATCCGCCGCATCATTGCCTAGGGACCTACTATGGCCACGTATCCATTGAAAGGTAACCCGATTCTTCAACGCATTTTTATTGCAGTTCACAGTAATAATCAAGGATTAGTCCACTGTTGATGCAATTATTGTTAAGATCTTGTAACACAGCGGTCCTGCCAGAAATGATGCGTATCGATTAATCGCTTATGTCTCTAGATGAGATCGCTGTTTCAGCTCGGGTGATTCCAAATAACGCATTCTGCCTGGAAGATGGTTTTAAGTCCACCTCAGCTTGTTGACCCGGCTTTATCTATTGCATTCGTCTAAGGTTAGTACGTGAAGATAACAGTGAATCAAATTTAGATTTTGGAATACTTAAAGATCATTGTCTAGAACCAATAAATCACAAATAAAAGGCAAGTATATTTAATAATTTATTTAGTTACAAAAAGTTGCCTTGCAATTTAGGTATGCACATTTATCAATTGGTAAAACAATACCTATAGGAAACATTATTTGGTACAATGGACGATTATATGGAAGGGCAAGCAAAATCCTTCAATACTCTATAGAGGAAAATTCATGGCAGCTTATTAACATTAAATTAATCAGCAATGCAGGTCGACCGCTTTAACTGTTGGAGCCCTTCACTCACACAACAGTCTTACTAATGCACACGATGACAACTAGCGCAGAAAAGACACAAACAACACGCATGTGTGCGTTAATTCATGCGTAGAGACGTAGAGACACACGAGCGTTAAAGACTTTGTTTTGCTGTTGAGATTCGCGCGTGAAGTTGCGCAAGCGCACGGTGGAGGCCGTTGACTCGACGTACGCGCTGTGAGCTGACCGGCGCGGGCGGCGCGCCGTATTCAGCGCGCCAGTGCTTTAATGGAGCGCAAATCCACGGACTACAGTGTCATACGTTTTTTAAGGTACAGATACACTTTGAGATGTATCGCACACGAACATTTGGTTGCTTTAAATGATTTTAAATAATCGCGACTTGTACACATTTAAAAAAAATATATTTAACGCGTCAAAATATATAAATATTATAGGTATATGACATAGTAAATACATAATTAAAATCTTTTTGTGGTTTCAGAGACTCCCACATGTACATATTGTAGTGCCTATCACTAATCAGTCACTTCAAGAATCTAAATTAAAAATACAAAAAACACGGTTCCACACGAATCTAGATTTCTGTTATACTACTAAGATGGCAAACAAGCTTACGGTCCGCCTGATGGTAAGCGGTCCCCGTAGCCTATGGACGCTTGCAACACCAGGCGCTCGCGTGTTGCCGACCCTTAAAAAATTTAATTACTTCTTTCTTGGGTAACCCCATACTGCAGTACTAAGAGAAAACCTTGGCAAGGAGCTCATTCCACAACCCTAGCGTTCGCAGAGGGAAGTTTTTCTGAAACCGCACTGTACGCGACTATTTCGGTTTTAAATGTGAGACGGAATTCCCTGCCGATGGCGAGCGGTGCGATGGCAGAAAGTAGCCGTGGGCATCATTTTGAACAATTCCTCAGAATACATCCCATTGTAGAAGCAGTAAAACACACACAGGGTGGCAAAGTCTCTCCTCAGACTTAAGAGCTCGATACCGCAAGTAAGTTTGAGATCGTCGACAATTCTCACAGCCTGTCGTTGAACCGAGTCAAAAGGGCAAAGCTGATATCCGGGTGCATCCGACCAGAGATGGCAGCAGTACTCCATATTGGGCCGAACTTCCGACAAGTAAAGCAGCAAGCTTTGCCCTTCGCTTCGCCTTGTTTTGCGAATAATCTTAGAACTGAACATCGCTGGAGATGTCAACATCAAGTATCCCAATGTTCTTGGACATGGAAAGGGTAGTGTTCTGGAATTGTGGGACACAGAGGTGGTTAGCTAGTAGTGAATATTTTTTTTTCTCTTACATAACGTCATGCATAATTGATGAATATTGAATAACAATGTCGCAAATACAATACAATACTTATCTCTAAACACACAAGAGTATGGCAATTTAGTGTTGATAGCAATCTTACAAAATACCTAATGACTAAATTGGTCATTAGCAGCAGAGCGAACTTCATCTTAGTGAATATCTATATTGAATTACATGTTGTTATCTAACGATTAATGACTAAAGTAATCAGACTAATTACGCATAATTTGAATTTTGCCTAATATGAGTCATTAAGAATAGGTTTACTCACTCGTTTGAAGTTACAGTAGTATACCGTTAGGATTGAGAAATCACATAAGTTTTTTATGACCCTAGTAGGTACATACAACAAAATATTAATATTTTGTGGCAATCATCATCACTTAAGAAAAAAATATGCATATTCAATTAATTAAAAATTTTTTACCTACAAATGGTACTCACAGTTTAGGATTCCGAATTTATTTATTTGAAACTCAGTAAAAACATATGTATATCCTCCAAACACGCATTACTCGTATATATAAAACTTATGTATAATTTAATTATATATAAAATTATAATATATTTCACAACTAACTACGAAGAAAAAAAACTTAAACTATAAATAACGAATGCTTTCTAAAGTATTGTAGAAGGGTGTCCAGAATGCTGGCAAGGTTGCCTCGTTATATTGCTAAACTGATCTTTTGAGCTAAATAGCGGCCAGCCCTCTGGTCATGAGAGAAGTAAGTTTCTACAAATAGGAAATTTATTACATTAAAATTTCTATACAAAAATCTACAGTCGGGTCTGAAAATGTTTATCAGTTTTCAAATTAGTTTTTTTTATACCACTAAGGTGGCAAACAAGCCTACGGTCCGCCTAATGGTAAACGGTCACCGTAGCCTATGGACGCTGGCAACACCAGGGATATCACTTGCGCGTTGCCGACCCTTCAGAAATCTAATAACTGCTTTCTTGAAGAACTGCATACTGTAGTCCTTGCAGAAAACCTTGGCAGGGAGCTGATTCCACAACTTAAGCGTTCGCGGGAGGAAGTTTCTCTGAAACCGCACTGTACGCGACCATTTAAGTTCTTAAGTGTGAGAATGAATTTCCTGCAGATGGCGAGCGGTGCTATGGTAGAAAGTAGCCGTGGGCATTTCGAAAAATTCCTCAGAACACAACCCATTGTACAAGCGGCAGAACACACACAGGGAGGCAAAGTCTCTCCTCAGACTTAAGGACTCGATACCGCAAGTGAGTTTGGGATCGTCGACAATTCTCACAGCCCATCGTTGAACCGAGTCAAAAGGGCCAAGCTGGTATCTGGGTGCACCCGCCCAGAGATGGGGCCGGACTTGCGACTTGTAAAGCAGCAACCTTTGCCCCGACGTGAAGTACTGCTTCGCTCTGTTGTGTACACCAAGTTTTTTGGACGCCAGCTTTACCTTGTATAGCAAATGATCTCAGAACTGAACATCGCTGGAGATGTCAACACCAAGGATTCCAATGCTCTTGGAGATGGAGAGGGGAGTGTTCTGGAATTGTGGGATTTTATAACATTGTGTGCAGTAAGGTCTAAAATGCAATTATGACATGACTTTTTGATGATGAAACCCATTTTTGAATTTAAAGTTGGACCCATTAGTTTTTGACGAACTGATTCTTTTCCCCGTTACATTTGTTAAACTAAGGGCTTACCACCGTCAGATCACCATTTTCGATTCGGCGATATGGTCACGAAGAGCACTTAATTAATAATAGGAGCAACGGCCGATGCTTACCGCGCAAATAACTAATAAGGTTCGACATTACTAAGAACACGGCATCACACCAACGAGTCATTTTGCTCCTAGTGTATTTTAAATCGGGCTACACTACAGACACCGTGCTATTAAAGTGGACCTCAAACCTCACCATAAAGGGGTCCCTCAATTTTGCGCGACAATATCTTGATTTTGTTTGGTCAACGGTTATATTTACTTTAAAATCGAGTAAAATTGAAAGATTACCTTTGTGGCGGTATAATCGAACACGGTATGATGAAGCTCACATGGTGCTTGCAACACAACTGGGCGTATCACAGTCAACTTAATGGATGGATGAGCCACGAGCCAAGTCGAAACTCAACTTTAGATTTCCATTTTAGGTAGCTACCTATATCTTTGTACCAAATTGTAATTTTCAATTACAAATTTCAGACAAAATTGCCTGTGACGGACGGAAGCCTCCCACCTTTTCAACAGGGACGCGTAATAAATGTTGCATGCAATATATCTTATAGTTTGTAAATGCTCGAACAACTTGTTTGCCTACGCCTCCTCCGTGGTCGCGCGTAGTCGTCATTATAGTGGACTGCGGTTTTACGACTAACGGACCAGTGATAACAGGCCGCAAATATATGATGCATTATTTCCTTTTTACATGCCCCATTTTCTTATCTTTTGACAGGTATAGGTATACCTATTCTCACTTGCTACTCGTAAATATCAATGAATTTTATATTTATTTATTATACCTACATACCGGTAGATATTGGTTATTTATACTAAATCACTGCGATAAATTAGAAGTTCCTTTTTTAAATAGGCTAACCTGGATTTGTCCAAGTTTGAAGCCCGCACAGAAAATGTCCATGTGGTGTTTTCGACCAAATCTTTTGGAAACCTAAGCTAATATGTATTTTATTTGTAGTCAAGCACCCATCCCATTGAAAAAGATGTATTTTCTGATTTTGAATTTATATATCAGCAGATATAGTAAACATGCCATTAGTAGGAATCTACTACCAGCAATAATAGCGCACGAGATTAGTAGAGTAGACGTATGTAGAGACGAGTAGATTTACTATCCATGAATTCCCCTTTATAATAGATTCATTTAAATGTAGAATTCTAAAAATAAAATATAACTCAAACTCAAAAAAACTTTTTTATTCAAATAGACTTTTAAATACCACTTTTGAATCGTCAGGCTGATTATTAATTTTAAAAATTTAGCACCGGTTCAGAATGATTTACTACTGAGAAGAACCGGCAAGAAACTCAGCAGTTAATCTTTTATATTTTTCAACTTCATATTATTTATTATTCATATATTTATACACTATATAGCATTATAATAGGTAATAACATAACATGCAATGTTTTAATTTAAAAAAATATTACAAATGCACCTATTGCAATACAAATCAATTAAATTCTATTTCTTCCAAGCACTTTTATCAATTATAAATTCATCAACTTTGTAATAGCTTTTTTTCATTTAACTATCTTTGACATATATTTTAAATTTATTTCGAGGTAAATGAACCGCATGTTCTGGAATTTTATTATAGAAATATACACTTTGTATTGCGAAAGAGCTATGTTCCTTCTGAATACGACATTTTGGAACTACCAATTAATCCTTATTCCTTGTATTAACACTGTGTTGGTCAATATTTCTAGCAAACATGTGACAATTGTTGCGTACATACATTATACAAGCGAAGATATATTGGCAAGGAAACATTAAAATATCAATTTCTATAAATAGTTCCCAAAGAGAAATTCGAGGTCCCAATTTATAGAATGAACGTTTTGCTCTCTTTTGCAAAATAAAGACTGTACCTATCAATATCAGCTGCACCAAAGTAAATTGCCTTAAGACATATAGAAGTGATAGGTATAATGAGCCAAGTGCTAAAGGATCTTTACCACCTGACACACCTCCAAGGGCGCGTTCGTTCTGGGATTAAGATTTCCCACGAATGATACTTTTCACACATTTCATAACGCCAGTTTTGCCACCGACACTTACCGTTCGTTTAGCTTTGATACGTTACTAACATAATTTTTGGTTACAAAACTTGCAAAACGAACGCTTGACGTACAAACACTACGATAAAACACACACACACTACCATAAACAATGAATATGAATAGGAAGTTTGACAGATTAACACAAAAACACCACCTCCAGACATGGGTCTAAAGTTTCATTTTTCGGTGGCAAAAGTGACAAAAATAACAAAAATATCGTCAACGAACGCATGACAGTTTGTCACAGATGATACTAAAATTTTGATATTTTTGATACCAATGCTAAACGAACGGATGACAGGTGGCAAAAGTAATGAAAATAATGATTCTGCATCCCAGAACGAACGCGCCCCAAGACGGCATCGTAAGTTAGGTAGATTTAAATGTAGCGCCGAACAAAAATCCAAGTCCAGTAGGTACTTACCTAATTTTTCATCTAAACGAAAATCCAAGTCTTAGGTATATTTGGTTTTGGCATGAGGTAAAATTTTTCAGAAGCCAAGGTTACAAAAGGATTATCCATCGCACCTCCTCTACCTCATCGCCCTAAAGGATAACTAAAGCAAGTAACTCTAAACCGTCGAATGCATTTTCAAAGACTTACTATATCCAATGATAACCAAAAAAATATGGTTGGCGACAAAAAAATTTGTCCCTCAGTTCAATGTAGGTATAGAATTTATTTTTTATTTAAGATTTTCGGAATTTGGCAGCACTAAGTCTATCCATGAAATTTCAAATATAAGTATCTAGTGTCTATTAATCATAGTACTCCTAATGAACGCCACCACACCCGGTCCTCCTCCTTTCTCATCCAGCCACTTCCGGTGTGTGATGTATATATAATAGTACCTATAAGTAGGGAGGTAGGTATAGGTACCATTTAAAGCTATTCCTACATAAATAAGCAAACATATACACCTCATATAGTACCTACCTATTCAAATAGTGTACAAGTATTTAGGTGTCTGCATGATAGTTGCAGTTGCAGATACATAAAAAATAGTATCTAAGTTACTTATCTACGGCACGGCCTCGTTCGCAATTCGGTAGACGTGCGATTAAAATTTAGATAGGTAAACCATTTTTCTGTCTATGTTAGTGGAAATTAGGTTAGATTTTTAATAATAGACTAGAGCGTAGGTAGGTACTTTTGTTGTATTTTATAACTATAGTTTCCTAGTAGATAGTACCTAATAAGTACATAAGGTAGGTTTGGGTCATAAGGCCTATAGTTAATATCAAATTCATTTATTTAATAAATTATTTAGTCTTTTCAAATTTCGTTACTCGGAAGAAAAATATATTTTTAACTTTCTAAATGAATTCAGGTGAGGGAAATATGGCCTTGGGCACAATGTTTTGGCGTGAAATAAGGCCTATGTTTTAATAAATAACAAAATGGCTTAGTTAATTATTTTTTTATCCTGTGATGACTCGTGGAATTACGATTAGTTTTTTAAAGTGAAATAATCTGGCGCTAAAAAAGTTACATACAAATGTGGTTTAGCGTGGAAAGCAATAATCTTCCAAACGATGTAAAAATTTGAGTGCTGCACGTAGGCCTTATTACTCGCACTATACAAAATCATTTTGTGCTAAAAATCTATGATAATATATTGGTTTTTCTTTCTCCTTTCTTAGACTTAGATAAGAACATTTTGTAATTGTTTCCCATGTTGTTATATTTTTTGCACTTTTCTAATTTTTAAATTTAGGGGGTGGGCCTTATTAGCCGACAGCCCTTATTAACCACAGGTACTTTAGTATACTTACTGTATCAACAAGTTTTTGTTTAATGAACTGTGGTTTAAACTTTTGAAATGCACAGTTTTTGTATCTATAAGTTAGTCTATTCCAGCTTCTAAACATGTGTGCCAAATTTGAGAAGTGTATTATCGTATGTTTGTATGAATGTCCGCGCATATCTCGTAAACTATAAGTCAGATTGCAAAACTAGGTATAGTCCAACTTAGGGAACAGTGCAAGTTTCATCAAAATTGGTTCAGTAGTTTTTGAGATAGAGAGTTAAGGCTAGGGTATAGGCTAGACCTAAAATACACCGTTTTTGTGCAAATTTTGTGGCTAAACTATTGCATCTAAAGCATTGAACAAAATATTTGTTATAAAACTTGCTTTTGTCTAGTGCATTACATTACTAAATGATTTTCATTTATTGTATTTAATGCAATCAAAAATCTGGAAGTTACAGTTGTTTCAACGCTTGTGCAAATTTTTAAAGTGTGTTTTGCATTTGCTTGTAATGAAAGTTGGTTAAATAATTAGAATAGCTTCTTATCTAGTGCACAGACGCTAAGTTGTAGCGAAAAGTCAAAAAATGTGACTACAAAACGGTAATAAGGTAAAGGTACTCGAAGGAAAACATGATCTAGTAAGTATAATTAGGTTTAATTATGTTGGTACAACTGAAAATAAAAAAATTAAAAGGGAATTTAAAAAAATTAAACCTACTTTAAAATTGTAATTTGTTTTATAAATAACTGAAAAGGGTGAAATAAAACTTTTATCTTTGAAAAAAATCTAAATTAAATATGCCAAGTTTTTTTAGGGTTCCGTACCCAAAGGTTAAAAAACGGGTCCGTATTACTAAGGCTCCGCTGTGCGTCCGTCCGTCCGTCTGTGACCAGGCTGTATCTCATGAACCGTGATAGTTAGACAATTTTCACAGAAGATTTCTGTTGCCGCTATAACAACAAATACTAACAAACAGAATAAAATAAATATTTAAGGGGGCTCCCATGCAACAAACGTTATTTTTTGCTCGATATTGATAACGGTAACAGGTAGACGCTTGAAATATTCATAGAATATTTATTTACCTAGGTATATATATTAACTTTAAGAATAAAAAATTAAATTAAAATAAAACAAATATGTAAGGGGGGCTCCCTTACAACAAACGTGACTTTTTTCCCATTTTTATAGATTCTTTTTATGAGTCTGTTTCGCACTTGGCCGATTATTTATTTAAAGTCGGTGCCACTCAGATCCGCACGCAATGATGTATGCCCTTTCGGGTTGCGCTCTCCTGACATCGACTTCGGGTGCGCCGCAATTCCGTCGAAAGACAGGATACCTATGTTGTTACTATTCCATAATTTAAGCTTAAAAAAATAACCTTGCAGACGCTAATTTATCGTCTAGGTCCAAGAGAGCTATATTATACTCCTTCCTATCAATCCAATACCTAGATAGTTAGGTAAACCTATACTTACGAACAATTTGCAACATTAATTAATATATCGTCTCAAGTCCGGATACACACTAAAACACAAAAGATATTTATGTCTTCAATGCACTCCCAGTTTCTACATAATTCAATATTTTTTACCGCCGCTTACAGTCGTCAAAAAATATTTCGCAACTCATCGCAAAGCCAAATTTAATTGCTAACAGACCTAAATTGACTGGAAGAAACAGGTTTGTCTAATCGCCACTATAGGTAGGTACCTACGACAATAAATGCATTGCAAATATAAGTACCTACTTGTTTACCACATTGATTATTATTGAAATGGCAAAAGAGAACCTACATATCAACCGAATAGAAACTTTTTTTACCCACTGTATTGCGCAATAAATTCGCGAACAGATATCAGTGTGTAGGTAAAAAGAGGGCTTCCCTCCTCCGAGCACTCGCAGAATCCGGTCTGGACTGTCTGTCTCTTTCACACTTGCAGTGCCAGTGTCAATGTGTCTCACTCTAACACAATGACATAGATACCAGTGAGTTGCGAAACGGCGCAGATATACAGCAGGTGGACTATACCGTAAACAAGTTTAAAAACTGCTTTCACATACATATGAATACCTAACTGATATAAGTGACCTGAATCTAAATTGTGTTGTGACATTGTTAAACTGAACGTCTGTGTTTATCACCTCCATTACATTACATTCGTATTGTATGTCCTACACAAAAATAAAATCTACCATAGGTTAGTATCTAAGTATATAACTATTGAAATCGCTTTTGGCACCAAGGAAGCGTCCATATTGATAACGTGACGTGATTTAGGGGATTTTTAGGGTAGGTATAGGGTTACCAGATCCAGGTTCATAATTTTTTTTTCTTTCTATCTCCAGTTCTCTCGCCTTTCCCATGTCCCGGTAGAAAAATAAATTAAATGAGTTGCTTCTTTTTTTTCCATATTTCTATAGATGTTTTTTTGAAAGGAAAAGATGCAATAACATTATTGCCAAAAATATATAATGTATAAAAACAGGAGAAAAAGAATAACTTTTTAAGACAACAATGAACCCACTTTAAAAAATTTGGGCCCAAATAAAAAGAAAAAACCGGCCAAGTGCGAGTCTGGCTCGCGCACTGAGGGTTCCGTGCAAACTTATTATATGTTGTTGTATATTATTAAAAATATTTTTATTATATGATGTAACTAAAAATTTACGGTTTTCGCAATTTTCTTTTATCTGTACTATTATAAGACGTTGCTTCGTACCAAATTTCAAGATTTTAAGTTCACGGGAAGTACACTGTAGGTTTTGATTCCCTTGCGAGTTTCGAAAATTTGCGACATAAACGGCTGTATCTTTTGATTGCGTTGGTTTAGAAGTTTGGTTTTTTTACAGCGCCAAGCTTTACCTTGATACCTCCACGCGTTCCTGAGAAAACGGGTCTTGACAAACAGACGGACGGACCGTTTTTTCCTTTGGAAAACCGTTACCGTTCCAGGTACGGAACTCTAAAAAATTATGAAATTTAATGAATTATCTTCAAAACCTCAATTTAATACAGTGACGGTACGAAGCCTACAATCATTAGTCTTATAAGTAGCAAAATAATATGGCTTGGACCAATTTCATTTACACTATCTAAATAAATAAATAAAAATAAATATATATATAAAATAAATATATATCCTATATTTAAATATATATGATAAATATATATATATATACACTATGAACTAAAACTAAAAATAGCAGGCCAAGTCATTTCCGAAAACCTATTTATATGTAATGGATTGCTCAAGAACAGGCCTCGGTCTAAATGAGCATCTACTGATATGCATCAAACAAAATGGCATTTTTATAATATTTTTTATATTTATAACTAATTATAAAACACCTTGGCCACGTCTCATCTTCCAACTACCTCAAGGAAGGCTGGTTCAGGAGCTGACGCTACGGAACATCTTATAAGCGTAGAAAATATGCAGATCTTGATAACGGCTACATCTTTGAAGCTTTTGGAGTGGAGAGCATGGGATCTTGGGGACCGAGCGCCCATCGTTTTTATAAAGAAATAACCAAGCGATTGATCTCCACTTCAAAGAATCAGAAGGCTGGTTTATATTTTGGTCAACAAATAAGCGTTGCCATACAACGTGGCAAGCAACGCTGCCATTCTTCTGGCCACTTTATTACCTGGCAGAAACATCCAGGGCTTTTGTTAATAGTTTAGTTATTTAGGTATTTATTTATTTTAATTGCTAGATTAAATTATATTTATTTTTTACTATATATAATTAGTTTATATATATTATTAACGTTTATATATATTATAAAATATAATTTAGGTGTAAAATATACTTTAAATATACTGTAAAAAAAATAAAATTAAGTAGGTACTCTTTCTATCTACTTAAGTCATTTTGCGCAAAAACTATAGATCCCTAACATATTAAATAGGTAAATAAATATTTATTTACAAAATACAAACTTTAGTGGTTTAAACATTAATAAAATGCAAATGGTTTAGCCAACCCTAATCTACTACTTTGATTTATCTAGGTATGCAATTCTTTTGGCACAATGAAGTCTACCTATAATCACTGCGGACACGGCAAAGGGTGCAAAATTTCGGGACTTTTTAGATTGCCTGGCTATCTGGCAGTCCTACTAAACCACCTATTAATGTATTAAAGAACCTATTATAATACCAATTAAAATCAAGTAAATGATTTTATTTATCATTATAATAAGGATTGGTATTCAGATCTTAATAACTTTAAAATCTAGGTATTGGGGTACGGGCCAAAACTGTAATGCATGGTATTTAAATATTAAATTAATCTAAATCTACAAGACCTATTTTAATTTTTTTCAATAACTGTATTTTTCGTTTTTCGACTTAAAACTCAATTTTATGATTTTCCGGAAATGGTTCTTTTTTTCGCCGAAAGTGGCGATAGTAAAAAAAAAACAAAATTGCGGTGAAAAACATAAAAACTACTACCTTTACCGGCATACATATTATTTTCAGAGCCTATTATTAGAAAAAAATCATTCAAAAAAGCGATTAAAAATGGGCATAATGGGCCATATTTGGGCTCCATAACCTTTAAGAGAATTCGATGCGCAGCGTGCTTCATACAAACGAATTTCCCACTTATTTTTGATATTTACAAATCAAACTCCATAAAATTTTGAAGACGAGCTCTAGAATTAAATATCTAGGTCTGCAGTGTGCCAGTTTTCTATTAAATTATTAAGTTTAAAAGCTATACAGGATTCTAGTTTTTCATACAAATGATCTCGAACAAGATTCAAAGTTAGTAATAACTTTTTTTAGGATTTTGGAAAACCACAGACATAGATATTCGGCCTGAGATCATGCCTGCAAAATTAAACAGTACTTATTTGATTAGTAAATGTCCAAAATGTCCACACGCTGCGAGGCGCCATGAATTGTATTCTCTTAATATAAATCAAAAACACTTAAACCTTTCGTTTGCGGTAATTGGTGCGTATGTACAGCTTTTATCTGAAAGTTTTTTTGATCTGACCCCGTTGTTAAAAACTAGACATTTTTAAAAATGTAGCCCCTAAGGGAGTGTGAACGGGGTAACAAAATATGCGATAACATATTTCTTTGCTCATTCTTTTGACAGTTAATGAAAAAGGATTTGTTGGAGTGTTTAAAATTAAACCCTTGAAGGAAAAATGGGATAGCAAAGTTTGAATGCAATTGGGAAATTGATTTTTTATTGTCTAATCTATAAGAAACTTTGTATCAATGCTTTTTAAGGGAATACGATTCGCACCGTGCTTCATACAAAATAATTTTCTACTTATTTTTTACACTTACTAATCAAACATTACGAAATTTTAAAGACATGTTCTAGGAATGAATATCTAGGTCTGCAATGTGCCAGTTTTCTATTAAAAAGTATATGTTAATAGTCATAGGGGAATCTAGTTTTTCATACAAATGGCCTCAATTAAGATTTTGAGTACACATATATAGACATAGATAATCGGCTTGAGATCATGTCTACAAAATTTCACAGTGTTTGATCAGCAAATGTCAAATATAAATGGAAAAATCGTTTGTATGAAGCACGCTGCGAGGCACCGCGAATCGGATTCTCTTAATATAAATCAAAAACATTTAGTTTGTTGTTATCTTTAAATTCGACCTCTAAAGGGGTGAAATTTGTGGCAAATTTTGTATGGAAAAGAATAACAAGTTAGCTTAAAAATTAGCAGTGATGCTCTTTAACACGACAAATAAAATCCATATTTCTTAATTTTCAAATTTTAAATCATCATCATAATAATCATCATCAATTATATCAGCCCATCGACGTCCACTGCTGGACATAGGTCTCACCTAACTTTCTCCACAGTGTGCGACTCTGTGCCGCCTGTAACCAACGACTCCCTGCTACCTTTACAAGGTCATCTGTCCATCTAGCGGGAGGCCGTCCCACGCTGCGCTTTCCGGTTCGTGGTCTCCACTCGAGAACCTTCTTCCCCCATCGGCCATAGGTTCTTCGAGCTACGTGCCCTGCCCATTGCCACTTCAGCTTTGTGATTCGGTGTGCTATGTCGGCGACTTTAGTTCTCCTACAGATTTCCTCATTTCTGATTCGATCATGTTAGGAAACTTCGGGCATAGCTCTTTCCATCGCTCGCTGAGCGACCTTGAGCTTGCGTATGAGGCCCATTGTTAGCGGCCACGTCTCAGTGCCGTAAGTCAGCAACACACACTGGTTGAAGACTTTTGTCTTCAAGCACTGGGATATTAAGGACGAGAAAATAGTACGCAGTTTTCCGAACGCTGCCCAACCGAGTTGGATTTGGCGATTTACCTCTTTCTCGAAATTGGACCTAACTAATCGAACAGTTTGTCCTAGGTATACGTATTCGTCAACAACTATTAGTGTAGAGTTCCCAACAGTTATTGGAGTGGGTGCTACATGGCCATTCGACATGATTTTCGTCTTGTCCATGTTCATCTTGAGGCCCACTCGTTGGGAAGCTCTACTGAGGCTTTCGAGTACTGCGCTAAGGTCCTCCATCAATTCTGCCATGACCACAATATCGTCGGCCAACCGAAGGTGGGTGGGTAATGTGCCATTAACATTGATGCCAAGCCCATCCCAGTCCAGAAGCTTAAAGACATCTTCCAACGCATTTATGAACAGTTTCGGAGATATGACATATCCCTGTTTCACACCTCTCTGCAGTTGGATCGGTTTCGAGTTCTGATCCTGGAGACGGACTGACATAGTGGCGTTATCGTACAATCATTTTAGCACCTCGATATACCGATGATCAATACGGCATCTCTGTAGAGCCTGTAGCACTACCCAAGTAGTCCACAAACGCTAAGCAATGGGGCCGATCTCACTCTTCTGACTTCTGTATAATCTGCCGCAGCGTATGTATGTGGTCTACGGTATAGCTGAAGGTCATGAACTATATTAGCTGAAGGTCATACAGGTTTCCGCGCCGACTTCGACACACCCAGACGACGTAGTGGAGAAGATGTATGAGGACATTTCTAAAGCCATACACTCCTTCAAAACACACTATAACGTCGTGATGGGGGACTTCAACGCGAAACTAGGCAAACGAAGTGGTAATGAGCTGAGAGTGGGGCAATTTGGATATGGACAACGGAACTTCAGAGGGCAGATGCTGGCTTCATGGAAAAGGAAGGCCTCTTTATGATGAATTCCGTTTTTTAAGAAGCGCCCCACAGAAAGTGGACCTGGATGAGTCCGGATGCTTGCTCGAAGAATGAGATTGACTTTATCATGTCGACGGAAAAGCAACTGTTCAATGATGTCTCTGTGATCCATACGGTCAAAACCGGGAGTGATCACCATATGGTAAGAGGCACATTGATCCTCAACATAAGGCTTGATCGGTCTCGACTGATGAAGTTCATGCTCCGCCCCTCAACCATCTAAATGCAAAACCCAGAAAACTTTCAGCTGCAACTCGAAAATCTCTTTGCACGCTTGAAGGAAGACGCACCAGTGGACGATACCAACGACATGCTTGTGGAAACTGTCGACACGGTTGGGTCTTAGTTCTTTAAAACCCACCGTACAAATAGAACAAAAACGCTCTCGGACCAGATTCTAAGACTTATGGACGAGAGACGAAACCTTAGGCTGCAGTCTTCGGATAATGCATTGTCATATCGGCGGTTTAATAGACAGATCTCAAAATCACTTGCACGAGACAAACGCTACATTGAGTCTCCTGTCAAGGCTGAAGACGGAGGACGGCAGCATTGTTTCGTCTGGACCAGAGGTCTAGGAGGAGATCGAGAAATTCTATGGACAGTTATATATGTCGACTTCGAAACCAGTTGGCAGTCCAGCTAAAAACCCTAGAGCTAGACTGACTCGACACTATAATGAGGACATCCCGGACGTCAGCTTGTACGAGATTAGTATGGCTCTCAAATAGCTTAATAACAATAAGGCACCGGGTGACGATGGAGTTACGACTGAGCTTCTGAAAGCGGGTGGAAAACCGGTACTAAAAGAACTTCAGAAGCTCTTTAACACCGTCATACTCGAAGGTACTTCACCGCAAGCATGGCACAGAAGCGTGGTGGTACTTTCAAAAAAGGTGACAATACGCTTCTTAAGAATTACGGACCCATCACTCTTCTGAGTCATGTTTATAAGCTGTTTTCAAGAGTAATTACGAACCGTCTCGCTCGCAAGTTCGACGACTTCCAGCCTCCCGAACGAGCCATTTTCCGACGAGGCTATAGTACCGTAGACCACATACATACGAAATATCTCTATCTATTCCAGTAGTAAAATACTGTAAAAGTGGGTATACAGTACATAGAAATAAAATATATGTATATAGCAAAGTGTCAGGAACAAGTTCAGTAGGGATTAGGGGTAGGAAATACTTCAAAAGGGTTCCTACTGAAAATCAGCGATGTAGCAGTAACTGCTACAGCATAATGCTGAGTGGGAAACCCATTTTGAAGCATCGTTACCCTATTGTACTAGGTATATTCTTCCTTAAAGTAACTACTACCTCTTACTCAAGAAAACTAATTAGGAACCGCTAGATCCACTAGTTCTAGAAGGCATTTTCTTTAAAATACTACGAGCCTATTTTTAGAACCAGTCGAAAATCCACAATTTTGCTTTATAGGAGCACTGTTTTAGTTTTCCGGTGTTGCCGGCGATGCGTGCTTTTGATTCCTATTTTATGCGAGCGGCCGCGCGACACGCCAGCGATACCGATAAGATTAGAATAATCGATATTTTCGCACGATTCGTAAGTTTGGCCACACGAAAGGTCACTTTGCAAAATAATGGTCTCACCGACCGTTTTATTTTAACTCTAAAACAATTAACAACACGAATACCAGCCTAAATTAAAAAAAAAATCTAGAGATTTGCACGTACCTGTGTACCTACATTTTCATTTATGGTTCTAAACAAAATAGTTAAAATCCCAACTGTGTGTGTTTCGATATATGTCACAACTGTTTTTCTGCGCAACTAAAAATGCTAATTTGCTTGCGTGCTCGCATTTATTCAAGGTAAAAAATAAATTAAAATGTTGAAAATCTGATTTTTTGAAAAACGGAAACTTCGGTTTTAAAATCTAAAAGTGGCGTCACTACGGCAAGCGGATTGCAGATTAATCCCCATCCCCCAAAATAATTCTTAATAATGGATATCTATCGATGAATATTTTAAAGGACAACTAAAATTAAGTTTAGTAATGTAATAGTTTTTGTGTTTTAAGTATAAAAAAAACTATTTAAAGAAACAAATAAGTCGAACGTTATTCTCAAATCAAATTTACTGATAATTCAAGGATTTTTTCCAAAAATCCCATTTTTAGATCTCGTAGCAAAAACTATTTTGATTGCATGATGAATTTATTTTGTTAATGGATATGAAATCTGCAACCTGTAATATATAATATCCATACCTATTAATACCTACTAATATACCTACCAATTATAAATGCGAATGTGTGTTAGATTGCTTGTCCTTCCTTCACGTCACAACGGAAACAGAGTATCCAATCCAGCTAACATTTAGCACAGGTTACAATTTTTCTTGACTTTGTAGACTAGGTACTTCGGTAATTCGAGATTTAAAGTCGCCGCTTACAACAAAAAACAATTTTTTAATAAAAGTTACTTTAACGAAAACACAGAAATGCAAAAATAATGCTAGAAACAGAATTGAAAGTAATTAAACTGTATCGTTTTCCTGCAGAACTAAACAAAAAAAAAAAAAAAAGTGTTGCACTCCGGGAGTGCCGGCAGAAGTGAAAACCTTTACACACGATTCGCGCTTAACACTCAAATATGTCACAAGACATGTCTTTGACATTGTCAAGAAATAATAATGTTTGTTTATTTACTTGTTTGACGTAGTATATTTGACATCGCAATCTGTCATAGAATTAAAATTCCATATCCAACCTCCCTGTACTACTCATAGTCGGGAATACTAAAAATAAAAATTATAATAGGCGTGGCATTACGGTTTCCGTCTTACGAATTTCCACGATTAGGACACGTAACCTGACGCGAGTTTATCATTTTTTACCCATACCAAAAAAAGTGCACAACGGCGCTAAAGAAGTTTTCACTTCAAAAATAATGCAAAAAGTTAAGCACTTCTGACTTCAGATTCGTTATTCTATACTTGATTAAACTTTCAGGTGTGCTAAACTCGTTGCACTCTACTAGCACTTGGACTTACTAATATCCAAATGTTAAAACGGCTCCCAAATTTAAAAATTGTATTATTTAGTAAACTTTATAACTTTGCTCGAACATTATGCATCAAATATAGTATAGAAACGTGTATCTTAACACTGAAACAATTAACTGATACAACAATTATCGCGCGTCAAAATCACTCGTAAAATTGTACCCAGACTCCAATTCAAGCGTCGCATGCAAGTTCGCAACAGAGCATCCAATCGAGCTGAAATTTAGTACAGTGATAGTTCGTGAGACGGAGACGAACTCATAGCTATAGCTTGCTATATATAGGTAAGGAAGTCATAGCAAACTAACTACCTTACTAAAATCAAGAAGTTGCAATAGGAATCCCACGGCGAAAGCTATATAATCTGTACCAGTAAATCCTAGATCAAAAATAGTAGTAGAGAGTGAGAGATTATTCAGAGAAGTCAGGGTGCCCATTTTCGAGCATTGATTAATGATCATTAAACTAAATGCGTATTTGCAATATTTTTTTCTTGCCCCAAAAAGGGATAATTGAGTGATTTATGAACTGACATCCATTAGGATCGACACGGCTTATTGCGGAGGTGTCGAAAGAAACTTAGAAATTAACACATGGTCTTGGTTTTGCTACAATGTTTGACTAAAATCGACAAGCTACTAAAATCGTAATATATTTATAAAAATGGCTTAGTGCCAAATACCAAGTTATTCCCCTCCTCTTCCTTCCAACTCCTTTTTTACCTTTTAGGGGTCGATTTTTGCAATATCTTTTGTTAGTGCTCGCCAATGTACCTTTGTTAGTGCAAAAAAAAAAAAAAAACGAGACCAAGTTGTTTGGATCAGTCAGTCAGTTTACTCTTTTATACATATATAGATGTATAGTATTTTATAGCCTGTGTAGATGGTATATAATTGTACAAAGTAAAAGCAAATTAATAAAAAATCATGTTGAAATAGCATTTTCCTGCGATTTTGTTCAACAAGACTTTTGAAAAACTTGACTTCTCATACAAATTCCCATCCCTGGTTTTGCTTCTTAGGGGAAACTTTTATCCTGATTTAGAGTTCCCATGAGAATAGATTTTTCAGCAAATGCTCTACGTTTTAAAAGTGCAACGTGGTGAGTTGATTTTAGCTAGGGTTAGCTGGAGGGACCAAAATAAACCTAATATAGTAAGTAATTTTATCCCGATTCATCAAGGACATTTGGTGATGACCGAATTCTGAGCGGGCGAAGCGAGAAGAATACTTTTCTAAGCAGTAGGTGAGTTCAACCATTTCCGTTTGCCAGACATTTTAATAGATATCAGATTTTACGACTCAGTTATTAAACTTACCTTACCTACTACGTTAAGATGCGTTCTATTGACGGCATTAAAATCGTTCTGACAATTTTGACAGCGCATCTTTTGCGCATTGACTGCGGTCTAGAAGTGACGTCATTGCGCATTCATTTTGGTCTACAGACCGATCGAATGTGCGCATAGAGAGCATTGAGCACATTTAATGCGTATAATGCTTGTCAACCAAACGCCCCTAAACAGAAGTACCCTACCTAAGAAGGTAGGTAATAGAATTGCGCCACCGATTCACGCAATGTGAACAAACATCATTTAAAGTAGGCTTAATGCTAAATTTATGTTTTAATCTCCATCCAATAAACAGTGTAACTTTCACCACGTGCTATAGATACAAGTCGTCATATCTTGAACCGCAGCACCAATTTAAATAGTAAACTTGAGTAAGTTGGTAATCGCTTCTCGTTCGTTGAGTTATGGGGCATAATTTAGGTAACCCTTACGTTCGAGACATAATATTAAAAGAACTTATACTATAAATAACTTACTGAACTGAAACTGTTCACTGTTACAGATATTTTTCCGGGAACTTTTGAATTTTCCGAGATTAAAATAAGTGGACAATGTCCTTCTCCGCCTTTTGAACTAACTCTGTGCTAAATTAAGGCACAGTTGCGACGTAAAGGAAGGACACACAAATAAAATCACTTTCGCATTTATAATACTAATGGCAAGTTATAGCTGTAGCTATAGTTGGTCCACGGGGAATTTAGGGGTAGTTATTTCTGCAGAAACTTTTGAATTCTGCGGAATTTAAAGTATAAAGTTCTTCTCCATCTCTTCAACTATCCTTGCACCAAATATCAGCTCAATTGGATACTAGGTTTAAAAAGACAAACAAATTTTTGAGAAACTTCCTCTCGTCAACTCTTAGGTTGTGGAATGAGCTCCCTGCCAAGGATTTCTTTAAAGAGTACGGAAAGGGGTATTTTAAGGAAGAAGTGATTGGATTTTTGAAGGATCGGCAACACGCGAATGATGCCCCAGGTGTCTCAAGCATCCATACGCTGAGGTGACCGCTTACCACCAGGCGGTCCGCAAGCTTGTTTGCCACCTTAGTAGTATAAAAATTAAAATATAATTCTAACATGGTTTGCTGTGAGGACAAAATATTCCATTGACATTTGCAGACAGTGTTGTAGTGTAATATGGGTCAAAAAGTTTTATTTGCTTTCCATCTTATTTGTGAAGTAAATCGAAGACTAGTCAGCGGGAAATCTCGCTATTCAAATGTGTAGCGAGTTTTTATTCCATTTTTTTAACGTCTGACTGGGCCAGCAGGTTGATACAACACAGGGCCGTATTTAGAAACAGGAATAAGTTGTCATTTTTTACTTAAATATTATTTACTAAATTTTTTAAATAAACTGTGTATTATTCAGTTGCAAGTATTTTATAAACTTGAACGTTATATTAAAGCGTGGTGTCTCACGTTGTTTTTGAAAATATATAGGTACTCAACTTACGGTACGTATTTAGGTTAGTTTGGGACCAGACCCTGTCTGTAATGTCCAAAAATATTTGTCTATAATTTTGACAATACATACTTAAGGATTTTTTTTTCGTACTTTGCAGAAAGCCAACTTTCTAGATATAATATGTACTCGGTAAAAAGGATTAGTTGAGCCAAGAGAATATCGTTTTATATATGCACTAACGAATATTTGCTCATCCAAGATATTATTTCTCTTATTCTTTATTTAGAGAATTACCCAGCAGGATTGTAAAAACAATTTTGTAAGTATATGCTAATCATGTACTCATTTAAAAATTTAATAATTTTAAACAAGTAAATATTTTGCATACAATAAATAACTTCAAGATAAAATCCAACTTTAGCGACTCATGCTAATTAAACACTATTATAATAAGGTCTGATCACGAATCCGCCCCGCGGTTCTGTTGAGTTATTTAATAGAGTTTTTTGTACGCGGGCGGTGGCAGGCGATTGCGCTCCGCCACCCTCGGGGTTCGCGCAAAAAACCCTCACGAATACTCCGAATGTTGTTTTGAGGAGTGCGGGTCGCGAGGGGTGAAGGAGTGCGATCAGATCGCTATCGCACGCACCCATTGCACGCACTATCCTGCTGCCGCTAGCCCTGGCTACTATTTATTCGCCTAAAGAAGTGGTTACCCACAACTTCACTTACTTAGGCATTTACATTGAAATCTAAAAGCAACTAACTTTATTCTACATTTCGTAGACAATAAAAAGACTTTGTGCTGTTAGTAAATTGGAAAGCTAAGATTTTGTCTTGCACTAGGTCCGGATTTTACATACCGGAATTAAGAAATATATAATAAATATATGTATAGTTCACGCCACGTAGTTGAATCAAAATGGCGGTCGTCTGCGCAGGTACAGTACGGACAAATGTACTAACGAATCGAAATTGTGTTACTGTGCAGGTTCAACTTACATACCGCGATTTATACATACATAGAAATTATACCTATGGCTACCTACATACATCATCAATATAAATAAATATTTAATAGGAAAGGTTTTAGAAATTAAATTGGTAGTTATGTTTAATTGTCAACGTGTATACTTTTGCATTCTTTGTTATTAAAAACGCATTATGTATAACTAAATTACAAAAACTAGTTATCAGTTTTTTAAGATGATCATTATAAGATAGAAGAAAACAGGTGGCTGTTAATAATCTGTCCCCAGTTTATAGCAAAAACTCTCGCTAACCCTTTGGAACATTTATAAATATCTACTGTTGTTTGTCGATATGTTCATTTCTCTACTTGATATTGAAATCGATTAGGATTATAAGATTCCCCCCGCTGCAACATTCATACAAACGAACATCCCAATTATTTTGACATAATTACTTTTTATTTTTGACATAAATTATTTTCAAATACAATATTTTTACACTTTTGTGCTTTTTATTTTTTGTTGTAGTATATATATAAATAAAACTAAAATTAGGTAGATATTTCGACGTTTAATAAAATTATTAATAATTTTATTGTAAATAGAATATCCTAATATAATATATTATATAACTTTACTATTTAAGTATTGAAAACGACAAATAAACGTCGAAATATCTACCTAATTTTAGTTTTATTTATTTATATACTACAACATGACATAAATTATGAAATTTTGAAGACGTTTCGTAGGAATAAACATTTGAATCTACACTGTAGGTGCTAGTTTTCTATTAAATTGTTTAGTTTAAAAGTTATACGGGAATCTATTTTGTCATACAAATGGTATGAACAGATGGTAGTCAAATAAGATACCACAGACATACATAGATATTGGGCTTGAGATCATATATAAATAATTTCACAGTGTTACTGATGTAATTCAAAAACAAGTTAGAAATTAATTTGTATGAAGCACGCTGCGAGGCGCCGCTAATCGTTATAGTTCTTTTATATTTTAATATTAGAAGTAACCGAGTACTTACAGTATGGGATTCTTCAAAAGGAAACTGATTAAATTTATAAAAGGCTACGATGACAGCTTAGCATCACGCGGGCCGTAAGCTTGTTTGCCATCGTGGCAGTGTAAAAAAAAAAAAAAAAAAAAAACCAATGACTGAATGACTAAAGAAGCAAAATTAGTCCTTTATCAGAGATTGGGGCATAGTCCAGACGCGGGCCCAGTGCGGATTGTGTACTTCACGTGCGTATGCTGGTTTCCTCATAATGTTTTCCTTCACTTGAAAAGCCAGTGGTCTGAATCATCATTGTACTTGAGAAATTAAGAAAAAGACTCATTGGTACACGACGGTTTCGAACCTATGCCGCTCAGGACTTAAAGTGAAATCTAAACCCCTCCGCCACCACCGACTGGCTAGCAAAATCAGTAAAAACACGTAAAGAAATGAGTGCACAAGACAGATAGAAGTATATTTCCTAGTGCTTAAATAATGCGTAACGAACTCTAGTTATCTAGTCTGTATACTCCATTTTTTATTGTAGTTTTTAAGACAACGTTTTTAGGAGAAAAGCGGCTGAAAAACAGATCTTTACTGGCGTTAGTTCAAAATTCAAAATCATAAGTAAATCAAAAACCTATATATAGGCAATATAGGAGATCTATCAAGTTTACCAGTTTTACATTCTTGCAGATCCTAATTAAATTTAACTTAGAATTGGATTAGTTAGGGGCAATTCCTTAGTTGAACTGACGGCATCGCTATCAACGATACCTACCTAAAAACAAATGATAATGATCTCCCATAATGTCATCCATGACCAATGCTGAAGTCATCCTTTGTTACGCAGTAAACTGGAGAAACGAAAAGACAAAGATGACAAGTCATCTTTGCATAGCTAGAGACAACCCTATCTAGACCCTCTTCATCTCGACGTTAAATCCTTTTTTTTTCTTTTTTTTTTCTAACTACTGGATACTGTTGTTGGCCGCAGATGGGCTTTACAACTACACGCGGACTAACTTTTGCTGCGGTGCCACTTGCACTCTTCAGCGAAAAGTTGGGGCGTTTTGCGCAAGGGTGTCAACCGCTCTAAAAAACTAAATTTGAATCTGACTAAAATTTACCGCCGTTCCGGAAAAAAGCAAAGGCTTCTGAAGAGAAGAAACGGCAAGAAACTCTTCAGCCGCCACCTATTATTATTTAAATCTAACTAGTCGAAGCGCCCGGGTATATAAGTGAACCTAGTATACCCGCGCGCTCGTGTGTGTGTGTGTGTGTGAAAACTAAACTGTCTAGTGTTCCGTCGCTGCCGGCGGCGACGTATTCTGTGTAATCTGTGTTCGCGGACGCGGGCGCGGAAGGCGCTTGAGCTCTGAGCCTGCTGGTAATCTCATCATCTGAATCTATTAGTACGTGCCTCGGATATCTAAAGGGTCCTAAGGCCCCTCTATTGGGGGCGTAGTTACAAGATTGCCTAATTAGGGGATTGGGGTGGAGGGCTGCCGACTCAAAGTAGCGTTTTGACGCATCTTTGATGAAGGCTTTTATGGTCTGTAGCTCGAAATCGCTATGGAGATCGATCTTACGCATATAGTCATGGGCGTAGCCAGCTTTTGGATTTTGGGGGGGCAGACCTGATAGAAAATGTCAATTTAATATAGTGAACATGTTCATTTTAAACAAATTCCTTCAGGTTATGGGCACCTATCAGCTTCCCCCCCCCCCCCCGCCTGTACCTCGCTACGCCCATGTATAGTACGGGGCGCCGACTGCGCCTCGCATTAAGCGATTTTGTATTACTTGCAAGGAAGTAGTGTTGGTGTGACCAAACGCTACGCTCGCATATGTGAGTATGGGCCGAATACAGATTTTGTAAAGCGTCACCTTATTTCTAAAAGACATTTTACTGTACTTGTTTAACATTGGCTTAAGGCGACCGAGAACGAAGGCTGCTCGGTCTCTTACTCTTTTAATGTGGGCTCTGAAATTAAGACGAGAGTCTAAAGTGACTCCTAGGTATTTGCCCTTTTTTACCCACGGAATGGGTTGGCCATATAGGTGGACTGGAGTGAGTTGCGTAGTGGCCTTTATCGATTTTTTACCCCGGGCGAAGGTCACTGCTGCACTTTTCTCAGGGTTAACTTCGATTCTCCACTTCCGGAACCAATCCGCCTAAGGCGTTGGCTGCAGACTGGAGAGCCAGGCTTATTCGCCGGACGTGTCGGTGTAAACCTTAAATCCAGCAAATGCCCATTGTTAAAATAATCCATTTTTTGCAATAAGAAAGTGAGTTTGTTTTTTTTTTGTCTTTACTTCACGTGTCACAATGAATCATCCAACTGCGTTGGAATTTGGCACGGAGATAGTTGAAGAAACGGAGAAGGACATATGGGCTACTTTTTATTTCGGAAAATTTTAAACTCCTTAAAGAAATAACTATAGCTCAATTGTACGCATGATTTTACGTCATTAGCTGGACTATAGGTACGTACAACTGTAGCCTGCTAGCAAACTTCCTTACTATCAAAGTTGCCGTAGAAATGCCTACCTAGTTGACAATATCTTTCACCGACTTCAATAAAGAAGGAGGTTCTCAATTTGGATGTTTATATATTTTTTTAATGTATGTTCGGGCATAACTCCGTCATATATAGACGAATTTGCAACATTCTTTTTTGTTCGAAAGGGGTTTATTACGAAATGGTCCCATTAAAATCTCATATAGATCTGATGATCAGTTTCGGAGACAGTCTGTCCGACAGACAACGGAACTCTTCAAAAAATTACTGCAAATCAACCGTTATTGCTGCTGTCGCATAAATATGCGTTGTTTACGCAATCACACAACATAACACCACGCCTGTACACTCGAGAGCATTCGTCACTAAAAAAAAAAACAAAAAATATAAAATTTTTAACAATTAAAACAATCGGCTTCAAAAAGATGCGTTAAAAGGTAAAAATACTTACTTATATCCAAAAATCTGATCTGAATTACAGTTTATAACACACTTTGCTTGTAACCAACTTCAAACTGTAATTCAGATCAGATTTTTGGAAATAAGTTATTATTTTTAAAATCGGCAAATCGGTCCAGCTTTTCTCGAGGTTTTGTGAGACTAACAAACTTCGATGGATTTTTCTTGCAGCCTAGTTGGCGGTTTAGTAGTGCGGCCGGCTGCTTTGCCCGCCCTGGACAAACATTAATGTGCATAAACATTTGTGTTTGTTTTGAGTCTGGGTGTCCGTTTGATATGTATGTATTTACAAAAAAAAGTAATATTTAGTTATGTATTTGTATCCGTTGTCTGGTATCCATAACAGAAGCTTTTCTTACTTTGGGACCAAACGGCGCTTTATGTAATGTCGAAAAATATTTATTTATATATATAAACTATGACCAATCGCAATGTTGTGCGAATACATGAAGAAATTTATTAAAAATTTATCGATAACTTATAAAATATGATTACTGTACAATAATCTAGTCAAGTAACACAACGCAACAATGTTAAATTTCACACCAACACAGCCGCCGCCATAAAAGACGAAAAGAAAAATTATACAGGGCGAATGGGCTGTTGCACAAAAATGCGTAGCCCGTTTGCGTGCATCGGTGCGTGTGCTTGGAGCCGGTGGACCTGAGGGAAGCTCATTAAGGTAAAAAGTAAAAAGGTGAATGCAAACGACGATTAATGGCGAATTACACGAAGGGGAGCGATAGCCGAGTTTGTGTCGACCACTCGCACTCACTCATAATTCACCACTTTTCCTTCGTTGCCTCATAATTAATTAAGGTTAACTTTACTTCATGCCTTAGAAGTGTAGTAGGTAATATTTCCCAATATCTTGCCCTAATTTATAACGATTTTGTGCGAGATATCGCAATTGTTAAGCCGATTACAATAGCACACAAAGCAAATTAAACTAAAAGGATGGGTAAAATTTTGTTATTTTACTAACGTAACACGTTATTCAATATTGTTATCTACGTAATAACATGACATAATAATCAGCTATTATTCAAACGGTCAGCTAATTAAAGAGGTTCCGGTCAGCTCTAAAATATATTATGTCAGCAAACAAAGTAGATTGAGCTGCTTCTACTGGTCAGCAAATAAATATATCTGCAGCAATATTACTAACAGAGAAGCAAATTTTAGCGAGCCGTAAAATTAATTTTCCCTTGATAAAGGCGTGATTCTGGCTGTCTATAAAAATACTTGCAACCTTACAACTCGTCGCTAAACGCTCCACGTTGCTTAAATTTGTTTATACTCGCACTGACCAATGATCCTGCTGACCAAATACATAATAATTTTGATGACCAAATATCTAGTTATTATCTCACTATCCCTGATTTAGTTGCTGATCAGATATTGCTTGTTGTTTTATTTTTATATATAATATATACATACATTTTTAGTTTATTTTTCTTGCTGAACGAATATTGAGAAATGACGTCCTTTGTTAACCTGGCATTATAATTAAATATATAATGATCAATACATTAAAAAATCTTTTCACTTACCAATACGGAAAAATCAAAAGTTTCATCCCCACTTTACTTGCTCAGTTTGAGAATCTCTCAAAAAAAAAAAAGGTTCAATATCTAAGTAGCTTATCTACTTTAAAAATGTAATGATAGACGAATCACGAGTATATATGTATTGTATTATTCACGGTATGGACTCATTGCTATGATTCAAAGAAAATTGTGTGATATTGTTTAATAGTTCAGACAACAAATGCTCAAAAAAGGTATAGAGGGAAATGCTTGGATGGAACACATCTGACTTAGTAACTTTGTTTGGATTAAGGAGGCCTCGCAATGGGACAATGGAATCGATTTTAAAAACGAGCAAAAAACTGCAGATATAAATTGACGAACCAACAGCTTTACCAATTGGCATATGACATAATTAAGGCGAGATGACTAGTAAATAAATTTCTTCAAGTACCTATAACCTTTACCTACACCCTAACCTAAAGTATTACCTTGTATACCTACCTGCACAACGTAGCAATTAAATATTTTGTAACTCTTTTGGAAATAAGAAAACAAAAGTGGTAAGAGTAAAAAATAAAGATAGTGAGTGAGGTACCTACAAGAGGGCAAAAAGTTATGGCGCGACCGCGTACCTTCCTGACTCTGGCTCGCGCCTGCAGCGCGCCGAATTTGCCCCAGCAAAGCGATGCGCCGATGACGCTCCCCTCCTTGCACTGCGATAACCTTGAAAATAGTTTTTACCGGCTTAAGGGTATTCACCCCGAACTCGGATTCCGGGACTCGGTGCACACTACTGGTTTCCTTTACTAGCACCAAAATTCCAATAAGAAAGTTATACGATTTTCAATTTATAGTGTAGTGTGGACGGTTCCTGCTTCTTAGTTGATAGATACGCGGACTGAGGCAGGCAAAGAATATTCTATGTGCTTACGTATAGTTTTTTTTGGGAAGTCGTGCGGAGTTGAGTTTGTGGATTCTGGGTCAGGTTTGGCGGGTTAAAAAATATTGGAAAAGGTTAGAGGTTTTTAAGATATCAGAATTTGAAAAGCTTTAGGAGCAGGTAGAATTTTGAGTTTCATGTACCTACGTTACGTATGTAAGTAGGTAGGTGGGTCAACTAGGTACGATATTTAAAATGGTGATGTTGTGTGGTAAGGATAAATTAGACTTGTTAGTAGGATAGTAGATACATATGTTTGTAGGTATATATAATGAAATTCACCCACAAAACAGCGTAAGAAAAAAAATGGGGTTTTGGTTGTGTGTGTGTGTGGTAGTAGAAGGTATACTACAATATTCTAGCGACAACATTCCACATCACAAAATTCATTTATTTGGACGGTACACGAGTATCTATCCGACTTAAAATCCAGCGCTAAATACCTAGGTATATTATGTGTTAGACCTGCTTTACAAGCTTTAGTCATGATCACATGACTGCCTGTTAATATCGGATTAGCTACGTGTTATAGGTACTTAGCCTAACCACACACTGCCTAATGTTTTTTTCTTAACACAGTGGGTATCAACAAGTGTCCAGTTCCGAGATCATTATGTAGACATAGACAGACATAAAGTAATGTAGGTCTGAATCATCTTAACACTACTTATCTGATTTTTACTGCTTTGAATTTGATTCCAGCTGTAAAAAGATAATAGATAGTAAATTTTATTATTCTTAGGTACATTCAGTGAGCCATCTAAAAGTCATGTCTGCTCAATTAAGTCAAGGCAAACCCAAATTCAATGCTTGGTTTTCTTTGGCAGCTGTCCGTGGCGGCAAAAAACTACTTTCTAAATTAACTCCTATCGACCGCGCGTTATTATCTATTGCACACGGTGTGTGCAGTGTGCACCCGCCTTTAATTTTGATCTAATCGGTTTGGGAGATTAGACATCATTGCTTACCTACTGTACGTTCTTGTTTATTTTTTATTCATAAATAACTTTTGAAACTGATGGAAATCCTGACTTTTATGGCAGTTCATTTCAAATAGTTACCTCCTTCCATCTAGATCATAACATGTTTGTCCACTGTCACAAAAAGGGAACAGTTTAAGACGATAATTAGGGGGCAGATCAATATATCATCAACTCATATCACAACAAGGTAAAATTTGCTTGCTTGTTTGTATATAGTAGGTAATATCGGCAACTACTAAACCAATTTATTCACTAAAAGAAAACTACACTATTCCAGAGTAATATGGGCAATATTTTAATTTAATCAAAATAAGTTTTTGATTTCAAATTTTAATATAATATGTAAACCACGTCAGAAGCAAAATATCACCATTCGTTTACGTTACGTAGCATTGAAGCGACTTACGTAGTATTTGTTTCCTCTATGGAGGTGACCTGCTTTTTGGTGTAGAGATAGTTGGAGGAACTGAGAAGGATATAGAACACTTTATGTCTCAAACCAGAGATCCCACGGCGCTATTTTTCATTGTCCTCCTTACGTTAGTTGTTACAGTACATGCAATTGACTTGACGTTATGTTCGTATATTATAATAATAATCGATGATTGATTGCTGTACAATATTCAAAGTAGGAAGGTGTAATTGCTATGAAAGTGTTATCTAATACAGCGTACCCTGATATATTATATATACATTATATAAATTTAAATTTAAATGCATATTACTAATTGGAACAGTGTAAATTATCATATTAGTATTAAAATAAGAATGAATGATTGGATTTTTATAAAATCATAACACAGGTGTCAGATTTATGAATATCATTCAAAAGAGATTGATAAATATGTCTAATTATATAATTATCATAAGGTGAATATGAGAGATGTGATAGAGTTTTATAGCTTACAATATAATTTATTGGTTAGGAAGTTATTGGTTCAAAATGATTTATAAACTATAATGAATAAATCATATGTTAAAAAAATACTTTATAATATTGACAATTCGGATTTTTATTGTTTTATTTTAATTTAAGGAACAATTTTGTCATTATGTCTTAGATAAAAGTTGTCAGGAGTCATGGCATATCGAGTCAACGATGCGGCGTAGCGGAGATAAGGAACTGTTTACACTGCTTGAGTCAATGGCCTCTTGAGCACAGGGAAAACCTTGCAGTCACCCACCATTGCCTTGAAACGTCTTCCGCAACCAAATAAAAGAGCCCTTGAGGCTTTTGACCCGCTATTATACTGTACGTGAATAATTATACATGTGACTAAATACGTTCGCTAACTAATTATTGGCATATAATAAATTGTTAACTATGCTTTGTTATTGATGTTACCCGTAAGTTTGCAAGATGATTATGATTCACGTGATTAGATTAATTTGTTGTTATAAATTATACTATCAAACTTAATAGGTTCTATTAGGAAAATAATTGATTTGTGTGTTCCTAGGTGTTTTCTTTTTTAACTTGCCATGTTGCTACATATTTATCGAATTAGTTATTTGTTTTTTTGTCGTCTTTTGATAGCAAAAACAACAAAAACCAAATTGCTTCTTTGGTCTTTTGTTGATAGTATCTACTTACTTACCTAATAATAATACTTATGAGAGCAATCAAATCATAACAAAAAAATATTTTACCTAACCTTACTCTAAATGGCGTTGCATATTCTAAATATAAAATGCTCGAGTTTAAAATAAAAGAAAACTTATTTACTTACTTAGTTTAGGAATAATTACAAAAATATTGAACTAAGTATACTCCACAATAGATAAACGACTGTGTTCTATTTCGCCCCTAGCGTCAGACTCGTAAATAAATTGAGCCTGCATTAGTGGCAATTGTGCACCATTGCCATCGGCCAAGTCGTGAAGCGGCGGGCGAGTGTACCTTCCTGTGCAACTGTACCTATCTGCTACAAAAGATTGTATGAATTAATTAAATACTAGACGATCCCCACGGTGTAACCTACGGAAAAACTATTCCTGTGGAAACTCTCGATAGGGATAAAAGAATTCTGTGTTTTTTCGGTCCTATCTTAGCTTAGCTATCTCTAAGCTAAAAATCAAATTAGTTACGCAACGTTTATAATGTTAGGAAAAGTCATTCCCAGAAAAAAAAAACCGTGGTTATAACCCTTGGTTAGGATAAGAAATAAACGGGTTGCACTCCGGGAGTATAGTATAGTATAGTAGTTGCAGTTGGATATAACATTTTAACATGTTTTATTCGCACTTTCATCTTTTCATCAACCCAATTTCCTCTTACTTTTTATTCATCCTATAGAGTTTAACATTTTTTCGGCCATCTTCCGGCTTCATCATCAGATCAGCTCTAGGGTACCATACTTTTGCACTGTCAACGAAGTTGTAGTATAAGTATACCAAATTTCAGTTCAATTGGAAACCGGAAAGTGGAGTGCAAGTAATATTAAACCTTAATAAATGAAATCCATACTAATATTATCTGTCTGTCTGTTACCTCTTCACGCTTAAACCGTTGTACTGATTAAGATGAAATTTGGCATGGAGATAGTTTAAGTCCCGAGAAAGGACA
Organism: Apoda limacodes; assembly: GCA_946406115.1. Classification (NCBI taxonomy): domain Eukaryota; kingdom Metazoa; phylum Arthropoda; class Insecta; order Lepidoptera; family Limacodidae; genus Apoda; species Apoda limacodes. Next base: position 17,726,207 of record OX291548.1, on the reverse strand, counting down.
TAGACTACTTGAAAACGTCAGGTAGGAGTCGATTCTTTTTTCATAGTTATAGATAGGTATATAAAGATAGTTTGAGTGTCGGGGAAGGACAAATGCTACTTAAAAACTTCAAGAGTGAGTCGGTTATTTTTCTATCAAAACATTTTATTACATCGATAACCGCATTTAGGGCGGGTGAAACCACGGACAAAAGCTAGTAATTAATAAAAACAAACGCATAGCTAATATAACGCCTTTCTTAGAGTTCCGTAGTAAGCAGAAACCCTTATACTTAGTTTCGGTATGTCTCACATTCTCAGTACTAGAAAGCTACAATTTGTATTTCAAATTAAATACGAAATAATTGGGTATACAAAGTGATAAAATAAAATCCTAAAAAAAATATTTCTTAAGGTACACGTAAAGTGGAATGATTTTTTTCTTGTCTCTCTTATGGTGTAAGGTATCGTTAAATAGGTCTTCAAAATCATTTTCATCCCTCACACCATTTATACTATCTAAAAAGTCTAGTAAATGTCGTCCCTAGGGCCGAAAAGTGAACAAAGAAAAATTTCTGTCACATTGGGCAAAGTCTGGTGAGCCAGCCATTCTTCGATTATTACTAAGTATTTATATATTTATTCTTAACTTGGTTGTAGATTTTTTGTGTGTGATGTTATTGAAGATACCTGGTCATACCATATATTATGGGGTTTAATACAACCGAAAAACCGTGTTTAAATTAATTTAGGCAGATCGTGACAAATTAAAAATAATTTAAATTAGAAATTTATTTTTATCAACTAGCAAAAAACTACAACTCAAGAATACTGGCTGCAATTATGGCGCTTAAAAAATATTGCACGTTTAAAAAAGGCGGGAAAGCATGATAAGTACACATTGTAAGGAAGTGGAAGCGATTTAACTATTATACCTTTTTTTTATACCGATAGGTGGCAAATAAGCTTGCGGTGCGCCTAATGGTAAGCGGTCACTGCAGCATATGGACGCGTGCAACACCTGGGGCTTCACTCGCACTTTGCAGACCCTTCAAATATCTAATAACTTCTTTCTTGAAGAACCCCATACTGTAATCCTCAGATAAAACCTTGGCTCTCATTCCACAAACTTACCGTTTGCGGGTGGAAGTTTCTCTGAAATCGCACTGTACGTGACCATTTAGTTTTTAAGGTGTGAGAATGAATTACCTACCGATGGTGAGCGGTGCGATAGTAGAAAGTAGCCGTGGGCATAATTTTAAACAATTCCTCAGAATACATCTTATTATACCCGCCCAGAGATGGCATTGCAGCACTTCTCCCTATGGGGCCGGACTTGCAACTTGTAAAGCAGCAACCCCTGCCCCAAGGTGAAGTACTGCTGCACGCTGTGCTCTTGGAGATGGTGAGGGGAGTGATCTGGAATTGTGCGACTCAGTAAATGACGTTTTCTTAGCGGTGAACATGCAGACTTGTGTATTTGTAGGAATGAATCGGTCTAAGTTTTCCCGTCTCCAGTCAGAGACCTTGAACAGAATGGTCTTGATTTGAGACACAAGTTCTCCGCGCTAAGGTTAGGTTAGGTTAGGTTAGGTTATGTTAGGTTAGGTTATGTTAGGTTAGGTTAGGTTAGGTTAGGTTAGGTTAGGTTAGGTTAGGTTAGGTTAGGTTAGGTTAGGTTAGGTTAGGTTAGGTTAGGTTAGGTTAGGTTAGGTTGGACCACTGCTCTGGAACCTGGGGTACAACTGGGTCCTGCGAGGCAACCTCCTACCTGGAATGGAGGTTGTCTGTTTCGCCGATGACACTCTAGTCGCGGCGAAAGCAAAAACAGTGGAGGAGGCGGTCCGCCTCGCATCGATCGGCACCACATTAGTTGTCAGGCGCATCCGCCTTCTCGGCCTGGAGGTGGCACTCGATAAAACGAAAGCCATAGCCTTCCAGGCCCCCCGTCGCAGAATCCCATCGGGGCTTCGTGTCCGAGTGGAGGGGTCCAAAATCCCGGTCGATGCTCAACTCAAATACCTCGGCCTGGTACTTGACCCCCGGTGGGACTTCGAGGTGCACTTTAAGCTCCTCGCTCCTCGATTGTGTGCCGCAGGAGCAGCACTCGGACGTCTCCTACCGAATGTTGGAGGACCGAATTCGGCGTGTCGTAGGCTGTACCACGGGATAATACGGTCGATGGCATTATACGGAGCCCCGATCTGGGCGGAGTGCCTCTCCCCCCGAACGAGAGCCCTACTACGTAGTCCGCAGAAGGTGATAGCGGCCCGGGCCGTGCGCACTTATCGCACGGTCAGCCACCGGGCCGCCTGCGTCTTGGCAGGTGTGACCCCTTGGGATGTCGATGCGCGCGTGCATTCGCATATGCATCGATACCGGGTCGCTAGAAGGAACCGGGGGGATATACCTGCACCTAGAGAGGTGCGAAGGGCTCGAACACTGGCCCAGAGCATAGCCCTGCGTAAGTGGAAGGAGGCACTCAATGTCCCAGCGGCCGGTCACTGGACGGTGGAGGCTATCCGTCCGGTATTGGAGGAGTGGGTTGGTCGCCGGCATGGCAGCTTGACATTCCGCCTGGTGCAGGTTTTGACTGGGCACGGCTGCTTCGGTCACTACCTGCACAAAGTGGCCAATCGGGAGGAAACGCCACAGTGTCATCACTGCCACGCTCCCGATGACACAGCTGAGCACACACTAGTGGAGTGCTTAGCCTGGCATGAGCAGCGCAGCCAGCTAATGGCTGCCATAGGCGGCGCAAACCTGTCGCTGCCAAGCATGGTTCGAGCCATGGTCGGTGGCGAGGCGGAATGGGAGGCTGTAGCCTCCTTCTGTGAGGACGTGATGTCGCAGAAGGAGGTCGCGGAGAGGGAACGCGAGCAAAATCCGCTCGCTCCCCCTCTCCGCCGTAGACGGGCGGGTAGAAGAAGGCGGGCCAATCTAGGTCCCGCCTAATGATTCTACCCAAGGTGACCGGAGTGCGTGACTGGCCTCACGTACGCCATTGGCAAGGTCGCAACCGTCTAGGAACTGTTTTAGTGTTTCCCTAAAACAGATTCCTCAGGTGGAGCTCAACGTCTCGAGTTGGGCAGCCCGGGAACGAGATGGTGAAATCGAACTACGCATCCCACCTCGTCCCAACAAAGGGCAGAAGCAGGAAACCGGAGAGTTTTAGTGGGTATTACCAGCTAGCTGGGTGAGTCCCACACAAAGGTCACAGTCTAGCCAGCCGTGAACAAGTTCGTAAATGAATTTCTCTCCGTCAAAAAAAAAAAAAAAGGTTAGGTTAGGTTAGTTTGGGGTACTTGCCAGGTAACCTCCTCGTGAGCCGGATTCTCGCCTGTCTCTTTGGGATACGTCCTGGGAGAACGGCGAGGCTGGCCGGTGTACCCTGGGCATTGGTTGAGTAATTTGTGCTCAATTGCTCACCAATGGCTTATAACCTGGAACGGAGGACCGCTCAAATGGGCCCAATCGTGGGCTCGTTCGGATGCGGAGGCCGCTTGCGGCTAGGTGGTGGACTGTGGAGGGAGGGGGGTGTCTGGGCTTCCGGCTGGTCTGGGTCATCCAGCTTGTCTGGGCTTCCTTCCTTCCTTTCACGGCCGAGGTGGGGCCGCGGTGGGAGAGTTGTGTCGGTGCTTCGTTGCCGCTCAGCCTGTCCACCGCGGCTTTGGCAGGGTCGCTCTGCAGTTTGCGACATGGTGGAGCGCGTTGGGATGAGTGAGTGCCAGAGTCAGACTGCCACTCATTCTACCCACTGCGATCGTGGTGGGGCCGCGGGGGAAGAGTTGTGTTGGTGTATCGTTGCCTCTCAGCCTGTCCACCGCGGCCACAGCGGTACTGCACCGTTAATGCAGCATGGTTGGTAGGAGAGGGCGGGCCTGTGTCGCTTTGGTCCTGCCTGATGATCCTACCATTGGCGGCCGGCGTGCGTGATTGGCCTCACGCACGCCATTGCACTATGATCGTCACGGTCTGACACTGCTCTAGCGTTTCCCCTAGAGCAGTACGGTGGAGCCCAACGTTCGAGCTGGGCAGCCCGGAGGCGAAGTGGTGAAATCTATAAGGACCCCACTTCGCCGCCACTAAGGGCTTAGTTGGAAACCGGAGAGTTTTAGTGGGTATTCCCAGCATTTGTTGGGTGAGTCCCACACGCGTCTGCAGTCTAGCCAACTGTGGATAGTCCGTAAATGGATTTCTCTTCGATAAAAAAAAAAAAAAAAAGGTTAGGTTAGGTTAGGGCCTATCTCAAAAACTAAACTTATTATGATTTGGAATTTAAGTATATTAAGTTAGTACCATATACATACTTTATTCAAGCAACAAATACTTAAAACACTAATTCATAACGTAGTTTGGAAGCTGTGGCTGAAACTAGCTTTGAAAATGGCCCACTGCGGTAAAATTAAATAGTTAAAATATACCTCCCGGTTTATGTTTCATAAAAAAAAATTGCAAAAAGTACCTAAATTCATAGGCACAATAAATAAATAAATATAAATATTTTTGGACATTACACACAGCGCCGTCTTGCCCCAAAGTAAGCAAAGCTTGTGTTATGGGTACCAGACAACGGATATAAATACATATATATTACTTTTTTTTTTTTTTTTGTAAAAACATACACATCATACATAAGTACACCCAGACTCAAGACAAACACAAAATGTTTAACACATAAATGTTTGTCCAGTGCGGGAATCGAACCCACACCCTCTGCACGGCAGTCCATCACACTACCAACTAGGCTACGAGGGAGTCAAAGTAGCTAAAGTCATACTTACTTGTAAATTTAGGTTCTATTTAAAAGTTTATTCAATTTGTTTACAACAATTTACTTCATAAACCCCTCACAAGATCGATCGATAAATCAATGGATATACTAGTAATAAAATTGCTTTTTAAATAAACGCTGCCAAATCTTTTGGCATAATATTTTTTACGCTATTAATTCCATAATGAAGTAACTTACCCAAGAAACAAAGTTGTTGAATTTATAACCGAAAGGAAAGAAAGGTTTAAGAGTGTAGACCACAGAGTGGAAGACAGTACACAGGTGGACAGCCGCCGTCGCAAAACCGCAAGGAGCCACTGGAAGAAGGCGACTTAAGACTGGCCGCAGTGGATACAAATGGTGGAGGCCTGTGTTCAGCAGTGGACCTTTATAGCTTAAGATAATGATGATTATAATGATCAAGGTCTGGATAACCTAAACTTAGGTACTAACCGGTAGCTCATATCTACATGCCTATTATATCTATACTAATTCAAATGATTTTTTTTTCCCTGCAAATACTGAACCGATTATAAAAATTCTTTCACCAATGGAAAACTATACTGCCCCTGAATTACATAGACTTTAAAATTTATTGACAAGAATATTTTTTTAGTTCGAAACATCAAAGTAAGTAAATCAAGTCATAAGGCGTACTGATTTTAGGCGTCTGAAAAAAATTCAAAGGAATATAAAATAGCTATCTAGATAAATTAAAAAAAATATAGTTAGATAAATCCTGATCCTACTTTATTTGTAACACTAACAAAGGTTTAGGATAGAGAAAAACAAAATCCGATCAAAAATTCCCACACGGCGGGAATAGGTATAATCGCAGGGTTCTACTATTATCTAATAATTTAAATATTCTCCAAAATTCATTTAATTTAAACATAAAATAGCCAAATTTCGACAGAAACGCGATAAAGTTAATAAACTTGGTGCAAAATATCTATCGTCACAGGTTTTGGTGATATTCAGCCCTTGCTGAGTTTCTTGCCGGTTCTTCTCAGTACAAGGTCTCCCGCCATGTAGACTTACGAACCGATGGCGTAGTGACATTCATAAGTGCTCAATTATTGTAGCCTAAACTGAATAAATTATATTAAATTTGAATTTGATTCGTTTCTAGACTTCGAGTCTAGCCATACTTAACACATTTTAAGTAGTCGTAAGAAATATCTCACGAACTAAATCAGTTTGCAGGTCATTGTATTGGGCGAGACTGAGTGTAATTACGGGTCGAAGAAATATTGATATATGTACATAGATTATTGAAAATACTGAGTACGTACTTTTGGTAGGTACCTACTTAGGTACTAGTTACTAGTTGTTCAATAAAAGGACAATAAATTTTTAATAACATTTAACTTTTTTCAGTAGAAAATCGAATATTTAGGTTTTTTAGAAAATTTTATAACTAACAAATAGGCATGTACTTATTATTGAAATAGAAAAAGGACTGGAACATCGTAGAAGGCTATGGTACCAACTTCATCGACAAAATGTTAATCTGTATATAAAACTATTTATATATAATATAAGTCTATATTTATATGAAATACTTAAGGTTAAATCTGTTAAAATTTGCCTTGTTAGCTAACAATGAAGTGTTCCCCGTTTTTGAAAAATCCCTTGCTAGGGGCGAAATAGTAGATGACACTTTGTATGAGAATCCGGTTAAATTATAAAAAATGGCATATACTGACTTAAACTTTCAGTTGCAAATAAATAATTATATAACTAAACATTTTTGGGAAATCATTACATAAGGGACGAAAGTTTAAATGGTCCCATCAAAAGGCGATTAAATTTACTCGAGTATAGGTATATAACAACGCGAAAAACCAACTAGAAAGAAATCAAGTTAGGTGCATGATGCCTTACTTAATTAAATTCTACAACTATAACAAAACAAATGAAACACGACAGAAAAACCGGTGCTAGTCTGACTTGAGAACAGAGGGTACCTTGCAATTGCAAAGCATGCACATGAATGCAGTCTCGGAATCTCATAGTTCTAGGTGAACATGAAGTATCCTATAGGTTTTTATTTATTTGCAAAGGTCAAAAGGTGCAAATTGCCTTAGTATTTGATATCGTTTTCAACTTGATACCTCCATGGTTTACGCGACATATTTACAAACGGGCAACAAACTGATCCAATAAATATACTGTCTTTTCCTTTTAAGGTCCGTGAATTAATGTAGTTTTAAACAGCCCCACTTCGTTGTCGCAGAGGTTCCATCTGAAGTTTTTTATTTGATCTGAGATGGAACCTAAAAATAAAAGATAGGTACACAATGCAAAACACTTGCAATAAAAGGTAGGCGAAGATAGATCACATCATGAATTTTATCTAAAGTTTATTTTTTGTATGGTCCCTACTGCGCCCACTGAACTTTGATAAAGAATTGCAACCAAAAAAACAACAAAAGCATCATAAGAGTAGAATCGCAGATTCACAATCCATTAACTTTTTTGTAGAAAAGTCCATTTTTTTCGGAATGTAGGATAACGGGACCGGCTAAATTATGGCGTGTAATCTATCGTTTTTGTTTTATAAGATAAAAAAGTGTTTCCCACAGTATTATTATCATTGACTAATGGGTAACTTCTGGGCACATTTGTGATTTATTTCTTTATTTTTATATGCTAAATCATCATATCGATTTCTGCCTGCCCGCAACCGGCTGCAGCACGCTTATGTAATGTGGTATGTATATTCCGTATTTATCAATTAAACATAATGAATTTCTGTATATAAGATAGGTTCATATACATATATTTAAAACTAACTATTGTTAGCGTCTCCGCCCACCCTAAATTTGGTTATCGCCGTGGGATTCCGAGGGCAACTCCTTGATTTTACTAAAGAAGTTTTCTATAGCAAGTTAAGAGTATAGCTGTAGCTTCAGTTCGTTCAATCTTCATAATCAAAGTGGAATCATGAAAATGGGAGATTTTTGGAACACACCCCGGAGAGGGGTCACAGACATAAGTGCTCTATACAAACGTTGCTGCCGTCGATGTTCTTAACCGATTCCCATAATCAAAATATATGGTTATAGGGACATTACAAATATTCACACAAAATTCGAAAAAAAAAATTGTGACAGCACTCCCATTTGTACACCCTAACCGTAACCAAAACTAAGGGAAAATCGTGAAAATATTCTAAGTCCGGTATTTTTCCCTTCAAAGGGGGTCTTTTAGTTTCTCAGACCATTTTTTTGCAAACTTTACATTGAATATTATGTAATGTACAATGCAGAAGGTATTTGGCCTTATGTTGAAAACTAAGATTAACGTGTTTCACCGTTTTTGATAAATCATTCCCTAGGGAACACAGGGAATTAAAATTCGTATGAAAATCCATAGAGCATCACGACATCCTGATGCGGATGAGAGCTGTGTTCCTCAATGGAGAAGAACGATAAGTATTTTTGTCGGTAAAACCATAAACAGTTAAAAGTTTTCTTTTTTTAAATGTCCACGCGGACAAATTCGCGGGAAAATGTTACTTATAAATATGACGTTTATAAATTTCAGTGGTTCGAGGATTTGGTGCACTGTTACTTCTCCTATTTTATTTTTTACTTTAAACTGTAGATAGGTACTCACCTAATAGTAAAAAAATAGATTTAAAGATCTACAGACTTAGTTCACGAGAAGCTGAAGGTCACGAAAGGCAACATTTTCCCCCAAGAACCTTATACCCAACTACTCCAGACATTATTACTATCAACCCAGACCTTTATCCCTGTCTGAAAAACGCAGAAAAATTAAATTATCAAGCGACAAAGATTTTTGAATATATTCAAGACATTACCAGTACCTATATTAAATTTGTATTTTATTTTTTTTCAAAAAATACTTGTTATTGTAGAGGGAGTTAGTTGTTAAAAAAGAGTAGTTACCAAACTTATTGTAATTACCCTTCTGAAGTTATGTAAAGACAAAAAAATAAATAAAACGCAAGCAAGGCACAGAGTAGAACAAAATTTGATAATACTTAAAACTCAATGGCATTGCTGTCTGCTGTGAGGTGAATTCTCTTAGTGCCTGAAAGAATTTTTTCTCAGAAATGAGTACCAGTGTAAAAACTTTTTTTCTTTCAGTAATAAAAACAATGTTTTAAACAACAATTAATTTTAAATAAATAAATATAGCTATAGACAATAATGCCTAAGAACATCTGATTTCAATAAATTTACCGGCTAAGGACGTAATGTTCTTTATGAGGCAGTCGTTTGTCCACTTTTGTCGCAGTAGATGGTAGGCTTTTTTTTATTCACATGTTTGTATTACAATAAAATAGCGATCGCTCGCTCCAAGTCGCTAAACATTAAAAGAATGTACAAGTCATAATGGCACCTGTGTCTGTGTATCCTGCTAGTCTAAATATGCGGCTCCGCCACCGCCGCTGCGCTACCCTTCTCAATAATATTATAAGGGGAACATCACACCAACTCGGTTTAAAACGTGTTTCTGGCTGGCGTGTTGATTGACTTGAAAGAGGAAGTTAGAACAGCAAGTATTAGATACCTCCTCAAATTTCAAAACAATTTGACCTAAAAAATATTCGTGAATTTTGTACATAATAACATACGCAGGTATGGTACTACGTAAGTAAGCTCGGGGACTTAATTCTGATTTGAAACGTCCTTGTTGTAGATATTAAACTATAAAGCTTAAACTAACTGTTCACTTTTCAATGATATCCGTTTGTTTAACTTACTAAATTTCTATGAATTTCATTACACAGATACAAGTTGGTTTTGTTCAGCAGAACTCTTTTATTGGTTTAAACAACAAATTTAATAGGGAACTATTACGATTAGGCAGTGGCTCAATAAGGCCGAGTCTTTTCCTTTCTTCAAACCATCACCATACTATGGATTGAGAAAAAGGTGGAAATATAACTTAGATGTGAAATAAAATGTGGAGCTGGCTTTATTTTTTACTCATTCTTGGGCCTTCTTGTACCAGCAGTGGTGTGAAAGTCACCATCTCTTATCAAGAAAAAGGTAAGGGAGAACAGCTATTGACTTTGTAACTGGATATTTAGTTTTACATACATATTCACTTACCTTGTCACTATGTAGGTAATAATTGACTCGTGTCCTTATTTCATACAGTTGGTCGTTGCATGGAAGAAATTGCAAACGACTTAGTATTTTATTTGTCGACAAGTCGCCTTCACTGAGTCAGTTTACTGACCTAAATACTTTCCTTACTCCACATCAATAATTTAGGTACCTAGAACCAACGAATGCAAAACAAATGTCATCCTTTGAATATTGGTTATTATTTTACACTATAGCTGACCTGGCAGACGTTGTTCTGCCCTTTTCGTTGCTGCCTTCCCCTGTCATTGCATACTTTTAGTTCGTTTTCGCTTCTGACTCTTTTCTGATTGCTCAGCTGTTGTTTGCTGCTTTACTGTGGATGAGTCGTAGCGTAATGTTAAATAGCCTATAACCTTTCCCAAGAATTAGGCTATCAAATGCAAAAAGAATTTTTCTAATCCGACTGGTAGTTCCAGAGATTAGAACGTTTAAACAAAAAAACCTACTCTGTAGCTTTATTATATTACAAGCTAACCTAGCAGACGTTGTTCTGCTTTGTCTGACAGGTAGTTCCAGTGATTAGCGCGTTCAAACAAAGAAACAAATTCTTCAGCTTTATTAGATAAAAATAATATATGTTACGAATGCCAAATAGTGTGTGACAAAAAAGTTTTTGTCACATACAGTTTCCAAATATTGTATTGAGCGTGAACCCGAGTTGGGTATCTGTGTATTGATCACGCGAATAAACTTTATTAGGAAAGTGGGATAAGCGATTTGTAAAAAAAACGTTACATTGTGAAAGGTCGCCCCTTGTCGCATTCTTACACAAAAACTGCATCGACCCCTCTCATTTGTATTTTTTACCTCTAATAAAAGTGCTAGAGCATCGTAGCAGGTAGATAACTTGCGAATCGAAATATTTAACTTTGTGTTTAGTATTATATAATCTGTATATAGTATTATATAATCTGTGACTTTGTATAGGCTCTGAAATCTGCTATAAATTCTTCATAACTTATTTATATCATTACTTCAGTTTGGTTTAGACTTGTAGATTAACGCAAAGATTAATAAATGGGATGTATTTAAACTAGCAACAATTAAATGTAGGTAATTTGAAAGCGTAAATAAATGGTATAAAAGGTTGGTGACTGTTGCCAATCATCTATAAAATAACGCAAAAAAAAATGTGATAGTATCATTGATATCATCTTCAAATTTACTTTCAAGAATATTTTTGATTACTGATATGTAGAATAACGTGTTTATCGGCTCTCGAGCTGTCAGTGCTAGCTATAGTTACCTATACTTACATTTGTATTACGTTATGACTATGAGCGTTAAGCTAAATTGAATCGATTATTTCAAAAACCAGTTATGCTACAATTTTTTTGGTTTTAAATAATTCGAAGAAAACTACCTAGCAACCTAAAACTTTTTTTAGAAAAATTATATTTTTTATGTAACTGTTTGATAAATATAAAACTTTTTGATATATCTATATCGACAAAAAATAAATAAAAATAAATTTGCACTTGACTGGTTTCTAAAACTAACAACCAGCACTCTTGTAAATTTTTTTTAAATATTCTAATTAAAAAGAAAAAAAAAATTAACTTTATTTGACATCGATACCTACATATTTGTTCTGCAATGACTATTCGTTATCATAAACTCACTCTACAGGGCATTCTGTTACGCTACCGTAGGAATCCCACGCCGATAACAAAATTTAGTGCTAGCGAACCCGCTGACTAGTTTTAAATATATATAACTTATAATTTAATAAGAGTTGGTCATAAATGCTGACTCAGGGGTCTAATACAGTAAGTAAGCATATCTACATATCTGCTAGGGGTATAACAGCCCCCCGCAGAAGACTAAAATTGTTTAAAATTGATTTTGACAGTCCTTTATTTGTACCCAAATCGTCTAAATCTAAATTTTGTAAAGAAATACGAGGCACATTCGAAATTATATGACTAATCTTATCTAGTTTGCAACATGAATCATTAATTAAATTAAAATCGGAATAAGCTATTTTGGTAGTAATATTTTTTACATTAAATTGGGGTATCAGTTTGGTACTTTTACAATAGGCCTTACAATTATTTGGTACAGTGAGTACACCTGTACCTAATATGTTAACCTCTAGAGGTTCAGAGTTTTCGCAATCTATAGATAATTTACTTAGTTGAGTTTGTATGTATATTTACCTATTGTTTGTTAATGAGTTCCAAATGTTCACGTTTCCGTAAATAAATCTGGTTTCACACTGTTTGGGGATATTTGTTATTACTTTTGTCATCATTTACTAGTGCTATAGGTATCTGAGTTTTTGGGATCGTGAGGTACTGGTACATTATGATACAAACTATATTCCTTAGGGGTGCTAAGGGGTATTTGCAGTACAACTACTGACCTGTTTGGGGTATAAAAACATTAACTTAGAAATACTTAATATAATGTATATAGAACTTAAGTCTAGGCTTACTGGCAATTCTACACCTGTGGACAGGTGTATGTAATTATCAGCAAGTTCTCTATAAAGTTGCATGGGTGTGAGCACTGACGGATGTAAAATGTTTTGTTTACTAAACAGCATGGTGTTTGTTATGACTTCTAATTGGAATGAGATTGTAAGTAGGCATGTCTCTAGGACACTAACTACAGAATCAATTTTTGATTTTAGGATTAAACTAACTAAAACTAAGTTCGTAGAAAACTCGTTGACAGCGTCGTTTAACCTAGCTTCATTAATTTTTATTTTTTGTAAATTTTTATTAAACTAGTAGCGCAAAGAGAAGGGTTCCAAAATATTATGGCATTCGAGGTCACCAAGGGCCTCGGGTTGTTTACATAAAAACCTAATTGTACCTAATATTGCGTTAATATTTATGAGATGCGTAATACAACATCAACATGCGATATGTCTCCGGGTGACACAATACTAAGGTAACCGCTTCTTATCTTCATTTTGCCTATGTGGTCAAAATAGATGCCGGGACTCGATGTGATAGGCTGGACATAGTCCAGGCTTGCCTTGACCATGGCACTAAAATATTTCCATAAAAAAAAACATTAATCTAAGTTACAAAAAAAAAAATATACTTTAATTTAAATGTGTGTTTATTAGTATGCAGAGTTTCGGGTTTATATTTAGTATTTTATTGTAATATATGTGTGTATATGTTATTAAAATCAAATATCAAAATGCAATAGACATTTACCAAAGGGATACTGGTAATCTCTATGTTAACTTTGTAAGATCATCTTACAATTAGGCTATGCTAATCTTACTAGGTAAGACAACTTAAGTTCGTCAAGTGTGAAGCGATTTTGTAAGTAAGGGTTCAGTAGTAAAATATATAAATTTTATGTTTGCATTTCGGCGGGTTTAACCTGATCCAAGTGATGTTTGACATGGCGTCTGTTGATAAGGAGTGATAAGGTGTTGTTCCCATGAACTTTGACTATTTTGTATGGCCCTTTCCAAATAGGTGAAAGGGCTTTTCTAAGGCGGAGGTGGTTTTTTAGATAAACGTAATCGCCTACCTTATAGGAAACGGGACGTGTGTGAGAGTCGTAATAATTTTTGGATCTCTTCTTTGAATTGTTTATATTTACCACGGCTGTAGCATGGGAGTGCTTTAGTTTATGTTGTAACATTTTAACATATTCGGAATATGTGGTGTCTAGGGATGAGTCAAAGATGGAATTAGGAATAAAGGGTTTGTGACCGGAAAGATGTTCGTATGGTGTAAAGTTAGTCGTGCTATGGACGTTAGTGTTGTAAGTCAACATGGCCGTATATACATATTTTGGCCAGTTTTCTTGGTTTTGGTTGACAAACGATTTTAAATATTCTTTGAGAGTCGAGTGACTACGTTCAAGTGCACCTTGGCTTTGAGGATAGTATGGAGAACACCACAACTGTTTAATTTTAAGAAATTCGCAAGTCTTTTTAAATACGTCAGCAGTACAATTGGTGCCTTGATCAGTCAGGATAGTTTGAGGAATCCCAAATAAGGAAATGAAATGAACTAAGCAGTCGGTTGTTTCTTCTGCTGAAACAGTACGTATGGGATAGGCTGCGGAGAATTTGGTTAGGTCATCTTGTAAAGTCACAATGTATTTGAGTTTAGCAGTGCCGGATTTGGGGAGAGGACCTACGATGTCAATTGCAAGGCGTTGGAAGGGCACTGATGAAGTTGTGGTAATCTGCATTGGTGCTTTGTTTATTCTTCTTAAAGCTTTGTTTTCTTGACATAAAGAACATTGTTTTACGTATGTTTCTATGTCACTAGGCATTCCTTTCCCATAGTATTTTTCTTGTATGCGTTTTAGCATTCTGACTGATCAAAGATGACCTGCGACTGGTCATGATTTTCGCGAAGGATCTTTTTTATTTCGCTGAGATTAGGATATAGTATGTTATTGTGATATATATTTACGTTTAAGTTGGAGTTGTGAAACAGGTAAGTGAGCATATTGTATATTTTTATAAAAGAATGTTTTTGGAAGGGGTTCTTAAAGTCCGCAATAGCAATGTCGGTTGTGTTTTCTGACAGTAGTAGTTTATTTCTAACAGTTTTTAAGGTCTTGTATATGTCTTGAACAATCGTCAAAGTGGTTTACTTTGGTAAATAGTAAATAAACGATTTTGTTATTTATCTCGAATCTTTTAAATGAATGTAGTTGTCTTTCAGTGTTTAGCAAGTCGTCAGGGTTTTGGAATTTTTCTAGGATTTCGGTTAAATAAGGGATGGATTCATCTAAATCAATTGAAGTAGTGATTAGGATTATTTTACAGTTGGTTTGCATGAGGTTTTCGTTATGTTCTTTCAGGTTGGTGTTAAACGTTTTATTTTTATCAAGCGTCGCTTTTAGGAAGTCTGCGTATTCGTCGTGGTTGAGCTCAGCGGTAAGGAGTAGGTCTTGTATTTCAGAAGTAGGAGGTATTTCTGGAAAATGATAAGGTAAGTCGTTTGTCTGGTTTTCAGTGTTAGTTATAGGGTTTTGGATGGGTAAGTCGCCGGAAATACTTGTTGTGGGATTATTATTAAGTAGTTCTAGAATTTCATCGTTTGAAAGGGTCAGTGGGTCGTCAGGAATTGGTATGTCTAGTGGACAAAAGTCAATATTTGGTTGGTCATCGAGTGGACTAAGGCTAAGGAACCGAGGTCTGTTAGTTGGTCGTCAGGATTTTGAGGATAAATAGGGTTGACTGGGAATCTGGAAAGGGCATCTGCAGCCGTATTTAATTTACCCTTATGATATACGATATAGAATTTTCGCCCATAGAGGTAGGGTCGAAAGGTTTTGCAACCAAATATTATGGCTAATAATTCTTTTTCAGTGGTGCTGTAGTTGCACTCACTTTTATTGAGAGTTCGTGAAGCGAAGGCTATGGGTCGGTCTGGTCCAATTTGGCCTTGGGATAAAATCGCGCCAACGGCGTAGTTTGATGAGTCACATGTGAGAATGAATGGTTGAGTGAAGTCGGGATAAATAAGTACTGGAGCCGAGGTTTGTTTATGTTTTAATTCAAAGCGACTTGTTGTGAATTTCCCCAAACGTCCCTCTTGAAAAATCTACATCTTTTTTCAAGAGGGACGTCAGAGGTTTGGAAATTTTCGAGTAATCAGGAATAAACCTGCGATAATAGGAAACGAGTCCGAGGAATGACTTGATGTCTTTGGGAGATTTAGGAGTTGGGAATTCAGTGACGGCATTGATTTTGTCGGGATTTAGTTTTACGCCCTCTTCGGTGATAATATGACCGAGATAGGCGACTTCACGCCTAAGAAGTCTTTCAAATATACAAGATAAGTTTTTATTATGTGATGGGAGCTCGTGAATATAGATGTCAATGAACGATGACATCTAAGTACATGAAACAGCGGATTCCTTGCAGGCCGTATAGAGCCGTGTTAATCAGTCTCTGGCATGTTGACGGTGCATTTTGAGGCCAAAGGGCATCCTAGCAAACTAAAATTGGCCCTGAGGAACTTGGGAAGAGGTTTTAGGCGCATCATCTTTTTTGATAGGGATTTGGTGAAAGCCAGAAGCGAGATCAAGAGTTTAGAAATATTTGCTGTCACCAAGTTGGTCGAGGATTTCGGAAATCTGGGGAATGGGATAGGTGTCACCAATCGTGATATCATTTAGTTTCCTATAGTCTATATGGACACGCCATTTTCGTTCTCCTGACGCGTCTAGTTTCTTTGGAATAATCCGAATTGGTGAGGACCATGGGGATACAGAGGGTTCTATGATACCTTGAGCTAGCATTTGGTCTAGTTGCTTTTTGATTTCACCTTTGTGGACTTCGGCGAAACGGTAGGATTTCACGTGAATAGGATTGTCGGTAGAGGTTTTGATGTCGTGTTGCATAAACGTAGTATGAGTCAGTTAGTCGTTTGGAAGATGAAAAATATCAGAGAATTCTGAACATATCTGGTACAGAGCGTCTGATTCTTCGTTGTTGAGGTGAGAAGTCCTTAATATAGTTAAAACTTCTTGTGTGCGCAAATAAGAGTCGTCAGTTCTGTAGTTTTGAGTATCATTGACATTGAAACAGTGTACGGGTTCAAGATCTTGTGTTTATTTGATAGGTGTAAGAGTAAGTTGAAGATTGGAACTTATGGTTATTGGGGATTCTAATAGATTTACAACAGAAATATTTATCCTATTGTTGGTTTTAACTCTGACTTAACAATTTGCAAATAGTAGATTTTCGGAGTGTTTTTGGTCAAGTATATAGCCTTCTTTTATTTCGGGATTCGAAACTGAATATTCTATTACTGTTTCCGATCTCGCTGGGATGACGTAAGTAGGTTCACAAAAGTTAAGTTTTAAGTTAGATGACCCGATTTTGAGAACGTCGTGAGTGTAGTCAATGTTGCAACCAAAAGTGTTGAGAAGGTCGTTTCCGATTATGCCATCATAAGGCAGATTGATGTTAATTATTACATGAAATTTGTGATGTATATGTTTGTGAGGGTTGGTACATGTAACGAGTTTCAGCTCGAAGTGTCCAAGAGTTTCAGTGCATTCTTTTACAGGGTCAATACCTTTCAATTTGATTGGCTCATTGGTTATTGAAGGACTTTTATTTATACATGATTGTTTTACCAGACTGACAGAGTATCCAGAGTCGACTAACAGTAATAACGGTGTATTCGATACTGAAGTGGATATCAAAATGTAAGGTAGTAGAGTTTTAGTAGGATTGCTAGTAATTCCGTAAACATCTGCATTAATTTTGTTTCTTAGATTAGTATTGACTTGAGAGTAAGTAGAATTTACTGAACTAGAAGATTTTATGAATTCGGAAGGATTAGAAGTGTTGAATTGGACGCGAAACCCATGTCGCGGAGCCGGTTTTATTTTGGTAACAATGTCAGTTTGGAATAATTTATCTTTGGATTCTTTTGGAAATCTAGTGTTAGCAATATGATGGTTTTGGTGCATGAGTTTAGGAACAGTGTTTGATTTAGAACAAGTGCCGGTTTTAGCAATCGGTTGTCCCGCACGGCACCGAAAAGGTCATCTATTAGTTTTTGGTTTCTTCATAAGATTCTTGTGTGTCATCGTGAGTTTCATAAGGTTCTTCTTGAGGCGGTGAATCATGAATCATATTTATACGTTGCGTATCTCGAGGCCTATACCCGGTAGGGGAGGCTTGGTTTGAGTTAGGAAAACGATTTTTAAAATTATTATTATATTCCCGTTTTCTGCAGTTTTCTATGGAGTGGCCAGGGAATTTACAATATCGACATACAATATCGTTTTTATTTTTTAGGTAATCATTATTTTTATAATTAAAACGTGCAGGTTGGATTGGGTTTACATAGGCTCCGTGTGGACTGTGTTTTCTACGGAAATTTTCTTGTTGGTTGAAGGAACGGCTGTGATAATCACCTTTGCTAGACTAAAATGCCGCTGTTTTCTTAATAGAGGCTGGTAAATTTTTTTCTTCTGATACAGCTATATTTATGGCATTGTTGGGGCTGGCGGGCTCGCGACACCTCACAATAGTTGCTAATGTAGGATTTAGGCCTGTGATAAATGTATGGAGGGCTAAGTCCTCCATGGCAGCGACTCGACCAGCCAGTTCTGGTTTCTTTTTTGTGGCAATCGATATATTAATTTCCGTTAATAATTTAGATAAACAAGTCTCAACTTTTAAAGCGAACTGGCTGACCGATTCATTATGTAGCTGTTTTCATTCTTGTAAATTTGAAAGTAGGTGAGTGTAGTGTTTACGCTCTCCAAATTGTGCTATTAAAAAATCCTCTAATTGACTCCAATCGTCAAAATCTTTGATTGCGCAAGCCGCTTGGGCTCTGCCTTCTAATTTGCTAAGAATAAGTTTAAGTAAAATAGTTTCCTGAGATGTGGATGCAAGATCAATTGCATTTGTACAGTTATTTAAAAAAGGATTTAGCAGATCTCGACTACCATCGAATGGTTTAATGAACTGGATAAGAATGTTCAAATCAACGTGACCAGATGAAGATGAGCCTCCTTCGTTTTTCGACATTATTATTTATTTATATTAAAATATGATTATTGCACTAATAAAGCAATTAAAATAAAACAAATTGTCTTACTGAACCCTTAAAGTAAATAAATCTAGACACATTAGACAATGACCAAAGACTCACAGGACGGAGAACGCATAGGCGTAAACGAAAAGGAGCATGCCGGCCGGTGCACGACGATAAGGTGTACCACGGTGCGGCTCGGTGAGATACAGTGATATATATCGAGTTGTAGAGATGTTAATCAGAATATGTAGTAATGTATGTTGAGTTGTTCTTCTTGAATATTAATGTTTCTTTGTTTATGTAGTCTACGGGGTATAGTTGGTATATTCAGGTTACAGTCACTTTTTCCACTTTTTCAGGATATAGCAGGTATATATTAATAGTTTATTTACAGAATACAGAATCACTTCACTTTTTCGGGAAATAGCAGGTATGTATTATTAATTTATTTTCAGGATACAGAGTCACTTCACTTTTTCAGGAAATAGTATTTATTTTTGTTCAGAGACGTACAGGGACCTTTTTAGATCCTTTTAGCTTAAAACTTGGTTTTTTAAAAAAGGATTTTTAAATAGAACTAGAAAAAAGGATTTTGAATAATTTTTAATTAAATAGTTTTTAATATTAATCGATAACAATTAATAATTTTGGATCCGTAGGCAGCCGCGACGGGAGATGGGACAAGACTGTCTTACTAAACTTATAATGTAATAGCAATAATGTAATGCTGACTCAGGGGTCTAATACAGTAAGTAAGCATATCTACATATGTGCTAGGGGTATAACAATTCAATATTCAAAATCGTCCCAACTGTTGGTACTCTAAATTCCATATCTCAAAAAGAAAAAAGGGACCCCTATAGGATCATATCGTTGTCCGTCTGTCTGTCTGTATGTCTGTCAAGAAGTCAGTTTCTCATGAACGCGTGAAATTAAATCAAACACTAAGGTCTACGGTCTGTTGAAGCTGTAAAAAATCAAGCTATAAGCGAGCCAACGCAATAAAAAATTACGGCCATTTTCGTCGCATATATTTTTATTTGGCATTGACAAATAAATCAAAACCTATGGGGTACTTCCCGTTGCCCTAGAATCATGAAAGACACAAAGCAAGGTCTTATATCACAAATATAAGAAAAAATCCGAAATTTGTTAATTTGGTGGCGGTCATGAACCTCCCCCCGTCAAAATCATCACCACAAACTTGAACAGATACCGGCACCGACGGCTGTCTACATAGCCTAAAATGTTTCATGACTTTTCTAATATTCTAGAGTTGGTACCTGGAAGGCCGTTTTTTTTTAACAACGCCATCTACTGTCAAGTAGCTAGTGTTGCTGTGTCGGTAAAAATAATAGTATTACTATTCGCCAATAGATGTCAGGAAGAGTCATATTTTTCAGTTTATCATTGCCTGAAAACGCGGATAAAACGACGTTTTTTAAAAATGTAACCTAGCTAGATCGTATAATCAGCGGATCAATTTTGCGGACTATGAGAAAGCCTTCGACTCCATCAAAACCTGGCCCGTACTAGATTCTCTGTAGAAATGTCGCATAGACTAGCGATATATTCAGATTCTGAGATAGCTTTATACTGCTGCTTGCTGACCGTCCAGTTACAAGATCATAAGACAAGCACCATTCATCTGCACTGAGGGAAGTGACAGGCAGGGTCGTCACATCAACAAAACTATTTACCATCGCACTGGAGGCTATCTTTAAAACAATGGACTGGACGACGCTGACGTGGCATATAAGTGTAAATCACAGACCTTATGTTCGCCGACGATATCAGCATTATGGTAGAGTCCCTAGAAGAACTGAACGGAATGTAACATACTATAGATAAATGCTCACGACAAACGGGCCTTGGCATGAATTTGGGCAAGACAAAAGTCATGTTCTACCAACATATCCAGTTTTTTCGTTTAACCGGAAAACCGGTTTGCATGCCCCTAAATTCAAGGGACTTGAGTCTACTATAGTAAAAAAAACAGTTTTTTCAGACAATAGATAGGAGTTAGCCTGCTGCACGTAAATTGAAAAGTAGCCTAGCCTATCAAGGACTAATGATGACTTGATTGAACATGATTTTTTAGCTGTTGCGATTGCTTTTGAGCTCTCTCTTACTGTTTTGTTGAAAAATCAATTTGGTATCCTGTTGTCAGTATCATACGATTTCCAAAGAAAAATTTGCGAACCGTTGCGCGTTAAAAAACAGATCCTAAGTTTTAATGTAATTTGTGATAGAAGTGTTAGTTCTGCTAATCTGTGCCCTGCTTGACTAGTGATTATTTACTCTATGGTGCCCTGTAGCCAAACAGCTGTTTTGCTTGATTTATAAGTAAGGTGGCAAAAGTTTCCATGAATAAATAATTATATTTTAATTCAGTTAGCTGTCAGCATTCAAACTATATTTGTGTTTAGGTACAGTACAATTAGTCTAATATTTATTCTCAAAATACATTCAGCCAAAAACATGAGTTATAGCAACAAGGTACCTTATTATTATAATTTTTTATTTATACCATTCAATTTACCTTGATAATGTACTAGATTTTTTTTACAGAACTTTCCAGAATTGAAAAATGATAGATTATTAAAAGCTGCCTATGGAAAAGAAGTAGATAAAGTTCCTGTATGGGTAATGCGACAAGCCGGTAGATACCTGCCGGAATTTCAAGGAGTTCGTGCTAAACACGACTTCTTTACAGTTTGTAAAACTCCAGAACTGGCATGTGAAGTCACACTTCAACCACTAAGAAGATATAAAGATTTAGATGCATCAATAATATTCAGTGATATTCTAGTTATACCGCAGGCTTTGGGCATGACAGTAGAAATGCATCCTGGTAAGGTATGTATGTGTGAGTTTATTTATGAGAAAAAACAGATGAATATTTATGCTTCTCTTACATATTTTGTAAGATATGGCTTAATTTGTGTGCATTGTCATTTGTTAAAGCCCTTTAAAATTTTATGCAAGATCTATATGTGAAAACTTTTTTATAGTTTTGTAAAACAAGCTTACCAAATTGTGATTTATTGAGGTTAAAACTTTAGACCAGCAGCTCAATTCCGTAAAATGGCAGCTAACAATTCTTGTTTGAAATCCATAGAAATAAGATATACATTGCGCATTTGAAATAATGTATGAAATTCATCAATTGTCGCGAAACCACAATGTATATCTTATTTCTCTCAAAAAAGGTTTGCAATCTTTTACGGAATCGACCCGCAGGTTACATACAATTATTTAAATGTGGAGTCCTAAAAATGTTTTTTATTTCAATTTTTACTGTGTTGACAGTTAGGGTGTTCCATCTGTCTACTTTTTAGTAGAAATTGTTAGCAGTTTGCATTTCATGCAAAATCTAATGTTGACTTTTAGCGTTTTGTCTGAGTAGTTTTGCTGCAAAATGTTACTACCAAAAACCCATGTTGGGATGTGGGAATGTTGCACTACTTTTTGTCAGCTGTCGAATGTGTAAGTGAATCCTTTAAGAAAGATACTTTTTTTTTTGCATTATGAAATAATGTATCTTTGTTATATATACAAAAACATCTAAATAAAATTTCAATCATATACACACATGGAACTGTCAGAAAATGATTTCAAACATGTTTCTTTTGGTCAATAATAGCGCCGCTGAAATGATCAGATGCGCTTAGACAGAACGAACGGGAAGTTGGTGCTATAATGAGGTTTTACTATTAAATTTCAACACGGCTCTGAAGGAACACCCTAAGTGATTTCATGTTAATTAAACAACTGTTAATGTTAGCTGAACCACTTTTTTTTAAATTTTCAATTGGTGCAGTTTATTCCAAATACAACTAGATTGTAGTATAAAAGGACAAAATAGGAAAAATTTTAGTCCTTTTGCAATAATTTAACTTTCTGTTAACTTTCAATGATAAAAGAAAATCAAGAGAAAATCTATTTGAGGTTTCAAAGAGAGTAAATTGTCAAAACTCTTCCTGTGCCTTCTGGCATTATTTTCTGGATGCACATATCAAATCTTCTATAGGTACTCCTGCCCCTGTCTTAGTGGTTTTGCTGACTGGGTGGTTAGTTTCTAAATTGTAAGTAATTTTGGAGATCATACTAGGTTAACAACCATTGGAATCAATTAAGTCAGATTTATTATATAGGTAGATAGCATCTAAAAACTTTTAGCTGAATTTTTTAGCACTTACCTTCTTATCTATAGTCCAAACATTAAAAATTATCTATTTCAGGGCCCAGTTTTTCCACACCCTCTTACCGATCCTGCTGAAATAAGTAATTTACAAGAAGAAGGAGCAGTTTCTAGGCTTCTGTATGTTGGTGAGGCTATCACACTGACAAGGCATAAAATTGAAGGGAAAGTACCATTGATTGGGTTTACAGGTGCACCTGTAAGTATATCATTATTATGTTGATATTGAACCCATAAACCTCTTAATTAGAATAAAATTTATCACTGCTTGTGTTTTTGTTGGCTTTTTGTCTTTGATTACTATTTATCTTTTGCAATAACTAATATAAATTATACTCACATTAAAAATTTATTGAAGTCAGTCAGCAGAACACATTTTTAAAAATTGGTAAAAAAACATTAATAATACATTCTAGTTATTGCTCACAACCCTTGAATCAAAAATCTGAGTAATTTCTAAAATTTCTTATTATGTTAGAACAAAAAAACTAAAAAATACCACATGATCTACATGAATAACAGCTAATGATAAGCAGTACAGATTGTTTAATTTCTAACTAAAATTAAATAAATAAATTATTAATGGGTGTGAGCCAAGTGACTATAGAAATCACCATTTTAGGACATTTGTCATGGCACCCACACATTCTTCCACTTTTCACAAAACAATTATGTTAATGTTCTGTTTCAGTTCACCTTAATGGGATATATGATTGAAGGGGGTGGTAGTCAGACAATGTCAAAAACAAAGGAATGGTTGGGAAAGAACAGCAAAGATGTTCACAAACTCCTGAGCCTACTAACGAGAGTTATAATAGATTACTTAGTGATGCAGGTAATAATATATAATACATTATGATACAAGTGAGCTAAGTTAGTCATTATGTGCGAGGCAGAATTTCAGCCTCAGCTGTAAGGCGGAGGTGTAATGGAGCCTACTGTGCCATAATAATGATCATAGCTTGCGAGTGCCATACAACATTTTTCAACACCCTTGCGCAGAAAAAATAAATTTAACATCACAACACATGTGTACACAAACATTTGTGAGTGTTCTTTTTTTGCCCAGCACTTGTTGAAGTAAATTTAATGTTTTATGATTAATGATTTTCCTTATTAATACCTGGCCAATTTATGAAATGCCTAAATAAAATTTAGGCAAATCAATTAACGGATCATATTTGTCGATTTGGCTGGCGTAACGCTTAGCTACTTCGAAATGTGGCTAGCAATGGGCTAGGTAGTAAGCTATATATTTGCTAAACTTGCTACCAGAGGCACAGGTGCATTGTTGACGCGATTATTTCTGGCATAAATGCTACCTAAGAGCTTGTCGCCTATGGTCCTCGTAATCCAACTATATCTGCGTTTTTTTTTTTTTTCTGAGATACGTGTATAGAACGCACGGTACTAACCAAATTGTCGAACGATATTACTTCAAATGGTCTGACTTAATTAGGAAAATCATAAAATGGCGCCATATCACGATCTGCCGAATTATATGATTGGCCGAGGATAGACATACGACGGGCCTGATTCTAGTGCTGATGGAGATAATTTTCAACTAGATACTTTTAATTGATTTACTCACACCTTACATTAAATAAAATTGTTCAGATGATATTACGAAATGAGGCTGGTTAAAACTACACCTCGCCGTGTTACACGGGCACTTTTTTTGTGACACCTCTATTTTTTAAAGGGTATGAACTATGACTCCCTATTTTGATGCTGAAAATCTTTACAGTACATTGCCACTAGCAATGTTAATATGGAGCACTTTTTTGTGGAAATCTATTTGCAAACAACTGCAATGCTATTTTGACATAATCTTTAGTTCAAACTAGTCGAGCTATTCATTGTTACTACACGCGAATTACAAGCTGGGTGTATATCAATTATAAATATCTCTAGTTCGGCATTATCTCTGATCAGCACGAGGATCCCGCCCCTTGTATGCAGGTGACACCAGAACAACCATTGCGGAAAATAGGGAAGACCTATGTCCAGCCCAGAGTAGACACCTACATGCTGCTGTAATGGTGAAAAAAGTTTAAAATGCTGTGACACCTTTATCTAACTAGTACAAGCATTTTTAGGTAGAAAGTGGGGCTCAGCTACTACAAGTCTTTGAATCTAGTGCAGACCATCTCACAAAGGAGCAATTTGCAGAAGTATCAGCTCCGTACTTAAAAGATATAAGAACCGGCGTCAAAAGTAAACTAGAAGAGAAAAAACTATCAGAAGTTCCTATGGTAAATAAATTTATTTAGTTTCTCATATAGTAGTGTGTTCGTTTTGTGATGAGGATCATTATTTTCGTTAATTTTGTCACCTGTCAACTGCTCGTTTTGCACCAAAAATTATGTTATTATTATTATTATTATTATTACTATTATACTTAATTGCATCAACATAAAAAAATTACAAACAAAACATATTTACAAATAGAGAAAAACAAAAGGCGGTAGTGATGTTATTTTAGTTCTTCAAGTAATGAGCAATAATAAGATTTTTAAATATTGCCTTCGATTTTGCTCTTTTTATTTCTAAAGGTAAAGCGTTCCATAATCTAACAGCCTTTACAGTAAAAGAATCATTAAAAAATTGTGAAGAATGCAAAGGAATTTTTAGCATCCAGCGTGTAGTCTCTCGAAGAGAAGTATTTCCGATAAAATTCAAACGTTTCTTTAAGTAGGTGTGTTTAGATTGAACAGGACGTTGCACAGAAGAAAGACAACATGAGCATCCCGGCGAAGTCAAATTGGGAGCCACGTGAGCTTTGATCTGAATTCGGAAATATGGTCGTACTTACGTAGACCAAATATGAGTCTTATGCAGGAGTTTTGAAGTCGCTCAATTTTATTAAGCTGCTCCTCGGTAAGGTCAATATAACTAGCATCAGCATAATCGAGAATAGGCAGAAGAAGAGATTTCGCAAGAGCAATTTTAGTGGGAATTGGTAAAAAATTGCGCAATCTGCCTAAAGATTTAGCTGAAGCAAATATTTTCTTGCTAACTTCCTTTATTTGCGAACCCCAAGATAGTGTTCGATCGATAAATATACCCAGGTTTTTAACTGTATCTTTGTAAGGGATAGAAACTCCGTTCACAGTTACTAATGGGAGTTCGTTCCAGTCAATCTTGGATATAAGTCTAGAACTGCCTACGATGATTGCTTGTGTTTTCGTAGGATTAACAATGAGGCCATTGGATTCACTCCATTTAACAATCTGATCAAGGTCTCGATTAATTATTGAGATAGCGTTTGTCAGTTCACTAATAGGAGTTTGTGTGTAAATCTGAAGATCGTCTGCATAGAGATGGTAGAGAGAAGATAATTGAGATGTTATAGAATTAATGAAAATAGCAAACAGGAGAGGAGACAAAACGTCACCTTGCGGAACACCAGCGGCTGTGTTGCACCAGTCAGATAGAGTATCATCGACTTTTATGCGCTGCCGGCGTCCACGCAAGTAACTATGAAACCAATCGATAACGATTGGAGAAATGTTAAGTGAACTAAGAATGAGTAGCAGAATGTCCAGATCCACGGTGTTAAAAGCGTTGCTAAAATCTAAGAGTGTCAGAGCCGTGACCTCTTTATTTTCCATGCCAAAACGTATATTGTCAGTTATTTTGACAAGTGTAGTAGTCGTACTATGACCGGGACGGAAACGAGATTGTAAGGGATTTAAAAGGTTGTTTCTTGTAAGAAAATGGGACAACTGTTGATATACAAGCCGTTCCAAAACTTTTGACAAGAAAGGAAGAATGAGTATAGGACGAAAATCAGAAAAGGATGATGGATTATATTTCTTTGGTAAGGGAATTACATTAGCATCCTTCCAGGATTTAGGAAAAACACCTGTGGAAATGGAATGATTCAGGATATTGGTAATGACAGGAGTTATAATATCAAGGATGGGAACGATCATATTACGACTAATGCAATCTTCACCGACAGCATTGGATAAAATGGCGAGTATGTTCTTCTTAACATCGCAATCAGAAAATCGATTAAGAAAAAAAGGAGGAAAGTCAGGAGTTGGCAATGAAGAATGTTAGTTACGTTTCAAAGTTAAACAGACGATAGGTGTCGGTGGCACAACTGGCGTTTGTAAAAAGTATCAAACGTGCAACTTTTAATCCTAAAATCCTAAAATGCACAGTGTGCATTAGCGAAACTTCACTCCCGAACACATCTATCGGCCCACCTTGTATTTTAAGTTTTGATTGTCCATAGCTGAAAAGAAATATTAGGATGTTAGGAAAAGTTTTTATACAGTTATAAAGCTGGCTCATTATGTCATTAAGAAAGAGAGTGCGTTTTGCTCAGTGCTGCATAGGTCCCGGTTGCTTTTGGCGGTGGTTCATGGATAATCTAGGAAGGAATATCCACAAAGCGAAAAACTAAGCTTGAGGTGGTTAGTGGGCTACGACAGACATAATTAGATAGTGACCAGTACATTCGCCAGTGCTTAGAACCTCACGTGATGCCATACGCTAAATTTGCTTGCTTGCCAGCCTTCATACGTCCACACTGTTGGGGCACGACCTCATAAGCGAGGGTGATTTGGACCATAGTCCACACTCGGGCCCAGTGCGGATTGTGGACGTCACATACGCTTTTTTTTTCTTGAAGTATGCAGGTTTTCTCACGATGTTTTCCTTTACCGAAAAGCCAGTGATGTGAATGAATAAATCAGTGTACTTGAGAAATTAAGAAAAGACTTATTGGTACACGCCGATCGCGGGGTTCGAACCTACGCCACTTGGGACGTAAAGTAAAATTTAAACCCCTCGGCCACTACGACTACGCTAAATATGTGTGCCCAAATATCATTTTTTTGCATGATAATGCAAGAGCACACACGGCCAGTATTGTCCAAGAATATGTTCGTGATGTGGCTTATCGTAATTATGGACTTAGTTAGCAAGAAGCCCAGACATGAATCTTATTGAACTGTAAGCCAGCCAGCTCCACAGACAACGCAGCAACTGAAAACAGCCATAGAAGAGGAATGGGATATGTTTTCACAGAATTTCATAGGGAAAATTATAAATTCTATGCCTAATCGCATAAAAGCTGTCGAAGATGCCTTTGGAGGCAACTCAAGTTACTGATAAACATTTTATTAAGAGAAAAAATTTGTTTTCTTCAAAAATCCAACACCTTCCAAAATCCTTCATCAAGGCAGATACTTGACTTTATTGCTGCAACTCTTTTTTTTTTCAGTATTCTGAATTCGATTTTTAAACAATATACGAAAAAGATGAGACAATATATGACAGCTTTATAACAGCATAAACATTTTTTACTAATCCTAACATTTATTTTTAGCTTTGGGCGATCAAAACACAAAGTGGGCCGATACATGTGCCTAGGAGTGTATATAGCTTGTATTATTTTCTTGGCTTTATCGTTAAGAATATGAAATAAATTATAAATTAGGAATATTAGATCGCAATTACTATCTATTTTGCGACCTGTAAGATGACAATGCTTTTATTACATACGAAATAATATTTATGTACCAGAACTGCGTTGTCATCACGTGTAGTGAAATCTGTGACATATTTTATTTCAAACTCCGACGCACTCAATATTACATGAAAAACTAACAGAAAAGAAAAGAAGCCCCTGGTTACTCCCCTTATAAGAACAAAAGACCGTGACGTTTTACCATAGTATAAAAAATAATACGCAGACTCTAGATCTCTCCACCTAAATACTAATAAATTCAATGTTTAAATCAACAAACCTTTAATTCAACAACTAGCATTTAACATCAAGAATGCATATTGGTTTTTTATATCAGTTACACCGTTTTTTACTACCACTGTATATTTTTAGTATGCTTCACTCGATAAACAGGTTTGTGTAAACTGGATCAGCTAGAGACAAATTAGTAAGACTATAAATGTATTCAAATATTGGGATCATGTATTTAAAATTTATAAAACTGTTCTATTAAATATAAACATTAATAAACTTACTTGTTAACTAACTGAATTATGAAAAACTAAAATTGATGCGTTTTTAGAAAATCATTTCTATAAGAATTCTAATACTTTTGTAGCAAATACAGACATAATGAATTAACTATACATATTTTTCTGTTCTACAGACAGTCTTTGCTAAAGGTGGAGGAAATTCCTTAGACGTTCAAGCTACATTAGGTTACGAGACCATTGGTTTAGACTGGACAGTAGATCCGATTGAAGCAAGAAAAATCGTCGGGGACAACATCACACTGCAAGGAAACCTTGATCCACAAGATTTGTATAAGTCACCAGTAAGTCTTTACTATAATTTTAAAAGACCTCTACAAACCCTATGGCATACGAGAAAAACAAATATTGGTATTACCTACCGATATACGTTGTTTTTGATCACAGCAAAATTTTGCTATTGATTTGGTTTTAGTAGTAAGTATCCTGAACTGTGGAAGGAGCTTACTGCTCTAGGTACACTGTTAGGATACCCTAAATAAAAACCTGACTTGTAGGAATTGAACCAAAGATTTTTTTTTACCTCGACCATATTTTTAATTTATCTACATTAGTTCTGGATTTATTATGCATTCTATTACATTAGACGGAAAAAATTAAATACTTTATCTTCACTACCGCAGACGAAACATTAGGTAATTCATTATTTGATAAATCCGACAACGTCCATGTGACAACATTATGGTAGTCGTGTGCGCTCGCCCCCCGTCTCGCCGGGCACCTTACCTCACAATTGCTCTGCCTAAATGACTTCGATGGCGTACATGATTAATAAAATGATTTTTTTGGCTTTGCAATTACTATCAAAGTTCTACCAACCAACATTTCCATAAGGCACTTTGCCCTATTTTCAATTTTTCAGTGCAATGCAAGTTAGGTTGTTGCATGTGATACTTGGAACTATTTTAAGTGGATAACTTATATTTAATTTCATTTTCGTGACGGTGTCCTTGTATTCGATTTCTAATTTTCAGTTCAATTCAATTACATTTGGTTAATTATCAATGCAGCACCTAATTGCCTGTTATAATAGCTTCAACACAATCGATTAATGCATTACATAAACGCAATTCAAAATTAGCTAATATCGACACGGGTCAAATGATTACACGAAGGTTTGTGTAGTTTTCGAGATATGGCTAAATTTCTATGTACTCATTTTAATTCCCTGTTTATTTTTCATCATTTTATTATTTCATAGATCTTATTCTGCAAAACCATTGCTTTTTTATTACAATAATTAGTTCCGCAGATCCAAACTAACAAAATGTCAATATCAGGAGTTTCCACAAAATTATAAAAACATTATCTGGAGAGTGTTTGCGGTACTTTATATTATTTATTTTTATATACATATTTTTAAACTGCATTGGTTAACATATAACATTAAAATTTATACTAACAGCTAGATAACTAGATAGTCCATGGATGCTACTACAAGTGAGTTTTTAAGCAAATACCTATAAACCTATTTGACGCTCACATTGACTTGGTATTCTAAAAGGCGCGTTTCATACTATCTCATGATGTGTCTGGGTGAATCTTGTGATATTTAGGGTCAGGGTGCCGAACCTTAAGCCAATTAAATAATGGCAAATACGTTGGACACATCATCCATTTCTTTTTAACAAACAAACAAAATGTTTAATATTTTTGCAGGAAGAAATCAAGAGGCTGACAATAGAAATGGTACGAAAATTTGGCAAACACCGGTACATAGCTAATTTAGGACATGGAATAACACCTCAAACTCCATTGGAGAGTATGACAGCTTTCACGGAAGCTGTCCATGAAGCGGTTTAATATGTAGTTTTTACTAAGGTGAATCCGAATCAGATTTTGCCCATATAAACTTCAGTGCACCAAATATCTAACAATAGGTAATATAAACATTTCGCCACTCCAAACACGTTTTCATCATATATCGCTATTTGCCATAGTCACAAAATTCATATACATTCGTTAAATACCAGTGAATTATCAAATAACCAGTTTTTGTTGGCCTCTGGTTATTTAATTATTCACTGGCATTTTATGGATAAATATCTTTTATGTGACAGTCCACAGCCGATAAATGACAATAACACCGTTTCAGTAGCGAAATGTTAATAGTATGTTTCGTACCGAGTACAACATCACGCTTTTTCTTACCCGAGGGAAGTAGCTAGTCCAAAGCTTTTATTCCGAGGGTAAAAAAAGCCATTTTGTACCTATAGTACGAAAGTTACTTTTTCTACTACTTAAAAGTCCTAAAAAAAATCAGTAGATATTAATTAGAATGAATGACCATGCGATGCGTCGCGGCATCATTTTTGCCGGCCTATCTTTTTCTTTTACGGCCGCGCTAAAAATATCACTGGCCACATCGAGTACGAAATGCAATTTTATTTTTCGTACCGACCTGGGAGTTATTTCGCACTGGGGTCTCAAAAAGTTCGATTTTTGATTGCAGGTAGTAGAAAAAATTTTTTATGTTCCGCAGTTTGTATGATTTTTTTATTTGGATTCACCGTAAGTAATTTAAGTGAAAATTTTCCTTAATGGTTTGAAAAAATCTCAAATTGTACATAAGTTCAAGTTTTCTGTTAATAAATGGTCTTGTTCGCACATACACTTTTCCGGACAACCGCTTGGATACAATATTACCGCTATATACATAATCTTATATTTGTACAGGTGACAGTATATCATTAAATTTATACTTTTTTGTTAATTTTGGTGTTATTTGACCTCCATGAAATAAAAACGGACAAGTGTGAGCCTACTCGCTTCCGGGGGTTTCCGTTTGTTTCTGTTAAAGACAAATATTTCAGAATGTCCCAACAAACACTATTTGCTGTAGTAAGCCTTACATATTTTTTTATTCAGAAATCTAATTTCAAAAAATTTAAAAAAAATTATCTGCAAAAAAATTGTTTTATTCAATTATTTTTTTGTTTTTTACGTGTAGTTTTTTTTTGCAATCTGACTTATAGTTTTTGAAATATGCGCGGACAAACACACATACACTTATTAAATTTGGCACACATGTATAGAGGCTGGTATAGACTCATGTACAGAAATGGGCAATTCTGACAATATTACATACATACGGATTAAATTTATAATCTTCTTTTTTGAAGTCGGTTAATAACAATAAAATTATTGAATAATCAACAATCTATCAAAGTATAGTAAGGCATTAATGCTATTGGTTCAGCAAAATAATTGTCCCAGGATCGTGGCTAGTCTTTGGTATCTGCCTAGCCCGACAGTAAACAGGCGTGATGTTATGTAAATACCTACATATAAAATTATTACTGTCGTGTCATTTCACGGATGTTTCGTGTTAACGCGATTCTTCAGTGCGGCGGGCAGAAATAGGCCACGAATTATACGTATATAATACTAGCTTTTGCCCGCGATTCCATCCGCCCTTAATTCGGTTATCGGTGTAGAATTTCAACGGTAACTCTTTAATTATAGAAAAAAAAACCGAATCACAGTTAATGTTTTTAAGTAGCCTATGACCTTTCCTGGGACTCAATTAGTATTGATTCTCAATTCTCATATTTCATTGATATATATACACTTTTATGACTCCGCCATCTTTTTATCGATTTTGATTACATTTTACATAAAAATCTCAAATAAACCACCACAAACATTTGCGTTCTAGACCCTTGACACCACCGGCTTTCACCACTAATGTAAAGGGTATTTTAATTATGCATAACACTCAACAAGTAGTGTCGTCACTAGGACCATCAATGAATATTTGCTGAATTTGAAGTAAAACTAGGAAAAACAAGCAGCATGAGGGGTTCCTCAAAAAGATTTGATTAGATTTTTAAAGGGTCGAGAACGCGGGAGTAATGCCCCTAGTCGTTCCAAAGACCACAACCAAAATCATGTATAATTTTAGAGACGTGAAAAATAATATTTATGAAAACAAGGCATACAAAATACCTACATAAGGTCGCACTGCGGGTGTCACGCTTAGCGACCTACCTGATGAGTAGCTTGAATAACACGATCGCTTCAGTGGAGGTGGCTTGTGTAGCTAGTAGCTTAGTGATTGACATTTGCTATAGATATTAAGTAGTGTAGCTAGGTGACAATTCTCGTTAATTTTGAACGAGTTGCCTGGCAACCACCTAGGCGGCCTAGGTATAAAAAAAACCATACCAAGTTTATTAACAATTTAATGAACTTAAATTAAGCATTCAACAAAATCATAGACTTCGAATTCTGACTTGTTGACGGCATGTCTTCATCGTGACTTCCTGCAGATTTCTTCACATACTGAAAAAAATAATTTTGCAGCTATAGACTTGTAAATATACTAACGAACAAATTCACGCCTCTTTCAACCAACATTTTACCTTTAAGTTTTATTAACTACTAATTAATAGATGGCGCTTCACCTTTCGTAAACTGTGGTTAAGATCAATTTCGGAATAAAAAATATCTTATATGTTGACCCGGAATATAAGCAATCAAAAAAAGTAGGTTACCTACACTACACCTATACCTTAGAGAATCTGCAATGGGTTGAGAAATCACGGCTTGATGACTTACACTAAATTACTTAGTATCATACTAACTAGTTCTACGCGATAACGTACTAGTTCAGCTGAGCAGCGTTCGGGAAACTGTGCGCAACATCTTGTCCAAAATACCTCAGTGCCTATGTAAAAAATCCTACAACCGATGTGTACAGAAACGTGGTCTTCTGTAATTAGCTATTCTTGGTGTTTCTTTGTGCGATATAGTCCGGAACGAGGGAATTTGCTGAAGAACTAAAGTTACCAAGATAGCTCAGACCGTAAGCAAGCATAAATGGCGATAGGCAGGCCACATCGCTCGTCGAGAACGAAAGATTCTTAAGTGGCGGCCACGGATCGGAAGACGCAGCGTGAGACAGTTGGGCAGACGACTTGGCTGCAGCCGCAGTGAGCCGGTGGGCGCAGGTGGCTCAGGACTGACCGTTGTGGAGAACATATGGGGGAGGCCTACGTTTAACAGTGGACGTCCTCTATCACATCTGCACCAGTGTTTTAAAGGTCTAAGAACACGCTGTCAAGTCCACTGTAATCATTTTCATTCGTAGTATTTAATAAAATACATCCTCGTAGTATGTTATTTAAAAAAAAAACAAAATATACGCGGGCTCGTGCGTATATAGGACAATTTTCCCGCCATTGCTTGATTTCGTTTTTCTGTTTGGTCCTTACTACTATATAATCATTGAATAAGGTCTATAAAATGAGCTATACTGATACAAGCCATTGTAAGTGTTATCACTCCACTTCTACAGCATAAACGAACATTGCCAACGAGGTATCACCAAAATCAATCCAGTAAATAATTTAAAAAAAATCTGTTTTCTTATATATTTAAGTACGTATCTTCATGACGTGGTTATAGATAAAGTTGTGTATGCAACTGTTCATAATTAGGCATAAAAATACTTCTGTGATATTATTATGGAACTCGCCTACACTCATGTTTAAATACCCCTCATTATACGAAAGTTGCAGAAATAACTATTACGCGTGTTGAGCGCAAACAAAATCCTCTACAGTTTTATTATACGTATAGAATAGATATTTTTTTGTATTTAAGAATTGTACCAATGCCTTTTTTGCGTGGCCCTTTATTCATAAATTAAAATGTCTATATAATATTTGTTTAAACGCTTTTTTTCAGAGAACACAACGATAAAATCCTATTTTCGATATGACAACACTATGGCGGAAGCAGTCTAACATTCAAAAAATAGTTTACTTTTTCATAATGGATGACCAAAAATTTTGTTGGCAGCGAATTTGTCATCCGAAATAATCATTTTGAAAAACGAATTTACAATGCCTGAATGCATATCTTAAATCCTTTTTCATGTTATTAACGAAATAAAGGTATATTTAAATAATTGGGAGTACCCTTACTACCCTAGGCCCTTCATAATTTACCGCCATAATTTTAGTTATGTCGCGTAGGATTTTGTTACTATATGTGTAATATAGTTTGTTACCATTTTATGGCTGCGCCGGTACATTTTTATATATATAGATGCTACATTTAAGGCCATATACTGCCTACAAGCACCGCCTATTCCGTTTCGTACAAATACGTATTTTAAAAATAAAAAATTAAAAACTATATGCTTGCCCATCAGAATGCGAGGCAGACTCTAGACCTCCACAGACCTAGCTAGCCACTTAAAAAACATGCCCGATAGGTAACTGACCTGTGGATTAACTTGTATCTGTTCGTCCATTTCTTGTATATACTGATGTAACTTAGTACATGCCGCCATTTGCTGTTCCAATACGGACAAGGTATCAGGCGAAGCGTATTTCTCAGGACTGTCTAGAAATACGACCATTCCATCTTTTTGATTTATCATTGCGTATATTTCGCACTCTTCAATCTAAAAAAAACAATCATCAATTAAAAATAACCACTTACAAGCAACTTCAAAAACGTAATTCAAATACTTGCCATATTTAGAATATAAGATTCGGCTTGTGCGGGGCCGGATAGTTGCACGCGAGACGCCACATCACTAAGAGATAGAGTCAAGAAGGTTTTTGTAAGCCGCTGAATTTTCTTTTTGTACATTGAGTTTAAAACCTGAAAAATAAAACCGTATTAAGTACTATTGTTAGTAACTTAGAAAACGAATTAACATACTCGTATTATGTTTGGAGACATGGTCAAAATTCACAGAAAGTACACACGTTTTCCCAAAAGCTGTATATTTAAGGTATAACACTGTATACTTTCGATAATTATGTTTTGACGTTTGTCAGTCAGGGCTTGAACTATGTATATCTCAAAGAACACCGTAATTAAATTTCATTTTAATCTACTATGCGGATTCTGAGAAATTCTTGTCAAAAAATTGTAATTCTGTAATCTGTAGTTTTCCAATTATTCTAAAAACAAAAACAATTCACTTTGTTACACCCATTTCGCTATAGGATTTTTATTTGTACGTCGTCATTATAATCTGTGATCTTCTAAATATATTGATAGGATTTTTTAGCCTTATGGCTTTTCGGGGTGAGAACATCCCATTCACCTATTTAAAGCTGCATAACAGCTACATATTAAAAAATAAAAATGGTTTGAATAACACTGCTATCATGACAGTATTCATTTGTTCATGGTAAATAAATAACTAAATATTTTTGGACATTACATACAGTGCCGTCTGGCCCCAAAGTAAGCAAAGCTTGTGTTATGGATACCAGACAACGGATACAAATACATATATATATATATATATATAATGATTTGCAAAAAAATCTAGTCTTTTTTTTTTGCCTGCGTTTTTGAGAAAAGCATTACATAAGTCTCTACCGTGAGGCCATTGCTGGATTCGTATTATTTACGGCCTTACCTTTGGTTCAGCCTTTAAACTCAACTCATCCAGCAAAGGCTGTTACACTGTTTGAGTAAATGCCCAAATAATATTTTGTTCCAAGAAACCATCGTCCAAATTTCCAAATAACAGTGCATTGTTTACAAGCAAGCTTAAAGCTAAACGTTAGTAATAGTTATACAATCTCATCCCTCGCAGCCTAGTTGGTAGTGTGACCGGCTGCTGTGCGGAGGTTGTGGACTCGATACCCGCTCTGGACAAACATTTATGTTTGTCGTGAGTCTGGGTGTATTTATGATACATAAATTTGGACGATGGTTTCTTGGAACAAAATATTATTTAACAAAAAGACTAGAATTTTTTTCAAATCATAAGACATTATGCTTATGACAGGCAAAGCAAGGTAAATAGTAGGTATACGATTCTGTGCGGGTTTTTTTATTTATTAGCAATCTAGCATCGATTTCATTCCTGTGTTCCTTTTTTGAATATTATTTAAACTTTTACTAGCGTTTTTGAGCAAAGACAATTTTGAGTACATTTTTTATCTTGGGAGGAAAGGTAGATCTTACTTCCCTCAAAGACCATGTTTAGGCCAAACAAAGTAATGTTATCTTAAAGAATTTAAGCATAATACCTGATTGACTAATCCCATGTTATTGTCTCTTACAAACGTTTCACGGTGTTTAACAGCTGCGTGTTGAGAACTGGCTAATTCATGATACGCTACTGACAACGGTTTGAGAAAACGGAATACAACTTGTGACGTGTATTTAGGAAGAGGTAATATCTGGAAAAATATTACAAATGACATGAAAATTGCTACACGCCAATCATACTACAAACCTAGAAGGCGGCGCTAGATTTTAATTCCATCCCACTTATATAATGTATAAGTTTTGATATTTCTTACTTAATCACGATTCAACCACTGGATATGAAACTTGACACACATATAGGTTAGGTCCTGGAATAGGAAAATTCAAAAGTTCCTGCGGGAATAACTATAACGTTCAATACCTAATCCTCCCGCAACAGAGCATCCAATTGAGCTGAAATTTTGCAGAGATAGTTGAAGATATGGAGAAGGACGAACAACATTGTGAACCGGAGTTTGGGTGGAAGTTTTCAAAAAATAATATTTCATAACTTTGACGATTCAAAAGTGATTGTAAAATCCTAATTAAAACATTTTGACTTTGACTTTGGATAAAGGCTACTTTTTCTCAAGGAAAATTCAAAAGTTCCTGCGGGAGGAATTATAACCGCATTCCACTTAAACGAACAACAGCTGCAACTATAGCTTGCTATAACAAACTTCTTTAGCATTATCAAAGAGTTGCTGTAAGAATTCCACGCCGATAACCAAATTTGTTACCAACCATATCAAGCTTTTATAAGCTAATTAAACTTTACTAATTTATGTTACTAATAATTTAAAGGTTTTATTTAATTCGTTAGGTTACTTTTTAGATCAATTCAAAACATAGTTTTTGAACTGATACGTTTTCACGAGAATAGTGGATCACACCATTTAATAACTAAGGTAGTTAGTTTAATTACTCTAAAGAAGAGTAATCAACCACTTTACATTAATTGTATTAATTGTACACTACCTTTGGTATGTGTAAAACTTTTTTACCAAATTATATTCTTACTTTTCCATGTAGAATGAGTGATACTAAAATGTACTTTTTGTAAGCTTCTAACATTATATGAGACACGACTGTAGCGGGCACAGTTGTAACTACTTCAAAAAAGTACAATCCTCTATCATAATTTTTCATGGCAGTATAAATCATTCCTCCGTAATAATAGTAGAGCAAAAAATACTTCGAATCATTATTGCCACCAATCTGAAATTAAAGTTAACTACATATAATTATGTAACGATATTAACAAATTATTATAAATATATTAAGATGGATATACCATTTCTCATTTAATTTATAGCAAAATTATTTTTACTTTTGCATTTACAGTAACATAAGTTATGTAACAGTCACAATACAGAAGGACCACTACATACAAAGCGCACTCTCCCTTTGCTTTTCAAGGGAATATACAGAGAGTGGGTCACGCATGACCGCCGCGTTACCGTGACATGCGTCGGCTGGTACTTACAATAGAATACATGTTGAGTAGACTTTCTGTACCTATTAATGTTTGCTCGTAGGCAGACACTTAAGGTTCTATTTCAGGGTCTATATCTCTTTCAACAGAAGTATGGACAAAATCACTAACTAAAAAGCAATAATTGTTACGAAATGTATAAACGGCAGACTTACTGTATTTTATAGAACCCTATATTTTCTTAATTTGCTTTCTTGTACCTGCCGTACACGAAATGGGGCAAAATCGCGTTGGAACCTTGTGTTCTTATACAGTCACACAGGTGTGAAAAATTTTACGTAAAATATTTTGAAAGAATTTAGTATTTTAATTGAAAAAATACAACGGCAGACACTAGGCCGGTTCCAAGGTCACAGCAGATAGTTTTGATTTGTCAGAAAAAAAACCTAATTTTTTTTATAAAATCAATAATAATATGTACGCTATAATCAAAACAGCAGACATTTTTACCGGTTCTAACATCCCGGCAGACAAGCGATAGTTACGTCCGGTGCAAGTCAAAACAGAAAAAAAAAATGTTCTGACAATCTATTTTTGGCCTATAATTAAAATGTTAGGAAAACTTCATTGATTGATATTCTTATTATTTTCACTCACTCGTATGGAACAAACTACTCGTTCTTTACTACTCTATTCCATCAACAAAGTTCTATAAAATACAGTTAGTCTGCCGGACCAAAACAAAGTAAGTGACTTATCGACATTAGCTCTGCAGTAACAGCAACGACCAAACTCTCTTTATACTCAAGCCCTAATTTGCATTCATCTCTGTTGATTATTTACATAATGTGTGCAGACGAATTTCTTATGGCTGCATTTCACGCTCACCAAGTTAAGGCGAGTGCAGGCAAGTGGGAAGACCATCGGATGGGGTCACTCGTGTTAGCTCGCCTTCGTATGCGCTCGCTCTTGTGTCGGTAAAATGTAGCGCGTTGAGCATGAGTTTAGAGAGTGCAGATGCTAATAAAATTTAGTTTATTTTTTATTATATTGACATTGCTAACCATGGAAGAAGAATCTCATGGTCCTACAAGACTCTTGTCATTTTTTAAATGTAACCGCGCACAGAGTTTTTGCAGAAGTGATTTCTTTCAAATTAACCTTCAGATTTGGAGTTTAGTGGCAACTGAGCAAATCGATCGTTATGCGGGTTCATTACCATTCCATGGACATTAAGTGGCTTAATATTGCTTGACACCTCTTCTTTTTACTAGCTAAGCTACTCTTCTTGCCTAGCCAAATTTGGTAAGATCCTACTCGAGCCACTTCGGATACTCGGTCTAATGCAGAATGTACGATAATACTTTCTCAAAACTGATAATGTAGAGTAGTATATATTTCGTACCGAGTTATCATTCTGACAGAGGGCGCCGCACTGTCAGAATAATACTAATCAGACGGAGTACGAAATGAAATTTCAACCAATAATATCGCACCGGGGTCTAGAAAGTTCGATTTTCGAAACTAATTTCGAGTATGTAATGGAACTTTTTTATTGAAGGCAGGAAGGAAGGAAGGAAGAATAATTTAATTTTATACCTCGGATCCAATGCCAGTAACATCTGTATCCAAAAACTGTAGAGCAGGTTTCATACATTTCGAAAGTAGGCATAACTGACAAAGGTCTGCATGAATAGACGTCAATTGTGAGTCAAATAGCTGAATTTTTCTAATAGCTTTTTTTATAATCTCTATTCCTCTGATTGGCTGTTTGATTTCAATAAGATGATTCGTTAGTAAATGACACAGTTCAGCATCTGCAAAAGTGTGATGAAAAAATAAAATAAATATTTCCTGGACATTACACACAACGCCATCTGGTCCCAAACAAAACAAAGCTTGCAATATGAATACCAGACAACAGCTACTAATACTTCTATACTTTTTGTTAATACATACTTATAATAGGGACATAGAAAAAAAAGTCAAAAGTCAAAAAGTCAATATTTCTTATTCAAATTAGGAATTTACAAACACCTTTGTATCGTCAAAGTTATGAAATACTATTTTTTCAAATCCGGTTCACAATGTTGTTGATTTCTATTGAGAAGAATCCGGCAAGAAACTCGATAGTTACTCTATTAAAACATCATAAAAACTAAAAATACAATATTGTACAATGTTTTAAATAAAAAATTTAAGCCGTACAATTTTATATTAATTTGGTTTACCTATGCATCCTTTAATTGAGCATCTTCAGTCTAATGGTTTTTTATCATTTACATAGTCTGAAATATTGTAGTATGTTTTTTTACAAAGTAGTTGTTTGATAAAAGATTTAAATTTACTTATTGATAGCTTTTGAATATTATTGGGAACTTTGTTGTAAAATTGTATCATGCATAACAACTAAACTCGGGTCATACACAAATGTTTATCTTGTGAAGTGATTGAACCCGCGCCCCTCAGATCCGCAGGTAGTACTACCTACAAATTCGAGCTACGGAACCGCTGCAAGCATTTCACTCTTACTGTAATTTTTTTTTAGTCTTATATAAAACCGAGGGCTGTGACTATTTTTGAATCTTAATCTGTTGACACCTTTTTTTTAACCGTTTAGACTACATGTTGCACTTATTTATACATGCAGAGATACCTACTCCCATGCATACATATTACCCTCTTCCTGGAGCAGTAGGGTTTAATTATGTATATGTCGCAAGCAAATCGTATAATCCGCCGTTTCATAATATGTAACACATCGTAAAGTATGAAATAGAAATTATCATATAACTGAACAGATTATTATATGAAGCTTGCCTGGAACGCTCCGCTCGCTCCGCATCTACATTTACAAAAGAGAAACTGAACCTAACATACATGACTTATACAGTGCTATTTCTGTTCCTATCGTTTCCATATTTTACGATTTGTCTAGGCATATTATGAAACGGTGGATTATACGATTTGCCTGCGACATTTATAATTTCAATAAAATGTGGATTTATTTTAATTTGTATAACGTTTTCCTAAATTATTAATTACTGTACAGTAGTAGTAAAATACAATTTTATTTACATCCTAGTTATATTATAAATGTGAAAGTTTGTATGTTTGGATGGATGTTTGTTACTCAATCACGCTTTAACCGCTGGACGGATCGGATTGAACTTGGCATACATATAGGTTAGGTCCTGGAATAGCATAAAGGCTACTTTTTATGCCTAAAAATTCAAAAGTTCCTGCAGGAATAACTATAACAGAGTTAAACGAACTATTGCTGCAGCTATAGCATGCTATAGCAATTCATTGGTATAACTAATTAATTAATTAATTAATTGGAGTTAATTAAGGAGTTGCACGCCGGTAGCCGAATTTAGGAAGGGCGGAGCCGCTGGAAAACTCTAGTAATAAATATAACAGAATAAAAAAGACATAATTAAATATGACGCCTTATTAGTGCGTCGTCAATCTATGTTTACAAACAAATGTGACAATTGTCAAATACATAATTGGCAATCTATATTACATACATATATCTAATACCTTTAATGAGCAATTCTTGTATATATATAATCTGAATCTTGGAAACGGCTCCAACGATTTTCATGAAATTTAGTATGAAGTTATTTAGTGTTTTCAGGCTAAATAAAAGATAAACTGAAAAATATGACTCTTCCTGATCTCTAGTGGCGAGTAGTAATACTATTATTTTTACCGACACGGCAACACTTAACCTACTTGTAGATGGCGTTGTTAAAAAAAACGAAAAAGAACGCCAAGGAACAGTACCAAAAGAGGATTGTACATGTTTTGTATATAATTTGGTTTTTAAGAGTAGGGAGTGTGGTTTTGTGGTAAGCATTGGCTGGTTGCTGAAGAAGTGTTTTAGTTTCAATAAACTAAGTTTTTTATTTTTAAGACAGCCATAGAAGTAAGTAATAATAATAATATACTTTATTGCGCATATAGAAAACAAAACAATTAAACAATAAAAGTAATAACAAATTGGCGGTCTTATCGCTAATGAGCGCTCTCTTCCAGACAACCTTTGGGTAGAGGAGACTTTATAAAATTATTGAGTAGAATGTGCTAACTGAAACTTTACAATATAAGTATACATTTATAGCAATAGCTTAATTTATATACATATGAATAATAAATAATACTAATACGTACAAAAAATAAATATACATATATATATCAAATACATAACAAAAAATAAAAATAAATACACAAACTACATACATCTTAAATAATATAGATGAATAAACAGTGTTGATGAGACAGCTTAAATTTTTAAGTAATGTGTGATTACGAGATTTTTAAATATTCTTAAAGTTTGAGCTTTTTTGACATCAAAGGGTAAACTATTCCATAGCCTTATGGCTGTGACAGTGAATGAGTCATTATATGCTTGCGAATAATGTGTTGGGGTTTTCAGCATCATGTTTGTAGTGGCGCGATGAGCTGTAGACCCTATAAAATTGAAACGCTCTTTCAAGTATAACGGAGTAGACGGATTGAACAGTACGTTGTAAAGAAGAAACAGAAAATGAGTATTCCGGCGAAGGCGAATTGGGAGCCACTTAAGTTTTAATCGAAATTCGGATATATGATCATACTTACGTAAACCAAATATGTATCTAATACATAGGTTCTGGAGTCGCTCAAGCTTATTTAATTGCTCCTCAGTAAGGTCAAGATAGCTAGCATCCGCATAATCAAGGACAGGTAGCAGTAGTGATTTAGCCAGTGCAATTTTAGTGGCAATGGGCAAGAAGTTACGCAATCTGCTAATGGATTTAGCAGTAGCAAATATTTTTCTGCTAACTTCTTTTAATTGTGGTTCCCACGAAAATGTCTGGTCTATGATGATGCCCAAGTTTTTTACAGCCTCGCTATATGGAATGACTGTTCCATTAATACTCACTTTAGGAAGATTTTGTAAATTAATCTTAGATATCATTCTTGAAGTACCCACAATGATAAGTTGCGTTTTATTTGGATTTACGTTTAGACCGTAAGAGGTACTCCAATCCATAATGCGAGCAAGATCGTTATTTATAATCGCAACTGCACTTCTTAGTTCACTAACTGGAGCCTGAGTATATATTTGAAGATCGTCTGCATATAGATGGTAGAGAGAAGATAAATTAGATGTTATATTATTAATGAAAATAGCAAAGAGAAGTGGAGAC
This sequence comes from Apoda limacodes, assembly GCA_946406115.1. Classification (NCBI taxonomy): domain Eukaryota; kingdom Metazoa; phylum Arthropoda; class Insecta; order Lepidoptera; family Limacodidae; genus Apoda; species Apoda limacodes. The sequence continues at coordinate 17,682,960 of OX291548.1, read as the reverse complement.
AACACGCCACCTTGCGGGACACCAGCATTGGTGTAGCACCAAGTGGAGAAGGAATCATCAACCTTGATCCGCTGCCGGCGCCCACGCAAGTAACTTTGAAACCAGTCGATTGCTGTTGGAGATATGTTAAGGGAACTTAAAAGTGAAAGTAGTATATCAAAGTCAACAGTGTTAAAAGCGTTGCTAAAATCTAATAGTGTTAGCACTGTGACTTTTCTGTTTTCTATACCGAGACGATAATGAATCTTAATTTATAAGGTGTTCATGATTAAGCTGCATACGTGGTTTATTGTGATATGGTCTAGGATATTCATCTGAGAAATTGTCTTGGATAATTTGTACTGTGTAGATCTTCAAAAATTTTATTTTGAAAATCTAATAATTTGGATGGTTCATTGCATAACCGTCGATTACGTAACGATAATGAATATGGTATGGAACGTTTGGTGTGGTAAGGGTGGCAACTGTCATAATGTAAATACTGCAGTATATAGGTTGGCTTAAAGTGAACTGATGTTATAAGTTAGTTTTGGTCCGTAAGCAATTAATCGACGTCTAAAAATGTAATTTGGAAGTTTGATGTTTTGTTTGAAAATTAAGAATGGTAAAATTGTTTGTCATGTAAAAAGTTATTTTGGTTAGTATCGTCAGTTAAGTTTGCAAGAATTTGATTAATTTTGTTACAGTTACTTTTTGACGTGAAAAAAAAAATATATATGTTACAGTTCAAAACTTTAATTAAGTGGATTTGCTTATATTATAATAATGCGGCTATTGAAACTGAAAAAAAAATATTCTGACAATCTATTCTTGGCCTTCAATTAAAATGTTAGGAAACCTCATTAATTGATATTCTTTTGATTATTTCATAAACTATATATTAACTAGCTTATGTCCGACGTTTCACCCGCTCTAAATTCGGTTATCGGTGTAGGATTTCAACCGCAACTCGTCAATTATAGAAAAATAAATCGACTGGGTCGGACGGTCTATGTTTGTCCTGAGACTCAAACTATCTCCATGCTAAATTTTATCTTAATCGGTACAGCGGTTAAGGCGTGAAGAGGTAACAGACAGAAAGACAGTTACTTTCGCATTAATAATATTAGTATGGATATGACCAAGTGAATTTGCTAATTTCGTGGTTCTTCATAAATTTTTGAATTTTATACCGAAAAAAAACTGCGAAAATCGAGTATTTGAACGTGCAGTCACTTACGCCTATCGTATGTAAAACTCTGTGTCTTTGTATGCTTTAAAAGCGTAACATGTCTTTGTACACTGGTCGTAGCGGCACGCTTTTGCTAGGGTATTTATTCCATAGCCTTAATAAAATATATGTTCCAAAAATACTTCATAGGTACTTACAGATATCTGGAGAGAAACGTACTTGTTCACCATTGCAATTGCATATAAAGTCATGAATTTGTTGAAACATATTAGATCTATCAACATCACTATTACCCTGAAACAAAAAATTTTCTGCTTACAGGTAAGCCACTTAACAGGGTGCCTTGTGTGTAGACTTCAAAACAATACTATAATATATATTTTTTTTATGTACTAAGGTGGCAAACAAGCTTTCGGTCCGCCAGATGGTAAGCGGTAACTGTAGCCTATAGTCGCATGCAACACCAGGAGCATCACTCGCGCGTTGCCGACCCTTCAAAAATCTAATAACTTCTTGATGAAGGAAACCTTGGCCAAAATGAGATTTTGAAAACATTTAAGTTAAAAAGCGGGATTGATCCGATAAAACTGGGTAATTAAAAAAATAATGTTTTCTAGATAAAGGTTTTTGCTTTTCTCTACATTAAAGGATAACTAAAGATAAGTAATTCTGCATATTAGGATTCTAATTTTACTTTAATCAGATTAACTTACTTTAATTTTCATAGCAAAGATGCAATCAAAAGATTAACTTTGAGCCAGGAGTTGAACCTGCAACTCCTTCCATTTTTTGTAAGTGGTCTACCGATTGAGCTATCGAGGCTGACTGATGGAACGAGCGTATTTCCAGAGCAAAGATGTAGTTGGGATTCTCATCAGCCAGACTTGTGCCTCGATAGCTCAATTACACGGAATATAGAGCACTTACACGGAATGTACGGAGTTTCAGATTAAAGACCTGGCTCGAGATTAATTTTTTGACTGCATCTTTGCTATGAAAATATTAATTTATATCTATGCAATATAAGTGTGATTATGTCTTACCTGTGGTAAGGAATATTTAGCAACTAACACTGCTAATACTCCTAAAGAATGCTGCTGAACATCCAAAGTCTCCAACACTGTATTGAGATGTGCACTGTTGCGATGAAGAACTTCATCTGATTTCCCAATTATTTCACACAACTCACGAAAATTCCCTACAACATAAACAAATAATTTTTATCAAAAACAGCACGACCTACACAAAAATATTAAGCTACATAACATATTTACACCGCTTGTGTTTTCTGCAGTTGCACTACAGTTGTTAAATCAAAACTAACTCAAATACCTTGACTTTACAAGTTTTGGCTTGTAGGCTCTCCATATAAAGATAGCAATATAGTTCAATAAATCAATAAATCAATCATCAATCAACATGTGAAGACACATACCTTATTGGTTCATTATTTTATAAATAAATGTAATTTTAATGAATAATATTTTTTATTTTATTAATACCTCTGCTCTTATTTTTAGCGTTCTGTACCAATTGAATAGAGATGCACTATATATATCTAAACTGTGTTAGTCAACACATTTTTCGTTCATAAAAAGTGTGTGCTTTACAACTATACAGTATTGTTTAAAAAAAATCTTTTTGTTTGCACAAAAAAATCCAAGATCTATTTGATCTAATTGACTACCATGCAGGGGCGTGACATAAATTTTTACCCCTTGTGTACAGAACCTTAAAAAGCGGTTTACCACTAACTTTTTTAACTCTTGTTTAGCTTAAACCTATTACTATAGGTATAGCACCCACAGCCTTTGCCTGTACAAAATTTGATCATTACATAGATTCATGAAAAAAATAATTTAGCTTTTTATGGGTGACTATGAACAAATATAATACCAAATCTCTGTACTGACAACTCCTTTATCAGTTAATAAGATTTGACTAATTTCTAAGTAAAATATGTTGGGAACAAGATTTTTAACTTAAAAAAACAGTTGAAGGATAAGACTAAGAGATTTAGCATTATAGTAATGTTGTGATGATGTCCTAGACAGAATTGACACATTTCTTTTCTGGCCATTTCATTTTTAGGCCCAAAATAAATGATCTCCTGTATTTCTAGACTTTGGAGTTCGTTTATTTTCATAGTCCTTTACAAACCTTAAAACTTTTCAAATAATGACTAGCAATCATTAAAGATATCTTTGAAATATTTAATGTTTTAAGTAGCAATCACAGCAGAGGTGGCAAAATATAGCAATCTTTCAATATCTTTGTTCAAATTGCTACAGGAACAACACTAGATCTAGTGTGATATTCTTAATACTACTTGTCATCACTAGATGTCGCTTGCAGTATTAAATAAACATGTAAACCTTATCCAATAATTATAAATATTAAATTAAAATAGTAAATGTCACATTATTAGCCCCTTTTCACCTGCTTCACCTCCCCGAATTGGCAGTTTCCCAACCACAGTTTCATGTTACCTTATCACTTTACTTATAATTTGTACAAATAAAACTGTCCATATTAATGTGTTTAAATAATAAATATACTGCAAGCTAGATTTTTCATAAAGAAGATTAGTAAATTTACTGATAATGTAAAAACAGTTAGTGCGGGCCTGTAACGATGCCGGAATGTAACTAATGAAGCTGTTGCATTATCTTTTTTGCAAAAATCTTCATTCTATCATTGCATTTCTGATGCCCACTCTATGATGGCACCATTTGCTATTGCACTGTATACAAATATTGAAAATATAACATAAAAAGAATAGGGTCTTATTTTTAAAGAAATTTGCATGATATATTAAAAGGATGGTCACCAAAGGCTGTGACAGATGGACATGAAAAAACTATATGGGTTTGATTTTTGCCTACCTTCAAAACCTTAAAAATGTTATCACATTATAATATAATTTTTGAAGTTGTTCCTGTTGTTTGACATCACTGGAATTGGACGTCAGCAGTTTAACTAATTAATTATCATAGACCATAAGTTTATCTGTTGAACTTTTATATATACAAATTTAACTTAGATTATGTTAGTCTTAATTCATAAACCTGAGCTCATGAAAAGATTTGTAAGCAAGTGAGTCAATTGAGAAGTTGAAATTCCTGGTTGGTGGCTACAGAACTTACCCAGGGCGCTGAGGAAAAAAAGACTTTTTTTTGTTTTGTTGAAAGTTTTATGCCTCTAAAATTAAAAACCTGAGCTTATGAATACAGCAAAGATTTGTAAGCAAGTGAGGCGATTGATAAGTTAAAATTCCTGGTTGTGGTCTAGGGAACCTCCTCAGGGTGCTGAGGAATACAGACTTAGAAAGTTTTGCTGTTATCAAATTCCTTGATACATTTTTCAAATGAATATTAACACCATCTTTTTATCTTTTTAGGAGCTTTCTAAGTTCACTTTAAAAGGGGTAAGTACTGTAGCAGGCAAGGCTCTTTATGGATTCATGGGAAGTAGAAAGCCCATTTTCGTAATTCGCAAAGCTGCAAACCTTCCTAGTTAGGCACGGAAAGGTCATCTAGGTAAATTTGCTTTTAATAAAAATAAAATATTCAAATAACTTGAATATTTGTTTATTGAGATTTCACGAGACCTTTTGTTCTGGGATGTCAAAAATAGATGAAAATTTATCATTTGTTATTTTCATCTCTGCATACCAGAGAACGCCTAATACTTTGATTATTCTGTCTAGATGGATAGTCGGCACAAAGAAACATACAACAAAAAGAAGGCTCTAGTAATGGACTCTACAATCGCGCAGTGACGGGTGTTTTAACGGTGGTGCTATTAATAGATGCAGAAACTTTAAAGGAGACAAGAAAAGTGATAAAAAGTTACTTTTGATTGGTTAGTAATTTCATTTGGTTGGTATTTTATTAGTTATAAAATTAACAGTTTGTTGTCTTGATCGTAAGACAACCCTGCGCCATAGCCACCATTGTTACCAGGATTACCACAAATTAGTTTTTAGTTTTCCCATTTACTCTTGCTTATTTAAATCACTACAGCCACAATTGCAATATTTATTATTAAAATGGTAATTTATGTGATTTCTTTATAATAAATACTAGATAATTGTCAGTATGATAAGGGTACGCAGTGCTCCAACAGTAAGAACATGTTAATGTGGGTTTATGAAAGAATAGTTTCATAATGTTATACTATTTAATGAGCAATTATTATAAATTTGAAATCGCGTTCTCGGAACGGTTTTAGTGATTTTGATGATATTAACAATAAAGCGGTTTTTGGGGATGACAAATCGCTGAAGCTAGGTTTCATTTCTGGGAAAATTCATTGTCTGGATTCTATTGTATTTTTGAGGGTGAACAAATGAAAAAAAGCAAAGAATTATTGGGTATAATCTGCTAATTTTGTAGGCACTTTTTTAGTATTAATCTTTTTCTGTTTTTAACTGTAAACAAAAAGTATTATCAGTAAATGAATATATGTATATGTGTTAATATGTGTATAACAATGCTAATCATAAGTTTGTAGAGCATTGTAAATAGTAGCACATAGGTATTTAGATCAGGAAATTAAATAATAAACAATATTACAAGGGCTGACTACTACATCACAGACAGATATAGGTATGTAGTGAGAGAATCATTTGTACTGTTAGCAATGTATTTAAGATAAAGTCAATTTATTATTAAGTTGCTTCTTAGATGTTTAACTACTTAGCCATGTAGCATCTTAACTTCTCTATGCCTAAATACTGGCGACTCTAATTAAATCAAGCCATAGTTACACATAAGTATTTATTGTAACTTTTATAAAAATATACATCAATATTAAGTTGTTCAGAGATTATTATTTATTATTGAAATGATGAATGGAAACCATAATGACCGCTACTGTTACACCTTTTAAGTTTTCCCACAGATCCCAATGTAGCAAGTAGTTGGATAAATGTGGTAAGGAAGAATATTGGAAACCCAAGAAATTTTGCATTATATGTTCTGACTTCTTTTACTTGAGAGATCTTTACACAACTGAAAAGGGACATCAGTAACTAAAATATGGGGCTGACCATGCATGGTCAGTTTTCTTTCTTCCTGCAACTGTTCACGCACACATGTATTTCAAAATGAGCTGCGATTTATGCATCAGCTCGATGTCAACACTCCATTGAGACAGGTAAATAAGGCCTAATAGCATTATTAGTATGGCTCTGTGGGACCTATGGGAATCAAGATAAATCTTTGTATCACCAGTTGACGGGGAATGGGTTGAATTGCAATCCATCAAACTGTTACAGCTTTTATGTCCTTAGGCATGAAGATCCATGTAAATGATAAGCAAAGTAGTCCAAAATAAACTTGGAGAATATTGATGGATGTGGGACCCTCTGCACAAGCTCAAAGTTGCGTCTGTATTTCTTATTACGCTATTGTAAACAGTCGCTGGCACATAAAAGAAGAATACACAATATCCAATCTAAATCTTTTATTGACAGAAGAACCTAAGCGTAGATCCCGGGGAGACCCGTCCGTCACAGTACCTAGATATTTTCGAACACGCTTATACTCCCCTCTTTGGAACCCCAACCCTTCCAACAGACCCACCTTCAAAACACCAAATAAATAATTAGATGTACCTGATGTTGATAGAGTTCTGACATTATTTACGAACTGCTCCAAAGGCGAAGCCATATCGAATTATTCTACTTGTGGCGCCTATGGCAGTTTAATTAGGTAATTCTTCTTTAAGTAGTATATTAGCTTTTTTCGTTATCTTGCGTTCACAAATTATAATTGATTTATTGTATTTATGTTTCTCATCCTCATACAAATCAGTGTTGCCAGGGACTATGCTCAAAAGTTACCACAAAGTGAAGAAAAAGTTACCTTTTCCTGTAAAAGGTAACCCTTTGTTTTTTTTATATACATTATATTATTAATCTATACACGTCCTTGATAAAAAGACATATTTTTACAAAGAAAACAATATTAACGTCACGAAACGAGTCGCGAATTACGAGGGCTACAGCCGAAGGATGCAAAAAAAAATACAAAGATAATTTAAAATTAATTTATTTAAAAGAATAAAAGATTACAATTTTAATTATAACTAAAATGTTCCGACTATGTACGATGGAAGTATCAAAGTAAGCTAGCTGTGTCCGCTCCAGCAAAGGTTGACGATGACAGCACGTGTGCTGTGTCAGCGGCTCGTGCTGGCGAAATTCCGCAAGAGGCGAACGGTGGCGCGTGCGTTGTATCGGCGCTTCCTGCTAGGTTGATGTTGCAATGGTCCAAGGTGCTGTATCGGGGCCGATGCAGCATAGCCGATTTTATAGAATTAGGTATATGTAACACCTCCACCCGTAGAACAGCGACTATTTGAGACAATTTGGTGAAAATATCGCTGTAATTTACTTAGGATCAATTTTCGCCTCATTTGGTTCATCATGTGGTTTCGCAGGGTCTCCTTCTTGAGTGGATTCTGATGAGTATGTCTGTCTTTTCTTCTGTTTTCTATGTGTGGATTTATATAGTAATCCAATAATTAGTACACTTGCACTGAGTACAGTTATATATAGTGGTATCGTAGTGTGGTAAAGGCTTAGGTTATGAGGGTGTTCAAATTCTAAGGGTGACTGCATAGATACTTTAGTGTTGCTACCATGCAGTTTGTCAAGATTTATAGAGTTCAGAGTTATATGATGTTCTCCAGTTTCCCGGTGTGCTTCCACTGTAGGTAACTCCATTATTTTTAATGCTTGTCCTTTAATGCGATTTTTGTCATTAATAATTGTAAATTCAGGTGTTTTTATGAAACAGCTATGTGGAATTATAGCTAAGTAACTTCCTTCCAATATTTTGTACTGGTTCTGGCCGCAGGATGTTTGAACTTTGGTTGGTTTAAGAAAGCTTATAGTATAGTGCTTGTCGTCAAGTTGGTCCAAGGCTTCCTTTTTGAGAATCACTGTGGTCATCTAACAGGTTACATCCAGTTGCTGTGTGTTAATTAATTGTTGAATGCAGTCAGGTTTATTCTGGATTCTAAGGTTCAGTTTTTCTTCACAGAGGTACCATTGATTGGTCTTCGGACATTCTGTCTCTATTCACATAGAATCTGTTCCGTAAGTTGCAATGTAGGGTGAGACAGGTATAAGGGCTTGATGATTTTTGTTAGGGACTATGGATAGTTTATATAGATTATAGGATATAGGGGAGACAATCGAGAGCTTAAAAACTAATACAATTTTCTTATCTATGTAATAAAATCCTAATTTTAATATGTCATAATATTCTCTTAAATCTAATTCAAGAACAGAGTCCTAGGGATATAACAGCTTTAATTGGTTTATCATGTTTTTTAGTGTGACTAAGTTAATAACGGAATGAGAGCTACTAGAAGCACGAATAAAAGCCATTGAGTTTTCCAAATTTTATAACTGATCAGATATACTTTATATGTTATCGCCTAAAATCAAGAAGTACTGAGCTACATGAGCATATCTTATTAAATCACCTACATCCTGAAAAGTCTTATTCATTATAAAACTTACAGTGGTAGCTAATTTGTTTTGGTTTTCTAAGATGCTATCTATTACTTTTAGTTAAACTAATGTGGTGATTATATTCAGACTGTAGCTTATTCTGATAATTTTGAAGGATTTTTATGGCATCATTATAATTTAAAGCGTCTGTGTAATCTAAGTTTCTGAGATTCTTTTTATAACGGATCCAAGGCCGTCTATAAGCCCTCTTTTATATCGATTTGGTTCAAAGCTTTGTAACTGCTTACTAATTCTTTCCAGTTTATTAATAAGGAATTCTAAATGGGGTTCGTACAAAAATGACGTTTTATTGTTGAACTGTGGTCTTACTTCATTAAAATGTAGCTTTATTGGTTCGATTTTGGAATTAATATATTCTAATTCAATATACTGTAAGAATGAGTGATAGTGGGATATTATTCTTGTAGGGCCCAATTTAAAGGGAAGTAATCCGGGTCCGTCTTCCGAACTGTCAAGTCTTAGGTCTTGAGCATATATAATGTGTATCAGTAACGTTAGTAGTATCCTGTAACAATTGCGAAATATTAGGACTTCTTTTGAGTCGCGATTTTGCAACTGGGCCACGCCTCTTTTTAGTATATATGTAGGAAGGTCAGCTAGTACAGTGTCCTGAGTAAAGCGAGGTGCTAGTTTTTGTCGGTCAGCGAGGGGGTTACGTATAAAAATCTGTTGGTCAGGTACGTATTCTTTCAGGGTTTTCCGGTTCTTATTTCTATTTTCAATAATTTCAGTACGCTTGTGTAGTGAAGTGTCATTTATGATATCATAAACTTGAGTCATTTTTTGATCTGTGGTCTTGTATATACTGTTGAAGTAAAAGTCTGTTGAGGTCTATGTCTAAAGGGTTTCGTGGTGTGAAGTGTCCTGTGATTATTTCTATAGATCTACACTTCGTAAAACTATGTATGGAGCTGTTATAGGCAAGAACAGCGTATGACATTAGGTGGACAGCAGGTTGGTCACGTCGTTCCAATTTTAAAAGTCTTAGGTGTTCCGATACGGTTAAATGGAACCTTTCGATCATTCCATTGTCATTATGTGTATGTGCTAGGGTTTTATGGTGTTGTATTTTATGAAGTCTTGTGAACTCTGCGAACATTTGGTTAGTAAAATCAGGTCCTTGGTCGGTGATCATCGTTAAGGGAACACCATGGTGTGTAATAAATTTTAATAGAGCTTGTATAACGCTGATAGCTGTACCATCTCTCAAATGATATGCTTGAGCATATTTTGAAAAAGCATCGATAAGGGTAAGATATTTTTCATTATCTGCAGTTAAAAGGTCGAGATGTACTGTTTCAAATGGTTTTGTTGGAGGGGGGACTATACAAAATTTTTGTTTTATAGGATTCCAATCATATTTTCCTTGGTTACAAATATTACATTCATTTATATGTTTTGCAATGTGGTCTTTCAGTTTAGGCCAGTAATATTTGTGTGAGAGGGCCAAATAACATTCACTGACACCACGATAATTGGTTTTTCCTACGTGATATTTCTGAATGATATCTTGCTGTCGGAGATACTCTTTTACATTTTCCAATTCTATTTTAGTTAAGACTAGGCTCATAGCCGAACTCTTGAATTTATCCTGTATAATGGGAATGATTTTATACATTGCTAAAGGTGGATGGATTATAAAGCCTGTCTTTACCTTTGGGTTAACATACTCTTTTATTGCACTTATTACGTCTTCTTTGATGTCAGTTTCTGATATTTGTATGGAGGTCTTTGCGTGTGTCTCAAAGGGTTTGGTCACAGTGGGGCGTTTTTTATGTCACCAACTATTGTAAAGGAAATCTGTCGATTAAATTTATTAAGGGGTTCATCGGAAATTGGAACTTCTAAAATAGGATTCTCTTCACTTGTGTGGGCAGGAAGAGTCGTAGAACCTGATATACAATAGTATATTTTAGAAGGGTTAGCTACTACTGAACTAATCTCTTCGGTATTAATCTCGATCCTAGAAAGAACATCAGCATTATTATTATGGGCACCTTTTTTATACGTAACGGTAAAGTTATATTCACTTAGTTTAAGTCTCTATCGAGTCAAACGTGAGTTCGGTTCCTTCAGGTTCCTTTTTCTATAGTACTGTAGTTAGACTCCCTAGTGTTTTAGGTCCTTAAAGCATAAGCTATCGGTTTGTCTGATCCTACAGTCCCTTGAGAGAGCATGGCACCGATGGCTACATTAGATGCGTCAGTAGTAAGTATGAACTCTTTAGTAAAGTCCGGATACTGTAAAATAGGGTCGTTTGTCAAAAGAGTTTTGCATTTTTCGAAACAGTTTATGTAGTCAGTTTGGTGTGGGCTAATTTTTGATCCTTTTTTCAAACATTGAGTCATAGGTTTAGTCACATGAGCGAAGTCGGGGATAAATTTTCTGTAATAACCTAACAGTCCAAAAAATCTTTTTATCTCTTTGGTGGTTGTAGGCAGGGGAAATTTTTGAATAGCAGAGATCTTATCGGAATTCGGTTTTATTCCGTCTTTACTAATTATGTGACCTAGGTATGCAGTTTCTAATTTTAAAAATTCAGACTTATCCATCTGGATTTTAAAGTCTTTTAAGAACTTTTTCTAAGTTTACCATATGTTCTTGAAGTGAAGTGCTAAAAACAATGACGTCATCAAGGTAAACTAGGCAAACGGTATTCTGGAGGTTCTTGAGGACATTATCCATGACTCTTTGAAAAGAGGAAGGGGAATTTTTCAGGCCCATAGGCATACGTAAAAATTCGAAATGCCCGTGTTCTACATTGAAAGCTGTCTTAGATATGTCAGCTGGGTCCATCTCTACCTGGTAAAATCCACTATCAAGGTCTAACGTAGTATAATATTGACAGTTACCGAGTTTGTCTAGTACGTCTGCAATATTAGGGATAGGATACCTGTCGCCTATTTTTTTTTCATTAGGTTTTTTAAAATCTACGACTATACGCCACTTTGTTTGACAGGAAGCGTCAGTTTTTTTTGGAACTACCCAGATGAGGGAGCTCCATGCTGATTCGGAGGGACGTATGATATTTTGTTCTAGCATTTTCGCAACTTGTTCTTGAACTTCTTTTTTATGAATGAATGGATATCTATAGCTTTTAGTAAAGATTGGGATTTCATCTGTAGTTCTAATATTATGCCTTATTTTATTAGTAAAAGTTAGTGGCTCTCCATCTATATAGAATACGTCAGCGTACTGAGAGCATAGGGACTTCAAGTTTATACGTTCTTCTTCGTTTAAGTGGTCTATGCGTAAGCGAGATAGCACTTCTTGTACGCGAGACGAACATATTTGTTCAGTGCGTTTGCACTCAACGTTAAACAGTTCTGCGTTTACGGGGCGGTCCATAGAAAAGACTATATCATTTTTTGTAGGATTTACAACTTCTAATATAGCACGGTTATTTTTAACGTGAGTTAAACATTCTCCAATTAGACAGTTAGATATATTCTGCTGATAAATTAGAGCATCACCTTCGTGAATATTGATCGGTACTCGAATTAATTTGGAAGTTTGAGCTGGAATTATATCTTCGTATAGATTACAGTTACGAGAATCGTATATTATTATTGGATTATTAGCTTGCCTAGTAATTAGCTGGTTGTTTTTAAGATCAATATAAGATTCCCATTTATTTAATAGATCTAATCCTATTAAACCGTCGAAGTAATCATGAAATTTGTAGATAAAAAGCGTTATATGTTCTCCATCGTTAAATTCTTTAAAGCATGGCAGGGTTATTGAATAATCGTTACGTGAAGTGGCATGCACATTAGTAACTTCAAATGGGTCATAGTTTAATGGTAAATGAGAGAAGTGTTTTTCGACAATGTCGGGTGAAATAAAAGATTGATTCACGCCGGTATCTATGAGGAGTCTGAGAGGGGGATCACTTAATTGTATGTACGGTAACTGACGTTGTGTTTGTAGGTTAACTTCTATTTTGGTTTTTCTAATCTCTGAAGTTTTTGAAAATCCTCAGTATTACATGGTAAGTTCTGAGCATTTATGTTCGAAAAGACGGTTTCAGGTTGGTACTGGTACTGAGTTTCTGAAGGGTAAGTATACGAAAGTTGTCCGTCATAGGGGTTATCGTAACAGTCAGCGTAGGTCTATAGTAATTTACAGTATATAAGTCACTGTAAAGTAAGTCTTGGTACTCGTAACAGTCATTAAAATTCATCTCTCTAGTCTTAAAATAGTTACTAGGTGGTGGGTTGCCGTGCTTTGTCTAGTCATGTCCACTAGGCGGTAATGGTCTGGTCGCATAGTGACTAACGCCACTCATTGGTTTTGTTAGGTTTGTCTGCTGGTTCATACGGAATGCATTTTGAGAGCTATAATTTGGTGGGGGTGGGGGGCGCAAACATTTGTTGCTTGCGAGTTGGAAATCGATTTTGATTAATTGGGTTTATGTTGGGCTTCCACATCTGCGGGGTTCTTTGAGGTATAGGTATGCATAGCATTATAACGAGAAGGGCCTGGCATGATGAATGGCTTCGAGGGTGTCATTACCATAGGTGGTTGAATAGGGTTTGAAAGTATTAAGGCATATGTGTATGTCTGTCTGTAAAGGCAGCGGTTGATGCTGTGGTTTCCTTTCGGGGAGTTGATCATTACGATGCTGAAGATAAAGCGTGTTCATTTCCTCATGAACAAACTCTAATGCTTTCTCTATCGTTTCAGGCCGCATACAACGTATACGTTAACCAAGGGGGTCTTTAAGGCCTCGAAGATAGGCTTGGAGGGTTAGTTTTTTATAAAGGTTTCGCTTTGACTCTATTGTCGTTGCAACAGACTCGTGCAAACTAATGTACGTCATAATTGTACTGAACAAATTTTGACACTTTTCATAAAACTCTTGTGGAGTTAATGGACCTTGAGACAAGACAGCCAAATCGTTATACAAGGAGGCTTCATCGCGTTGATCAGCGAAATTATTAATAAGAGCACTACGTATACCATCCCAGTTGCCTGGTATTCCGTTCGAGTTAATAGTTCGGGCGGCTGGACCCGTTACTTTATTTATGATCCCATTTAAAAGTGCTAAATTTGTTAATTCATTCCCGGCTTCGGGATTAACATAAGCTAAGACTAACTGGTCACATAGTTTAATAAAACGAGTTAACACATTAGAGTTGCCGTCGAACTCTGGAATTAATCGCAAAGCTTTTAATATGGTGTCTAACTCCATACTAGGTTTAAATAGGTATACCTACACTATTACTTCTCTCTAAATCTCTATTTGAGTCTTGTAACACTAATCTTAAATTTTTACTACACCCAGACTAGTATTGTACCTAACGGTATAAACCTAGGGGTCCTCGATTGCCTTGGATGGAAAATCTAGGAAAAAATAAAAAAAATGACACTAAAAGGTAAAGGATAGCAACTCTAGAATAATTATACGTGCGGAACTATTAGCGGATCACCTTGATAGACCTCCCCCATACGTTAGGAGTTATAGAACGCATCGACTCTCGCGGGCTCAGCCCCCCACTCAGAGGTAATTACTTTATCTCACTCAAAGAGGTTAGGAAGGAGGCCTCGAAACTTAACAGAGACATATTTGTCTCTGTCTTGCCATTCAGATACAAAACTCGCCTCTACAATTTGTACATCCAGTCAAGATTAACCTACGCTTGGTACGGACTTCTATCTTTTACCAGCAAACACAAGCTCCAGGTTGTTCAACATAAATCACTCCGAGTAATAACTGGTGTGGGGCGCTACGTCTGTAACACCACCATTGCTAGAGACGTAGAGGTGAAGCTGGCGTCCAAAAAACTTGGACTACTCAACAAGGAAGCAGTACTTTACCTCGGGGCGAAGGTGGCCGTTTTACAAGTCGTGTCCGGCCCCACGTGGACTACTACTGGCATCTCTGGAGGGTTGCATCCATATACCAGCTCAATTAACTTGGTTCAACAATGGGCTACGAGAATCTTCCATAATCCCAAACACACTAGCGGTATTGAACCCTTAAGTGCACTTTCTACTATCCCATTGCTCATCGGCAGGGAATTCATCCTCACACCCCAGAACCTAAATAGTCACGGTATGTGACTCTCATACAGTGCGGTTTTCAAATCAAAAGATCAAAATCTTTTTATTCAAATGGATTACTAAGAACAGTTCCGAATCATCAAGTAGATTAAGTACAACTAGCTTTACAAACTAATTGCAATACTGTTTTATTGCATGCGTCCAATAGGTAATCTTTGTAAAATCAAAACGGAGTTTCGGAGAAACTTCCTCCCGCGAAAGCTCAGGTTGTCGAATGAGCTCCCTTTGAAGGTTTTCTCTGAGGACTACAATATGAGGTACTTCGAGGAGGTTAAAAGATCTTTGAAGGGTTGGCAATGTGCAAGTGATGCTTTAGGTGTTGCAGGCGTCCATAGGCTGCAGTGATCACCTGTGCATTGCCAAACCTTCAAAGATCTTTTAACCTCCTTGAAGTACCTCATATTGTAGTCCTCAGAGAACCTTCAAAGGGAGCTCATTCGACAACCTAAGCTTTATCAGGTGGACCATTGGCTTGTGTGCCAACTTAGTGGTAATAATAAATAATAATAATAATAAAGCTTCTTAATTCCAAACTATTAACATATACAATATTAATTTCAGTGTTATTTATAATAATTTTTTCTTAATCTATGCTAGTAAAATAAATGTAAATTTACAGTTTGGACCCTATCTGGGTAAAAGCCTTACACCTTAGTGGTATAAAATGATAATCAAATCAAACAAATTATTCTGAGGGTTTTGTTATTTTAATCAAGACTGCTGTAGTTACTAATTTTTACTTGACATTGATAAAGGTAGAATTATTTGACTGATTTGACCACTAGGAATCAATGCCTCATGGTCAAACCAGTGGACTAAAAAGTTTGACCTTGAGAAATAACCCATTTAATCACATGGTAAAATGTTTGTAATGTTTGTGGAATTAAGTACACTTTGTAATGATTCTATTGTCTAAACTTTTTCAATTAATTTGTCATCGAAATTCAAAGGTTGGCAGAAATACTAAGCACATAGTCTACAGTTCAGCCCTAACTACCCATTAAACTAAATTTTAATTACTGTAGTAATTTACAAAATATTATAAATAGACACAATATACAACAGTGTAAATGTTGTGTACCATATTGAGTGTCTAACACAGGACATAATGACTTTCAAAGATATATCCTCATTTACTGAGGCAAGTTGGTGTTGTTCCATCACTCTGCATGATTACCCTGTCTAGAAGTTGGACCTCTTTATTTATTCTTTGTTCTGTGCCATGGTCCAACTGTTCAACCTGGAAAATTTGCTTTGTACATCTTTCATGTTTTATATATTTATATCCATTATAATTCTCATACTACAGAACCCTTTATAAAGAACACATGTGGCCACTTTTTTCTAAGGTTTATTAGAAAAGTATGTAATAAAAGGTTTCGTGATAAATTAAAAAAAAATATAAATTATCTATTATTAAAATTCTTCTAGTAACAAAAGATTATAATTCAATTCAAATTTCTTTGAAATGTTATAAGACTTAAAAATTGGGACTACACTTCACTGCACAATCCAAAAAAATCATTGAAAGCCTGAGTAAGGTCATGCTTCTGTAAGTACTTAGATAAACCACCCAGATCTGCATGTTTATTATAAGACTGATTTTGAAAATAAATTTCTTCAAATTTAGAAAATTTTTGATTGGCTTTTTGCTCAGTAATATCAAATGTATCAGTTTTTCTAATTGTTATTCTTTTCCAGGTCATAGATTTAATATTTTTCCACCATTCTTGACACATACTTTCTGGACCTTCTACACATATAATCCCTGGTTTTCCAGGCAGACAAAACCCAGTTAATTTTAAAGATTTGGCCAATGTTATAATCACCTCTCTTTTCTTTTTATTGTAAATATGGTGTGAATAGATCCACAATCGTACAAATTTCTGATCTTGTTCACTGTTACTTGGTTGATTTTCCATTGCAGTTACCTCTTGTTTAAATGCATCAATATTATCTTGTAACCAGCATATCGCATTGTACAAGCAAACTTCCTCAGTATGTTTTTCCTTGATGAATTGTGATAATTCTTTGTTTAAGTTACTTTCTTGATAACGATCTAACTGATTACATCTTAGATATAAATCCGGTTCTTCCTTTGGATAAAGACTAGGCAAATTAGCATATAATTCTAATTTTAAGTCATCAATAGAAAGATTTACTGTAAAATCTAAATGATTAGGAGTATATTCTGACTTAACATATATAAATTTATCTATTTCCTGTAGAACATTTTTGTCTGTTAGAATAATATCATTCTCACTTGGATACATGGATTTCAGTAGTTCAAACTCATTTAGCTGTTCCTTCAGACAATTAACTAAAGTGCTTCTTATGTTACTCTCCATATTTTTCCCTTGCGCCCCCTTTTAGTTAAGCTGACCAATTTTTTTCTTGTGACTAGAATAAAGATGCTTTTATCACAACCTTGTTCAAGTTGATTAATTTACAACTGATCAAACTAATGAGAATAAGAATGTTATTGATGTTTATACTGAAGGCATTTCGTTCGAGCAAATATTTTTCAAAATTAAGAAATGCATATCTATTCTAGAGGTATCATGTATATTTTATTTTAATAATATAATTAGATTATATACAGTACGAATATATAACTAACTTGTGTTAATTATTTATCTTACCAAAACATTATGTTTTTTTTTTGTTTCGTAAAACGACAGTGGTCTTAGACCATGCTGCCAAGTCTTAGGTAATTGTTTTTCATTATTTCTTAAATTAAATCTTCGGTAGTACTTCCTTGATATATAAATTTATTGTTGTTAAGTCCCATATGTACGTCTTCAGTATTTGTCTTATCCTGTGGTCTTTATTTATATTGCCTATGACCAATTTGTTAGATTTCCAACCCATAATATAAATGGATGTACAAAGTTGGTATTCCATGTTCAAATCCATTCAGAGTTGCGATGCGTTTTCGCACAAATTTTTGCACTCCATGGGCTTATGAACTTATAAGTATAGAATGTGGGGTATTCTACGCAGAAAATCCGCAGATCGTCACAATAGTGTTTGAATCGCGGTGGAGTAGTAAATTTTAAGCCCAATAATTCCTATCAGATTTTTGAAAGCGCGTACCAAATCTGATCACCGCAGTGCACTAAGCAGCCTTAGAATATTGAGGTGTCAATAATATAGAGATAATATTATCTTATTCACAGTGGTGCCTCAGCCAAGCAGAAAACGCAATTTAAACTAATATACTTATTGAGGTCGTCTAAATAATTAAAGTCTTAAATGATACAACTGAAGACAGTTTCTCACCTAGCTCTAGTTTTTTTGGTCCAATCCGAAATTTAAATGGGACCCATCTGCGGGTTAACCCTTCCATATATTTAATCATTTTTCGCATCGGTTCATAAATGACGAAATACTGAGGTAACAAACATTAAATAAAACACAACCGAATTAAGATCATCATTTTTGTAGTCGGTTTATTGTTCAAAGGTATTAAAATATTTATCCAAGTAAGAATGAATGAATTTATATAATTTTTTCTTTTAAAAAATAAATAAAGTCTGTTCTGACTATGCATGAGTTATGTCGAGTCATGTAATTATGAATTGGCAAACGAGAAGATAGCCAAACTATATGTATTGCCATACTAATATTATAAATGCGAAAGTATGTTGTTGTGAGTGATAAAAGCACTTTTATCTCTATTGAAAGTTGCCATCGTAACAGTTTTTCTGCATATTGGCAAATGCCAAATGGCACAATTTTCAGCACTACCCTTATTATAATTAAGGAGTGGCTGTAGAAATCCCACGTTGATAACCAACTACAGCGCAGGCGGAGCCGCGGGCAAAAGCTAGTATTACGTAATTATATCAATATTCTTTTTGAGAAAAAGTGTTAAAATCCCTCTAGTAGCAGTAGTCTGGTTGACCGAACTACTGAAACTTTTTAGTTGCAATATTTCGGTTGTGACAAAGATCCGAACTATTGATACCTTTTTAGTAGCAACAATTCGATTAGTTAATAATTGAAACAAAATATATTTACAAACTATTTTATATTTAAAAAAAGATCCAGTGATAATATAACATTTTTTAGCAAAATAAACGTTATCTTAAAAAAACTAATGAGTGTCGAAAAACAAATTAATGAAATTTTTTATCATAAAACCCTTTTTTGGAAACTTTTCTTTAAAGTTTGTTTTATTTTTTTTATCATCAATTTTTAGTAATCATCAATCATAAGTAAAAAAATGTTTTTTTTTTGCGGTAAAGTTAGTCTTAATCTTTAAAACTATAATTTTTTATCACACTTGCTCGTAAACAGTGTCATTACGGGAAGGCAAAACCTTAATTGCTCACACAGGCTCTTTCTTTGTAAATTTTACTATTTAAAAGTGATAGATTTCATCAAGCTCTTTGTTTCGAACGACAGCTGTCAAACTAAATAGGCCCATATCTCCGAAACTATTTATCGTTGACCAGTTGTTTTTACAAAAGTGATAGATAACATCAAGATCTTCATTTCGTATGACAGCTGTCGTTCGAAACGTTCTTTAATTTGATAACATCAAGATCTTAATTTCGTATGACAGCTGTCGTTCGAAACGTTCTTTAATTTTTTTTATTATCAATTTTTAATTATAAGTAAAAATCATTTTTTTTATTTCGCTAAAGTTAGTCTTAATCGTTAAAACTATATATTTTTTTATCATACGAAATGAAGATCTTGATGAGATCTATTACTTTGGTAAAAAACAACTGGTCAACGATAAATAGTTTCGTTTTTAATTTTGCTAAAAAATAATTTAAATTATCACTGGATCTTTTTTTTAAATATAAAATAGTTTGTATATATATTTTGTTTAAATTATTAACTAACCGGACTGTTGCTACTAAAAAGGTATCAATAGTTCGGTTCTTTGTCACAACCGAACTATTCACTTAAAAGTTTCAGTAGTTCTGTCAACTGGACTAACAACCGAACTACTGCTACAAGAGGTTAAAATCCACATTTAAGTAAAGAAACCCTTCCCTTGTATTGAAATTATAAATTTGAATATACAATAACTTAATAACAAATAAGTAAGCAAACTTTTTTTTTGTTTCATTTAGTTACTTTAATATAATACAAATTTAATAAAAATAATAAATATAATACAAACTTATAGGAAATACGAAAAATATACTAGTTAGATGTTGCCCGCAGTTTCCCCCTCAGAAAAATCTTTTTCTGTGGGAACGCTTGATCGGTATAAAAGAATCATTCATTGTCTTTTCCTCTTCCCACCACTATCTATGCAAATAGTAAAAAAAATCCCTCTACAAACAAACTAATTCTGCCCATTCATAATATCAAGTATCGCACAAACAAGTGATAAAATTTTTGCAATTTGGACTGTTATACTCTCTTATTACTACACTCTACAAATAATATCAACTGCAGTTGATTTTAGCGGCATCGGCGAGGCGGGGCAGTGATGTTTTCCAAAAAGTGTGGTCCGACTTCCAACGCGTTCCGCTCGGGACTGAAGAGCCCGATTTTATTTTATTTTCTATCTATATGACTAATACAGTATAGCTGATGCAGCCATTTTTGCTCCACAGGTCTTTTGGGGCGAGATTCTGACGGAGTCTCAGCCTATATAGCGCCCATCCAGGAACATAACTTACTATGGTTGTTAATTTATCATTTAATCAAGTTTAAATGTGTGTTTTGAAGAAAAGGATAGAATGTTCTTAAGAAAAGACACCTTGATAAGTAGCTGGATAGCCAACAAACATGGCTGTCGGCAGCTGATGGCGCGTACTGCTTCAAGTCGTGCAATTTTCTTTAATATACGCTAAAATAGGTTTAGAGTGACTAATACTTTTACAGGTACATTGTTCAACTTATTATAAGCGATCGATAGATGGTTTAGTTTATCTTTGCTATGAAAGATTAAACATCGAACAAATAGTCACAGGCATTATAAATAAAGACAACAGGATTAGTCAAAAGTGAAAAGAATACAAGATAAATACTAAAGACGAAAATATATGAGCTTTAACAATATTTAATTTACAGATGACGGACAAATCAAAAACAATTACTAAAGACTTGGCAGCATGGCTTAGGACCTTAGCCTGTCCTTAGGGACAATAAAACAAGAGGATTTTTTTTGTGATTGTAATTTTAGTAGATGGTTGTTTTTATTTTGGATAAATAATAAATGAACACATAATTTGATTGACAAACGATGGCTATATTACACAGAGCACTTTTTACTTGGTTTATATTTTTGGTTTTTCTAATACTACTGTGCCTAAGACTAGAGTCGAGAACGCACTGGAACTGGTTCATAGTTTTCATACCTATGTGGGTATACGATAGTATTCTTCTAATTTACGTATTATTTCATATGGTATCACATTGCAGAAATGGCATAGAACGATTTAGAGGAACTATCAATAAACATGTATGGTACATTGCAGCTATAGGCTTAAAAATGGCTGCTCAAATCATCATTTGTATTAAACTGGAATATTCTAGGGTAAATCTACCTATTTACGTTGTGATGATACCTATATGGATGCTACTTCCAGTACTATGCGTAGAAGTTTTTATGCATTTAATAAAGCACTCTAGTAGTAGCAGTAGGTATTAGAACCAATTTAGTATTAAGAATAAGAAAAGCTAAATATAAATATCTTTGTGTCCACCTTGAACTTCATTGAAACACACAAAGTAACATGCGACACTGTGTTATAATTTTAGACTTGGCACACATCAGTAAGATTATATTATGTTTGCACATGACAAATTTTGTCTGTCACTGTGATGATATAACACCTTTAAAGGTTTAGAATACTATGTCGTTGGTAAAGAAAATAGGTCCAAAGACGGTCATAACAGAAGTACCTTCAGGTACCACAACCATATTAAACTGTACAAGTAATGACTGGAATCATAATTTCATGTTTTGGCTTTTTGGTGATAACAAAGTAGTTGGCCCTGGTAATGACTTTTATGAAAGAAAATACAAATATGAAGTGTTATCAGGGAATTTACACATTGATGTAAGTATTCTGTTGTATTTCAATAATTTTATTAAAACAGTATTAATATTGTGTTAATTTTATATTTAAGTAGGTACCTATTACATGTCAGAAGACTAACTTTCTGGCAGATTATAATGGGGTAATTAATATTAGTTTATAAAACTGTCATATATTAAGGGGAATGGAAAGGTAGATTGCTTTCACCACTGCTCTGGATCATTGTGGTGGACAACCAATTAAAATGTTTAAATTACATGCTACATCCAGGTTGGTTACACCAGTTTAATCCAAAATTCATAGTTTTGGAATCCCCAAGTAAAAAACTAGTCAGTCATTGCACTTTTAGGGTTCCGTACTTAATATAAAATTTAAATGTATTTTTTAATTCAATCAAAAGCAGTAAAAATTTTCTCCTGTCAATTTTGTAAATTTAATAAAATAAAAAAAAAAATTTAATTGCTACCAATTTGCACAAATGTGTGTTATGCCTAGACTATCCAAAATGCTTATAGTATATGATAATGATTATAGTATAACGAGGTGGCTCATGACAATTTTTAATGGGTGTTCACAAAAATAACCAAACAAGAATTGCTTAAATGCTTACCTTTTATTATTCTATTTATAACTAAAATTCATTCACCTATTTACATTAACAAATGTTTTCGTGTGTGTATGTTTTCCTGCCACATTTTTGTGACCCTTTGGCTTTATTTCAAGCTGAATTACTAAAATCTTTTAGCACTGTTTAATAACATCACAGTTACTAATTCGACAAACTGAAACTCAAAAACACAGGCACACAAACTAAAACATTTGTTGTGATAAGAGCGGCAACAGCGTGCTGGCCAGACCGAAGGCGGGGACCATCTGGCAACACTATTTGTCCTAGGCAACATAGCCCAGGAGGGGCGCTCCACATTTTTTTAATTTTTCATTCAAAATCGTCTGTTTCACATATGAGACTGTGTCTAACTTTCTCTTTCACACTCGTTGATTTTAGCTCTAAGTCTGTGTACTAAAATTCGTTTCATAGGACACAGTCTCCTTGGTGCAATTCCATACTAAATCTTGAGTTAACTGCATGCGTACATAATGTTTTTAGTGAAATGCTATTTCAACATAAAGAGTAATCGAAGCATAATAATAAATTATTTTAAGTAAAATCCGAAAATATTGTTTCTTACGTAGATATTTATGGGAGTGCGCTGCACCAGTTCACCTTAGGACCAGCAACCTTTGAGTATAACCTCAAGAATTTGCCTGAACAGTACATATTTGTTATATGAAAGTAATATTTTACCAGATGGGCCACCCTAGCCATGTCTGCTCTACACCTCATGTACTCAGACATTCACATGAATCAGTGTTTTAACAGCTTGTTTTTTTATTTTTTAGAGTGTGACTGCTGCAGATTCAGGCGACTACAAATGTTTATCCAAAAAATTGGATAGCTCAGAGATTACAGTAGGAAACATCAAAATGATAGTAACTGGGTCATCATTTTCCACTATGGATGCTGTGCAATTGGTTGCAGTTATAATTTCAGTCACTGTTCTAATAACCTGTGCAATCATTTATTTTCGGCTAAGAAAAGAATGGAGAAAACATGATAAACAGGCTTTTGTATCAGGTATGTAAACATTGTATAATATAATTTTATGTCACATAAATGTTACTGTACACAGTAATATAAATACAACTGTGTTAACCAGGCAAATAATACATAAAATATTGTTAAAAAAGTTTACTATAGAATCAGAGAATATTTTGAAAACAATCCATATTAGTTATTTGAGAGTAAGTGTACGGATGAATGAACAAAGTCGGGGCGGGTGTGCCGTATTTATGTTCAATGCATGCAACTGTAAACTAGTGGCCCGAGTTTCCGCCAAGTAGTGCTAAGGCCACTTTGCCTGCCCCGCTGAATGCTTCGCCATGCACTAGATGCTTTGATTCACTTATTTTATACACTAAGTATAAACTGTATTTCTAAAATGATAAAAAGCAAGAAAGAAATGTTCACTTTCCACCAGAATGCCATTTGGATTCGAAACTGTAGTAGATTTTAGCAGTTTATTAACTTGAAACTGGAGATTTTTGAGAAATAAATGAATTAATTTATGAAACATAGAAGCTATTTACCTATTTTCCACAAAAAAACATATTCACTATATATTCAACAGCTTATAAATAAAAGAAATAAAATTTCGATTCAATTAATTACGGAACATACTATCATTTAATAAACAGTAACCTCAACATTTTATAGAATTTTTAATTAGCTCAGCTCTGAATAAAACAAGCCATTAGAGTACATAAACAATATGATTAGAATAGCATTTGTATTGGTTAATTCCTTATTTCATGCAAAAAGGGTTGAATTTATTTATGCTAAGCATTTTGGAAAAGCATAGTTGTGTTAGTAATTTAAACCCTTTCAAAAAGATTTTTCTAATAGCATAGTTTTTTTTTTTTTAATTTAAGCTTTTACTTACTTTGATCTAAGAGATAGAGCTCTTTAAAAGTCGAACAGACATCATAAGCTTAGTAACAGAGTGCCGTTGGATCCCTTTGGGTACAATACCCTAAAAAACAGGAAATTCAAAAGAAAATGTTTTATGTTGAGGGACTTCTAAATATTCTATGCCAGTTTTATTATTTTTCCTAAAATATTTTTAAGTAGACCTATTCTCATTGCCTATAGTTTCATAATAGTACCTGAAGATAGATGCACTAAACTTAAATTGTGGGGACATGTGTTTGTGTGTTGTTTATAATTTTTTTCCATTTTCAGCTGATGATGAAGATGATGGTGAAAATGAAATATACAACCAAACAACTACTTCTATTAATCATCCAGTCCCGGGTCCCAGTCGTAACCATTCTTCTGAACACCTCATTTATGGCATTGATAACCAAGGATTAGATACAGACTTCAATTCAGTGTTTGAAAATATACAAATAAAAAGTCCACAAAGTTTAATATGACGTTAGCCGTTGGTCTACAACACCAAAAAAAAAGTCATATAAGGTAAAATGGCCAGTCTTGGAAACGCTTAGAATCAGCGTCTATGTTTGTCACCATAAAAACAAAACTGTTTACCTTGTCGTGATTGTTTTGACTGCAGCTGAATGTAAATAAAGTAAACTTCCTGTTTTATAATATTTTTATTAATATAAACAAAATTTTTACATCCTAATATTAGGGACAATGGGAGGGCAGTGAAAATCCAGTCTCGGAATCAGTAAAATCACAAAATTTTAGTGATGGTTGGGTAATTATTTTTGATGAACAACATTGTAATCTCTGAGAAAGATAGTTATATCTTTGAAAGATAGTTATATCTTTGAAAGATAGTTATATCTTTGAAAGATAGTTATACCTATAATTATATCTAACGTTTTGCATATATTCCGGAAATGTCTTTACTGGAGTTTTTTTCGGAATTTTTAACGATTTGGTCTTGGCTTTGCAAAATATCTTAAATATTAGAAATCTTGGGACAATCAATATTTTCATGTGGCAGTATCAAAGATGTTCTTAAGGAGATCATTTACAATTGTTTTTTTTTGTTCGGTGAGTATCTTTGGTATGTTTATTTTTAGCCCAAACTATATACAAAGTTACATCTTCAACTTGTATCATTTCATGTAGTTTCTGTCTTCGTATAAAATAGCATTTAAACAAATTTTTTTTTGACTAAAAAAAATTATATTATCTATGTTAGGATTTCGTATTTCTTCTTCGCAGCTACTAATTTTAACTTTTTTAAATTCGATGTAACTTGCACTGAAGAGAAATAATATTTATACCTACCTACCATCCAGGCGAGGTCGCAGCCTTAGTTTTGGCGGTCATCTAAGCTAATCTACCTAATGTACCATACCATGGGCAAAATTCACACGTCTTATACTTCATAATTAGTCCAGCAGCCCTCTTCTGTTTTTTTTTTTGAGTGATTAATATCAGGCTTAATCTTCGTGAGTAGGTTTGGTTTGATGAAACGCACAGTTATTCCTCTGTAAAAATTTTCGATAGAGGTAGCTAATGATGTACGCAGGTCTAAAAGTATAGAGATCATAAAAAATATAAATAAACTAGCTAATTTTTTGGATGTAGCTTAGTAAATATTTGTACAATGACATGGCCATGTAGTCCTACAAATTACGAGGTACGTTTACCCAGTCCTACGCTTGGAAGTGGTCGACTGAACTTTGAACTTTTGGAAATAAAGTTTAGAACACAATTTTATCACTGCCCTACACAAAAAGTAGTATTTAGTTCCAGGAATAGATATCGTCAGGTCCATGGAACACTTACGAATCTGCTATTTACATTTTTTACAGAAGATTAAAAATATATTTTGCCTTTAATTATCAAACAGTACAATAATTTTTTTTTAACATTAGTGAGTTGGATACTTAATAGTTTTTTTTTCCTTTTTTATTAACTATTATTCTTATTATTTTTAAATAATCTTCTATTAAAATAAATCACATTCGCAACTTTGTCTCAGCATCTAAAATGATTCACAAAGTGATTATTCAACCAACGCAAATTTACGAATATGACATTTTCGCGTATTAAGTCCTAAATGTTGCGTCTTTTATTAATTTCGCACCAGCTGAAACTTGCGAATCTTATAGAGTAAAACTAAATAAGCCGTGGATAGTCTATTTTATTCAGTGGATCTAAGTAAAAAAAAAACCAGAAACAAGTAATTATCAATGTTATTATGGCAAATTTTACAAAAATTAATGAAATTAATTAAAGCAATATAAAGGAACATAAAACTGATAATTACGCTTTAACTGACAAGAAAACAATAATTACTAATTATTATTCTCAGACTATATAGGGATCTTATTTTGCAAACGTTGCACGTTATTTAGTTTCTTTTGTTTTTAAGGTTTCGTACCCAAAGAGTAAAAAACTGGATCCTATTACTAATGCTTTGCTGTCCGTCCGTCCGTCTGTCTGTCACCAGGCTGTATCTCATGAACCGTGATAGTTCGACAGTTGAAATTTTCACAGAAGATGTAAACCTGACTCAAAATCTATTTGCAAATCTTGTAAACATAACCTAACTTTACTTAATGGTCACTTTTTCTGGTAATTTAATCATAAATCATTAAAATACTTACATGATTACCTTTATTGCCACATTCTTTAACTGGTTTTCAAATCACGACACTGATTAAACCTAAAATCTATAAAATTCCGAATATACGATGAGAAATAGTATACGTATTTATGTATATGTTGCATAGACTAACAAAGCGAAAGACGCGCGTCAAGGTCATTTTTGTTTACCCGAATTACAGATAGATTTTAAATCAGGTATATTTCTGTTGCCGCTATAACATCAAATACTAAAAAACAGAATAAAATAAATATTAGGTCCTTACATATGAAATTGACGTTTTATATCGAAAAAGCAAAACTACATTATTTTATTTTAATCAAAGTAGGTACCATTGTGATCTATGCTATTTTGCCATTTTATAGGGAGTTCATTGATTCCTTTGCTGAAAAAATTGCGGGATCTTTGAAGGTGTTTTGGACTACCTAATCTAAATTTAATTTTTTTCTGATTAAAAAATATCCAAATACCGAAATAGTGGTAATCGGTTGGAGCAAGGCGCGGGGAGTATGGTCGGTGACATAGACAATCCAATCCTAGCTCCTCTAGTTTCGCCACCGTCTGTTGTGCAGTGTGTGGTCTAGCGTTGTCCTGAAGCAGCAGCAATCTCGGCTGTTTAACGGCCAGCTTTTCCATCATGGTTTCCAATTATTGTCGGCAATACAAATCTGCCGTAATCGTCTGACCAGATCTTAGAAAGCTGTAGTGGCTGACACTATCGCTGGTCCACCAGACACTAACCAGTGCTTTTATTAGAGTCAACTTTCGCTTGGGGTAGGATTTAGCCGGTTCTCGTAGTTTTAACCAATGTGATGAGCGTTTCCGATTATCGTATAGGATCCATTTTTCATCACAAGTAATGATACGATTTACAATCCCGTCGTTATTGTGACGGTTGAGTAACGTGACGCAGCAGTCGACGCTCGTTTGTTGGTTTGCTTCACTTTGTTCATGTGGTACCTATTTTTCAAGCTTTTTCACTTTTCCAATTTGATTCAAATTATTTCAAATGGTTTTATCACTCACAACGAAACCTGCACCTAACTTTGACGTGGTTTGTGATGGATCTGATTCCACGATCACTTTCATTTCGTCATTTACAACTAGGGTCTTCGGCCGTCCACGAGGTTTGTTCTGGAGGTCAAAATTTCAAGAACGAAAGCGTTGGAACCAAAACCGTACTGTGTTTTCTTTTACAGTGACTTCTCCGTACACATCATTTATTATTCGAAAATAATGCGATATATTATGTTTTCCATATTGAGCACAGAACGATGTCAAAGCAAAATTGAATTCATTCAAACATTCGAAATACAAATAGACAAGCTTAAAATTGAAATAAATTTGAATTCTGAATTCTTAACCAAACGCCGGATTTTGAAAAAAGTGGCCTGTTCTATAACACATTAATTTCATATGTAAGGACCTAATATATTTAAGCGGGGCTCCCATACAACAGTGATTTTTGTGCATGTTTTTGCTCGATATTGATAACGACAACAGGTAGACGCTTGAAATATTCACAAAATATAAAGTCATATACTCACTCAAAAAATAAATAATTAAATTAAAATAAAACAAATATTTAAGCGGGGCTCCCATACAACAAACGGTTTTTTTTTTGCCGTTTTTATAGATAATAGTACGGAACCCTTCGTGCGCGATTCCGACTCGCACTTGGCCATTTTTTTATCTTAAAAAAGGCACAGGAATACCTCCATTCAGCCTACGGTGAACTAATGAGTTTGACAATTTCGCTGATAACAACTAAAACAAAACGGTAAATAGGAGTAGAGCAAAATAGTAAAGTTACAAATTTGCTAAATTCGCATGTCTATGATTGTCTCCACACCATTACATTTAATTTTGGTTCTATAGTGAATTTGCGAATATGACTAGATTCGCAAGTTTAAAATAATAAAAATAAACGTATTGTATATAATAGTCAAAGTAAAAGTAACGTATCTTACTTTCGTAAGTTTACTAAAGGGTGATATTTCAAACTTGCAAATTCGCACTATAACGTGGTTACCTATCTTATGAACCTTAAAAGATAGAGATTCGCAAGTTTGTCACAGTGTGTATAAGAATATTTAAAGCACTTTGACACCAAAAACGTGTTTTTGCGAAAATGGCAGATTCGCAAGTTTTCCATGGACCTGACGATATATTTTGTACCGCTACAAGCAAAGCTTGACATCACGCGTCCTACATCGCGCTATCATAGTTTCTTCGGCAGTTCAGCATATATAGAAACCGAAGCGCAAGTTAAGTAAACACTTCACCTGACGCCCGGCAGGAGATCTCCTCTTTCCCGCCGCTCCACATTGGTTACCCAGAGCTGAATATTTGACATTTCTATAGAACCGACTCACTGTGGCCATAGGCAACCACCATGCCAGCACTCGCCAGTGTCTCGACTCACTGCAGACACACAGCCAGCAACTTACTTTAGTCTCGACTCACGCGCCCTTCCGACTGTTGGTTGATGTGTAACAAACTTTATGTACACGCATACAATGTGATGACACCTATATTTATTTTTTGACGTTTGATCTTTGATCATCTATGGTTCCTCTTCCGTACCTTACCTTAAAGGGCTCGCTACTGTGTCTTTTGTATATCCCAATTTATTTTATCTAAATTAAGCTAAAGTCAAGTTTGTTTGTATATTACTATTAAATATATATATATATATATATATATGTATATAAATATTTGTTGTCTATAATATACTGAGTTATATTTGTGCGCAACTTCTGGTTTAATTTCAACAACGATCACCTCACCAACTCTCTGCTGTAAGACCGACTCACTGTGGACGGCGTAAAATTCGGCTTCTCAAGATTGTACGCAAGCATCACTGCAAGAAATATCGACCTCCGGGAAAGGAGTGATGTAGCGGATCATATCGTACAAGGCTTGACGTCACGCGTCCTATTTCGCGCTATTAGTTTCTTCGGCAGTTCAGCATATATAGAAACCGAAGCTCAAGTTAAGTCACGATTTCCAATTCGACTCTCGTGCTGTGCAGTAGTGTTCTTGAGCGTCAAGTGCTCTCATTGTGCTTCGTGAAGTGCTGAGTCAGCTAGTGCGCAGTTCTGTGTTGGTGTTTTGCCTCAGTGCCGACTACTGAGTATCGTTGCTTGGTTTATTGCCCGCGATACTTACTTTACCACTCCCGGAGTGGTGGATGAGATCGTATAGCTTTTAAGAGAGGTAGGGCACTGCAAGTA
This sequence comes from Apoda limacodes, assembly GCA_946406115.1. Taxonomy (NCBI): domain Eukaryota; kingdom Metazoa; phylum Arthropoda; class Insecta; order Lepidoptera; family Limacodidae; genus Apoda; species Apoda limacodes. Next base: position 17,652,775 of record OX291548.1, on the reverse strand, counting down.
CTCGCTCGAATAAGCTGCCCCAACAAAGCGGGGCATAGCGAGTACTTGCTCGAATGAGCGGCCCGAACTGGGGAAGTACCTCCACCTTACAGAAAACCGCGGCCACAATAACACTAACATTGAGTAGTGCTGTGTTCCTGGTGGTGAGTAAGGTTGCCAGAGCTCTCTTTGAGGATTCGCTGCGCGGACAGCGGAGGACCGGCGGTGCTTATCGCTGTCATGGCTCGGCGTAGACGCGGCGTGCTGGTGCGGCGGTCAGGAAGACCTGATGAAACGTCTGACCGCTGGCCGCTCGCAAGTTGAACGGGTTCCCGTACCCAGGGATCACTTAATCTCCGCCCTGGAAGGCTGATCCGCTAGCATGTGTTTAGTCTCTGAATTGGTAGTCGTGCCGGAGAAGGAGACCGGAGTGGACCCGGCTACTACAACAGAAGGGGATCAGGGGCCCTTCTGCCCGCCGTGCCAGCAACCGTATCATCTGTCTTCTAAGCTGTCTGTGCAGTGAATCCCAATTCCTAGTCTAAGTTACTTTATATACAATGGCCAGAAATAGAAAAAGAGTTTTTACAGCGGCTACTCCATCCACATACAATGTGGATTTTTGCAATATCAGGGGTATTCACGCAAATCTTAATGCAGTCCACCATCACCTCGAGACTGCGCAGCCGACCATCCTCTTTCTAACGGAGACGCAGATATCCTGCCCGGCCGACACATCATACCTTCATTATCCCGGCTACAAACTCGAGCACAATTTTTTGAGTCGTGCCGGTGTATGTATGTTCGTCCAGGAGAATATCTGCTGTCGCCGACTTCATAGCCTTGAAGACAGGGACCTGTCGATATTGTGGGTGCGCGTAGATCACGGCGGCCACACTCGTATCTAAGCAGGTCTCATAGCGGTGACACGGACGTAACTCGACTCTTCACGCACCTGAGTTTGACGACTGACAAAGTTCTAGAGCAATATCCCACAGCAGAACTAGTTATTTTGGGAGACTTTAATGCCCACCATCGTGAGTGGCTCAGTTCTCGAACCAATAACTATGCAGGGATATCTGCTCATGAATTTGCTCTGACCTATGGATTCTCTCAGCTGGTACTTCCTCCAGCGAGAATATCAGATATAGAGGACCATACGAGCTCCTTACTGGACCTTCTGCTGACTACACATCCGGACGGATACTCCGTATCAGTGGATGCGCCTCTTGGCTCCTCGGACCACTGTCTCGTTCGTACTCAAATGTCATGCACACAACCCGTTCCTTCTGGGCCAACTAATTGGCGTCGTGTGTGGCACTATAAGTCGGCAGACTGGGACGGATTGCGAGAATTTTATGCATCGTACCCGTGGAGGCAGCTCTGCTTTAGCTCAGATGATCCTGACGTCTGCGCAGCCGCAGTCACTGAGAAAATCCTCGCTGGTATGGAATGTTTCATTCCTAACCTGCGAGTAGCTGCCAGCGTCAAAAAACGACCGTGGTTTAATAGGTCTTGCAGAGAAGCGAAAATTCTTAAGCAAACTACTTATGAGGCTTGGACCACGGCTCGTAATAATAAGGATCCGAATATTTCTGAGTTAAAACGCAAATTAAATGCTGCCTCGAGGTTCAGTAAGAAAGTAACTGCTAGAGCAAAATTGCAATTCATCGGCGAAATAGGTGGGCGACTTGCGAGCTATCCTTCTGGGAGTCGTGCTTTCTGGTCGCTTGCTAAAGCTGCCGAGGGGAACTTCTGCCAGTCGTCGTTACCACCACTGCGAAAGACCGATGGTGACTTGGCCCATAGTGCAAAAGAGAAAGCCGATCTATTGGGCAGTCTCTTTGCCTCCAACTCGAATATAAACGACGAAGCCGCTGTACCACCTACTTTACCGTGGTGCGGTAAGACCATGCCGGAAATCTCTATAACACAGCGAGAGTTCCGGCGGGCGTTGTTTTCCCTAGACGTTCATAAGTCGAGTGGGCCAGACGGTATACCAGCAGTGGTGCTTAAGCAGTGTGCTCCTGAGTTATGTTCTGTACTCACGCGCCTCTTCGCGCTTTCCTACCATACTAGGCAATTTCCGTCTTCATGGAAGACTGCGAATGTGCACCCGGTGCCCAAAAAGGGCGATAGATCATATCCATGGAATTACAGGCCTATCGCTATTACCTCTCTCCTCTCCAAGGTGATGGAGCGTGTGATCAACACACAGCTTCTAAGATACCTAGAAGTACACGATCTGGTTAGTGACCGTCAATATGGCTTTCGCCACGGTCGCTCGACTGGTGACCTTCTAGTGTATCTCACACACCGATGGGCACTAGCCATTGAGAGTCAGGGGGAGGCATTGGCATGTAGCCTAGACATAGCGAAGGCGTTCGATCGGGTCTGGCACCGGGGTCTTCTACCGAAGTTGCCATCTTACGGAGTGCCCGAGGGTTTGTGCAAATGGGTGGCTAGCATACGAGCCGTAGTTGACGGTAGTTGCTCTGATAGCATGGACATTAATGCTGGTGTCCCGCAAGGCTCTGTGCTGTCTCCTACGCTGTTTCTACTGCACATCAATGATATGTTGGAGATCAACAACATACATTACTATGCAGATGACAGTACTGGAGACGCTTATTACACGGGCCGTGCAAGCATCCCTCGTTCTGTTGTGGAGGAAAAACGTGAAGAACTTGTGTCTCAAATCGAGATCGGTCTGTCCAAGGTCTCTGACTGGGGACGGGAAAACTTTGTCCGATTCAACCCTTCAAACACACAAGTCTGCGCGTTCACCGCTAAGAAAACCCCATTCACTGTAGTCCCACAATTCCAGAACACTCCCCTCTCCATCTCCAAGAGCATTGGGATCCTTGGTGTTCACATCTCCAGCGATGTTCAGTTCCGAGATCACTTGCTAGACAAGGTAAAGCTGGCGTCCAAAAAACTTGGTGTACTTAACAGAGCGAAGCAGTACTTCACGTCGGGGCAAAGGTTGCTGCTTTACAAGTCGCAAGTCCGGCCCCATATGGAGTACTGCCGCCATCTCTGGGCGGGTGCACCCGGAGCCCAGCTTGGCCCTTTTGACTCGGTTCAACGACGGGCTGTGAGAATTGTCAACGATCCCAAACTCACTTGCGGTATCGAGCCCCTAAGTCTGAGGAGAGACTTTGCCTCCCTGTGTGTGTTCTACCGCTTGTACAATGGGTTGTGTTCTGAGGAAATGTTCGAAATGATGCCCACGGCTACTTTCTTCCATCGCACCGCTCGCCATCGGCAGGGAATTCATTCTCACACTTTAGAACCGAAATGGTCGCGTACAGTGCGGTTTCAGAGAAACTTCCTCCCGCGAACGCTTAGGTTGTGGAATGAGCTCCCTGCCAAGTTTTTCTCTAAGGGCTACAGTAAAAGAGAAGTTATTAGATTTCTGAAGGGTCGGCAAAGCGCGAGTGATGCCCTTGGTGTTGCAAGCGTCCATAGGCTACGGTGACCGCTTACCATCAGGCTGACCGTAGGCTTGTTTGCCACCTTAGTGGTATAAAAAAAAAAGCTCTTTTCAGAGCTGCGTTCTATCTAATCGTTTCGTGGTTCGAATCGTCTCGTCATCGAAGCTCTCATTTGCGATGGCTCAGAGCAGGTCCAAGCCTGCATTTTAAAGGCTTTGGGGTCAAGCATCACCGGCATCACATCAACGCGCCCGCCCGTCCTCCCTCGCTCGCGCTCCCCGCACGCGCTCGCTCTGCCGTGACCCCCCACCTGCTCTTCTTCGAGTCTCCGCACCCACTCGCCCCCAACTCCGGTATCTGATGTGACCCTTACTCGGTCATTTCTCGTCCCCCCCCCCCCCCCGGACCCGTGCGCCCACAGCGGCCGCCACTTCTTCCCCGGACGCCGTAATGTCCACAGAGTCAGCGTCGTGTTGATGAGGCTACCAAGTGGTCGGCTCGGGAACAAAAAAGGGTAAAAAGCGGCAGAAATCTGCTAAAAAGCCCCAAAAAGACTTCATTCTCCGCATCGGAATCTCTGTCAGATTCCGAGGCCAAACGCCCCAAAGCGCTCAGCGCTTCCCCATCCTCTTTTGCGGCTCCTCAAGAACCTGCCGCTATGGACACAACACCTGCGTCCTCCTCTCAGGCCGACCGTCCCCCTACGTAACATAATGAGAAAACTTCGCCCCCAGTAGTTTAAAGAAAAGGGGACATAGCCTTACATCGCAAACGCGATGAAGGCCAAGCGTATAAACTATACGCTCGGTCGTAATGATGCCGACAGCGGCATCAAAGTTTATCCAAAGCCTCCTGGTACGTCTGGAATGCGGACTTGGAGCTCCCCATGATTCCCCGATATCTTAGACCTGGCAGTCCGCTTTTTCGAGCGTACACAAAATCACCCGAATCAATTAATTGCCGAAAAACTATTGTTAGGCGGCCTCGGAACGAATTAACGGCCTCAAACAACGATTTCGGTATCCGGATAGTGGATAGATAGACTAGTCTCAACGACCTCCCCTCTAAGACGAACCCGACGTCCCCGGGTTCGTCGACGACTGCACGGATACACGAGGCAGGGACTACGCTAAGTATACGCCGCGGTGCATAAGTTTAGCGGTGAGCGAAATGTGGAGGGGATGTTTGCGCATGAGTACTGTCGCGCACGCAATATTTATTAATTTATGATAGCAGATATTTTTATTATTATGTATCTATAGAAAAAAATATTAAACATAAGGCTAGATCGCGTAAATACTTAGTTTTTGTGCAAATTTTATAACTAAAAAAAAAGTGCGAGTCGGACGAAGGGTTCCGTACCATTATCTATAAAAACGTCAACAAAATCACGTTTGTTGTATGAGAGCCCCCCTTAAATATTTGTTTTATTTTAATAATTTATTTTTAAAATGACTACATAACTAAATATTCTGTGAATATTTTAAGCGTCCACTGTTGCCGTTTTCAATATCGATCAATGGAGCAAAAAAAATCACGTTTGTTTTATGGTTGCCCCTTTAAATATTTATTTTATTCTGTTTTTTAGTATTTGTTGTTGTAGCGGCAATAGAAATACATCTTCTGTGAAAATTTCAACTCTATAACTATCACAGTTCATGAGATACAGCCTGGTGACAGACGGACGGACGGACAGCGAAGTCTTAGTAATAGGGTTCCGCTAATTACCCTTTGGGTACGGAACCCTAAAAAGGAATCTGTAGGATTGTAGAAAATATATAAGTTGTAAAACTTGCTAAAGTCAAGTGCATAACTTCATTAAGTTTTATTTATTGTAATCAGTGTAAAAAAAAATATGGAAGTAATTATTATTTCAACACTTGTGCAAATTTTAAACGCTATACTTATTAATTATTAATTAATAAGTAGGTATATAATTGCATTGAGTTATTGCAATTTAAATCTTTTTGAATTTGTTATACCTCAAATGATAAGCATATATGAATTGAACATGACTTAAAAACAGTAAAAACGTAAATCATGCAAAAAACTACAGTTTTCAAGACGTGATTGTAATTTAAATTACAAGAAATATGACGAAAATACATCTAATCGTAATGTGTTTGAAATGTTCTATTCGTTGTAATGTTCGATTCTTAGAACTCACTATAAAAAAGTAGTTAAAGTAAGGCGGCACACCACATTTTACTTTGTAAGATAATAATTTGTATAGTGTGCACATTAGTGAAAAGTTATAATATGTAAACCTTAAATGATTTTTAAGACCTATTCGCCGATACCCCCCACCAAAGGGTAAAAAAAATTATATCACAGTTCGATAAATATGTAGGCTATTTTAATTTTATAATACATAGGACACCTTTTTGTGTAATTTCTCTAGAATCGGTGCGAATATGACGGGTATATTATATAACGGTTTGACATACGAACAGACAGACAAGACAAAACTATATTTTTTATTATATATGCTAAGCATATCGGCCTCTAAACAAACAATTGTCGCAATTCAAGGTTTTTATGTAATTACAAATTATGTACAGTGCAACAAACTTTTCTAACCTTCTGAACTTGGGTGTTTGGTCGCTAGTGTCGTTGTAAGTTCCCACCATTTCAATATGCAACTGTAGTGATATGTGATTTTTGACCGCGCGCCGGGTCAAAAAAGTTTGTTGCACTATATGTTTTATTAGTTGTTTCATTCAGTTGTTTTTGAACCTATTAAAACTTTATCTATTTTCTCGCTCTCTTTTAAAATTAAAACGAAATCTGAAACTTTTTTCTGGTCTGTCTAAATAATAATAATATTGTGGAAAACACAGTACAACACACAATACTAAATAAAATAAATATACTACAATACTCTGGCATGATCATTTTGTGTATAAGAATTTGTGGCGGCCCAGTACTCATGATGATGAAGTCTATAACGCGTCAAAACTAGAGGTCATGTGCCGTACGTACACAGACACACACACACACACACACACACACACACAGACACACACCTAAAGTGGGTAAGAGACGTAAACTAGTAGGCTAGTCTGACAACCTTTCTCGGCAAAGAGTCGGCCTAAGTACGCGAACTTTTAAACAGCCGAGAAAAACTGTTAGATATCTATCGGGTTCGAAATTTTACTCGTTGACCAACTCGGCTTACCAAGTGTCACGCGCGCGAGCCGTGAGCTGCCATTTTATTGCAATAGCAGAGATAGTTTGCCGCCTCTCCTGCGTTTGTTTAAGTACCGAAACCTGGATAAATTGTTTCGAAATCATTTACGTGTTCATACATACCATTAAAAATATCGAAATTACTTACTATTATTATTTAAAACATTAACTCAGTCCTACGTAAAGAAACACAAATTCAGCAATTTTGACTTGCGGGTCCGAATAAATTATAGTAACTTGTCATCTCAAAGATATGATATTTTACTCAGCTTTCAGCCTAATTTTGAACTCCTTAGAGTACAAATTGTCAAAATACCTTTCCTTAGTACTGTTTCCTAACATAGCGATAAAGTAAACTTTTTTAGTAAATTTTATACAAGAAACTTCAACGTTGTAATACGCATATTTACTAACAATAAAAGCAAATAAAAAATAACTAAACATTTATTAATACTTAATTGTTACTTATTACCTAAAAAAAGATAAATTACGATCAGTGCTATGATCTTTTTCCGGCGTAGTCTGACTATGGCGCGAGGTGAAAGACGGAGGTGTCGTATCCAATGTTTCTTCCTCATCATCATCGCCATCAGCTTCCATTTCAAACACTCTGACTTTTCTGTAGCTTCGCGATAGAACCACTGCCACTTTACGACCACCTGAAACAGCTATCTTATATCCGTCCATCTTGTCTAAAACGTTGTAAACACCTGGATCTAACAATGGTGAAATATTTTTTTTAGTTATTTTGTCGCTAAATATACAAGACTTCGATTTTACATTGAATTCAATTGAATTTTCTAACGCTATTTTTAGGGGTAATTGAATAAATATAGTATTTTCATTAGATTCGGGGTGTTGAATAAGCACTGATAGATATTCTGGAGAATAAAACTGCAAGTCTAACACAGACATATGTTCATCAGAATTCTCTTTGCCATCTTGTAGCATACTTGGAGTAAAGTAATATTTAACAGCATTAGCGTTACAACACTTGTCTTTAATATTAGTAGACATAAAACATATTCCATCATTAGCACTTTTCGTATTTATAAAGGCCATCATAAATCTTTGTTGATTTGCATCAAATACTTGAGATACCCTCAAATTGCTACTCGAATTCGCTTTATCTTCGTAATATCTTATGTTGTAAAGAATTGAAAAATGTTTTCCAATATCTTTCTCTGTCACATCAAACACTTTGTTGATGGCTTTTTTCAAGAAATTTTGCTGTTGCACAAGAGAAAACTTCCTAAATTCTGACATACAAAAAATAGTGTCATTATCTTTTAACAAACAGGCATTTTCTGTTAGAAAGTTTTGCCAAGGGTTATCTTCATCGTCAGGAAGAATTGAAAGCTCTTGATCTTGTAAATATTGACCTAGTCTTTCTAAATTAAATTTCACTGGTTTCTCCGTACTACTTGCACTATCTACTTGGACATTATCAAAATTATAAAGAAATTCAGCTATATGAGTCAATTCTTGTTGTGTTATTTTGACAATTTCACTTGGTGTTTGTTCGTCAATCAAACGTACTATAACAACAAACAGCCATCTGAAAAATGCTTTGTAATTGCGCATTGACACGTCAATTACTTGTTGTAATTCAAGACATTTGTTCAAAAAAGCGCAGGATGCTTTTATTGCTTCGGTGACTGTGCCTTCCTCTAAATCTAAGATCTGAAATCAAAACAAATACTAAATCAAATTACAGTTTTTAATTTAAAAGAATGGTATTAAAATACCTCGAATACTCATTAGTTTTTATCTATTAACTAGCTTCTCGCCCGCGGCTTGGCTCGCATAGACTAAGATTTGCACAGTTCTTTAAACAACATACTGTAAAGTTTACAACCATTTAACTTCTTAATTTGAATTTCAAAGTGCCTACAAAACCTACAATAAAATTAACCTCTTCTCAAAATAAAATTCTGAGTAATATGAGCATAAGACAATCAATACAAAATTTACCATGCTCTTAGAGGAATTTTGGAAAATCACTCCATTTGAAATCTTCCATATCAAGTTACTTTAAAAGCCTACTCTTTTCCGCCACGTCTGAAAAAGTTGCTAAACGCTTGAGCCTCCAGTTATTATTGCTACTCATATACGCAGGGCTCTCACCATAAGGAATTAAAAAAAAATCTTTAACGATGTCTACAAAATAATAATTCTACACTCCTCCAAATTTCAAATTTCTATCCTTAGCAATTTGAGCTCGGTGATGATAAGTCAGTATTTTTTTTTCCACGCAAACTGCAGCCCGCTTTCGTTAGGAGTTGATTTTTTTGGTATAAACTTTTTAACACAACAGACTTCCAAAATATGCACTAAAAAGGTAATAAATATTATTTCAAAAAATCTGATCTAAATTACAGTTTATCGTGTTAAAGACCATCAATGCTAAGCAAATGCGATCATAAAAATATTCTTTCAGAAATTCAAGAAAACACCAAAGTAGGTAAATGTTTTGTTTTATATTGATACAAAGGTTCTTGTAAATGAGACTATAAAAATAGAATATCTAAATTGCTTACAAACTTTGCTAACTCCTTTTTCCTTTCCTCTTAGAGGTGTAATTTTAAACACCCAGAAAATCCCTTTTTCATTAACTGTTTAAAAATGCATATGTACCAAGATTGAAATAAATTGAGCAAAGAAATATTTTATCTCATATTTTGTTACCCATTTTCCCCTTAGGCGCTGGATTTTTAAAAATCCCTAAAATATGCACTTGATTAATTGTGTTCCAGGGCATTAGTAGCAAGTTTAAAGTTAATTTGACTATAAAAATATTTTTTCCCATACAAACTTGCCACTTTCTTTCTGCTCACCACTTAGGGGTTGAATTTTGAAAAATACTGTAATACGACATTCTTTATTTGCAAACAATAGTGTGTATACAAATTTTTATACCCTTTTTTACCTCCTGTGGGATGATTTTCCAAAAACAGTGATATATATAAATCTTGACAATCTCAAAAGGTCAAATACCAAGTTTCATAGATTTGACTTTAAAAATTAGGGTTTTTCGTACAAACTTCTAACCCCTATTTGACCCCTTAGCATATTCTCTTTTCAAATTTCTATCATTAGTGGTTTGGGCTGGGCGGTGCTGAGTCAGTCAGGACATTGTATTTTTTTATATATATTTATCTACATACATATACGTGTACTTTTACTAAGTCAATTTCAGAAACATAAATCTCGTAATCATTATAGTCAAGCAACATACCTAACAATAAAAAAGCTGTTCTCAGTAATATTAATTGACGTAAAGCATCATATAAATACGATAAAGCGTTGCGGCACAATGCTTGCGTAGAACATTATTCCCATTTGTCATATACCTACTCATCAACATTACTTATTAGAGACACTTAACAATATTTAAGTTTCCTCATATTAAGATTAGTCTCCTCATGAAGCTGTTTCGTGGACATTTTTTTTATGAATTTTGCCACCTGCCTATAAAAAATTTCTAATTCTTGTACATTTTTTTTTACTTTGGAAAGCTCCCTTACCATCTAACGCACAAAGTTTTTAATGCTCTCAAACCCACTGCAGTGATTCGACCAAATATTCACAACCATATATGTATGAATGTTCGAATCAGTACACCCCCAATGAATAAAAAATAAGCCACAAAAGTATATATATTATGAGAAAATAAATAAATGTATAACAATACCTTATACCGATCTGGTATTCTTGTGAGACCTCTAAGTTCCGCAAGGTAATATGCTAGACTTTGACCAACAATATTCAACTGTTTAAGCACTAATTTCTGTATTGTTGAGTAGCTCAATTCTACTGAACTACCAAACTTTTTCAGTCCTTTAGTAGTCAAATCTTGTAATAAAAATAATTCCAATTCATCTGAAGGAACACCTATAAGAGAATTGATATCAATTAATAATCTTGATAAACAGTCAGTCAAGGAAGTTTAGAATTAAAACAACATTTTCTATACATAATAACATACATCTTTAGTAAAAAAGTCATCATAATGAAATTTTTAAACTCTTATTTAAAAGTTTCAAAAAATATTAAAATGATTTGGCCATTTGAATTACACATGCAGGGAAACCCTCTGAAATCCAGCTTTTGCAGGTGATTGGAATTCGTTTAAGAAAGACAAGAAGATTGCCACTATATTTGTAATGGATTACCCTCAAAAACAGCTTATAGACGTGGCTCAAGATCAAGCGATAATTTTTCAGCTGTGTGTTATCTCTCCTTTTTAATAATTCAATTACAATGCTTCTAGTCCACGCCTCTGATTTTATCATCACTAAGAATGTACTTAGTAGAAAGCCTATAATTCCTAGAGTCGCAAGAATTTTAGGCGGCTATTAGCTTTGCTCGAAGTAATCTAGCAACTGGATAGAAGATCATTTTACCTGTCTTTGTACAGGGTTGTGGTTTTTGAATCGAGTTTTTTTAGCTTTTGAAATTACCGAAAATACACTTACCAAGCATAAGCAGTTCCAATAAATCTGCTGACACTCCACCTTCAGGAACTGAAGTAGCATAATAAGCCATTTTAGTATCCATTTCCAAAAGTATGTGCTCCCAAGCTTCAGTTATTGATATCATAGTTTGATCTAGGTATGATACCAATTGTACTACTTGTCCATGTTTATTTGCAACGACAAATATTTCTTCAGCATAAGCTGATAACACACTACTATTAATAAGTGTAACAAAGAGATTATCTGTAGATAGATCTAAATAAAACACCTGCATCATACTGAAATCATCTGATAATACAATATCTAAAATCTTGAACTCTCCACATTCATCTTTTACTAGTTCATCAAGATTTATACTTCCATATGGGTATCTACCAAAGATGCTGACATAAATATGTCCTATTCCGAATCCAACCAATAATAAGTTTAGCTGAGTTTGTTCCTGTATTTCTTTGAAATCTTTGACATTATCTTCAGTACCTTGATTTTTATATCCACTACTTAATGAAGTTGGTTTTTGCAGAAATATTGAAGCATTGTCCTGAAAAACAAGAAGGTATACTAACTAAAAATTTTCTTACTTCTATTACATCCTATCAAAATTACAAGATTTTGTCACAACACTGAATATTATCTACCAAAAATTCATTTGCGGCAAAAAACCAACACATACAAAATATGCCACATCAATAAACAATTCATATTTTCTTTTTAAATACAATATTTTGAAAATATTGTCTTTTTAAATACAATATTTTTAACAAAGTCGAGTATTTACAAAACCCATTTCTACTTAGTATAACAGATTTAATATTCTTAAATCATTGTTGTCTATGGATCTCGGAGATGGGAAGAGCGTACGAATAAAATATAATTAATTTTCATTTTAGATCTTTCATTAGTCATTACCGTATGAGTAAATATCTTTAGGTCTAAGACAACCGTATCAAATGGTTTGATTATAAAATCCTTTTTGTTTAAGTAAACCAAACGTTAAACTAATGCACCGACCCCACGATTTATAATCCATGTATCGGAATTAGAAGACAGTGATGATGATAGTGATGACGAATCTGAATAAGAACAAATATATTTTTTTTCCAAAACATAGTTTTTATGGTTCCGTACCTCAAAAGTAAATAACTATATCTTCTTCTTCTCCTTGAGTCCTTTTCCTAATATTTTCTAATAGTTTATAATCAAAATAGTTAATACCAAAATCTTCTATTAATTTTGAGCACAACTCATTCCAGCTCAAAATACTAGACTTAATAAACCTAAACCAATGCAAAGCATCATCGGTATATAATTCAAATGTCGTGTTAATAAAAGTTTTTTTTATACATTCTAAATTCCTCTAAACTTTGTATCAAAGTTTGGACATGAATTTCCTGAATAATTTTTTTTTTTTAATTCTAAGGAAGAACTCCTATCACATGCAACTGTAATAATCTTATTTTGGGAAGCGTAACCTTGAATAGACTAGTAATCATCTTGAAAATCACTTATTTTTAACGAATCGCCTAATTTTTGAGACCCTTGGTCAACAATATTTTGGACCTCTGACTTGTTATCTACGGATATTTCGAAATGCTTTGTATTGAATCATAAACCAAGGGTACAATATATACCTATATAATAAATACTCACCGTCCTTTTATTAAGCAAAGGGTAAGAATTTACGAAATGCTGAAATAATGCTTTAAGTATAATTATTATCAGTAATCACCAATTTTTTAATTATCTCTAAAGCATGCACCTATGTACTTACATACAAGTTGTATTCTGTAGCAGACTCTAAGGTGCCAGTCCTAGCAGCCCATGTGATACAAGATATTCCAATATGTTTAGAATCTACCAGCTCTTTTGAAGGCTCTAATTCCAATTCATATTTATTTAGAATCTCCTTGTCTTCAATATCCACAATGTAAACACTCCCTGAACTATAGCCAATAGCTAATGCCTGAAAGAAATGACAAATAATTATAGCAATTTTCTTTATTAAGCAGATATTGAATACAAATATTTTTTTCAACCAATTGGAAACTGCATATGTATAAACTTCCTTAAGGGCGCCCGAAATACTGTAAGTATATAACTACTGTTAGAAGATGTGCTAAGGCGAAAAAATTAATGCCATCCGCAGACGATATTTTTAACTCAATGTTGGCATAAGTAATCTGTTTTCGGCATTAGCAAATCATTACGACTGTCTTTTAGATAATAACATACTAGCTAGACATGGGTAACTCACCGTCGAACCGGATCTTGTAAACTATTCTTTTAAATCATATAGGTACTGTAAAGGACAATTTTAATCTACATTACATAACCAAGGTAACTAACATACATATTTGACTAAGGATTGATAATGAATAGAATAAAACACCTTTGCAATTTGCGTAATATTTTTAATTAATTTTTTAAGTATAAAAATAGTTATTGTGAGTATACCTAAGGAGATAGATATATATATATATGCTATAACGGAATTTTCTATAGCTCGTTTTAAGAAGAACAATTCAACCATACATACAAAGGTCTCAGAAGAGACATTTTCTCCCGTTTTTTAAGACCTTATTTTATTTTATCGCACCTTGGTCTTAGCTTTATGTTACATAGCCTATATTTCTTCCAGATAAGTACACGATCTAACGTAAAAAGAACTTTTAAAATTGGACTGGTAGTTCCAGAAAACAAAGTAGTATTTTACTGTAACTAAAACCAGTTAGTATAACTAACTTGCTCTTTAAGTATAATTTAAGTAAAATAGGAGTTGCATTCAAACCAATCTAATATCTTTGAACGGGCAATTCTTGTATATTTATGTATTTATATATATGTGTAGATATATAATCTGAATCTCGGAACCGGCTACAATGATTTTCATAAAATTTAGTATGCGGGGGGCGGCAAATCGATCTAGCTATTGATCGAGGAGGAAGTTTCTCTGAAACCGCACTTTACACGACCATTTCGGTTTTAAAGTGTGAGAATGAATTCCCTGACAATGGCGAGCGGTGCGATGTTAGAAAGAAGCCGTGGGCATCATTACAAACAATTCCTCAGAACACATCCCATTGTACAAGTGGTAGAACATAGACAGGGAGGCAAAGTCTCTCCTCCAACTTAAGGGTTCGATACGGCAAGTGAGTTTGGAAACGTCGACAATTCTCACAGCCCGTCGTTGAACCGAGTCAAAAGGGCCAAGCTGATATCCAGGTGCACCCGCCCGGAGATGGCAGCAGTACACCATTTGGGGCCGAACTTGCGACTTGTAAAGCAGCAACCTTTGATCCACCATTGATCCACTATTATCCTTTTCATGCATTTGCAAATATTGGTTGTCAAGCTGATAGGTCAGTACTATAGCTCTATCCTGTCTCCACTCTTATACACTGGTGTCACAATAGAATACTTCCAATCCTGAGGCAACTTAGCTGTATCAAAAGATACTTTCATGAGTTTACATAGTACAGGTACAAGTATGGTAGGGCCATTTTTCAAAATACAACGGAATGTTATCAGGGCCTGATCCACTGTCAATCCTCTAAGTACTTTTTCAATATTATCATGTGTAAATGTAATATTAGTCAGTGAGTTCTCAAAACGCGCCAGATTTCCAATTGTTGGATAGACTGTGAGATCTGGTTCCTGGGAATATGCTTTTTGAAATCCAATGGAAAACAGTTCAGCTATATCAGCGGGTTTGTAATAAGATTACCTTGGGTTTCATTAATCACTGGTGGGATGACAACTTTTGTTGTGGTTGCTCTTCATATGTGGGATTTAACCCTTTTTCGTCTTTAGTGAATATATTGGCCTTGAACTTTGCTTTTAATTTTAATTGTTGTGTTTTACCGTTTTTGGAAATAGGGCAAATAAATATAGTATCTATATATTATTAAGCTAGTTATATATAAGTCAATTAAAAAACCCTTATTTATTACAAGAGTAGAAATCACCACTCTGTCTAAGTTCTCTTGACTGGGGACAGGTGAACTTGGTCTGATTCAACCCTACAAAGAGACAAGTTTGCGTGGTCACCGCTAATAAAACCCCATTTACTGTGGTCCCACAATTCCTGAACACTCCATCTCTCTCGATCTCCAAGAGAATTGGGATGCTTGGTGTTGACATGTCCAGTAATCTTCAGTACCGAGATAATTTGCAGGGCAAGGTGTAGCTGGCACCGAAAAATCGAAGCAAAGGTTGCTGCTTTACAAGTCTCAAATTCGGCCCCATATGGAGTACTGCTGCCATCTCTGGGTGGGTTAAACCAGGACACCAGCTTGGCCCTTTTGACTCGGTTCCATGACAAGCTGTGAGAATCGTCGACAATCCCAAACTCACTTGCTGTATCCAGCCATTAAGCCTGAGGAGACTTTGACTTTGTGTGTTATACCACTTGTACAATGGGATGTAAAATGATGCCTACAACTATTTTCTACCACCGCATCGCAGCCCATTGGCAGGGTGCTGTCACACTTTAGAACCAAAATGGTTGCGTACAGTGCAGTTTCAGAGAAACTTCCTCCGTGAATGCTTAGGTTTTGGAATGAGCTCCTTGCCAAGGTTTTCTTTAAGGTGTAGTCCTTATGATGATGGGGTTCTTCGAAAAAGAAGTTATTATATTTTTGAAGGATGCAAGTGATACCACTGGTGTTGCAAGTGTCCATAGGCTATGGTGACCACTTATCATCAGGCGGACCATAAGCTTTTTTGCCACCTTGGTATAAAAAAAGTGTTAGTATATGTTTTAGCTACATAATTGGAATTTTAACAAAAAATTAAGTTATGATTTAAGTACCTTTCCATCAGGTCTCCAAGCCATTGCCTGAACAGTTATATTTTCCTCAGGAGGAGACAAATTCCATACTTTCTGCCATTGAAGTCTATGTACTTGAACTTCACCTGAAATGAATATTTGTATGTTTACCTAAATTGGATTAGAACTTATACATAAGAAATAACAAGTAATTTTATATATTATAAGAAGCCAGGTGGCATAAGCATTCCAGTAATTCAATGCACAAATTATAACAACACTCCACTGATATCATAAAGACAACATTATTTGATACAGCTTTTTTCATAGATTAAATCCAGAACTACCACCAAGATACCAAGATGTGGTCAAATGCAAGCTTGATAGTGGGCCAAAAGTTTCGTATTTTTATTGCTGTTGGTTAGATCTGCAATCAGTAGATTGCTACTACAATCAAATGATTTGAGAGGATCCTGTTTTGTCAGTTCAAGTAAGTCCTCCAATGGGGGCATCTACTCATGTCCATTAAATATTAAGGATGTCTTTCCTTTTTAGCCATTTTGATAGCTGCAAGCTGTCAACATAGCAGCTAGTTTATTTGGGCGCCTCTTCAGTGTGTCATTGTATTTCTGCATATGATCAGAGATGTCCTCCTTAACAGTTTTTATCCCTATATGATAGTCAATCTCATTGTTGGTATACCATACCATAGCACTTTAGCCACATTTTGCATTCTGTGCAGTGTTGAGATGTTTTAGTTGTTCGCGCTTCCCCATAGTTGGCAACAGTATCTCCAGATTGGTTTCAAAATGGCCTTGTAGATAAGTTGTTGTCAATACTAAGTATGCTTCTTCACATCAGAATCCAGTGGAGGGTATTTATACCAGATACCTAGTTCTTCTCTCTTTGTTTTGATGTGTTGGGCCCAAGTAAGGCGACAATTGAGACATACACCTAGATGCTAACTCTGTTCTGGTGTGGTATTGTGTTATATAACAGGGTTGGGCCTTGTCCTCCCGTAGTGTAAAAGTAACTTGTACGGATTTGGACTTGCTAGTTTTAATTCACCATTCTTGTAGCCATTTGGTTATTTTATCTAGTCCCTTTTGTAGGGTTTGTGATTCTACAGTTGGGTTTTACTGCCAATATAGCTGTTTCATTGCATAAACTATTTTTTCAGTATTTTGTAGTTTGACATTTTTAATGTAGCAGTAGTGACACCACAGGTTGGCTGTGTATATAGGTTTCATATTTGAATCAACATAATAAGAAAGTAGGAATAATAAAAAACCAATTGGTTTCAGTGAGATATTACATTTTTCTTCTATGCACCTGCAACATACTTTGAATATAGTTGTTTTTGTATAGGATTTAATTATCTCGAGAGAAATATCAAAATATTTGATTCAAAATTATCTTAGTTTTAAAAATACCACTTATTCATATAATCACTTTGGAAAATTATTTATTATTTTCTGATTTTTAGGGCTTCTCAAAAGAAAGCATCTTCTACCTATAAGATTTTTAAGAATTTTACCCTAATTGGCTTACAAGTATAATCCATAAACAGTAAATATATTAGTATAAGCAGCTGTATTATGGTTTCTACCTCAACTGCATATTATTTTATGTCACGAAAGTGTGTGAAGTTTTTTTCAACATTTGATTTGTCACATTGTGATGGCTGATAATAGTTATCATGAGGGTTGGTTAAAACTCAATGAGGATCAAAGATACTTTTCATGAAAGACAATGATCAAGGGCTGCTGTAAGTGGATCCAACACCAACAAGGGCAGTCATCAGAACCTTCAACGTCAACAACTTTTAAAGGCTATGTTCCAAATCACGCCGAGTAATAATCCTACGGTAAAGTTAAAAAATCAACCCGTTCTGGAATGAGTGTTTGACAGTTAAATTTTACACTGACAGGAGTGAATTTCAACCTTTTCTATGGCAGTGTAAAGAATTCAACTTGACAGTTGGAAAATTACTCTACTCCGGGCGTCCCAAAACCACTTAACTTCCTCGTTGCGATTTGGCGCGACCCTAAATAGATCCAGAATTACACCCGCACTAAATGTATTGGTCCAAGTAACTGAAAAGGGAAGCAGGGCAAATAAAACCCGGACGTTTTTTCGCTTTCCACAGCTTCAACGCCCAAGCAAAAATAAGTAAATCAATATTACAAATAAGTACTCACCCTTAAAATTAGATAAAGCTAATAAATCTAGTCTATTACTCCAAACCATATAGTCTATTTGATTGGCAACATGCCGTTCTTCCATTTGTCTCATTCCACAGTGATACATTATTAATAGTTTTAAAATATATTCTTTCCGGAGTAAGAATGTTCTGTGCTTTCTTCTCTAATACAGTAATAAAACTAGTCAAATTCAAACACATTTTTTTTTTTTTTTTTTTAATATTATATTGGACTCGCACGGTCTTAGCAGACCATTTATGCATTTGCCAGAGTCAAAGTCAATTATATTATATCGTATCGTGGCGCGGGCGTTACCGCGCGTCCTCGTTTTCAAGTCCCAAGATTGGGCGGGAGATTTGGTGTGGATCCTCAGATATTGCGCGTCATGTCCTGCTTATTTCTTCATAATTCACTATTTAGAGCCTTCGCTGCACAATTCTTAACACGCTTTCGTAAAACATTGCTAAAATATATACATCGAAAGTCACTTAATGAATTTAGAAAAATTAAACAGAAAAAAACACCACTACTTCTTAAGATTCGCGCCAAAACTCCTTCAAACACATTCTAACTTATTTTTGTAGTAGGTCTGTAAGTAAACACTAGCAGTGCTGCCACCTCTCTGAGGCCAATCAGCGCTAAAAGCGCTTGAAAAAAACGCTAAATTCCGCTAAATTGCTTTAACAAAAAATAGCGCTAAATTCCGCTAGCTTTGCTATAATAGTAAGAAGATTTTATTTATTTCAATACAAATTGACATAATTTTAAATCTAAATTAATCTTAATATTATTAAGTATGGCTAATCGCTTTCGATGTCAGAAGGATCAGGTTTAGTTGACTGAATTCCTGAAGGTCCAGGTTGCACATCGTAAACCAACAACCATAGAGTAAATAATCACTACGTTCAACAACCAGAAATAATTTATTTTAGTTGAATAATACCCTAAGCAAATGGAACAGAAGCTAAACTAATTACGGTGTTGCTGCGTTATTCCTACTTTTTGGCGAGATTGCGACGTGATTACAACTAAGTTTGGTCTGCCATAAAAATGCGCTATGTTTTCCGCTAGGAGAAAATATTAAAAATTTGGCGCTATATGTCCCAAAAAAGCGCTAGATCTAACTCCGAAAGCGCTAAGGTGGCAGAACTGAATACTAGTGCTGCCATATATTAATATATGTACTGGATCAAAATTACCTAAACAATACTTAAAATTAATTACCGTTTTTTTTTTCTGACTGACTATGCAGTTAGCTGTTGCAGCTATTACTACTTCACCGGGCTTTTTTGGGCGACTCTGAAGGAGCCTCAAGGTCGTCATAACGACAAGGGTCCATGGGTAAACACCGCAAATGCGATTAAGGCCAAGCGTATAAATTATACGCACGCCTGCAACGATGCCGAACGCGGCATCAAAGTCCAGGTCCCAACGCCGATATATTTGAGCGCGTTCTCAGGGCCGTAATAAGGGGAGTCCCAAAGGAATTCTCCGTGGCAACCGTTAAGGACGACTTGATCGCCCAAGTTTGGGAAGTACATCGAATGTACAACGGCCGTAACCGATCTGAGTGCTACGACACGGTGCACGTAGTGCTAGATCTCACAATTGTGGGCAAAGCCATCTTTAATATTAAAGATGTTTGTAGCCTGAAGGGCGTCCGGGTCGAGACTCCGCATAAGCGGTCGACCCCAGGACAATGGCACCGATGCCAGCTGTATGGCCACGGACAGCGCAACTGCACATGCAGACCGCGCTGCGTGAAATGTCTTCGCGATCACGCCACTCCGGACTGTGATCGAAACCGCGAAAACGCATTCGACCCGGTCGCTTGCGTTCTCTGTGGGAGCGAGGGCCACCCTGCGAACTACCGCGGGTGCCCAAAAGCTCCCAAACAGAACCAGCGAAAACCCAAAAAGGGTAAATCGCGCCCCTCTGCCCCCGCCAACAGGCTCCGCTCGAGCCTGCTCCCCTCCCTGCAGTCAATGCCTGTAGCCGTCCTCCTGCGCGAGTTGACGCAGGAAAAACAAAATCTAACGAGACAGACAAACTTCTGTTTGCTCTCCCAGGGCCTGTCTCAGTCAAAGGAATTCCGTATCACGCTCCCCCATGTCTCGGGACATCCCGCGACCCCTGCGTCCAGCGCCTGCGCCAAGTGTTCCCGCACTTCTTGTGCACACTCGCCTTGCCCCCCCCGCGCCCCTCCCTCGCGCTGTAATGCAAAGCTGCTCAGCCGTCTGAGCAGCAACAACATCTTAATGTTCTCTTTGAGATATCTTGGGCCCTAGAACCAGAATTCTTTAAAGCCGTGTACGCGAAATACCTTCAGGTCACCTTCCCGCAAGAGATGCTGCTTCGCCGCCCTCCGCAGGGTAGGCCCCAAACCTTAAAAACCAAAATGGATTGCACAACCGCGCGCCTCTCGGCAACCAAAGGGAGGAATTGTCGCAATTCCGTCCCTAAAACCGGACGTCTTCCTCATCCAGGAAACGTTCCTCAAGCCCGCTGTCCGCACCCCTACGATCGCCAACTATCGCACCGTCCGTAATGATAGAACTGCTCCTCAGGGAGGCACTCTCGTCTATTACAGACGCTCCCTGCATTGCTCCCCTATCGATCCTCCTCCACTTACGAATATAGAAGCATCCGTGCACCGCCGCTGGAACTCTTCAGTAACTTCACGGAGAGGCAGACTCTTCGACGATTTAGTTGACAGACTAAACTTTGACATCATCGCTCCCATGACACCCATTTACTTTCCCCATAATACTCGGAACAACCCTGACGTGCTCGACATAGCACTCCTAAAGAATGTAAGGCCAAGCTTTCGCTTTATAGACGTGCTTGACGAACTTGAATCGGACCACCGCCCTGTTCTCCTCCGATTAGGTTCCCCTCGGACACTCCTTCCGACACTAGAACCGTGACGGACTGGTCTGGACTGGACGAATTACTCGAAAACCCCAGCTCGCCACATCTAGTTCGCGTTTCCAATGTAATCTCTTCCGCGACCGATTTAAACGTTGTTATCGACTCCCTCACTAGCCACCTGACCGCCACCGTTGGCGAGTGCTCAAGACAAGTGCCGAGTGGTGATAACCACCACCTAATCCTGCCTCAGCACATCAGGTCGCTAATCAATGACTGAGCGTAACGCGGCCCGCCGCAGACGCGATCGCGCTCCCACTATCGAAAATAAAGCTCGCTTCAACGACTTACACCGCCGTGTAAGAACCGCTGTAACTAAGCTTCGCGCCCAACGTTTCGGCCAAACCTTGTGGGTACCTAGCCAGAGCTTTGAAATCAGACACCGCCAACTCTCTCCCTCCGTTAACTCGTCCCAAAAACGTTCCCGCGTTCGATGACGACGAAAAAGCGGATTGCCTAGCGTCTAGCCTCCAAGCCCAATGTGCCTTAAGCACACAGCCGTTCGATCCCGACCACCTGCGTGAGGTAGACGGCGAATTGGAACTTCTCTGCCCCCACAGGACCCCCTGCCCCCAGTCACTGTCGACGAAGTCAAACAGGTCATCAAAGATCTATGCCCTCGTAAAGCCCCTGGCGCGAACGGTATCTCTAACGATATCCTAAATCGCCTCACTCTTCCCCTTTTCTTACATTGAATTTGGTTATGAAGACGAAGAAGATGATCATTGATCGCAATGACTGGCTTGGTAAAATATTTTAAATGCGTTGAGTTTATGTGTTCGCATTGAAAGCTAAACCGGTGTTGTGTGCCCTTAGATGTTGTGTTTTTTTTGCCTTGCCTTTCTTGTGCTTCCTCAAGATCCATTTTAAAGTTGGGCCCTGTATTCCATTTTTTTCTAATTTAAAAAAGATGATTTCATAAATTTAATACTCTAATGCCTTAGAAAAGTCGATAAAGATAGTAAAACCATGGTTTTTCTTATTTAAGTATTTGTTTATATCATAACTAAAAGTTTAAAAGTTGAAATGTACTCCAGTGTTTTTACAAACCTTATTGTTTTTCATTGATAATATTGTTATCTATTAAATATTTAGGTATTTCTTTACCGAAATACCTCTCACTTATTTTATCAATACATGACAATATGGACTTTAGATTTATTTATGTCGCTGAGACTGCCATATTTATAAATGGATCTTATTATTTCAAATTTTATTTTTTCCGGGAAAGTTGATTTCGAAATACATGTGTTTATTATGTGCGTGAAGACAGGTTGAGTAGCGTAGTTATTAATTAGGGAAATTAACCGGATTGTTGGTAACCAACAACCCACTCAGAAAGGTCAAAAAAAAATATTTCAACTATTTGTTCGTAGTGACATCCACTTATAATCTTGACTGCAGCTATATTTTACATCAAGGCTTGATCAAGGCTATGGACTTGTATCCAGGCCTTCTCATTATTAAAAAAACAACACAGTTAAAAAAAATGTAAACACATATTTAACCTAAAAAATTGAATTTCTAGATTTTACATTCTTTTAATTATATTTATCAAACTTCAAAAATATTATATCCACCCGCAGCAAAAACAATAAATAAGCTCAAATGTTCCTTGAAGTGACATTGATAGTTACTACACTCAAATTGTTTTTTATTCCCTTATAGTAAGTTTTATAGTCAATTTTCAATATTTGTAAACGAAAACTATAGTAAGATATCCATTCTTCTTTATCTGCAAAGAACGCAATTATGATATTGGTAGAATTTAATTTCGAAGTAAAATAGGTTAGGATATTATTTTATTGTAGATTGTGTCACTTAATTTATTCATAATTTCCTTTATCATCTGTCGCTCATGCAATATCTGTACGTTTTCACTGCGTTTAATTGTAAAGCCCTCAGACCGGTCTAGCAAACTAAAAGGGCACAAGGGATAGACAACCTTAATATGGTGAAATAATAATTAAATAGCTATTCAAAGGGGGAACGCTGCCAGTATCTTCGGAACCTTGCCTAAAGGGACTCCATTTAAGAATATATTTTAGTTATTATATTATATTTTTTAAGATTTTTTTTTTATTTTAGGTTCATCATTTTTTTTTGTATATGGTGAAATGTATGTGAACATGAACCGAACTATAGGGTTGACAGGCGTCTGGATAAAGCCGGTCAGTCAGACTTTTTGGTTGCATGTGCCGCCAAATTAGACACTGTCCGGCCTGTCTGGCTTTTGTTAGGCTTTGTAAATTTGAGATTTTTTTACTTTAAAAAAATTATCGTGTTATACTAAGACTAAAAAATTAAAGATGTCAGGCCTTATTATCCAACTGTCCGGCTAAACTGACTGGTCTGTCCGGCTTTTCGGTTTTAAGACCTTGCAACCGTAACCGAGCATGTCACTTTTTAACTACTGACTATGAAGTCACTAGCACATTTTAGTGATAGGAAGAAGACAGCAATACTGTGTTAACCTATTCGAATTTTAAGCATGAGTTCAGTTAAGTTTTATCGATTTCAATGCAAGTATAAAGATAGACAAAGAGAAAGCGCACAGAAACATAAACTAAAAACCAAGAGTGTCAAATTTTTTGTAGTTAACTAAAATGACAAGAGTGACATTGAGTTTCAGACTTTGTACAGAAAGGACAATTTTTTTGACTTTAAGTTACTTTATTTATCTACTTTATGTATTTAAAGGAAATAAAATATGTCAGACTTATAGTAGGTTTTATAGTCAATTTTCATGTACAGAAAGGACCATTTTTATTCACTTTTAGTTACTTTATTTATCTACTCTTATATAAAAAGTGTGTGCAAGTAAAGGCATAAAATTTATATGTTTTTAAAGGAAATAAAATATGTCAGACTTATAGTAAGTTTTATAGTCAATTTTCAAGTACAGAACAGACCATTTTTATTGACTTTAAGTTACTTTATTTATCTACTCTTATATAAAAAGTGTGTGCAAGTAAAAGCATAAAATTTATATGTATTAAAAGGAAATAAAATGTGTCAGACATACAAATTAGGAAGTTGAATTCATAAAAATAATGTTAAATATACTAGACCTAGACCTATAAAGTATACTAAAATAATGGCAAACTTTTAACTATACATTTAATATACCTACCTAGAAAATAGAAAAAGGAAAAAAGTAGTGTCCGACCGAAATTTCGGTTTCGGTTTCGGCCAGTTTCGGCCAAAAAATGAAGTTTCGGCCCGAGTTTCGGTTTCGGCCAAAAACGGCCGAACCTTTCGGCCGCGCTGAAACTTACACCATCGTACCTTGTAAGTTTTTTCACAATTAAAATGTAAGTAACTGAAAATAAATAAAAATAAATGAGCATCATATTTTAATAATAAATTTGTTTTATTTTATACCACCATTTAAAAATCGCTAACTTTGTGTTACAAATAATGTATTTTTTTCACTTTATAGGGTAGTTAAATTTTCAAACAGAACCTCTGTAACTGTGCTGAAATTTCATTGTGATAAATCTTTGAAAGTAGAAACCTGTAATTATAGGTCAGCGAGATATTAATTTTAGAAAAAAACGGGCTTACTAACATTTTTTCGCCTTTTTAGGAATTTTTTTTTTATAAAAGATTCGGTTTCGGTTTCGGTTTCGGCCGAAACTACAATGAAACCGAACCTTCGGTTTCGGCAAAATAACATGTTTCGGTCGGTCACTAGAAAAAAGGTTATAGTACAATCATTAATAGAATGGCTGTTTTGGCATAAATGATTAAGTGGACCAGTGCAGTCCACTATGGCTAAAGGCTATTCCTCCAAAAAAGGCCATACAACAAACACCTGAGGCAACAATCATAAAACAATTAAAATTTCACAAAGATTGGTAAAGAGACACCAGAGATCCCTATACTAATTTGTGTGCAAGGGGTACTGGAACTAAAATGATCGGTTCAAATCAATTTTTTCTTAATAAATAAACAATTTTTGTTTCAGTCATTCAACAGATTTTGAAGTTCATAGGAATTGGCTTGCCTTAACACACAATCTTACTATTGACAAATGGTACTACGAAGCAACCTCAGAATGGACTTTAGACTACCCACCATTTTTTGCTTGGTTGGAATATGGCCTATCATATGTTGCAAATTGGTTTGACCCTAAAATGTTGAATATTGGAAACTTAAATTATAATTCAGAAATGACTATATTATTTCAAAGATTATCTGTAATTGTACTGGATCTTTTATATATTTTTAGTATCAAAAGGTGAGCATGTTTAGTTTCCTAATTGAGTGGGTTATATAATATGTAACAAAATAAATCTATTATTTTAACTATTTAATAATTAATAACTGACATGAACAGTTTTTAAACAATAAAATAAAAAAAAAGAAATATTGGAATAGAATGTCTTGATCTACATCTGATGTAACGCCAAAATAGAAAATAAATAACTGAACATCCAACTGTACACACTTGACTGATGATCTGTAGGTGCATCAAGGTACTGAGTGATTATGCTAATTATGCTCAGTGGCGTCTTTTAGCTGAAATTCACTGTAATACGCCATACATATCTTCGTCAGATGTGGAACTATGTGTAGCAGAAATTTATTAAATAGAGTAAAAAGTTAAGTGTTTACTATTTACTGCATTTAACTTTACATATGTTATTATAATCAAGTTATTACATACAAGAATAAAAACAGAAAATGACTATATTTAATTTTCTAGAATTAATCCTAGATACTGCATTTTTTTTTGTGTTATAATAGATAGATATATGTTACTTCTTTGCAACATAAGCATGTAAAATCTGTATATATGCATAATGTTTTATGCCTGTATATAGGTCTTGGAGTATTTTGTAAAAACACAGTCAAATGCTTTAGAAAGGCCTCAAACTAAATTACTTTTTAATGAACAATCAGAGTAGCAAAGACATCAAAAATAGACTGGTATCATAGGCGTAGCAATCTGGGCTAGGGTGGGGCAGATTGAGCTAGGGTAGAGCAGCCCTAGTAGAATTTTTATTTTCATATGACAGAAATGTTCTACACTTTGGGCCTGGCTTTGAGATTAATTTAATATGTATTGACTATTAGTACCATAATATCATAAAACACTTTAGATTTTAATCTGATTGCTTAACCTTCTGGTATTGGGGGTCAAAAGTTACCCCAGGACATCAAACTTTTCATTATGACTTTATGGTTTGAAAACCTAAACTCCTGCTTGTCTATGTATATCATTAGGTCATGTGCGTATGACAGTCATTCGACCCTTATTCAAATCAACTCAAAATCATTCATTCAATTTTGGCTACAATAATTGAGCACTTATAAATGTCACTACGCCATCGGTTCGTAAGTCTATAGGGCGGGAGACCTTGTACTGAGAAGAACCGGCAATAAACTCAGCAAGGGCATTTCTTTTCTCCCTTTCTCTTACAGCATACACTTAAAATATTAGAAAATCCCCTTCCTATCATAGAAGGACACTTTCCATTACAATCATAAAAAACATAAAATGCACAAGCACAAAATTAAAAATTATCTAATTGCAAAATATAAAAAAAAAGACAGTTTTTGTACCTATTCAATTACCTTACAGTATTGATAAACAAAACAAAAAAGTAAGACTAAATACAAGTATACAAAAAAGTTTGCAATAGCAGACCAATCTCCACAGGCGGCACCCGTTCACAAGTATGACACATGAGTCAGCCATTGCTTCGCTCAACCATGTTTTAGGGAATGTAACTAGAAGCAGAGATTTGACTAATTTTGGGCTCAAAAATCAAACCAGTTTTTTATTTATTATTAATCTGAAAATATCTTCCTCTTTTGATTAAATTTAGTGTTTACCTAGGCATGAAAAAAAATGTTTATGATAATATTTTCATATTTTAGTTGGCTAACATACCTACAGACTGCAAAAAACTACCTCAAGTCAAAGGAATATAGTATTAGTGGTATGGGTTGTAAGATTTATAATAAAGGTAATAAAAGTGGATTTCTATGGTGTAGAAGGTATAAATAATTAAAGCATAAACATTGACAATACCCTCTTGTAGCTACAATTTATTTTCATTTTTTCAATAAGGGTTTACTTTTTACCCCCAATACCAGTTATACACATTTAATATAATTATATATATATATTATTAACTTTTAAGATCTTAAAGAGATACATGATAAACTACTTACTCTTAAAATATTTACCTACCTTGTTTGCTTATTTTTCAGCTGTTCTAATCTCATAAGCAATGGAAAGCTGCTTGTCTTTGTATTATTGGTTTCAAATCCAGGTTTATTGATGGTTGACCATATACATTTTCAGTACAATGGTTTTTTGTATGGTTTTCTGTTGTTTTCTATATCAAATATGATAAAAGTAAGTTACATGACATGATAAATTTGATAAGGTTAATGACTAGAATAGATAAATAAGTCTAGCTTTTGTTTCAGGGTAAATATATTCTGGCATCATTGTGGTTTGCAGTGCTGTTAAATTTGAAACATATATACCTTTATGTATCACCAGTTTATGCTGTGCATTTATTAAGAGCTTACTGTTTCACTGTTCCATCTACGGATGGAGTGCATACACCTTGGAAATCTTTCTCTGCGCTGAACTTGGTTAAACTAGGGATTACTGTCACAACAGTATTTGCTCTGTCTTTTGGACCTTTTATAAGACATTTGCCACAGGTAGCTTAGTTAATTTCTTAGTTTAATTTTTGCTGCTGATAAAAGGATGTTTATTGTATGTACAAAAGAGGACTTCCATGCTTGAATTATAATTGCAAAATTAACTGTCTGTCTTTATATTACCTTTTCACACCTAAACTGCTGAACGGTTCTCGATGGAATTTGGCAAGGAGATAGCTACAATCTTGAGAAAGAGTCCGTGTTAATATTAATTAGGTAATGTTACTCATAAAAATTAATTATAGTATTGTTATTAGTATTCCTCAAAAGGGCTACATAAAATTTTATCATTTATTCAAACATAAAAATAGATGGCTATACTTTAGGCATTTTTTTTTAGGCTTTAGTCTAGCACAAATTGTAATCTTTCTGTTGTTACGTTTCAGATATTCTCAAGACTGTTTCCATTTAAGAGAGGCCTGTCTCATTCATATTGGGCTCCAAATTTTTGGGCACTTTATAATTTTGGAGATAAAGTTTTGCAGCACATCTGTGAGTAAATGTTGGTTTAGGTAAGAAAACAGTGCATACCACAAAGCGCAATCTGTCTGTTGTCCCTACACTAATATTGATCAATAAATAATCTACCTAAGTACCTTCAATTACGTTAATAACAATTTAATATAAAAACACGTAGGTACATGTAGTACACACTAAAATTTGCGTGATAAAAAAAAGTAAAAAAATAGAAGTTATAAATGCAAGCAAGTATCACTTTAGCAAGTGATACATGATTGTAGTTGTTACTTTATTATTAATCTTTATTATTGTGTGTAGTTCTACTATTGATTGAATTACATACTACATGTCCGTGAAATAAGGTTTTTTTTAATGTTAAGGTACCCATTAATTGTACAAACTCTCTTATTTACCGTCATTGAAATACTATTTCAATTTTATTAATGTAACTTAAAAAGATTGCTTTGTGTTAGGAGTTTATGCTTGATTTAGGCCTTAAATAAGACAAATTCGTATAAGGTTTGAAATTCTATGCATGGGCAGAATTTTATACACGCAGTATTTAATTGTTTCTTTATTTTTCAGTGCCAAAAGCTGGAATAGTCATAAAAAAGACTGAAGCTTCTATGACCGGAGGGTTGGTGCAAGAATTTAACCATACAGTACTGACCTCTATACCACCTAGTGTGACTTTTCTCCTTACTGTTGCGTCAATGGTTCCTGCTCTAGTAAAACTGTGGCACCTGGGTGCTGATGGTCAATACCGAACATTAAGTTTTGTGAGGTAAATACAAATATAATTAATATTATTGTTTTCATTTCGTTGTTATGTAGAGGTTTTCCCCGTTGGACATTCTTACCGTTATATGGTAACAATTTCAGTTATGTTCCTATACATTTTATAAAATTCACTAAATAATAATTAACTCTGATTTTCATTACAAAGAATGACAATACACTTGTTAAAAATTTGCACTAGATTTTGGCACAGCAATATTTTCAGATTTTTAAGTGCCCAAATACAATAAATGAAAAACAAATAAGCTGACGAACAAGACAAAATCTAGCTCTGACTATCTCCTCAAGAATCCTCAGTTCGCAAACCTGACACGTATTGTACCGTTTTTTATTTTATAATTTTCAGGTGTCTTGTAGTATGTGCAACATGCTCATTTATGTTCGGTTGGCATGTCCACGAAAAGGCTGTTCTGATGATACTGATACCACTAAGGTAAGTAAAAAAATGAAAAAGGTTTTCACGTATCGTTTTTAGTCTTCAAAGTTAAAGTTGTCGCTGACACATGGTAAAGTACAAACATAGTAATAAAACAAACTATGAAAACGTCCTTTTTTATTATTGTCGATTAGTAAATACTGCGCGCTTTAAGTACTATGATACTACTATGGTTCTTACTTCATCATTTGTTTTAAATAAATATGGAATGCAAATTACTATAAGTGTACATCGAATTCCTGAATCTTCTGTTGAAGACTCAGCCCAATGGGCTTCAACGATATAAGGTTTATGACATTCTACATTTATTAACGACCCTGTAAATTCTTGCCATAAGATAAATTAATTAAATAAATATACTGTAAAGAACAGTGAGAGATCATATAGGTAAGCTGTCACACTAGCATGCACCTCGTACGCACATTTTCAAACGTACGAGTAGATCTTACTATAGTTAATTACATGTGTGTGCTTGTCTCCTGTACGTACAGTCGCTTGCAGTATATAGCTATCCATGATTGGAAGAGAAATGGCAAATATAGAGCAGGCAGAGCATTATTACCTTTAGAGAGACCTGTTGTTTAAGAATTGTATAACTCTGTGTGCTCTAATAATATTAGCAATTTCCTTTGTTTCAGTTTCTTATCTGTACTCGGAGATGTAGATGGAAAATTATTTTTAATATTATCAACCGTTGGACATTATTCATTGTTCCCATTACTGTATCCAAAAAATCTTTTGGGTATTAAACTATTCATATTGTTAACACATGTAGCGATTGCGTTCGGAAACATTCCATCTTTGTACGAAAATCCAAAGATTAAAAAGAAGAGACGTAGTTTTTTAAGATTACCCATGCTAGGTCATTTTGAATCACTGTATTTGTATGGATTATTAGTGTTATGTATTTATGAAAACTTAATTCACGTAACTATAGGTTTGGATAAAACTTTGCCTTTTTTACCTCTTATGTTAACATCCGTGTATTGCGCTGTAGGTGTTTTTTATTTTTGGATTTGTTATTACTATTACTTTTTGAATTTTAATCTTAGTAAGGTTATTCCATCCAGTAAAAGTAGTGTAAGTCAAAGTGCAAAGAAATGTAATTGATAGAAACATTTTTTTTAAATAATTGTTATAAATTTTGTACGATCTAAGTAAACTGCAATAATTAAACTTTTTGCTGAAATCTTATTTAATATAGTTTAATTATTAGTATGTCTGCAAACCACACTGAATGTCGTAACTAGTTATGGCAAAGTAACTGTATACGTCTTCGAAGGCTTCCCATGCCAGGGTTTCGAATAAAATAAACAAAAAAAATCTAGGTAGGTCTACCAGGGTTGTTGCGAATATCAGCATTGTTTTTAATATCAGCGTCAGCATTAGCATCTGCAACAATAAATGCTGATTTTCAATGCTGACATTCAAGTCGTAACGTGTTCGTTGAAAACGGGACCTAGCGCAAGTCACGTGCAGTTTAAACCAATCATAGTTATACAAAAAAGCTGTTGATTGTTGTTATTGTATTGCTGTATGATAGTTGAAAAGTACCCACGCTTTTTGCTCCTTGATGTATGGGAACTTATTTTATACTTACGTACTTTTGATTTCATTCTTTATACGCATGGTTTTAAATTTTTTTATAATCAATAAATTCATATTTCAATAGATATAGTTTTTTAAGTTGTGAGGTAAAGAACCAAAAAACTGCAATTCAATCCTTTAAAGAAGGTATGTTATCTGTTTTCATTTTTATTATTGTTTACGTTTTACAGCACGCATACATTTTGTCATCAAAACTATAATACTTTATTCTAAATTTATCGTTTTTTTTCGATAGTAATAAGATTTAAAACAATCGCTCGTTTACCGTGTTTGAATTGTGGTATTAGAAGGAAACTACAATGTTTTTGCTAATGTGTTGACACAATTTAACATGCTAAGTTAAACATTTAAGTCGTGCACGGCCACATATAATTATAGCTAATTTTCGCTGGCGAAAAATAGCAGCTATATATCGCTGCGTGTGACTGAGGATTAAGAATAAGTAAGTTAAAGTGGCAATTGGACATATCACTGACAGGTAATTTAAGGGCACGGCATGACATAATGACCATCAGTCGGGACCCATTATAGTTCTATACTGACTTGATCCGGCACGATCGACGTCCTACTCGATCTGATACTCTTTCCTCCCAATTGGGTCCTGATTTATGGAAATTATTGTTCTCGTCCCGTTAAGTATTCAAGGAAGGATATTTAAGATATGTAACTTTAATTTCTACTGGCACTTTTTCACACACAACACAACAACGCTTCACAAAGAGGTAATACATTTGTAAAAAAAGGTACCGAATAGTATCAATTAGTTACGAAAACATCAGTAGTTCAGTTTCAATAAGAAATTCCTTCCTTAACCCGCCATCCTGACGGTCACAGGGAAGTTTTCAGTTAGGTACATTGAAATTTGCTGTTTGCAATTTTGGATTACTAAATGCATCACAAGGTAGCCGTATTTAAAATCTTAGTTTTTAGATAACTTTTTTTTTTATCTAGCAGCAATTTTTATGCACCTATTTATAAAAAAGGAACGTTGGTAGCATTGCATAGGTGTGTTCATCATATCAGGTTATATTGGTCAACTGCGGGACATAGCCTCCTCTATGGTGCGCCATTTCTCCCGGTCTTCTGCCTTCTGCATCCAGCCACCACCGGCCACCCTTTTAAGGTGGTCAGTCCACCGGGCTCATGCTTTGTCTTCCCGTACGAGGCCTCCAGTCTAGGACACGTCTGTTTCATCGGCCATCGGTCCTCTGACAGACGTAACCAGCCTACTGCCACTTCAGCTTGCTGATTCTGCTAGCTATAACGGTGATTTTAGTTCTCTTCCGCATGTCCTCATTCGATTCCACTCCGAGCATAGCTCGCTCCATCGCAAGCTCTGCGAATTTTTACTGTACCGACGACGCTGTAAGTGTCCACATTTGAACAGCGCGAAACATAACAGGTAGGTAGAGTCTTTAGACTCTGCGCTATAGACGACTGACTGACTTACCAAATGCTGTCCAGGTTAGCTTACTTACTAGTTACTTTCCTCCTCAAAGTTGTTCCAGCCTAGTTGGATTTTCTGTCCATAACCAATACCTAACGCTGGACTACCTCGAGTAAGGTACCGGCGACGTATCGCGACGTGTCGAGTTATAGATACACCTATAACTCCATAACTACATTATATAATACATAATTGGATTTCATAACTCGTTTCGTCAAGAATTTTGATTCGATGCACCATAAATTATTAGTACATATCGTTTTTTTATTATTAATGTATAAATTCTTTATATCTGAAAGACAAGGTTAAGCTGTCGTCAAAAATACTTAGTGCAACCAGACACCATCTTAGTCCTTTTCAACTGGTTTAACGGACGAACTGAGAGAATTGCCGACGATCCAAAACTAACAAGCCATATTGAAACTTTTAGTATGAGAAGAGAGTTGGTCTGGTTGGTATATGTCCTACTGTTTGTTTCATGTGATACTATATACATCGAGTATATTTATACATCATCTGCATTTTTTAATATTTGTTTAAATTTTTTGGTATTTTTACCAAGTTTTCGACATTTTATGGTCGCCATGTTTGTTTTATTATAACGTCATGTAGCATAAACCACTTCCGAATTCAAAAAGAATCTAACGACTTGAGTGGCGTTTTGTTGACCGACATAATGTACATAATGCGGTAATCCTACCAAAGAGAATGAACCAAGATTTGTACTGTGTTATAAAGAATTTATGAATTTTTAACTTGGCAGGATTATGACATTGAACGCAGTCAACAAAACGCACTTTTATTTCAATTCACTTGATGAATGATGAGTGTAGCCGTTTAGGCTACACGAAGCGCCAAAGATTAGAACATGCTTACACATACATAGGTACATACATACATTAAGCGGACAATGTCTGGTACATAAATTAATAAACTATACCTAGATTGTCCATAAGAAATGTATTGTAATCATCAGTAAAATTTATCTTGCCTATCCACTACAACAATACTAGGTAGGTACGATAGATAACTTGCGGAATGGAGGGAAATTTACTTTGAGTGCGTTTTTAAATTTGACAAAATTTACGATGTTACTACTAAGTTACTCTCAAGTCGACGCCACTGCATATAAAGTTATGTTAATGCTAACAGTGTACCAAGATCTAGAACTTTAAACTTATGAAATGACCAAAGTTACTTATTTACATTTCGGAATGCACGCTATTGAATTTAAAATGTGTTGGTTTTATGAGGACATTTTTGGTTTTACTGTCGAATATTTTCATTTTAAATTTCCTCCTAACAATAAATTTAAATTTAATTTTATTCTTTGTTCTGATTTTAATATAAAGTAGGTGTAGGTATAATGGTTTCGTTCCTTGGAAAGTAAGTTGAGCTATTGCGTAAAAGTGCACAAATACAAGTCAACAAAGAATGGTTTTCTAACTTTTACCCACGTGCTTATTGAGATATTGTAAATTTATGCTTAGAAAATAGATTTTTTTTATAGTGTGCAATCAACAGAAAAACCCGCCAAGTGCGTGTCGGACACGCATTAAGTAACGGTTGCATAGAATTAATATTATTGTGGTTTCTGAAAAACTTATCAATCGTTTTCGTTCAAAGCAATTTTCGTCTGAGGTAATTACAAAGCTCTTACGTAGCGTAAAAAAGATGGGTATCCCTAATTTTAATGTATGGAGAACTAAGCTAAGCTAACCTACTATAGGATGTGTCTGAGGTTCGAAACGATGCCCACGGCTACTTTCTACCATCGCACCTCTCACCATCGGCCGGGAATTCATTCTCACACCTTAGCACTTAAATCGTCGCGTACAGCGCGGTTTCAAAAAAACTTCCTCCCGCGAACACTTACATAGGTTGTGGAATGAGCTACCTGCCAAGGTTTTCTCTAAGGTCTACCGTATGGGGTTCAAGACAGAAGGTATTAGATTTTTGAAGGGTTGGCAACATGGGCGTAGCCAGCTTTTGGATTTGGGGGGGGCAGGCTTGGCTAGGGGGGCAGGCTTGGCTAGGGGGGCAGACCTGATAGAAAATGTCATTTTAATATAGTGAACATGTTCATTTTGAGCAAATTCCTTCAGATTATGGGCACCTAGCGATGCCCCAGGTGTTGCAAGCGTCCATACCGCTTACCGTCAGGCGGACTTTAAGCTTGTTTACCATCTTAGTGGTATTAAAGATCCTTGAAAGAATTTTTCTCCATTAGATTACATAGCTATATGGGGGTTTACATGAGACACCATCATCAATGACACCATCCTGTAAAATTATATTATAAGGACGTGCCATACGGGCCGAGAGACGGTCGTGTCAGAATTAAAAGATTTCCGTTTTTATCCTTTTGGCTATTTGGCGAATGGCTTATATAATGGTAGAGTGTGTTTTACCTATACAACATCTGACTGCGCATCAAGTATTTTTGGGTGGTTAGGGATATAGGGTATTAGGGTATACGGATCAGTCCACAGATCTAGTTCCTCATAATTTCCATACTCACTTCGCGTCAGCGTCTGCTCTAATGGGTAATAATTTAATTTAAATTACCAAAGTAACTGCTGAAATTACTCAGTTTATTACGTTGGATTATCACAAAGAGTATTAGAATACATTATTTAAAAGTAAATAAAAAAACATGAATTTGAATAGATCATCGGCCGTGTGTTTGTGGGTGCAGGAGTTTCTGAAGTCTGTTAAGCCATCGGTTACGTTGAACGTCACTACATGGCTTGATTACTTCTCGCTCAGTTGGGAAAGATTCTGGGAAATATATGCTGTCGAAAAAATATCTTATTAAAAAAAACAGCTTTTTACAACAGATTACATTTGTGATAGAATTTGTGAAACTGACTTCTAAATTTAATAAATTAATTAGGTACGTATATAATGCGTCTAAAATATCTTGGCACGCGTCTACATAGCATCACATACAATGAATATTGGATGCACACGTGTGTAAGAAGTACCTATAGAGCAAAACTGTCATTAAGTATGTGTAAGTAAACTAAAAACTAAGCTCACATTAAGTTCAGATAAGTACATATTAATAAGTTGGTTTATTTAGACTAATACAGTGTTATTAGGACAGATGAAGAGTGGCAAGAATATGCAAACAGGCTATACCTTGTTATTCGTATTTATAAATTTTTAGGACGATGCCAAAAATGAGCCTTTTTAATTTCGTCACATACTTAGTGCAACCAGACACCATCTTAGTCCTTTTCAACTGGTTTAACGGACGAACTGAGAGAATTGCCGATGATCCAAAACTAACAAGCCATATTGAAACTTTTAGTATGAGAAGAGAGTTGGTCTGGTTGGTATATGTCCTACTGTTTGTTTAATTACCACCTTTCATGTGATACTATATACATCGAGTATATTTATACATCATCTGCATTTTTTAATATTTGTTTAAATTTTTTGGTATTTTTACCAAGTTTTCGACATTTTATGGTCGCCATGTTTGTTTTATTATAACGTCATGTAGCATAAACCACTTCCGAATTCAAAAAGAATCTAACGACTTGAGTGGCGTTTTGTTGACCGACATAATGTACATAATGCGGTAATCCTACCAAAGAGAATGAACCAAGATTTGTACTGTGTTATAAAGAATTTATGAATTTTTAACTTGGCAGGATTATGACATTGAACGCAGTCAACAAAACGCACTTTTATTTCAATTCACTTGATGAATGATGAGTGTAGCCGTTTAGGCTACACGAAGCGCCAAAGATTAGAACATGCTTACACATACATAGGTACATACATACATTAAGCGGACAATGTCTGGTACATAAATTAATAAACTATACCTAGATTGTCCATAAGAAATGTATTGTAATCATCAGTAAAATTTATCTTGCCTATCCACTACAACAATACTAGGTAGGTACGATAGATAACTTGCGGAATGGAGGGAAATTTACTTTGAGTGCGTTTTTAAATTTGACAAAATTTACGATGTTACTACTAAGTTACTCTCAAGTCGACGCCACTGCATATAAAGTTATGTTAATGCTAACAGTGTACCAAGATCTAGAACTTTAAACTTATGAAATGACCAAAGTTACTTATTTACATTTCGGAATGCACGCTATTGAATTTAAAATGTGTTGGTTTTATGAGGACATTTTTGGTTTCACTGTCGAATATTTTCATTTTAAATTTCCTCCTAACAATAAATTTAAATTTAATTTTATTCTTTGTTCTGATTTTAATATAAAGTAGGTGTAGGTATAATGGTTTCGTTCCTTGGAAAGTAAGTTGAGCTATTGCGTAAAAGTGCACAAATACAAGTCAACAAAGAATGGTTTTCTAACTTTTACCCACGTGCTTATTGAGATATTGTAAATTTATGCTTAGAAAATAGATTTTTTTTATAGTGTGCAATCAACAGAAAAACCCGCCAAGTGCGTGTCGGACACGCATTAAGTAACGGTTGCATAGAATTAATATTATTGTGGTTTCTGAAAAACTTATCAATCGTTTTCGTTCAAAGCAATTTTCGTCTGAGGTAATTACAAAGCTCTTACGTAGCGTAAAAAAGATGGGTATCCCTAATTTTAATGTATGGAGAACTAAGCTAAGCTAACCTACTATAGGATGTGTCTGAGGTTCGAAACGATGCCCACGGCTACTTTCTACCATCGCACCTCTCACCATCGGCCGGGAATTCATTCTCACACCTTAGCACTTAAATCGTCGCGTACAGCGCGGTTTCAAAAAAACTTCCTCCCGCGAACACTTACATAGGTTGTGGAATGAGCTACCTGCCAAGGTTTTCTCTAAGGTCTACCGTATGGGGTTCAAGACAGAAGGTATTAGATTTTTGAAGGGTTGGCAACATGGGCGTAGCCAGCTTTTGGATTTGGGGGGGGCAGGCTTGGCTAGGGGGGCAGACCTGATAGAAAATGTCATTTTAATATAGTGAACATGTTCATTTTGAGCAAATTCCTTCAGATTATGGGCACCTAGCGATGCCCCAGGTGTTGCAAGCGTCCATACCGCTTACCGTCAGGCGGACTTTAAGCTTGTTTACCATCTTAGTGGTATTAAAGATCCTTGAAAGAATTTTTCTCCATTAGATTACATAGCTATATGGGGGTTTACATGAGACACCATCATCAATGACACCATCCTGTAAAATTATATTATAAGGACGTGCCATACGGGCCGAGAGACGGTCGTGTCAGAATTAAAAGATTTCCGTTTTTATCCTTTTGGCTATTTGGCGAATGGCTTATATAATGGTAGAGTGTGTTTTACCTATACAACATCTGACTGCGCATCAAGTATTTTTGGGTGGTTAGGGATATAGGGTATTAGGGTATACGGATCAGTCCACAGATCTAGTTCCTCATAATTTCCATACTCACTTCGCGTCAGCGTCTGCTCTAATGGGTAATAATTTAATTTAAATTACCAAAGTAACTGCTGAAATTACTCAGTTTATTACGTTGGATTATCACAAAGAGTATTAGAATACATTATTTAAAAGTAAATAAAAAAACATGAATTTGAATAGATCATCGGCCGTGTGTTTGTGGGTGCAGGAGTTTCTGAAGTCTGTTAAGCCATCGGTTACGTTGAACGTCACTACATGGCTTGATTACTTCTCGCTCAGTTGGGAAAGATTCTGGGAAATATATGCTGTCGAAAAAATATCTTATTAAAAAAAACAGCTTTTTACAACAGATTACATTTGTGATAGAATTTGTGAAACTGACTTCTAAATTTAATAAATTAATTAGGTACGTATATAATGCGTCTAAAATATCTTGGCACGCGTCTACATAGCATCACATACAATGAATATTGGATGCACACGTGTGTAAGAAGTACCTATAGAGCAAAACTGTCATTAAGTATGTGTAAGTAAACTAAAAACTAAGCTCACATTAAGTTCAGATAAGTACATATTAATAAGTTGGTTTATTTAGACTAATACAGTGTTATTAGGACAGATGAAGAGTGGCAAGAATATGCAAACAGGCTATACCTTGTTATTCGTATTTATAAATTTTTAGGACGATGCCAAAAATGAGCCTTTTTAATTTCGTCACATACCTAATTATATTTTAAAATGAAATAATAAAAAAATATAAAAATAATAAATGATTTGGCTAGTTTTAGGGCCAGTACTAATTTAAAAATTGAAATTTTTTGGCTCAAGTTAAAACTTGTAATTGCTCGCTTGGCGCGTACTTCATATTTGCAGCTGTTCAACTTTTATACATACTCATAGAATAGTTAGTACCTACCGCTCGTGAGTTTTATGAACGCGCGCTTTACCTCAAGGAAAGTAAAAATTCGTGGGAGTTGGTAATGTAGGACTAAGAACCCGCTTTACTTGCACATAATTAAACTGTTTACGAGTAAGAGTGATGAAAAATTATTTTTTGTTACCTAGTTATCTAACAACAGAAACCTTTGAAAATTGCAATAAAAATGTTTAACCAAATTAAAAGGTAGGTAGATACTCTCTCTTGACGAGGCTTTCAGGTGGTTAAGAATAAATATAGTACTAGCTTTTGCCCGCGGTTACATTCGCCCCTAAATTCGGTTATCGGTGTAGGATTTCAACGGCCACTCCTCAATTATAGAATAAAAATGGACGTGAGTTTGACGTTTTCAAGTCTATGTCCTTTCCCGGGACTCAAACTATCTCCATGCCAAATTTAATCTTAATCGGTACGGTGGTTAAGGCGTAAAGAGGTAACAGACAGACAGAGTTACTTTGGAATTTATAATTTTAGTATTGATTAAAGATAATAAATAATCGACGTCAGGCTGTGTAGGTTTCTGCCGTTGTTAAGTGTAACTACGATTTATTGACTCAAATTTTTCAAAATAGTTTTTGGCCCTGTAGCAGAAACTTATCGCTTTTATTCCGCTTCTTGGACAATCTTTCAGAGCATAAGAAATTAAAAATACTGATTTTCAACCCGAGAGCAAAAACGTAACACTTTCCGCTTTTTGTTTTTAGATAAAAGTCAAATTTCAGAGTATGAGAAATGGAAATATAGAAAAAATTATATATACTTACTACTTTTTAGTGTAAGAGCAGAAACGTATCACTTTCAGCCCGTTTCGTAGATAAACTATGGTCTACTTACAGAGTGTGAGAAAATAAAATATCATAACTCACCCTGTTGTTCCTTTTGCTGGAATTGCGATGTCAGGATATAACTTCAGAGGCGCTAGTTGGCTTTTTCTGGAACCCATTTTAGAACTTGCCGACGACCTATCATAAGTTGAAATCAATAATTTTCGTAATAGTAGAAGCAGAAAATAAATATAACTTAGAACTCAAAGAACTCGAAGAACAACCTATCTTTAGCTAAAATTATTGATCAAGATGTGACTAGGCAAACGTTTTTTTTCAATTAAGTATAATCGAGTTCTTTCAGTGTTTTTGGTGTGCACAAACAGTCATAAAATAATCATTTTGGATTCAGGCTTGTTCCAAACTATAAGAAGTAATATGCAGACCTTTGTGTCTGTATAGTAGCGATACTGCCCCCAAATTCGAGCCTCAAACCGTAGTATGGTCATTCAGTTAACATGTCGCTTTCTTATAACTCAAAAAGTACAGCGTTGTTTTTATAGATGGCACTGTAATACAATAGTTCTGGTCAGTTAATTAAATACCTACTACAAACTCTGAGAGGCACTGTTTAGCGACGCCATTTCGACAGATTGTCAACTTCACTCGAATAGAGTTTGACGTTTGGCTTATTTTATTAAAAAAATTGTGTTTTGGCAAAATTTTAAATTAAAAAAATTATCAGTTTACTTACCTATAATATATAATAATAGCATTATATTTAAAAGGTAAGTAAACTGATAATTTATCATATTTTAAGATGGTCAAGCGGTAACGACGTAATTCCCAGCAAAGAAAATAAATAAGAAACTACCAAACAATTGTAGTCCTGGTATTGGTTCCACTGTCAGTTAGAAGACAGTAGCAATTACGAGACTCTGCAACTGTTTGTGGCTCCTACATTTATGAATAGTATATCGAAATAACAACAGTACATTAAGAAACATATATATGTCCAAATTGCAAGGTATTCTTATTTCATCTATTATATTATATGATATTGTTAATATGGACACATATTGATGGTTTTTTTGAAGTTGATTTTTCGACA
This sequence comes from Apoda limacodes, assembly GCA_946406115.1. Taxonomy (NCBI): domain Eukaryota; kingdom Metazoa; phylum Arthropoda; class Insecta; order Lepidoptera; family Limacodidae; genus Apoda; species Apoda limacodes. The sequence continues at coordinate 17,612,171 of OX291548.1, read as the reverse complement.
TGTTGTTAATTATTGCCAATGTTTATTGGAGTTTACTCCTTAAGAATCGATTTGCATATATAAGGAGCCCGGTATGAGAAAAATGTGAGGAGTAAAATCTATCGATGAATGACCTCGTTACGTTTTTGGTGCGCATCCTATGTCGCGCAACTTTCTAATTTGGTTGTGAGTGTAGGGTATAGGGACATGTGCATAGGGTATACTGCAAAGCGACTATACCTATATGTTATTGGGTTTGTTTATTTCTACCAGTGTCGACATTTTTATATTGCTGTTTTTATTATAAATATCAATAATTAATATTGTTATTGTGAAGTTTTAATCGTTATCATTGTGTTCCGCTAAAGTGAACTGAAGGTATTTTCAAATAACTATGGCAGAAAGAGGTGTAGATGATATTGCCGGAACATCTAAAAAACACGTGGCTGCAAGGTACGTTGCAATTCATGTATTATATGTATGAGCATGTGCAATTTGTATTTATTAAATATTTTAATAATTATCGAGCGCATCCACATAAAATAGAAAATTTCTAACCTAACCAAAAAATAATTTTTTTGTCGATGTCTATAAATTCTTCCACGTTATTATGATTTATTTTATAAATAATTTTTGAATATTAACAATTGTAGTCAATAATTCGATAATATTATCAGAAAAATCGACAATATTTTTTCATTATAATAATGTTTTTATAAAATTTACTTTTAAAAGGTTATTTTTTAGCTTATTTAAATAATTTTCATGTACTATTTATTATTGTACGTAAAAGATTTAGTGACATAATTATCTTTTTATAACCATTTTTGTTAATTATTGAGATAATATTATATTTTAAATAAAAAATTAATTATAATAATTTTAAAAAAATGTTTATGAAAACCTTTTTTTATCAATTTTCTTTTTAAAGTTAATTAAAATTTTTATAATTATGCATTTATAAATTTTCTAATTTTTTTTTATAATTTTTTTACTAGGAAAAAATCTAAACCTCCAAAAACTCCAGCCGAGAGACAGCGAGCTTACCGATTAAAAAAAAAATTAATGAAGGAAGCCCAAAATATTCTGCCAATCAACCAACCCTCAGGGTCCGTCGCACCCGTGCACATCTGAAATTGACTATTGTAAAAAGTTTAATGTAAAATATTTCGTCGATTAGTTATAATAAATGTATATGAAATGAATAAATATATATTTATATATGTATAGTAAACTCCAGTCGTGCGTCGGAGCTGACACACACATTTTTTTTTTTCTTTTTTTCGTAATACATTAGTTATAGTTTACGACTGTGTGTTTATTGACTCTTTCCTCCTCCTAGTTTCGTTTAAATAGGGCGAAAAAGCTTAAGGCACAGATTATATAATACCACAGATTATATAATACTATACTAGTACAGATGCCTCATCCCATACAATGAAATGGGACCGCTCGGGCTCGGGCTATTTTTCGGGCTATTTTGTTTAGCCGCTAGATGCCGTAAGTAGCAGCGGGTCGAAAATATCTAGCGTTTCTTGTTGAATAGTTACTGTTATACTTGTAACTGGTTCTTTGAAGTCAATAGATGGCGGTCTAATACCTAGCTACATATCGAGGCATACGAAAAAACATCGCGTATCGCGATCCTACATATTTTTATCATAAAGTAGGAAGACGAGGAAGTTTATTGGGAAAAAGTCTCGAGTACTCGGATCTTGCCTTTTTCTGGGGAATGTAAATGGAAGTACATCTTACCTCTCAAGACTTAGAAAAAAAGGTCTTAAGAGGAGAGTTGCAATTCCATAAATTTGCCCCCCGCAATAAGCTCTTAGCTTTCAGTCAATTAAATATTATCTAGGTAATGTTAGTAGTTAGTAGTAAATAAGATTTTTTCAACTAGTTATTCAAATTTAAAATAATAATGTTAAAGAAGATATGTCATGAAAATATATACCTACCTATTATTTTACAGTATTTTTTATAACCAATCGGCAACTATCCGAAATACAGAAATTTTTGTGCAAGTTAAGAAAATTACTAGGTAGGTACCTAATAAATATGTAAAAGGAGGTAGGTAAATAATAAAATTATAATCGAAAGCTAAAACGCTACAGTTAGGAGCAGCACATTTTTTTCGTTATATTTTTTTACAACCGGTACGGATTAGGGGTTCAAAGGTGTTTAAAAGTTTCTACCGAATTCCTTTGTTTGCGTCAGGTAATTTACAGGAAATTTGGTATTGAGGTTTAAGATTAAAAATATGTAATGATGGAAGCTTTTTCAAGTACGAAATAAGGGGGCCAAAAGGTGGGTTTAATTAGTTTTAAGTGTAGGTATGTGAAAATCGCAAATTAAATAAAAAAAAAATATTTTAGGAGCATAACATTTTATAACAATTTTTGGGCTGGTTTCTAATTTAAAATAGTTTATTCATGAAAAGATTCTCACCAAACGTACGGATGTAAGAAAACCCAAAGGTTAAATTATTATTAAATGACAGATGTTTTGTGATCAAATTCTTTTTTGAAAACCCTATGTTTTTGTGTTAGTTGCTAGTATTTAGTGGGTGTTGAGATTAAAATTTTAAAATGAATTCGTATTATCATAAATATATGTTATAATACGTACAAAAGAGTCGTTAGGTATCTTTAAAATTCCTGAGATATTTTTTACTAGCTTTTGCCCGTGACTCCGTAAAATAACGTAGCTATCGTCTAAATGCACATTTGGTTAGGGCACGTGACTAAACCTACAGACTGATAGGTTCAAACAACGCGCGCTAGCGAGAGCACTACTACAAGCACGGGTATGTGTGCGTGACCTGTCACTGACACGGCGCGCGTTAGTGGAAAAAGGAATCAAAAGAAAATTTCCTTTTTTACATACCTAAAAGATCTTGACGGGTAAATATCTATATTTTTTTATTCTAAGTTGGTTCAATAATTACTTTAGGAAGGTGAATCTTAAAAAACGTAGGTACGTAGGTAGGTAAAAATACCTAAAAGATCTTGACGTGTAAATATCTATATTTTTTGATTCTAAGTTGGTTCAATAATTACTTTAGGAAGGTGAATCTTAAAAAACGTAGGTACGTAGGTAGGTACCTAAGATAATAATGATATATATAAACATGCATATATTAATGTATATGCATAATTATATTATTTGTACCTCCCTATTGAATACAAATTAAATCAGAGATCTTTGATAGGGTTCCATAGCCAAATGGCAAAAAGGTCCCTTATAAATCCATCATATACTTTCGTCTATCCGTATGTCACAGCGTTATAATTCCGCTATCTTTGCATATGTAGATTGTGATGAAATTTTACAGGAAAGTCTTATGTGAACCACCAAACAGATTTGTAATGAAATTAAGAAAAAATATTTAGGTGTAGCTCCATACATTAAACTGAGGTACGAAATCGATATTAGCTATCTATTGATTTAATTTACTAAATGTGTCAGTTGAAAACACTACCAGCTAAGGAATAATTCTTGAAACGTTGTTCTAAGCTATCAGTCTGGTGGGTTAGTTAGTCATGTGGTTAGGGGGTCTAGTAAGCCACATTTACCTATGCTATGCATATGCATTTCTATCCGACAGCCAAGTTAAGAATAACTGACTTCAAGTCGCAACCGCTAGTGGCAGGTGTACAACGGCAATTTCGCTCGAAAACCGAAAATCGATGTAGAGTTTAGCCGTTTGGCACACAGGTACTTTAGGGCAATTTTGAGGAACTGCGGCTCAAAATTATTGTTTTTCCCTAAAGTACCTGTGTTCCAAACGGCTAAACTCTACATCGATTTGCGGTTTTTTTGCGTACACCCAGGACTACGCCACCTGCCAGCGGGTCGAACGAAACATGTTTTTTTACATCGCCTAGTAAGTATTTCGAGGAATAAGGAACTTCCTTCTTTTTTGAAGTCGATTAATCGTCACTTAAATAGACGACAATATATCCTAAACAACTCATGATATCTGTGAAGTCAAAGAAAGATTAAAGCGTATTTAATTATTTATGAGTAAAATAAAACTTCTTTTAAAATACCTACTTTCTGTTTTACTAGTTTATGAAATATCGTCGTTTATGTTAGTGACTAACTAGTTTTTGCTCGTAAGTCTACTAAAATTTTGTCAAAAATGGGTCGAGTTAAACTAATGCATCGCTCAATTATTAACGGATCGATGCAAACGACAATGTCACGGGGTATCAATTTTTTGTATACTTCTCCAGAATGTAACAAATACTTTTCTGAAAACCGTATCAAAATCAGTTCAGCCAAACGCGAGATAATCACGGACAAACATACGGGTCAAACTGAGAACCTCCCTTTTTTTAAATTGGTTAAAAATGTAAGCGCTATCTGAAGTGTTTTCAATTCTAAAGTAGGTGCACTTGTGCGATGGCATGCTGTTCTTCAAAAGTGAGCTATCCTTTTCACAAAACAATTGTTTAAGAACTTAGACGCATTCGACCCAGGATAAAACTAAAAGAAACAAATTGTACTGAGGTCGAAGTTTACGCTTGCGTGCGTTTGTTTTATAATATATCTAAGTATTAAGGTGGGTAGATACCAATTTTTTTTTTATTTGGTTGGTAAGTACGTACACCTATTCATATTATTCAGTGACTCTGTTGTGTGTCGCTGTCAAACTCAGAACATGCGAACAGCGTCATCTATCAATCAATAGTAAAAATTTATTATCTTAACCGGCACGTAGTTCAATTTATTGCCGCTTAAAGTACAACGACCTCATTCAATTTATGTAAAATTTCGAAAATTTTATAAAGGCGCCCATTACTTCATTTTTGTTAGCTTAAGGGACGTTTTGATTTTAAAACAATATTTTTTAAGGGTCGGTTACTTTTCTTTTTCAATAAAATAACAACCTAATAACAAATCGATACATACAACGCCATTTATTGATATGAATTTAAATCATTTCTGTTTTGTTTGGGATAAGACCCCGTGCTTAAGGTGACCATATTACCCTCACGTACCTTAGTCTAGGGCTACCACCAGTTATGGCAGTGTGACTCAGTCTGCGCATGTATTATAAATACGTAGTGTAATTACAACAATGCCAGTAACATTTTGCATTAGGTATGTAAATAATTAACCTACTATCTACAAATTTATTTCATCACTTCTTAAAAAATTAAGCTATCAAATTGACTTGTATGTTCGTATGTATAAAGTAGAAGAATATTGTAGTAGTTCTTAAAATCAAAAGTTAAAAATAAAAACTTTTCAACAAAAAAAAAAACCACCTGCTTCAAAAAGATGCACTAAAAAGTAAAAAATAATTACTTATTGCCAAAAATCTGATCTGAATCGCAGTTTGAAGTTGGTGTCAATGCACCTAACAGTTTATAACACACTTCACTTAACTTAACTGTACTTTTACTATAAAGTGTAAGTCGTTCACTAAGGTAAAGTAGGTACACGACAGACGCTTCTACCCCCTATTACTTATTCTTATGGTAGTTTCCTACAGCCTAACACATGCGATGTCACTTGAACCGCAAAGCCATCGCTTGTATTTTTCAGTACTTAAAGTGAACTTAACGTAACGTTCTATTGAAATATCTCGAATGTACAGATACAGTCATTTTACAGTTTGATAATAAAAATATCTACTCACATGGATGCTTTTGACTTAGGATCGGTGCCACCGGTGGGCACAGGTCTTAACATCGTATCAAACTTTGATCGTGCCATCCCAAGAATGCCTACACCAATTCCTAGGGGCACTAGTTTTTCTTCAGGTCCAGCTACGGCCATTCGCATGTATTGAAGCCTAGGCGTTATCCTGGAATTCGACTTCATTTGATTTAATTCGGCTCCGGAATCTTTCAGGGCTGTCTATCTTGGTATATATGCAAAAAGATTGAGGCTAATCCGCAATGAAAATTTCTGGGGCAGAACTAAGTGATCGACCGATTGATCGCCTTCGTTATATCAAGGATACCTACATGTCAATGTCTCCACGTGAGCCATAGATGTGTGTCAAAGATTACCAGACGAACTACTTGTGATAGATAAGGTACATACTCAGGACACTGAATTATTCCAAGTCCCATTAAACGGTAGTCTATTTCTCTCGGGCAGAATACTTCGTTCATCATAGGAGATCTCGTATGGAGCTTTTTGTCATGTCGGACGCATTGACCTAGCAGAACTGACCGCTCCTCCTTCGCCATTTGACCCACATAATCTGTTTTTAGGGTATGTTCTACAGCATTAAAAATCTCTGATTTGAAAACTCTATTCACCTCCAATTCTGAAAAAAAGGTACCTATACAATACCATACAACATAAATTATATAAACATAACTTTACACAAAATAAAATTTGCTCTGAGGAGCAAACAAAGCAACTTGAAATTTTGTTAATTGCTGTACTTTGTAACTAGCATTTTGCCGTGACTTTGTCTAAAACCAAGTCACACTCATGGTGTAGGTATAGCACGGACGCTAAGCAGAAAGAATCTCTCTTGCACACGCATAATTATTTGCCGTTGCGCTCCTCTTTGACAGCGGTCATCGCATCTGTGCGAGTGCGACGGCAAATAAAAGTAAATAACAGAGACAAAAAGTGACCGGTCATTGAACGAAATTCTTCCTGCTTAGCGTCCGTGTTATAGGTAATATTAGTGGATAAGCTTCCAAGGCGAAGTTGACACTCATTATATACATACAGCGACGGCTCTAGGCCCTTATCAGGGTAATTCAAGATTTTGGCGTCCTTAGTCGAAGCCTTTGGTATCCATGTTTAATATTATAAATGCGGAAGTAAACTCGTAACTTTACACGGCAATCACTGATAAGCTGATTTTGGATACTTATCCAACCGAAGATCGTTTTTTGGCCAAAGTCAAAGCTTGTGCTTGCTTGATTGTTCTTCATGGCGTAACATCGTTATAATCCTAGAGTACTGTCTATAAAATCTTTACCATTACACAACTACGCATTGTTAGGGTTTCTTACCCAAAGATAGGGCTTTATTTTTACAAATAATGATCATAATATATCAATTTTATAGAAGAATTTGTGTTTTTGATCAATTTGTGTTATTTTTTCACAAAGTAGTGCAAAATGAAACAGGAGCCAAAAATTGACAATGTTTAGGATGCTTGCAATTTTCATTTCAAAATTTAATTTAAATTTTGACTGCGTGAAATGCTTGAGTTAATATACCTAAAACATAAATTTTCATGGACCATATATATTTATCTCTTTTTCTACGCCTTTATGGATTTCTTGCATTTGTAAATATTGAAAAAGTGCAAATAATAGTATATTTTATCATCTACAAAACTCACCAATAATTTCATTCCAGCTTGCTTAATATTTGACAACTCCAGTGTTTTTGATAAAGAGCACAAACGAATTTCAACTAGGTACCTATAAGTACCCATGTAATATTTGCGTTAAATAAATGTCTAAATTTTGAAACTTCTTCAATTACGTTATTCTTGCAAGCAATAGCATATATTCAAAAAATACAGTTGTCCTCTTTTTAGAACAAAATCAATTTTATTTTTATATTTTAATGATTAAAGAGTTCTTAGTCAAATATTTTTTACGTTACGTACGTTTTTTGATTTTTAATATTTTCTACTAACGATTATTCAAGCCTCTGTCTAGCAGCAATGGGTTATTGTAGAAGGCATAAATGGATGTTCAATGTACTGATCTGTAATCTTTTCAATAAGATAAGGGTAGGTAGGGGAGAACAGGGAAATGGGAGCCTACTAAGGGAAAGTTTTGATAAAAACCACGTTTGTTAAAATTCCTGAAATTTTTAATATTCTACTCTTACCTTTATTATTAAAGTATACTTTAATCACAGATATAAATAACCACAGACATATATTAAGGTACAATTTTACAGTTTTACAAAAAAAGTCAGTCGCTCCTATTACCCGACAAATGCGGCTAATGAGAGCCCATTTAACGCTCATACGGGAAATGGGAGCCATTATAATTACTCTTAAACCAAAAAATTATCAAAACTTATTTTAAATGAGATCTTAGTTATAATAATTATCAATACAATAAAACTATTTGTAACAAAAATTAAAAAATAAATAAATAAAAATAAATTTGAAATTATTAATGGAAAACTAAAGATCTAGACCGAAATGCCTCTTCTTTTGAGAACAGATACCGCATTTCCTAATGAATCCACCGTCCAAGAAGCATTCATGGTTGTCCGATTTTTTGTACGTGGCATCTAAAAAATAAAAATAAGGTATGTTACGGCTGTAAAATGACTAAACAAAGCTAAGCTAAAGCTAGGCTACCATTAGCCATTTTGAAAAGTAATAATATAAATATTTATTTTTATTTTAAATCACAATTTAAATAATGGAACTCATTAGTATATGAATCTAGCGATATAATAAGCATAAAAACAATAAACTAAGAATATAATTTCATACTTACCTTGATGCTGGCAGTTCACAATTTTTTGTAAGCGTGGAGCGAAAAACACACAATTGTCCCTCGGGACTAAACGAATGGCACTAACGGTTCGAGCGCGTCAGGCGAAGTTTGCCGACAGTTGACGGAAGCAACCGAATGCTTACGATCGCGCGAATGTGCATGCGCTTCGTTCAATCAACATAGCTCCCATTGCCCGATGGCTCTCATTACCCTGCGTTCCCCTACTCATAGGAACCATACACACTTAAGTTTACAGCTAAATTCGATTAAAAGTGATAGGGATGAAAAGTTGCAAAAATTATACATTGCCTGAATGACTGGTAAAATAGAACTAATACTTTCCCAGTACCTAAGCAGCTGAAATTTGGCTAGAGATAGGGTTTAATACATAGAGGGAAAACTATCAAAATCTGGATTTTCGAAGGTCTATAGAGTACCAGGTGACCCTGATGTAAAACTCAATAGTACAGCTAAACTATTAGAGATATCGAAATGCCGCCTAAGTAAAATATATTTAATCTTATTAGCGTTTTCTGTTGACAAATAAAAATTGAAGGTCTGGAGTACCTGATGCGGAACCCTAAGTCCCCGCCAAACTACAAGAGCTATCGCAATAGAAGTTATTTAATCTAATGAGCGTTTTCTGATAGTCGTTGCTAATAATAGAAAGTTAGGAAAACAGGAGTACATAGGTAACTGATAGTAACAATGACTACTACAACATTTTCAATGACATAAGTTATATAAAATTTTACAACATATAAGTTGCGTTCTGTTCACGGCTTCAATGCCCTTAATGTCATAATCCAGCCAAGTTAAAAAGACATAAATGTTGTGTGACACACTGTACAAATCTTGGCTCCGCTGATTCTCTTTGGTTGGATTAATGTCATTAAACGCATAATGTGCATAATGTCAGTCAACAAAACGACACTATAATATGTTAATCAAAAAGCCTTGTCATTAATTAAAATGATGATATTATATAAATAAATGTAATATAATTAGGCACAGTAGATTTTAAAGAATGAAATTTAACAAGTTAGACTAGCCAATATTACACGTTTTCTTATATATGTTGGCTGTTTATGAAAAGCTACTTTTTGTAGACATATCGTGTAAATCAAGATTTTTCTATAGTTTTTCTAAAAGCATACAACATTTATTACCAAAACACTATAGGTTTACATATTGGTTGTACGAAGGGAGTTCAAAGTAGGTCGGTATTGTCGGTATGAATATGAAAGAAAAGGCAGATAAATCTAATTTTTTTTTTCTCTAGTTCTTACAACGCAAAATCATCTTTTCAATACCCTCCAAAAAAATAATATTCATTCTTTTCTGAAAAAATATTGTCTATGGCCGCCTTGAGCTCTTCATTTCATTCTTTCCAAAAAGCTCTTTTTTCAGGTGCGGGAACAAAAAATAGAGAACCAAAGATATCAACACCTTCATTACTAACAAAAACAGGTGGCGATACCGACAATTACTTTGAACTAACCTCGTAACATGCGTGGACGCACTTGTTTAACGCACTCGCCAGGCTCCAGGTTAGACTATTTACTGCAAATGACCTAAGTTTATACGTTTCCGACGATTAAATAAAAAACTTTGTCAAATCTTCAGACGAAGGTGCTTATATTGCCCAAAGAAGAAAGCTTCGGTCGTTGATAACTTGTCCCTTAAGAGGCCACCATACCATGCGCAACAGCTAGTCATTGATAAATCTTACTACCTGTTATTCGAGGTTTTATCCACGTAGAATTGTAATATGATATCTAATAAAATTAAGTTTCGCGGAAGTCTGTCCTTCCTCAATTGCAAGCTCGGTCTAGCAGTAAAAAAGTGTCAGTATAAGAAGGGAAGACATCTTACTTAGTAAAATTCAGATTTATTTATTCTCAACTAGACTTTGCCAGCGGCTCCGCCCGCCCTGAATTCGGTTATCGGCGCGGAACTCCTTAATTATACTAATGAAGGTTGCTATAGCAAGCTATAGCTACATCTATTTTTCTTTAAACTCTGTTAAAGTTATTCCCGCGGGAACTTTTGAATTTTCGGAATAATAAGTTGCCTATATGCTATTCCAGAACCTAACCTATGTATATGCCAAGTTTCATCCCGATGCGTCCAGTGGTTAAAGCTTGATTGAGTAACAAACATCCATCCAGACATACAAACTTTCACATTTATAATATTAGTAGGATTCCTGTTTATATTTTGCCATCCTTACTTACTCAGGGCATATTGACTAATCTAGCGACCGCTCCTTCTGGTTGTTGTGTTAGGGCCGAAGTACAAAAAGACTTGATTATGGTCCCAAGCCTAACACTCACGGATTCAGGCAGATTATAACTCGTGTCAAACTAATTCAATATTTATAATAAAAATATACAAGGTCGAAGTTTCACCTTACCGATTTGGTTAAAAGATTTTCGCCCCAACGCTAACCATACAATTTGTACGCACATGCGTAACAGTGTTTCAAAAAGTCTTGCATCTTTATCTGATAGAGATCTACGTTTTTTCTGAGGGCCCATGTGATGAAATCTTTTCATGTCAGAACCACCTGAAAAAATGTGCACATACTTCTAAGGAGAACCTTCTATTTCTCTAAACAATTGATATGTTACGAGTAGCAATTGCAACATTTCATTACTTAGCTACTTACTTATATTACAGGGAATAATAAAAAAAGTAAACAGACAGTAGAATTGACAAACTTGTAATCGTTGTATACAGGTATAATGAGTGCTGGTTGTGAATGTACAGGCCCAGAATATACATACTGCAACACAAAAATATGAATAATGACGCAGGAGATAATTCTGCTCCCTATACTGAACAACTTTCCCAAAGGAACATAAGTCGAAATCTCAAAAGTCTCATGTGAAAAAAAAGTATTGATGTTTGTGAATGTAATTTTTTTGTGTTTATTTCGTAGCACTCTGGATTTATTGTTATTCTATATGTATGAACACCACATATACATAGAGAACTGGACGGCGCATTTTCTAGCCAGCTATGAAATAAATGTGATTGAAAGAGACGAAGCGTCTTAACAGCTTGCAAGTACTTGGCGATGTATCGCTTTGTCTCTTTCGAAGCAGTGGTAAATTTTATGAGGTTATTGCGCAGTCCATATATGACATACTAGACTTTGCCAGCGGCTCCGCCCGTCCTAAATTCGGTTATCGGCGTGGGACTCCTTTATTTAATCACAGTATAAATACTGTGATTTACTACTTAATTAGCTCGCCCTAAATTCGGTTATCGGCGACTGTGATTTGCTCCTTAATTACACTAATGAAGTTTGCTATATCAAGCTGTAGCTATAGCTATAGTTATCCCCGCAGGAATTTTGGGATAAAGAGTAGCCGATATGCTATTCCAGGACCTAACCTATATGTATGCCAAGTTTCATCCCGATCCGTCCAGTAGTTGAAGCGTGATTGAGTAACAAACAGCCATCCATCCATACAGACAAACAAACTTTCACATTTACAATATTAGTAGGATAACATAGTCTAATGGTACACCACTACACCTCAATGCTCTTGTAATTGACATAATCTGTGGTAAACGGTACTGGTGACCAATGATTAAAATAAGTCTTTCTAAGTTAATATTTGTGTACACTGTTTGTTTATCCAGATATACAATAAAAAAAGTGCCGAACAGCTGATCGAACTTAGTATGAAAGGTTTTTTTTTCGATATTTCGACCCATGTTCCTTGGGGAAAGTAGTTCAGTGTAAGGAGCAGAATTATCTCCTGCATTTTTATTTGACTCTTTTGTTACTCGTAGTGTACTCTGTGCAGGTGTGTGTGTGAGTGTACCTACAGAGGTGCAGATACAGGGATGTGTTAAGGGAATGATAAGTTTCTCCAGAGCTGTATTTTTTGTTTTTCCTTTTTCGAGGACAAACAGATAAAGCGATTATTAGTTTAATAGAAGATTAATAGTTGTAATATATCGATTGTCTGTATTTTATTTAAATATAATTTAATATAATACCATTATAATAAGAAATAAAGGAGAAAAACTCTATTATAATTATATAAAATATAAAAAAAAGATTAATAAGATGAAAATATTAGATTTTCTTCAGATATCTCGAAGTCATCTACCTACCTTATCCAACTGATAATAAAAAGAACGTATTAATAAAGTAACTACGGTAACTTTAAATTAAGAAATGTAATTAATATCAAACCAATAAGCATTATAGAGTATTCCTTGGCGACTAGGAGTCGCAAATCGCATAGGTTTTCTCTGTAAACACTTTCAAGTATTTCACAATATGGGGTCCGCACTTTTTTGTCCAGTTCCAACATTCGTTGAGCCATCTCATCGGCAATCTGAAAAAAAAAAGAATGTGAAATAACTAGGTACAAACTTTTCTGAACCGACAGTCAAAAATCGAAACTACTGTCATTATACTGAAATGGTGTGAACTTACAACGACACTAGCGAACAATAACCGGGTCAGAAAAGTTGTTGCTCTGTACCCACAACACAAAGAATCCAAGGCTCCTAAATTATAGGAAAATATTTTTTTTTTTTTCCTTTTTATTTTAAAATTAGACGGAGATTTCTGAACTTTTTAAAAATTTAAAATACATGGAAAATATATAACACATAAATAAGTACATTAAAAACCGGTCAAGTGCGAGTCGTACCTAAATATATATGTACCGAGAAGTTCTTGACAGAAAATTTGGTCCACTTCTAGGGTCATTTATTTATCTATTGTTAATTTTCAATCTATTGATACCCTTTTATTTTATTTGAATAAATAAAATTAAGTACCTACTTTAGCGATGTCAATACCAAAGCGAATTTATTTGATGATACATTTGGAGCCTGGATAAGAGATCACAGATGTATGATCTCAGATGTAAAAAAATTAGTACCTGAAGATAGTATTGGCAGTAGAGTGTGAGGGCTCGTATGAATCTCTCCGTCGTAGGAAGATGAAGCATATTTATAAGCATTGGGCTCAATATGTTGATTGGTGCAGTGAACAACGCGATATCTTTCACATCCTGTACAATACTGTATATTATAAATTACATTTTATTATTTATACATATCCATTCCATACTAATATTATAAGGACTGGATGTTTTCTACGTATTTTGTACGTATGTAAAGTATATGTATCAATTTGTATCTGTTGTCTGGTATCCATAGTACAAGCTTTGCTTAGTTTGGGACCAGATGGCAGTGTGTGTAATGTTCAAAAATATTTAATATCTTTATATATATAATTCTACTGTACGTATGTATGTCACTGTACTCCTCCTAAACGGCTGGACCGATTTAAATGATTTTTTTGTATAAGTTTGGGTGGCGCCGTGGTTGGTTTAGATTGACAAATCAGCCAGGCAGATAGCGCTGCAGTCAGTATCATGCAGGACAACGTCTGCCTGGTCAGCTAGTTTATTAATAAATGCGAAAGTGTCTGTCTATCTGCCTGTTTGTTTGTTACTTAATCACGTCGTAACGGTGCATCTAATTAGCACAAAGATAGCTGAAAATACGAAAAAAGACATAGGCTACTTTTATCGTGGAAAATTTAAAAGTTGCCATGGGAATATCTATATCTATATTTATGGTCGCGTACAGTGCGGTTTCAGAGAAACTTTCTCCCGCGAACGCTTGGGTTGTGTAATGACCTCCCTGCCAAAGTTTTCTCTATAGACTACATACATTATGGGGTTCTTTAAGAAAGAAGTTATTAGATTTCGGGAGGGTCGGCAACGATACCTTGGTGTTGCAAGCGTCCATAGGCTACGGTGACTGCTTACCATCAGGCGGACCGTAAGCTTGTTTGCCACCTTAGTGGTATTAAAGAAAACCGATTTCCACTTAAACGAACTATAACTAAAGCTATAGCTTGCTATAACAAAGGAGTTGCCGTAAGGAATCCCACGTCGATAACCAAATTTAGTGTGGGCGGAGTCTAATTAATTTAAATAAAGCGCACCTGTACAGTAATAACGTCTTCTTGACCAGCCTTTACCTTTCTTTGATATCTTCGACGAAATCGAATCTGTAACAAACATATTCTACACATATTCCTAAACATTATTCACATAATTATATTTGTAACGGGCTTATCACGGTTTGATTAAGTGAACTCCCGATATTTTAGTACTTAGTCAAATCGTGGTTAACCATTACAAATAAATTATATAATGTCAATGTCCGCGGATTAAAAATAAATAATTAAGATAAAATAAAACCCGACTGCAAAAATATTAAGTACTAAAACGCAATTAAAAAATGCCCCTAAAACATACTAAATATTTAACTATAATCAGACGGAACTTATTTTGTGGTAACTATACCACAGTTTGAGCAATCTGTTTAAACTTGCATTGAAATGAGTCTCGCCTGCTTATAGTAAAATGTTTAATATGTTGTTCCTTCCTTGTTTTTGCAGTCAATTTTTTTTTTCTACATCTTTAGTTTTCACCTTTTTTCGACTCGCGCTTGACGTTAAGGTTACAGGAGGTCACAATGGAACGGACATACCCGAATACGTACATACGCGCGAAAAACATTACCCTCCTTCTGGGTCAGTCGGTTAGCAGTTATTTATTTCTATATAGTTACGCAAAAACAGATATGCACATTCATCAATTTTATTTTTCAGCTTATATTTAACTCTAAATAATACCCCAAAAGCACAAACAAGCAGTTAGCAAGCTGAAGTGGCAATGGGCAGGTCATATCGAACTGAGAACCGATGGGGAAGAAAGGTTCTCGAGTAGCGACCATGGATCGGAAGACGCAGCGCGGTACGAGCCTGGTTGATAGACAATCTAGTTGGAGCCGCAGGAAGCTAGTGAACGCATGCAGCTTAAAACCAGCCGTTGGGGAGACATAAGGAAGGATGGCTTCATGCATGTCTTCGTCCAGCAGTCTTAGCATCAAAAATGAAAATCGAAACTGTAAGGCTGCTTACTTCAGCCTATACCATCTTGTAAATTTTATTTAGAATCTTTATCAATATGTCATCAGTATAAGATAAGGACGGACGGACATGACGAAACTGTAAGTGTTTTGAAGTTCTTAAGTGATCACTTTTTAGCGTTTCATTTATTATGTAGTTCTATTCTCTCTCGCCAGCCTTCATATGTCCCCACTGTTGGGGCACGGCCTACCCTCATATGCGTGGGTGATTGGGCCATAGTCCACACGCGGGCCCAGTGCGAATTGTGGACTTCACATACGTCTTTTTTTTTTCTTGACGTATGCAGGTTTCCTCACGATGTTTTCCTTCACCGAAAAGCCAGTGGTGTGAATAAATAAATCAGTGTACTTAAGAAATTTAGAAAAGACTCATTTGTACACGCCGACCTGGGGTTCGAACCTCCGCCACTTCGGACATGAAGTGAAATTTAAACCCCTCGACCACCATCGACTTTTAAACCCCTCGACCACCACCGACTTCTATTACTATGATGATGTAGTTCTATTACTTGACTGTCGTGTCGACTGAATAAAAGTATTAGATAAACGGTATCGTACTTTAAGCTTCGAAAGAACTTACCGTCAAATGACTGTTCCTTTTTACTAACAGTAAATATTATTGATATGTACCTGTTCGATGAGGTCAACATCGTCCCTGAACTCGATCGTGCCAGTTGGAGCTTTGGTGGGTATCTGAATAGATTCTACTGGCAGAGGTGGAATATCACTGAAATTGGAAACACTTAACTAGATATATAGGTAATTACGTTTCCCAGTGTTTTTTGTCGGTTTTTTTTATATCGGCATCGAAATTTGAAAGGATCCTGTCCTTTTAGTCAAATGTGCAGCGGTAGCGATTGTAGTATGTAGAAACTTTATAGGTAACTCCACCAAACGCAGGATGCAGATTGTTTGGTAAAGTGATGTTAAAAGAATTAGAGTATCTCTTTTATTTGGTCGGGTATCGACGCGATGGCTATCGCCTTTGTGTTTATTCGTACTACTAATCGTAATTAGTGTTATCAAAAACTGATGACATTGCCAACTACTAATTAGGTCTAAAAATTCAAACGTATGCTATACATATAAAACTTCGAAAACTATCAAAGTAGCCACAATTAAAGTTGATAAATGATGGCGCTCACTCCAACTAGCACAGGTTGGCATGTGGCACTTTTATGCAACACATATTTCGTACATAAAATAATAATAATAATGATGATGAATTTAATGAACCATAAAAGCCAGGCTTGTTATTCGTTTGAATCTTTACCTTATAAAAACTAACGCCCCTGAGGGATCATCCCAGATCCAGTGCCCATTTTCATATACACCACCAAATGCTTCTTCTTCGTCATCATCATCAGCCATTTGCTTGTTTTTATTGAACTAATCTCTTTTAAATTTCTTAGGTAAAGTAAATCACAAGCGTTTCTGCAATGACGTTTTAATGTCATTTATGATATGTCACTATTGAGGCGTAATCCGAATTCATGAAGTTCCATAGACTTAAACTAAAATTTTCCTATCTTTTTGATGTGTTTTCAGAGTTGATCAAAGTTGTTGCTTTGTATTGTATTTATATTTATTTACTGTATTAATATTTATAAATATGTATGAAATCCTATGCTGTTTTTAGTTACCTAGTAGTTATTTGTTTTTGTAGTGTACATAGACTGAGTAAGCTCAATATGCATAGAAACCGTTCAACGGCATCTTTCTACTTTCTTTTCGTGTAAACTGACATTGGCAAATATTTGAGTCTACTGACTGAATTAAAGCCACAAAAAAAAAGTTGTTGCTGAGACAAAAGTGGCCCGTTCGCGCCAGCACTAACGAGGTATTCTATCTTTGTAGAGCTATACTTATAGCAGCTATAAAAATCACGTTACTATATGAACTGGCATAGTAGAGGCGGTGATAGACCTAGGCTGGGCCCTACAATACAATGAATTTTAAGCAAAACGCTAACTACCAATCGCATTGTCAATATACTTATTACTAACATTAATGCCTGAGTACCAACCTAATAAATAAATATTTTTGGACATTTAACACAGCGTCGTCTGACCCCAAGTAAGCAAAGCTTGTGTTATGGTTATGAATATCAGACTGCAGACAACGGATACAAATACATATATATATTTTAAATACAAACACAAATGATTATCACATAAATGATTGTCCAGTGCGGGAATCGAATCCACACCCACTGCACAGCAGCCGGCCACACTACCTAATAAAATAATAATCTGCCCAAGAGCAACTACAGCACGAGCCACTTATCTTTGCTTGTCTTGATATCAAAGATTCTTTTACAAAAAATGCATGCTATATTGGATTCGCTACCTTGATTAAAAAAAAAAAACTAATAAAAGATTTCAATTCAACTAACTTGAAAACCTAATGATTTTAACCTTTCACGACTTATACACATGTTAAAGAAATACGTAAAACGAGTTTTTCTCATTTAAGTTTAATCGCGTAATTCCCGACGTTTCGACCGACTTACAACAATCGTGGTCACGGGAGGACTGTTGTCAGCTAGCGTCTGCTTGCGGGGTATTTTGTAGGCACCCTCACTTAGTCTTAACAATTTTGAATGTTCGTACGACATGGACTCGTGTCCGTTGCTTCGAAAATGATTACATTTGCCGGTGACAGTTGCAGTTCTCCGCCTCATTCAGCCATTTAATCAGGCCTAAATACTTAAATAAGGGCTATTTAGGTCATCGGTCAACCTGGCTGGTGGGCAACCCACATGCTGCACTTACCGATCAGGAGCCTCCACTCTTGAATACAAGTGCACCGTCGTCCATCAGTTCTGCAGCAGACATAACTTCCACCTGCCATTTTAGCTTGCTTACTCTGCGAGATATTATCTTTAGTACCTGGGGACAGAGCTTTGCTTCTTTTATTTTAAAAACGCCATCTATTGTTAAGTAGCTTTAGTGTTGCTTAACAACGTCATCTATTATTCAGTACCTTTAGTGTTGCTTTATGGGTAAAAATAATAGTATTACTACTCGCCAATAGATGTCAGGAAGATTCATATTTTTCAGTTTAGCATTGCCTGACAACACGGATAAAACGACGTTTTCTAAAAATGAAACTCAGTTAGATCGATTATTCGCCCCCGAACCCCTCTGAATACTAAATTTCTTGAAAATCGTAAAAGCCGTTTCCGAGATTAAGATTATATATCTATGTATATAAATATATACAAGTATTGCTCGTTTAAAGGTATTTTATTACTACTGTTTTTATATTTAGATTACTACTGTTACTTTAGTTCTTCGTCGCGCATAATCCTTTAAAGAAACACCAAGCATAGCCCTCTACATAGCTCGCTGTGCTTCTTTAAATTTGTTTATTTACACACCTGTAACTATATATTCATGTACACTGACCATCGATGCGTTGCTAATACGATTTATCGCTTTGAAATGAAACTTTGAACGTAAAAGTGCAATGATGTGGAAGTAAGGGGTCGCCCATTTAGATTGGTGACTCAGCAATTATAAGTTGCTAAATACATTAGGTACCTACGTTATATTGGGTAATTGTAAAAATACCAAGCTCATCGGAAAAGGGATTCTAAGCCGAATAGATAAATGTGTTAAAAACCTTTACTACATGGACCTATACAGATTAGTTTAAAATTTTAGAATATTTATAAAAGCTGCAACGTAAATAAAGAGGCATTGAAATTTAAGGTTGTAGTCGACAAACATAGAAAAGTAGATTATAATACTATTTAAACACATTTGTTTGTTGGAAACGATATTCACATTTAAGCAACGTCGAGCTTGGACAGTACTGGAATGGGTGACCGCTTAGCGGCACACTTTTTTTTGTTTTATTTGTTAATAACGTAAATGTTTTACATTCCTACGGAACCCTCAATGCGCAAGTCCAACTTGATTCAATTTGACTTTTATGTTTATGGAAATGTTAAAAGTAAATAATGATAAAGCTTTTTAAATCTTACATAATTTAACCAGATCAAGTGTTTTTCTTTTTCCTCACTAAAACTTAAATATGAAATATTGAAAATGATTTTCTACAGGCAAAAAGCACAGGTAGTAAGTAACTACTTCTAATAAAATTTTAAGAGGGCCGAGAAATTAGGTCGCTGCTACGTAATTGCCTTCCAGGAGCTTACCAATTTAATTATTGTTGGGTATAATACAATCTTCCTGCTTTAATCTAACTTCGCAATAATAATGGCATTAAACTTAGACCATTTCAGTCCACTTATCTTTATCTATGTACCTGCCCATTATAACATGTGTGTGTTTGTTTCATGCCAAATGTGACTAGTCACTAACACTGAAAACTGGTCAAGTGTAAGCGGATCGAAGTCACGGAATAAGTAAAAGTACCAAACCTACTGTAAGTACAGAAGTATCACTCCCGTCACCTTCCGTACAAAACGCATAATTATCTAAAAACTGTACCAAAAATCATATAATTTGTAGCCTATGCGCATTAGATAACCACTTTAATACATTGAACCGCTCAGGTCAATGTCATTTCGCGGCAGGCGCGCTCACGGTACTAGGGTTGCGATAAGTATGCGAGCTTACGGATATTGCGCGTGAAAATTACACGTCTTAGGTCGTAGGGATTAGGTATGGCCGATATAGGACCTCTATTATCGCCAGATGCCCCGAACCTGTGTCACATAGAATACCTACCAGAGGGCAAGAAATGCACATTTCTGTAGAATTGTAAAAAATGTGGTTGATACCTATACGCCACACCAACCCAATGCTTATAAATAAAGTGATCAAATTGCTCAACTTTAAACATTTGTGAACATAGAATGTGCAATCGTGACATATGCATGAGCCAAGTCCTCCATGTTTTTATGAGAGTGGTATACCAGGCGAATATTGTGCCATGGTCGCAGGTGTAACTACTCATTCGTACCTAACCTAACCTTTGGAGTGCGCCGCGACTGCATAAATGTAGATATTTTTAATAACGTTAGTCTTTATGTTCAAGCCGAATGCATGTTGAATTATGTTTTATTAATTGTGTTTGTTAACATTTATAATTAGTTAGATAGGTATGTTGCTTGCAGATCCCTAAAAACCGTTTAAAACAATCTTTTGACGGTCATTGATTATAAACACAGTCCTTTTAAAATGCAGACACTCGCCACCTTACAGCTTATGTGTTTTGAAATAAACTGAAAACAACTCAAACAATTTCTTAGTAATGATCTAAAATAAGCTAACGCCACGTATACAAAGATCGACGTCTTGTTAACAAAGTAATGTATGCACAACTATAACTCACGTACCGGAATTCCTTTAGAGGATGTTCCGTTGGACAGTTCGACAAAATTTACGATGTCACTGGCGAGTCACTGAATACTTTGGATGCAACAAAACGCAGCGAAAACTAAACAAAAGTCGGATAGTTTTTTGAATATACAAAGGTATTTTCTGTAGGTTTGCTTTTAATAAAAAAAACCTGGTAATTGCGTGTTCTGGTTCCCTACAATAAGATTTTTTGCATGTATCTGAAAAACTGAATGTCAACCGATTTTGTTCAAGATTATTTCTTTGGGAAGTATTTATATAAAGCTTTATTGTTGTTAGCTTTTTAGATTTATAAAACTTATAATAAAGACTAAAGACCTATCCAATAATACCCTTCACAAAACACACATGGTGATCGAAACCAATTCTACCTATGAATTCAGTGTATGGCTTATTGGGTAACTGATGGAAGCTACCCTTTATATTTTTCACCCTTTTTTTACATTTTGAGCTTCCACTGGGTTCCTGCGGCTCAGACCGTGTCGTATCGCCTGTCCACCTACTGAAAGTCTGTTTCTCACTGCGTCTTCTAATCCGTGGTTGCCATTCGAGAAACTTTCTTCCCTTTCTGTTATCGCTCACAGTATTTTTTCTAGTGAAAGGTAGGACTTAAAAAAGAAAGTGTTAGGGATTTATTAACTTTTATAGAATTTGTAAATAACTTTTTCACCTCTCCAGCACCAAGAGGGTCGTTTAGCTCTTCAAAACCCATGGGCAAAATCGATAATTGCTGCGAGCGTGAGACAAAGTAATGCAACGTTCGAATATTACCTTTTGGAAATTTGCGATACTGAAACGAAAAAACAACGGAATGATTGGTTTAGAAAAAAAATTATTTAATGAAACACACTGCATTTTTTCATTGTTGACGTACTTAATATTAATGATTAATAATACCTACTAATAATTAATAGCGTTTATTTTAAAAAAAATATGCTTTGTTTTCGATAAAGGTGTCATAGAGTCATTTTCTGACCTTACGTCTAAAATAAAAAAGCGAAATGGCGCGAAACCAATTAGTTATTTTAACCTTAGATTATTTATTCACGTATATATTTTATTATATATTTTGAAAAAATTAGTGACTCGAGTTATGGATATATTTATTTTACACCACAAGAGCTAAGACAACAACAGTAAGCTAAACTAAGCTTTTTACTAGAGAAGTCACGTAAAAAATATCTTAAAGCAAACGAATTGTTCAACAATTGGCGACTTTCAAAAGGTGCTAATGTTTAAAAAGAATAGTACGTACCTACCTATGGTTTATTTTTTGATAGCAGCAGAGCATAGTAGGTAGTATTTGTAAATTAGAATAAACTTATTGCTTAAAAAGGGCCTTTAGTAAGTGTGTGTTGTGTGTTAGAGTTGAAAAGTTATATGTTTCATTCGAGAACAAATTATTTTAGGTCTCGTGGCTTTAAATCCCTCGCTGTGCTCAGTAGTATATATTAGAATAACTCGCTATGTTCGTGAGCAAATTCTAGGCTACTTCGCTAGCTCGGGATTTAAAGTTGGCACTCTTTACAAAAAACAACTCTGCCCACTTGTTGAACAAATAACTATTAAAATATATTTGTCATAACCGCACCAGTGTGTACCTGATGGATGCTATTAAGAAGGTGAAAATGGTGCAGTAAAAGGTGGTGAGACGTCTAACAACAAATAATCATAAAATTTGCGGATCAATGATGATTTGGGTGGTAAAGAAATAAAATTAAAATAGCAGCAATCTTCTTTCTAAATGTAACTGTCTAAATGTGTTGATCGCAACATTGGCTGGTATCAAAAGCATTCTAAAAGATCTGTAATCGTGCCAATACGTTCCCGCTTCCTGGTATAAGTATGAAGTCTTCAAATGCGTTGATTACAGGATTGGACGTAATCAAAGTCATTCTCAAAAGATCTATGTATTCGTGGAAGTACCTACGTAACCGCTTCTTGGTGTATCGCTCACGGAATCTACGACAATGTGTATATTATCTTTCCTCTTGGGTTTCTTCGTAAAGCTAATCGGTTTAGTTAGTAGTACGATTACTAGTAATTGCATCATGTCCCACTAGCTTGTGACGAGATACTGTGGTTTGTCGAGCGATGAGGCCTGCTACTTTACCTTGCTAACTATTTGAGCTACATCTGTGACTTTGGTTTTTCGGAAAATTTTCAATTTTATATTATCATTTTGCTTGGTTACTAAGGTTTACCTTAGAATTAATAAAACTATATAATATGTATAATCGCATTCTAATTAATGTTTAGGGTCACTGACCTTGTATTGGATTCGATGCATAAAGATTCCCTTGTGATCATGAACCTATTACCTATTAGAGAAACGTAACCTAACACGCATATGATCTTATTTATTTATTTATTTAAACACTTTATTGCGATAAAATATAATAGGTGGACTTAATGCCTTAGGCATTATCTACCAGTCGACCTTAGGGTCATGCAGAACGCTTAAGGTAGTTGTTTATGTAGGAACGTTTAATATCTATTAACATAGGGTTTGAATACATGAATTAAATAAAGACATCTGCTTCATAAATAACACGTTGCATATAAAATTGAACTAAAAAACACGGCTTATACAAAACTCGCTTGAAAAACGCCGTGTAAAATGTATAAAGGATCTACGAAGTATATCGACAGTGTGGTTTTTGGTGGATCACACGCCGCAGCCTGCAGTCGAACAACCTGCCGCGCCGCCCCGGTGCATAAAATATGCAAATTGGACCACTTCACTGCTGCACCAACGTCAGTGATACCTTTTGCATGGGGTATTGAGGCTGATGTGTTATGGCGCGAGTGCGATGGATGAATAAATTTGTTTCAAAGTTACCTACTTAACAAGAAACCATTATATTTCGGTATCATTTAACTCTATTCTTTATCAATATATTTTGTTTTTGTTTGTTTGCGGCAAAATGAAACTGCAGGCCGAGTTTTTTTTAACCTATTTAAAAAAAAACCTTAGCATAACACGATGCTGCAATGCAGTAAGTAGAATAAAACCTCAAAAATCTTAAATTGTAGTTATCTATATTTATAAAAGGCAATGTCCTGACTGACTCACCACCGCCCAGTCCAAACCTCTAAAGATAGAAATTTGAAATTTGGAGGATGGGTTTTGTTATATATTGAAGGAGTCGTTTAAGAACAGATTTTCCGAAATTCGACTCCTAAGGGGGTGAAATAGGGGTTGGAAGTTTGCATGAAAAACCCCTCATTTTTTAAGTCAAATCTATGAAACTCGGTTTTTAACCTCTTGTGTAAAACTCACAATTGATATATTTCACAGTTTTTGGAAAATCATCACAAGGTTTCCTATTTTACCATAGATAGATATCCTTTGTATAGTAATCCGGTTAGTTTTGAAAATAAAACCATGAAAACTTGTTTATACACTTTTTTTGCAAATAAAGAATGACGTTTTTCTGTATTTTTCGAAATTCAACTCCTAAGTGGGTAAAAAGAGGTGGCAAAGTTTGTATGGGAAACTTTTTTTATAGTCAAATTAACTGTAAACTTGTACGCAATAAATGAAATGCATATTTTAGTTTTTTTTTAATATGCCATTGCATATTTCTTTGCTCAATTACCTAACTATAAACTATATTTTGGGTTGTTTAAAATTTAATCTCCAACAGGCAAAACGGGATAGTGAAGTTTGAATGCAATTGGTAAATTGTATTTTTATAGTCTTATCTACAAGAAACTTTATATCAATGCTCTTTAATATAAATAAAAAACACTTAATTTTTTGTGTTCTTTAAATTCGACCTCTAAGGGTATAATTTATGGTAAATTTTGTATGTTAAAGAATATTTTTTTAACACGAAAAAAAGATCCATATTTTCAAACACTAAAAATCAAATGAACCTGTTTTGCTAATTTAAAATGGGATTGGAAAATATTATATTCTTACAGTCAAATTGTTATGAAACTTCGTATAAATGCTTTCCAACACCAAAATAAATACCAACAATAATATTCTCAAATGCATTAAATTAAAACACGCATTTTCCAAATTCGGGTTTAAAGTATAACTTTGTATTGATCAAGTTTGCTTAAAACTAGCATTGATGCTCTTTAACATAATTAATGATATCCAAATTTCTTAATTATCAAAAATTTGAGAGAAAGGGGTAAGCAAGTTTACTGAAATAAAATATTTTAATTTCTCATTACTTCAAACTTAATTAATTAAGGTAATTCTGTATGGAATTGGAAAATATTATTTTTACTGTCAATTTTTCACGAATATTGGTGTCAATGTTTCCAACACAAAAATACGTAAATCACGCATTTCGGCAATTTTTCAAATTCAGCCAAAATTTTATAGTGATATTTTATATTCAAATAAATGTTTTACAACAAAATCAATACACCTGTATTTTTGGGACTTTTAAAATTAAACCCCTTAAGTTTGTAAGGATAATAATATATGTATGCTTAAATTTACTTAAAACTCAGTATTTATGCTCTTACACACTAAATAAAATATGTAAGTATTTAGGTATTTTCCAAAAATTCTCCAGTTAGGGGAGATAGGGGATGTGCAAGTTTGTACAGGATTTCATAATTCTACAGTCAATTTAATAGAAACTTGGTAAATATTCTTCTTAACACAACTAACAAAGGATGTGTTTTGAGGTTTTAGAAAACTTAACCCAAAAGGGGAAAAAAGGGAATGGCAATTTTTGTACGGGAATTAAAAATTTTAGGGTCAAATTCACTTGAAACTATCCTTCAACTCAATAAAAAAGTAGTATTTCGTGGTTTTTCAATATAGATTCTCTTAAGGGAAGAAAGGTTGTGGCAAAATTGCGATTCGGTTTGTATATATGCGAAGTACCGAAGAATTTTCAATAGCGCGATGTAGGACGAGTGACGTCAACCGTGATTCGTAGCGGTACGATATGATGTTTGTTATTAGTAAACTTCACTATTTTAATTCTTAGAAAGGTGTTTGCAAACGTTAATTGGCCTTTGTAATAACAAGTAGTGGTTTATCTTCCCACTTTAATAAAACTTTTTATAATCTTTAGTAAGCTTTATATGTGAAATTAATTACCCTACTCATAAATTCGAGGAAAGTTTTATAGGATTTGTAAAATTCTGTAATCCAAAGTATAAATTATTATTTTCGGAGAGAAATAAAACTATTTTGTAGTTATTAGTTTATGAAATTAATAAAATGTACTTAAAATTATATTGTTTTGTAATTTCCGGAATAAAAATGTTGAAATTAATAAAATTTAGTATTAACGCATTTTAAAATACAGCTTTTTAATTCGAACAATATCTTTTCTCTCCGTGTAGCAGGAGAAAAGGGTAAGGCAAATTATACGCGGGAATTTTACATGGGAAATAATAATTTCATACTTAAATTTACTTGCAATTGCTCTACAACATATTGATAAGCATTTATTTCAGGGTTTTTAAAAATGGGTTCCCCTAAGAAAAAAGGGTAAAATTATAAACTGTTAGAGAGACAGACACCTGTAACAAACTGTTATTTAGATCAGATTGGAAATAATTATTTTGCCTTCTTTTTGCATCTTTTTGAAGTCGGTTGTTGTTTACATTACTAAAAAAATCAACTCCTAAAGAAAGCGGTTGGCTAAGTTTGTGTGGAAAAAAAGTACTGACTTATCATCTCCGAGCCCAAATTGCTACGGATAGAAATTTAAAATTTGGAGAAGTGTAGAATGATTTTTTTTAAATCTCTAAAGGTGTGAGCCCTGCTTAGATACGTAGCAATAATAACTGGAGGCTCAAGCGTTTAGCAACTTTTTCATAGATGGTGGAAAAAAGTAGGCTTTTAAAGCAACTTGATATGAAATATTTAATTTGGGGTGATTTATATGGATTCGAAAGGGATTTTTCAGGGAATTCACCGCTAAGAGCGTGATAAATATTGTATTGATTTCTTACTTATAAATTATATTTCGAAAAGGGGTTAATTTTATTGTTGGTTTTGTGAGCACTTTGAAATTCAAACTAAGGAGTTAAAGGGTTGTGAACTTCACAGTATGATAATTAGAGAAAAGCTTGCGAAAAGCTAGTATCAAGTTAAATATTTTTGGTGAAGAATTTTCAACTTCTCTTGGGAAGTTATTGTAATAGGTCCGAAAATCGAAATCGATATTTTTGTGTTTTCTTTGCGTTTCATGACTCGGAGAACCATTGGCAATAATTTTAAGAGTGATGTCTGTGTGTGTGTGTGTGTGTGTGTGTGTGTGTGTGTGTGTGTGTGTGTGTGTGTGTGTGTGTGTGTGTGTGTGTGTGTGTGTATGTGTGTGTGTGTGTGTGTGTGTGTCTATGTATGTATGTATGTATGTGTACTTTTTTTCTGCTCGGATTTCTCATAAACTACTGGCCCGAATTGTTCGATGACCATATCAATCGATAAGCTACGTCATGACTTAGACTCTTTTTTGCTATGGGTCAGTCAATGACACATCATAAAACTTTAAACAAGATATAAAAAAAGTAATAATTCGAATAATTTCAATAAATTTTATGCCATATGTCGCTCCCACGATTAAGAGGAGTTTAATGACACCTTATATGTTAGTTTTATCAATAGGTTAATTTTTCCATTTTACCCAAAATTTTGATTTTGGTATGGAACTCCAAAAAAAAAAATTGATCATTCATCATTATAAAAAACATTTAAAAATACGTTAGAAATATTTACCTATTTACTTATTTTAGAAGTAGTACTTACATTAGTTATCTTTTATTATTTACATAATAAAGTCATTGACAATACTTTTTTTACCTTTTGGTTTAATTTTATAATCTAAAACAAACCCATTAGATAGCTATTTAGCACAAAGAATACTACCGCTAGTGAACCTTAGCCTCTCTTACTAACATTCATAGTAGGAGTCCTCATCTTGATACATTGAGTTGGCAGTAGATGTTCGAGTCAGTCTCTAAGCCCATGGACTAGCAAGTTTGATTGCATTTCAGCTTGACTGGCGTTTAGTTCAACAATGGAACATTTTGCAAACTGCTTTCTCTTGGCTTTAACTTTACACAGTAAAACTTTGATGTTTGATTATAGTGTTGTTACTTGAGCATAAAATAAATAAGTACAGAATGTCCACCTCTAATGTAGGTACTTAATTTTAAGTACCTAACGCCGCGTGTCACAATGTGCATATAATAAAAAACTTTTTAACAAAAAATAAACTACCAGCTTCAAAAAGATGTAAGGGAAAAATAATTACTTATTTCCAAAAATCTGATTTGAATTTGATCTGAATTACAGTTTGAAGTTGCTTTCTGGAAGTGAAGTGTGTTATAAACTGTTAGGTACATAGAAACCAACTTCAAACTGTAATTCAGATCAGATTTTTGGAAATAAGTAATTATATTTACCTTTTGGTGCATCTTTTTGAAGCCGGTTGTTTTTTTTGTTGAAAAGTTTTTATTTTTTAGTGACGAATTGCTTTTTTCGTACATTAAAAATATCCATACAATAAGTAAATGTTATATAATATAACATGTTATGTAATCATCCACATATAAAATAAGACTTATATAGTTTTCTCATTGATGCCATTGTTAGAACTGAACCAAATTGAAACAAATGGGACCACACGGGAAGCACCAGCTTTAAAATAAAAAAAGAATCATCAAAATCGGTTCACGCAGTCGAAAGTTCTGAGGTAACAAACATAAAAAATAATACAGTCGAATTGAGAATCTCCTTCTTTTTTTGAAGTCGGTTGAAAATACATATGCAGCGACGCAGAAATCGTGTTCGACCACTTGTTAACTTTCCAAAACTCCTTGAATACTCTTCATTAGCTCTTTTTTCTCATTAACACTGAAAAAATTCAGTAGTTTAGTTTTAAGACAATATTTAAAAAAAAAAATATCTATGTCATAACTTTCCCTTGATATTGGTTTAAATGAACGAACAAATACAAAGAATATTAAACGCAAATTATACAATTAAAGTATAGCTTTTTAACCGACTAAAAAAAAAGGAGAAGGTTCTCAATTTAACTGTATATACAACAACTGCAACACGAGCAAAAACATAAAACTGTATGATTTCATCTTCCAGTAATCAATTCCAGGTCTTTATTTTTCGTTTAAATTATATGTTGATGATTGCATTAAATTTTGTTACGAGTATGGATGTTATTAGTGTATGAAAAAAGCACTTCTTAACAATAAAAACTTTTTAACATAAAAAAAACAACAAAAAAACGACAATGTCCTGGAATAGGACATAGGCTTTTTATCCGAAAAAAAAATATTTTTCGCGGAATAACATAAAGTTAGCTTAAACTAACTACACCTACAGTTATAGCTTGCTATAGCAAACTTCATTAGCATAATTAAGGAGTTGACGTATAAATTTTACGCCGAATTTAGCGCGGGTGGAGCCGCTAGCAATATCTAGTAAAACATAATTCCATTTTATAAGACAACACCAGCGTAAATATAAAGTTTCAAGCAGAGTATAAATTATCAAGTATCTAAAATACTGCCAGTACTAACGTTGGATTCTTTTGGAACGTAACGCATGGGTACCGATAAATTTGTTTCTTTGCGAGAATCTCTATCGTGCGACATTTACGATTTTAGTTGTAAGTTACTAAAACACGAAGTTTAGTAATAAATAGTATGGCAACACCAAGTGTTTATTTCGATATTCATAAGTCAAAGTTTGTTAAAACAAAATAAACATTGTGATTTATATTTTAGCTAAAGTTTACGACTTTGTATTCATTTGTTACGATACAATGTATATATTTATCTATAGGTACCATACTATTATAAAACTGTGACGGGATGTGTTTGTCTGTTTGCTATGGCATTCATTACGCAAAATAAAGCTAGTACAAAATAAGTATTGAAAATTGAGTGGAATAGCTATTAATAGGATCAATTCCACTAATAGTAGGTATTATTAATTTTATTAAAAGTTTGCAAATATTTTTGGATGTTTGTCACTCTGCTGTTAAACGGCTGAATAAATTCGGATGAAATTTTGGTGGCTTTAACATTCTTGCTACTAGTTTTACAATGTCTGCTGGCTATGGCCTTAGCCTCCTTTCTCTGAGGAGAAGCCTGTGCACTTTAGTGGGGATAAACAACGGTTGGGGCAACTGCCGAAATCCTAACACAGCTATTTAATATAGTATACGGAAAAAAAAGAGTTTCCAAGTTCTATTCCACCAAAATAATTTGCATTCAGTTAAGAAATCCAACTATTTTGGACATATTTTGTTCACAGAAGGCAATATTATTTCCCAAAAAAAAATCATTTTATCAATCGAAATTGATAAACTTCTTTTCGTATGAACAAATTTTTTTTAACCAAATAAATGTACGTTTTAGATCAACCGAACTTAAATTAATTACCCTAAGACAGTTAATGTTCTTGTATAAAATAAATACATTTTTATATGCAACATTTTATTTTTCTTCGTTTGAAACAAAAAATAATTTTGCTTTGATATAATTTATTTTGTGCCAAAATCTATGGTTTTCTTAAATCTGCGACGTCACTTATTAAAAACTATGTCTTTCGGTGAAAATAATTGTATCTTAAATCAAAGCCAGTGAAATGTTGATAAGATAATACTGTTAGAGAAAATAATAATTTTAACAGAATTTGTTAGATTCTTGACTCAAAATCTGATATTTTAAGCTGAAACTCTTGTTTTAGTCGAAACAAATAAAATACCTGCCTTAAAATATTAAACATTTTCGTTGAAATTAATCAGCTATTATCGCTTTGAACGAATTTTCTTTTCGTTTAAGTAAATAACTGCATTTTTAAAATTGAATGAAACTCATCACTGTCCTTCATAGGATTTCGTGTTGGCTTTTAATTTTAAATAATTGTTTATTGTAGGGTTTTGTGCGTCAAATTAGTATCAGTTTATGCGAGAAACCTACAGTTAATTATTTTCTGAGAATTGAAAAGCTCGTGGCCCAGTCGCATTCGTCTATCTGAAACGATAAGCGAAGTTAAGCAACGTCGACCGTGGTCAGTACTTGGATGGGTGACCGCTTTTTCTTCCATGTTTAAGAAGGATCGCTAAATAGTCACACAACAATTATAATTAAACATAACGCTGTATAATCAGCTAAAGGCGAGAATAGCTGCTAAGCTCGACAAAGTCCAAATAAAGGCAGTGCGGGGTAGACTGACTATATGGCCCAAGCCTCCAGAAAAGAGGCCTGTGCCTCTGCAGTAGAGGGCACTAGCTCGACAAACGTCCGCTAAGACACACACTAAGTCAGTGCGGTAGACTGACTCTATATGGCCCAAGCCTCCAGAAAAGAGGCGTAGGGCTTTTTAAAAAACTTTATTCAATCTTGACGGATAACTATGTCATTTTGGACCGAAACATTTTTTGTTTTAAACTAAAATATTATGTTATTAATTTAAGAGCTGATGTAGTCAAGTTAAGAGCACTATTCTCTTGTATGAACTAGACATTTCTTTCAGTGCAATAACACACTAAGTTCTACGCCCAAGAAAACTAAGTGTTTCAATTAAAGAAGCATATTTCTCTTCAATGAATTAAATACTGTCTCAAACTGATAGAGTTTTATTTACTGGTTCAAAGAAATTTGATCTTGTGTTAACTTCATATTATATTAAATATTTAAGAGAAATAATATCTTAGATGAAGTAAATATTCGTTGGTGCATATATAAAAAGATATTCTCTTGGCTCAACTAATTCTTTTTTACCGTAATGTAGTATTTTTAATTAAACAATGTTGTGCCTAGGTAATCTAAAGTTTACGCAACGCATTCCATGTCACACAGCACACATTTTGTTAATTGCATGAAGGAGATGTTACTTTTATCTCGGAAAATTCACATGGACGAACTATAGTTTACAGTTTAACCTTGCTATAGCAAACTTTTTAATACAATTAAGGACTTGCCCTAGAAATTCCAAAACTTAAACCGTATTTAGTGCGGGCAGCGGAGCCGTAAGCGAAAGCTAGTGTAGGTATAGGTATAGATAATATAAAAGATAAAAAACAGAGAACCATTTTTTATTAAAAATATAAATTCCATGGTAAACTAACAAGAAAACTGCACTTTTTTTACTATTCGGTCTAGTGCCACTGAACTATTGTGTCGATACAATAATTCTGCTAACAATGGCGTAATGGAGAAAATAAAATAAATATAGTAGTAGGGAATTGCAATCCTTGAACCATTGTCCGTAAAATGTTATACAAAAGAAAATAGCATGCTCTGAAACGGTTGCATTCTCTTTTAGATAAAAGAGCAGTATTTCGTGTGTTTAATCTAAATTAATGTCGTCGGGTCTGACCAGGCGATTGTGTGGTTCGCAAAAACTTTAGAAACACGAGTAATCAGACTACATTCATCTCAATTTTTTTTTGAGTTCCGTACAAATTTTCGTCGTAATAAGTAATGGATTTTCCATAAAATCTCCTATTTGTACCCCAATTGGTGATATTTCAAAAATTATTGAATACTCCTTCCTTATATTTTGCACCTGAAAATGTTATAATATATGCATGTCTAAAGATTTATTTGTGGAAAGAACCAAATAGGGGGATATTTTCAAAAAAATTAAAATTTAAAATTTAGCTTTAAAATTTTGGTAAGGCTTAAAATTTTCGTACAAAATTCTGACCCCTATTTTACCCCCTTTGCGGGGAATGAATTTTGCAAAATTTTTTCTTTGTTGAGCCTTATGTAAGGAACCCGTGTTTTATTCTAAATTTCAAGTTTCAAACCCCAGTAGTTTAGGATGCGCGCTGATTTATGAGGATTTGTCTTCATGGCGATAAATACACTTAAAGATGACATAATCTTATTGTTTCGTTAAACAAAAATGGACCTCGGATCCAGTTAGCAAGCGCCTTTCACCCGCCAGTGTAGTTTCCTAAACTCCCCCCGCTTGAGCTTGAATAGTGTCCGTTAAGAAGGAACGCCAGATCCAATAGCGGAACTGCAGACTTCGAAGTAGGTAGAGGTGCACACACCATTTAGGCTCAAACCTATAACTGCTACCTCAGCCATGACGTGATAATTTCGGTTGTTTCTTTTTTCAAATGTAAATACCAAAATAAAACAACAAAGCTGTTGGTACTTACAGTATTCATATCCTGTTATTTGTTGTTATGTTAAAATAGTGAATGGTAAATAATTCTGGAAGCTTCAATATGCGCCATCCGCGCTTGCAATAAAACGAACAATGCAATTTAGCTAGCGCTGCACTCACACGATAGTTTCATTGTAAAAGTCAGTTATTTCATCTGTTCGTATATGGATGTCGATTTACCAACGTAAGGTACAATAACAGTAGTATTAGTCGGTAGTGTCGTCGACTGCCGTGCAGAGGGTGTGGGTTCGATTCCCGCATTGGACAAACATTAATGTAATAAAAAAAAAACATTTGTGTTTGTCTTGAGTCTGGGTGTGTATATGTATAATAAGTATGTACTTACAAAACAAAAAACGGGTTGCACTCCGGGAGTGCCGGCAGAAGTGAAAAAATACTTGCTATTTACTTCCCATCACTTCTTATCCATATTTATTTATTAAAAATAATAACTTTTGTTTATTTACTTTCTTGACGTTGTATATTTGACAGCTCAATCTGTCATAGAATTAAAATCCCATATCCAACCTCCCTGTACTACTCATAATCGCCATATACTAAAAATAAAAACTAACCTAATGTAAATAAAGGACACGTGACCTGAAGCGAGTTTAACAGTTTTTACCCATCACAAAAAAAGTGCACAGCGCCGCTAAAGAAGTTTTCACTTCAAAAAAAAGTAATATATATGTATCTGTATCCGCTGTCTGGTACCCATAACACCAGCTTTGCTTACTGTGGGGTCAGATGGCGCTGTGTGTTATGTCCACCAATATTATATTATTATATATTATTATTATAGTATTATAAATAACTGTTACTGAGTAACTTTCTGACAGAATAGTAATACCACTCGTATCTACCTAAGTTGGAAATTTAAATGTGTGGGTGTTTTGTTGACTCCCTTCAGCCTAGTTGGTAGTGTGGCCGGCTGCTGTGCAGAGGCAGTGGGTTCGATTCCCGCACTAGACAAACATTTACGTGTTAAACATTTGAGTTTGTCTTGAGTCTGGGTGTATTTATATATGATATGTATTGATTACAAAAAAGATAAAATAATATGTATTTGTATCCGTTGTCTAGTATCCATAACACAAGCTTTGCTTACTTTGGGGCCAGATGGCACTGTGTAATGTCCAAAATATTTATTTATCATTATTGTTTTGTAGCATTTCAAATGAAATTTCTCAAATGACATGTAATTAATAAATATAAAACAACATTTCTTTAGATGAAGTATATATTTTTATCCCAATTGAAGGAATCCACGAGTTCTTATTTTTTTAACTAAACCTCACGTCGTGAGTCGCATACAATCGAATCGAATTTTAGGATAGCGGTAGAGACAGAGAAGGGCAAACAATACTTTATTTATTTTAATCGAGAAATCCCAGGTTAGTAGGTTCCTCTGTGAATGAAAGCACATCCAGTATACAATAAAATTAGGAAGATTTATAACCGTGATGTAAAGGTTTATTACTTAACTGTGATTTTTGCCTGGCTATCTTTGGCTACAAGGAGAACCGGCCAAGTGCGTGTTGTACAACCATTAGGTTAGGGTTCCATACTTACTAACCGACTACAACTACAACTACAATTTATTAACCGATTTTGTTCGAAGCAATTTTCGTTGGTACTCTTTACCCAGCTTTTTCATCTTAATTTCTTTATTTTTTATAACAAGCGGTTTTTCAAATTTTTAAGCCAATAACTCGAAAAATATACATTCTTTACTCTTTCTTCCTATCCAATAATACCCCGAAAAGCGAAAAAAAATTCATCCCTCATCCATCTGCCCCTAAAAAATTTTTTTCCTCATTTCCGTGACAAATCTGTATGGGGGTTTGGATACCATAAGGCTTCCGTTTTTGCCATTTGGCAATGGTACCCTAAAAAGCTGCAGGTAGAGGTAGGTGATGTTTTAAGGTATAAAAAGTAGCAAATTATACAAAAAAAATAAGTATCAATCAATTAACATTACAATTTACAAAGTGAAACAATAGGGAATCGAACCCGAGACATGGTAGCTCAACGTTCTACCACAGTACCACTTTGCTATCGTACTAAAAAGTTCTAAAAATGGAAATATAAAATAAGTTATTTTTATTTGTGAAAAGTCTCTATAGTATAGGACTAAACACAATTCAGTTTTTTTTGCTATACTGTAAACGGCCGCTATTATTGTTAACGAAGCTGACAAACGACAGATGAACGTCCTATTAATGCGTGGCTAATAGAAAACTAGTCCTGACACAGAATATGCTTTACGAGAAATCTGGGCATTAATTGCCAACAAGCTCTGGAATCAATTAAGCGTGAACATAAAGATTAGGGATCGAATTACCTGACGTTTTCCCGAGCAAGTCAAAGAGATTCATATGGTCAATATAAAACTTGATATAGATTAACATGGTATGATGTTGGAACGGAACGAACGGGGCAGCTTTTTTTTTCGGCGGGGTTTGGGAGCCTATTAGCCTACTCTTGTTTACAGTTCATATAAAAAAATCGATAGAAATCGATTCAGTATTTTAACCTTAAAATTGTGCACAGATAGACAGATGCGACGGAGTATCTTATTATATTTTTAGCCATGTAGATATTGTTATTTTGACAAAAATATATTGCAGAGTTTATCAACCACTTGTTTATAAGTCTAGGTATGGTATAATGAGATTATACTATACCTAGACTGCCAACGCTGATCGGCTCAATTTATAGGACTAAAGCAGCAGGATTTCATACAAATGTTTCTCTACTTATGAAATTGGCTTTGATTTGAAGGGGAGGATACTATTCGCGGCGCCTCGCAGCGGGCTTCATACAAACGAATTTCTCATTTGTTTTTGACCCAATCCCAAGCCAAATACCCATGTCTGTGGTTTTCCAAAATCTTGTCAAATGTTTTTATTAATTAGAAATCTTTTTTGAATCCGTTTGTATGACAAATTAGAATCCTGTATAACTTTTGAACCATAAAATTATAAAATTTAATAGAAAACTGGCACACTGCAGACCTAGATATTTATTACTAGAACATGTCTTCAAAGTTCTGTGGTGTTTAATCAGGAACTGCCAAAAATAAGTGAGAAATTCGTTTGTATGAAGCACGCTGAGAGACGCTCCAAATAGAATTCTCTTTATGGAGGTATACATAGAAAAAAATACACGTCGGATCAAGATTTTAGCACCTTTTTGAAGTCCGTTTATCTTCTTACCAACTTTATACGTCCCCACTGTTAAGAGGGAGGGGGCATAAAGCCATACACATTTTGCATAAAACACGAAATATTAAAATAATATAGGCAAAAAACATGGCGAGGTTTTGTATTTAGTGATATTCTATTAAAATTATACTAAATTATATGTACCGTTATAATAATAAATCAAAAATTGGGAAAAAATAGCGGTGACTTTGTGATTTTTTTCTATCAAGAAAATTTAGTTTCATTATGTTTCTGCTTATATCACACCTCGGAATTGTAATGTAGTTTCTACATGTTTTTTTAAAAATATTTAATTGGACTTGATTCACTGACTTAAAATTCAATTTTTCTAAGGGCTGTTTTGCTTTATGCTCCATTTGAAGGCACGTACAGCCTACCCTTATCTTTTATGAGAGTGATTTGGGCCATAGTCTATTACGCGGGCCTTGTGCCGATGGTGGACTTCAAATCCGTTTTTAGACGTATGTAGGTACTACGTTTTCCTTCATTGAAAAGCCAGTGTGCGAACAATGTGTTAGAAATTAGGAACATACTCATAAGTACATGCTAGGCTCAAACCTCCGTCTTTTAGGACGCGATGCGCGAGGCAGACATCGAAACAACTAGGCCACCACCAGTCGGTTACCTCAATGAGGCAAATATAATATTTCTACGGTATTTACAAAATAATACGCTGTGAAGCAGGTTAAGAGCGCACTTTGAAGGCATCTAACCGACCGTATTAATTCATTCATCCGTGCAGGTACCCATGAGTGGATCACGCGGGGTTTATTGATGTAACTCAAATAATTGAGGGTACAAACAACTCGAGAGATTTTTTTTTTGTCTAGACAAGCATGATTTTTTAGTACTTGGTAGATTTAGGTACTATGGTATACTAACCTTTTTTCCAAACCAATTCGTTCAGCTTTTATGGGTAATTAAGTAACAAAGGTTTTTTTTTCAAATTAGGTAGATAAAGTTAGTAGGACAACACAAACACAAGTAGGATGATTTCACGTCGGGGCAGAGGTTGCTGCTTTACAAGTTGCAAGTATGGCCTCAGATGGTGTACTGCTGCCATCTTGATCGGTACAGCAGCTTAAACGTGAAGAGGTGACAGACAGCCTTTCGAGAGAGTTACTTTCGCATTTTTTTTATACCACTAAGGTGGCACACAAGCTTACGGTCAGTCTGATAGCAAGCGGTCACCGTAGCCTATAGACGCTTGCAACACCAGGGGTTGCCGATCCTTTAGAAATCTAATAACTTCTTTCTTGAAGAAACCCATACTGTAGTCCTTGGAGAAAACCTTGGCAGGGAGCTCATTCCATAACCCAAGCGTTCGCGGGAGGAAGTTTCTCTGAAATCGCACTATACGCGACCATTTCGGTTCTGAAGTGTGAGAATGAATTCCCTGCGGGTAAAACCGCGGGAAAAAGCTAGTTACAAATAAATGTCGAATGAATTGATAGGTACTAATTTTCATTTCAATATAAAGTTATATAAAATGATAAATTATTTTAATTTCATATCTTAACAAAATGTCAAATGAGTATAAAGTTTTCATATAAATAAATAAATACAGCCGCTTTCTAAAAACAATGCAAATAGATGTCATTTAGTGCTAAAAAACAGAATACAAATAGTTTGAGGTACATTGAAAATTTAAAGTCAAACAACAAAAATAAACGTTATTCAATTAATACCTAGAAAATTTTAAAAAATCGTGCAAAGTATAGAAGCTTTTCTCAATGAGCAGCAATTTTAATTGTTAGCGGTTGAATAAATTTCGGAAGACTATTAAACACTTTGAAACAAACTCACTACGGCTCATTTACTCTGATACAGGGTTGTGTTACAAAGAAGATATTTTAATTTTGTAGGATCTCGACATATAAAGTTTTTATTATCAGCTATCTTAGTAAATAAATATGGATATTTTTTACAAACACACTTGTTTCATAAATATATGTACATCAACGTTGCCAGATTTCTGCCAAGTCGGGATTTAGAAACTGTTTGAGTGAAAAAAGCGGGATTCTTTCGTCGAAAGCGGGACATAGTGAAAAAACGTATAACGTAATGAAAAGTTTTTGAATATTTATCTTTTTATTTGAGTTCAAATTACGTTTACGTGACAATAGGTACCTAGTAAAAATATCCATAGAAAATGTATTTCAATAAAAATTTGATATTTTATTTCAGATTTAGGCACCCTATCGTTCAACGGACGCACGGTCGAGTTATTCCTGAAAAGCGGGATTGAGCCTGTCCCGCACGGCAATATCAGGACGTCTGGCAACACTGATGTGCATAGATGTTAATGTCATAACATTCAATTTCTTTAATGATTTTCGGCGGGGCTCGTAAGGACCAATGCCAGTGATGACTCTGATACATCTCTTTTGTGTCACAAATGCTTTGTTAGAGTCTGTGGAATTACCCCAGAGCAAAATACCATACCTCAGCACTGAGGCTACGTAACCGTGGTAAGCAGTGGCAGCAGCTCTCTCACTGACTGTTTTTCTTAATGACCGAAGGGCAAATTTATTTAATTTTTTACACATATGATTAATAATGCGCTTCTTGTTACAATGTTAATCAACAGTTTATCCTAAAAATGTTACTTCCTGACCTTTCTCTCATTTTTGTCCATCACTAACTATACTGAGAGCTGTGTTTCCTTGTTTTCATAATTTGAAAACTAAATATATTTCGTCTTGGAAAGATTTACTAGTAAATTATTACTTTTAAGCCATTATAAAATATTATTAACAGTTGAATTTATATCATTTTGATTGGAAACGTTACTGGCATCATCTGGTATGACTACCGATATGCCATCTGCAAAAAGTATACATTAGTGATTGACTAAGTATGCTACCATGTGGTACGCCAAGATTGTTATACTTGTACGAAGATTTTTACGTCGTAAGATCGAGATTCGCATTAATTCTTGATATCTCTACACATTGTTTTCTATTTGTCAAATAGATTTTTAACCACATAAGAGCAGGACCGCGGACACCATATTTTTCACATTTTTGTAGCAATTTTTCATTTGTCACAAGATCGAACGCCTTGGTCGTGTCAAAAAACAAAGTGACTGCACTCTTTTTATCAATTTTTTCAGCAAGATAATCCGTCATTATAACACATATTTTGTAAAAGTTTTAGCATTCTACCTATTTCGGTCTAAAAGATGGAAAAAGAATAGGGATAAATAAAATAATAGAAAAGAAAGAGCCGGAAATGGTTGGACAGAAAGACAGACCGCGTAGGCTTAGATATAGGCACCCTTTGGGAAGGTAACCCTTGAAAAAAAACGAATTATGAAAAATGTAATGGAACACAAAAGGAAGCTAAGGATAAAGTGTGAAACTGTTAAGGCCATTAATAGGAATGCATTGATCATGTACGTCAACGCAAGGAATGATAGGTTGGAAAAGTTGTTTGTCTAGTAACATCATTAATCGAAATACAAAAAAAAACAAATTGATTTGTTTTTTTAGGGTACTGTAGATTTTATCTCGAAAATTATAATTAAGTACAATCACCATCATCGTATCAGCCTATTTCGATCCACTGCTTTACATAAACCTCCTTCACGGGCTGCTTTCCGCATTCAGTTATCACCGGCCACTATTTTAAGATTATTGGCCCATCGAGCTAGAAGCTTAGGCGCTCCGCGGTTCACCTTCCAGTATGCAGTTTTTACTTTAGGACTATAGTCTGCTCCGTCGGCTAGGTATTGGTCCTCCGTCAGACGTGCCCAGCGTACTTCAATATGTAGAAGTAGGTAATAATTGTTATTTTGATGTATATTTAACTATGTTGGGGAAAATCATTTGAGAAAATTGTTTATATCCCGCGACACGGGGCAACCTACTGTTAAATCTGCTGTCTATTGAAATTAAAAACTTTTTTAAGAAAAACAAGAACCCACTTCAGAAAGACACACTAAAAAGGTAAAAATAACTCTCTTCAGAATTAAGTGTTCAATACGCCTTGTGAATTTGGGATCGTCCACGATCTTTTTAGTGTACAAGAAAATAAGCTAATAGGTCACTTAAATGTAAAAAATAAAAACTTTTTTAACAATACAAGACCCGACTTCAAAAATTTTGCACTAAAATGGTAAAAATGTTATTTCATAAATTATTATATTAATATATAAATAATTATTTCAAAACATCTGATCAAAATTACAGTTTCAAAATGGTGTCGTGCAAGTGAAGTGTGTTATAAACAGTTAGAGAGATAGACACCAACTTAAAACTGTAATTTTGATTAGATTTTTTGAAATAATTATTTTTACCTTTTTAGTGCAACTTTTTAAAATCGGTTCTTGTTTTTGTTAAAAAAGTTTTTATTTTTTACATTCAAGTGACCCATTGGCATATATTTTTGTACACTAAAAAGATCGTTGACGATCCCAAGTGCACAAGCCGTATCGAACCCTTAAGTCTGAGAAGAGTCTTTGCCTCCTTGTGTGTGTTCTACTGCTTGTGTAATGGGATGTGTTCTGAGAAATTGTTCGAAATAATGATGATTTCTACCATCGCACTGCTCGCCATCGGCAGGGAATTCATCTTCACAACTTGGAACCTATAAATAGTCACGTACAGTGTGGTTTCTGAAAAACTTCCTCTCGCGAACGCTTAGGTTGTTGGAATTAGCTCCCTGCCAAGATTTTCTCTGAGGACTACAGTATGGGGTTCTTCCAGAAACAAGTAATTAGATTTTTGAAGGGTCAGCAACGCGCAAGTGATGCCCCAGGTGTTGCAAGCGTCCATAGGCTGCGGCGACCGCTGACCATCTGGCGGAACACAAGCTCGTTTGCCACCTTAGTGGTATAAAAAAATACCTAAATTGCTTCAAGTGTGCGTATCAAAATTTCAAGTGTTCCCTTGATTTCTCCAGGATCCCATCAATATATCCTGACCTTATGACCATGAGCATTAAAATCGGTTAAGCCAAACGCGAGGTCATCGCGGACAAACATACATTCATACATACAAACCACCTTTTTTGAAGTCGGTTAAAAATGCTATGAAAAGTTCAATTTATATTCGGAAAAAAATTGCATTGGAAGTACATCTATTCAGGGTTGCTAATAAATGAAAAACACTTTTCAGGACAGAAACGTTATATACATTTTTTTTGCATGCCGGACTTGTAGCAATGCAAACGCAATTGATTTAACGCACAGAACATTATAAGACTGGGGTGTACATTTAACGAAAAATAAAGGCGGAACATCATGTTTTTTATCTTTTTATTTTCAATTCAATTTCTGTTTCGCGATTTGTATTATTAGCGGACTCACATTATGGTTCGTCCTTCAAACTCGATAGAACTTGCATAACATTTTCACTTTTACGTCATTTATCTTTACTTTGTCCCTTAAGTGACATCGTTATTAAACTTGCGTTCACTTTAAGGTTCGACACAAGCGTTTGTTTCGCGCGACATCCGACGCAGCTCACTGAATTCCACCCCAGGGTTGCCCCAGGCTAGCACAGCTCGCTGGAGCGCACGGCACAGCGTC
Organism: Apoda limacodes; assembly: GCA_946406115.1. Classification (NCBI taxonomy): domain Eukaryota; kingdom Metazoa; phylum Arthropoda; class Insecta; order Lepidoptera; family Limacodidae; genus Apoda; species Apoda limacodes. The sequence continues at coordinate 17,570,520 of OX291548.1, read as the reverse complement.
GCATCGGCAGCCAAACGGTTCTGTTTCATTTAAACTAGGTCACCTGAGTAGCTGTATATTTTCAGGTAAAATTATCCCTTGGACAAAATGTAATTACCATCGCCTCAGTTGACGAAGGGTATACGTACTAAAAATGTTTTACACGCAGACTTTAGGCTGCGTATTTCTCTGGCGTGTCGATCATCGCCGCCATAGGATTCTTACAGAAATTCATTAATTAATCGGGAATAGAAGTGTGTCTCTGTTATCCATTAGCTATTTTTGTTTGATAAATTGAACCAAAACACAATTGAAATGGCGGGAATAGAATTAAGAGAAAACAAGCTAAATGACTGTAGATATCTAGATAATTTATGAATTAAAAAGTTTTGGCTAAAGTTAAAACTTGTAAGTTTTCGCTTGTAGCGTGCGCGTAGTTAATATTTTTGCGAATAGGTTCGTCATTACCACCCGTGAGTTCTTTGAATGCGCGCTTTGCCTTGAGAAAAATAAAATGTTCAAAAAAAACCCCGTAGAACAAAGAAAAAAGAAAAATTGATGTCTTAGCACCCGCTTTGCACAGGCACGGGTACAGACCCGATGACATTGTTTACGAGTAACTGTGATGTAAATTTATTTACAGACTCCGCAAATACGAACTTGTCCCGGAATTTCCGGATATCGCAGAAATCTTAGAATAATATGTCTTCTTTACTCTATCCTTTTTGACCCTAAAACACCAATTTACCTCAAAAACAAATTTAATTTTCTATCCGATACACATGAAAAACATCTTCGCTCTTCTTCAAATGTATTACTCAGTATCCCTTCACATCGTAGTGGGTTTTTAAGTACTTCGTTTGCTGTTACAGCTGTTAGACTCTGGAATGATATTTCTGAGTTTATTAGAAAGACTCGCGCTTTGTTCAAACGGCTCATTTGAAACCACATTCTAACTCTTCTTTAGCCTAAATTCTATATCTAAAATCCGTTTTACCTCATATATTTTCTCGATTCAACTGATTTTATACGACAATTTATTTTATAACACTTACCATTATATACTCACTTAATATTTATTTATTGTGTCTGTATGTACATCCGCCTTTCAGGAGGCGATGCGCGAGGCAGACACCGAAACTACTAGGCCACCACCAGTCGGTTACCTTTCAATGAGGCAAATATAATATTTCTACGGTATTTACAAAATAATACGTTGTGAAGCAGGTTAAGAGCGCACTTTGAAGGCATCTAACCGACCGTATTAATTCATTCATCCGTGCAGGTACTCATGAGTGGATCACGCGGGGTTTATTGATGTAACTCAAATAATTGAGGGTACAAACAACTCGAGAGATTTTTTTTTTGTCTAGACAAGCATGATTTTTTAGTACTTGGTAGATTTAGGTACTATGGTATACTAACCTTTTTTCCAAACCAATTCGTTCAGCTTTTATGGGTAATTAAGTAACAAAGGTTTTTTTTTTTCAAATTAGGTAGATAAAGTTAGTAGGACAACACAAACACAAGTATGATGATTTCACGTCGGGGCAGAGGTTGCTGCTTTACAAGTCACAAGTATGGCCTCAGATGGTGTACTGCTGCCATCTTGATCGGTACAGCAGCTTAAACGTGAAGAGGTGACAGACAGACTTTCGAGAGAATTACTTTCGCATTTTTTTTTATACCACTAAGGTGGCAAACAAGCTTACTGTCAGTCTGATGGCAAGCGGTCACCGTAGCCCAAGACGCTTGCAACACCAGGGGTTGCCGATCCTTTAGAAATCTAATAACTTCTTTCTTGAAGAAACCCATACTGTAGTCCTTGGAGAAAACCTTTGCAGGGAGCTTATTCCATAACCCAAGCGTTCGCGGGAGGAAGTTTCTCTGAAACCGCACTATACGCGCGACCATTTCGGTTCAGAAGTGTGAGAATGAATTCCCTGCGGGTAAAACCGCGGGAAAAAGCTAGTTACAAATAAATGTCGAATGAATTGATAGGTATTTATTTTCATTTCAATATAAGGTTATATAAAATGATAAATTATTTTAATTTCATATCTTAACAAAATGTCAAATGAGTATAAAGTTTTCATATAAATAAATAAATACAGCCGCTTTCTGAAAACAATGCAAATATTAAATGTCATTTAGTGCTAAAAAACAGAATAAAAATAATTTGAGGTACATTGAAAATTTAAAGTCAAACAACAAAAATAAACGTTATTCAATTAATTCCTAGAAAATTTAAAAAAATCGTGCAAAGTATAGAAGCTTTTCTCAATGAGCAGCAATTAAGTGTTAGCGGTTGAATTAATTTCCGAAGACTATTAAACACTTTGATACAAACTCACTACGGCACATTTACTCTGATACAGGGTTGTGTTACAAAGAAGATATTTTAATTTTGTAGGATCTCGACATATAAAGTTTTTATTATCTGCTATCTTAGTAAATAAATATGGATATTTTTTACAAACACACTTGTTTCATAAATATATGTACATCAACGTTGCCAGATTTCTGCCAAGTCGGGATTTAGAAACTGTTTGAGTGAAAAAAGCGGGATTCTTTCGTCGAAAGCGGGACATAGTGAAAAAACGTATAACGTAATGAAAAGTTTTTGAATATTTATCTTTTTATTTGAGTTCAAATTACGTTTACGTGACAATAGGTACCTAGTGAAAATATTCATAGAAAATGTATTTTAATAAAAATTTGATATTTTATTTCAGATTTAGGCACCCTATCGTTCAACGGACGCACGGTCGAGTTATTCCTGAAAAGCGGGATTGAGCCTGTCCCGCACGGGAAAATCGGGACGTCTCGCAACGCTGATGTGCATAGATGTTAATGTCATTACATTCAATTTCTTAAATGATTTTCGGCGGGGCTCGTAAGGACCAATGCCAGTGATGACTCTGATACATCTCTTTTGTGTCACAAATGCTTTGTTAGAGTCTGTGGAATTACCCCAGAGCAAAATACCATACCTCAGCACTGAGGCTACGTAACCGTGGTAAGCAGTGGGAGCAGCTCTCTCACTGACTGTTTTTCTTAATGCCCGAAGGGCAAATTTATTTAATTTTTTACACATATGATTAATAATGCGCTTCTAGTTACAATGTTAATCAACAGTTAATCCTAAAAATGTTACTTCCTGACCTTTCTCTCAATTTTGTACATCACTAACTATACTGAGAGCTTTGTGCTTCTTTTCATAATTTGAAAACTAAATATATTTCGTCTTGGAAAGATTTACTAGTAAATTATTACTTTTAAGCCATTATAAAATATTATTAACAGTTGAATTAATAACATTTTGATTGGAAACGTTACTGGCATCATCTGGTATGACTACCGATATGCCATCTGCAAAAAGTATACATTGGTGATTTGTTACAGATGGCAGATCGTTTATGTATAATTTGAACAATAAGGGACTAAGTATGCTACCATGTGGTACGCCAAGATTGTTATATTTGTACGAAGATTTTTATTAATTCGATTTTTTTGAAATTTTTATAAGATCGAGATTCGCATTAATTCTTGATATCTCTACACATTGTTTTCTATTTGTCAAATAGATTTTCAACCACATAAGAGCAGGACCGCGGACACCATATTTTTCACATTTTTGTAGCAATTTTTTTTGTAGAGCCGGAAATGGTTGGACAGAAAGACAGACCGCGTAGGCTTAGATATAGGCACCCTTTGGGAAGGTTACCCTTAAAGAAAAACGAATTATGAAAAATCTAATGGAACACAAAAGGAAGCTAAGGATAAAGTGTGAAACTGTTAAGGCCATTAATAGGAATGCATTGATCATGTACGTCCTATAAGGAACCTATAAGGAATGATAGGTTGGAAAAGTCCTTTGTCTAGTAACATCATTAATCTAAATACAAAAAAAAACAAATTGATTTGTTTTTATAGGGTACTGTAGATTTTATCTCGAAAATTATAATTAAGTACAATCACCATCATCGTATCAGCCTATTTCGATCCACTGCTTTACATAAACCTCCTTCACGGGCTGCTTTCCGCATTCAGTTATCACCGGCCACTATTTTAAGATTATCGGCCTATCGAGCTAGAAGCTTAGGCGCTCCGCGGTTCACCTTCCAGTATGCAGTTTTTACTCTAGGACTATAGTCTGCTCCGTCGGCTAGGTATTGGTCCTCCGTCAGACGTGCCCAGCGTCAATATCTAGAAGTAGGTAATAATTGTTATTTTGATGTATATTTAACTATGTTGGGGAAAATCATTTGAGAAAATTGTTTATATCCCGCGACACGGGGCAACCTACTGTTAAATCTGCTGTCTATTGAAATTAAAAACTTTTTTAAGAAAAACAAGAACCCACTTCAAAAAGACACACTAAAAAGGTAAAAATAACTCTCTTCAGAATTAAGTGTTCAATACGCCTTGTGAATTTGGGATCGTCCATGATCTTTTTAGTGTACAAGAAAATAAGCTAATAGGTCACTAAAATGTAAAAAATAAAAACTTTTTTAACAATACAAGACCCGACTTCAAAAAGTTGCACTAAAATGGTATAAATGTTATTTCATAAATTATTATATTAATATATAAATAACTATTTCAAAACATCTGATCAAAATTACAGTTTCAAAATGGTGTCGTGCAAGTGAAGTGTGTTATAAACAGTTAGAGAGATAGACACCAACTTAAAACTGTAATTTTGATTAGATTTTTTGAAATAATTATTTTTACCTTTTTAGTGCAACTTTTTAAAATCGGTTCTTGTTTTTGTTAAAAAAGTTTTTATTTTTTACATTCAAGTGACCCATTGGCATATATTTTTGTACACTAAAAAGATCGTTGACGATCCCAAGTGCACAAGCCGTATCGAACCCTTAAGTCTGAAAAGAGTCTTTGCCTCCTTGTGTGTGTTCTACTGCTTGTGTAATGGGATGTGTTCTGAGAAATTGTTCGAAATAATGATGATTTCTACCATCGCACTGCTCGCCATCGGCAGGGAATTCATCTTCACAACTTGGAACCTATAAATAGTCACGTACAGTGTGGTTTCTGAAAAACTTCCTCCCGCGAACGCTTAGGTTGTTGGAATTAGCTCCCTGCCAAGATTTTCTCTGAGGACTACAGTATGGGGTTCTTCCAGAAACAAGTAATTAGATTTTTGAAGGGTCAGCAACGCGCAAGTGATGCCCCAGGTGTTGCAAGCGTCCATAGGCTGCGGCGACCGCTGACCATCTGGCGGAACACAAGCTCGTTTGCCACCTTAGTGGTATAAAAAAATACCTAAATTGCTTCAAGTGTGCGTATCAAAATTTCAAGTGTTCCCTTGATTTCTCCAGGATCCCATCAATATATCCTGACCTTATGACCATGAGCATTAAAATCGGTTAAGCCAAACGCGAGGTCATCGCGGACAAACATACATTCATACATACAAACCACCTTTTTTGAAGTCGGTTAAAAATGCTATGAAAAGTTCAATTTATATTCGGAAAAAAATTGCATTGGAAGTACATCTATTCAGGGTTGCTAATAAATGAAAAACACTTTTCAGGACAGAAACGTTATATACATTTTTTTTGCATGCCGGACTTGTAGCAATGCAAACGCAATTGATTTAACGCACAGAACATTATAAGACTGGGGTGTACATTTAACGAAAAATAAAGGCGGAACATCATGTTTTTTATCTTTTTATTTTCAATTCAATTTCTGTTTCGCGATTTGTATTATTAGCGGACTCACATTATGGTTCGTCCTTCAAACTCGATAGAACTTGCATAACATTTTCACTTTTACGTCATTTATCTTTACTTTGTCCCTTAAGTGACATCGTTATTAAACTTGCGTTCACTTTAAGGTTCGACACAAGCGTTTGTTTCGCGCGACATCCGACGCAGCTCACTGAATTCCACCCCAGGGTTGCCCCAGGCTAGCACAGCTCGCTGGAGCGCACGGCACAGCGTCGCATCGGCAGCCAAACGGTTCTGTTTCATTTAAACTAGGTCACCTGAGTAGCTGTATATTTTCAGGTAAAATTATCCCTTGGACAAAATGTAATTACCATCGCCTCAGTTGACGAAGGGTATACGTACTAAAAATGTTTTACACGCAGACTTTAGGCTGCGTATTTCTCTGGCGTGTCGATCATCGCCGCCATAGGATTCTTACAGAAATTCCTTAATTAATCGGGAATAGAAGTGTGTCTCTATTATCCATTAGCTATTTTTGTTTGATAAATTCAACCAAAACACAATTGAAATGGCGGGAATAGAATTAAGAGAAAACAACCTAAATGACTGTAGATATCTAGATAATTTATGAATTAAAAAGTTTTGGCTAAAGTTAAAACTTGTAAGTTTTCGCTTGTAGCGTGCGCGTAGTTAATATTTGCGAATAGGTTCGTCATTACCACCCGTGAGTTCTTTGAATGCGCGCTTTGCCTTGAGAAAAATAAAATGTTCAAAAAAAACCCCGTAGAACAAAGAAAAAAGAAAAATTGATGTCTTAGCACCCGCTTTGCACAGGCACGGGTACAGACCCGATGACATTGTTTACGAGTAACTGTGATGTAAATTTATTTACAGACTCCGCAAATACGAACTTGTCCCGGAATTTCCGGATATCGCAGAAATCTTAGAATAATATGTCTTCTTTACTCTATCCTTTTTGACCCTAAAACACCAATTTACCTCAAAAACAAATTTAATTTTCTATCCGATACACATGAAAAACATCTTCGCTCTTCTTCAAATGTATTACTCAGTATCCCTTCACATCGTAGTGGGTTTTTAAGTACTTCGTTTGCTGTTACAGCTGTTAGACTCTGGAATGATATTTCTGAGTTTATTAGAAAGACTCGCGCTTTGTTCAAACGGCTCATTTGAAACCACATTCTAACTCTTCTTTAGCCTAAATTCTATATCTAAAATCCGTTTTACCTCATATATTTTCTCGATTCAACTGATTTTATACGACAATTTATTTTATAACACTTACTATTATATACTCACTTAATATTTATTTATTGTGTCTGTATGTACATCCGCCTTTCAGGAGGCGATGCGCGAGGCAGACACCGAAACAACTAGGTCACCACCAGTCGGTTACCTTTCAATGAGGCAAATATAATATTTCTACGGTATTTACAAAATAATACGTTGTGAAGCAGGTTAAGAGCGCACTTTGAAGGCATCTAACCGACCGTATTAATTTATTCATCCGTGCAGGTACTCATGAGTGGATCACGCGGGGTTTATTGATGTAACTCAAATAATTGAGGGTACAAACAACTCGAGAGATTTTTTTTTTGTCTAGACAAGCATGATTTTTTAGTACTTGGTAGATTTAGGTACTATGGTATACTAACCTTTTTTCCAAACCAATTCGTTCAGCTTTTATGGGTAATTAAGTAACAAAGGTTTTTTTTTTCAAATTAGGTAGATAAAGTTAGTAGGACAACACAAACACAAGTAGGATGATTTCACGTCGGGGCAGAGGTTGCTGCTTTACAAGTCACAAGTATGGCCTCAGATGGTGTACTGCTGCCATCTTGATCGGTACAGCAGCTTAAACGTGAAGAGGTGACAGACAGACTTTCGAGAGAATTACTTTCGCATTTTTTTTTTATACCACTAAGGTGGCAAACAAGCTTACGGTCAGTCTGATGGCAAGCGGTCACCGTAGCCTATAGACGCTTGCAACACCAGGGGTTGCCGATCCTTTAGAAATCTAATAACTTCTTTCTTGAAGAAACCCATACTGTAGTCCTTGGAGAAAACCTTTGCAGGGAGCTTATTCCATAACCCAAGCGTTCGCGGGAGGAAGTTTCTCTGAAACCGCACTATACGCGCGACCATTTCGGTTCAGAAGTGTGAGAATGAATTCCCTGCGGGTAAAACCGCGGGAAAAAGCTAGTTACAAATAAATGTCGAATGAATTGATAGGTATTTATTTTCATTTCAATATAAGGTTATATAAAATGATAAATTATTTTAATTTCATATCTTAACAAAATGTCAAATGAGTATAAAGTTTTCATATAAATAAATAAATACAGCCGCTTTCTGAAAACAATGCAAATATTAAATGTCATTTAGTGCTAAAAAACAGAATAAAAATAATTTGAGGTACATTGAAAATTTAAAGTCAAACAACAAAAATAAACGTTATTCAATTAATTCCTAGAAAATTTAAAAAAATCGTGCAAAGTATAGAAGCTTTTCTCAATGAGCAGCAATTAAGTGTTAGCGGTTGAATTAATTTCCGAAGACTATTAAACACTTTGATACAAACTCACTACGGCACATTTACTCTGATACAGGGTTGTGTTACAAAGAAGATATTTTAATTTTGTAGGATCTCGACATATAAAGTTTTTATTATCTGCTATCTTAGTAAATAAATATGGATATTTTTTACAAACACACTTGTTTCATAAATATATGTACATCAACGTTGCCAGATTTCTGCCAAGTCGGGATTTAGAAACTGTTTGAGTGAAAAAAGCGGGATTCTTTCGTCGAAAGCGGGACATAGTGAAAAAACGTATAACGTAATGAAAAGTTTTTGAATATTTATCTTTTTATTTGAGTTCAAATTACGTTTACGTGACAATAGGTACCTAGTGAAAATATTCATAGAAAATGTATTTTAATAAAAATTTGATATTTTATTTCAGATTTAGGCACCCTATCGTTCAACGGACGCACGGTCGAGTTATTCCTGAAAAGCGGGATTGAGCCTGTCCCGCACGGGAAAATCGGGACGTCTCGCAACGCTGATGTGCATAGATGTTAATGTCATTACATTCAATTTCTTAAATGATTTTCGGCGGGGCTCGTAAGGACCAATGCCAGTGATGACTCTGATATATCTCTTTTGTGTCACAAATGCTTTGTTAGAGTCTGTGGAATTACCCCAGAGCAAAATACCATACCTCAGCACTGAGGCTACGTAACCGTGGTAAGCAGTGGGAGCAGCTCTCTCACTGACTGTTTTTCTTAATGCCCGAAGGGCAAATTTATTTAATTTTTTACACATATGATTAATAATGCGCTTCTAGTTACAATGTTAATCAACAGTTAATCCTAAAAATGTTACTTCCTGACCTTTCTCTCAATTTTGTACATCACTAACTATACTGAGAGCTTTGTGCTTCTTTTCATAATTTGAAAACTAAATATATTTCGTCTTGGAAAGATTTACTAGTAAATTATTACTTTTAAGCCATTATAAAATATTATTAACAGTTGAATTAATAACATTTTGATTGGAAACGTTACTGGCATCATCTGGTATGACTACCGATATGCCATCTGCAAAAAGTATACATTGGTGATTTGTTACAGATGGCAGATCGTTTATGTATAATTTGAACAATAAGGGACTAAGTATGCTACCATGTGGTACGCCAAGATTGTTATATTTGTACGAAGATTTTTATTAATTCGATTTTTTTGAAATTTTTATAAGATCGAGATTCGCATTAATTCTTGATATCTCTACACATTGTTTTCTATTTGTCAAATAGATTTTCAACCACATAAGAGCAGGACCGCGGACACCATATTTTTCACATTTTTGTAGCAATTTTTTTTGTAGAGCCGGAAATGGTTGGACAGAAAGACAGACCGCGTAGGCTTAGATATAGGCACCCTTTGGGAAGGTTACCCTTAAAGAAAAACGAATTATGAAAAATCTAATGGAACACAAAAGGAAGCTAAGGATAAAGTGTGAAACTGTTAAGGCCATTAATAGGAATGCATTGATCATGTACGTCCTATAAGGAACCTATAAGGAATGATAGGTTGGAAAAGTCCTTTGTCTAGTAACATCATTAATCTAAATACAAAAAAAAACAAATTGATTTGTTTTTATAGGGTACTGTAGATTTTATCTCGAAAATTATAATTAAGTACAATCACCATCATCGTATCAGCCTATTTCGATCCACTGCTTTACATAAACCTCCTTCACGGGCTGCTTTCCGCATTCAGTTATCACCGGCCACTATTTTAAGATTATCGGCCTATCGAGCTAGAAGCTTAGGCGCTCCGCGGTTCACCTTCCAGTATGCAGTTTTTACTCTAGGACTATAGTCTGCTCCGTCGGCTAGGTATTGGTCCTCCGTCAGACGTGCCCAGCGTACTTCAATATCTAGAAGTAGGTAATAATTGTTATTTTGATGTATATTTAACTATGTTGGGGAAAATCATTTGAGAAAATTGTTTATATCCCGCGACACGGGGCAACCTACTGTTAAATCTGCTGTCTATTGAAATTAAAAACTTTTTTAAGAAAAACAAGAACCCACTTCAAAAAGACACACTAAAAAGGTAAAAATAACTCTCTTCAGAATTAAGTGTTCAATACGCCTTGTGAATTTGGGATCGTCCATGATCTTTTTAGTGTACAAGAAAATAAGCTAATAGGTCACTAAAATGTAAAAAATAAAAACTTTTTTAACAATACAAGACCCGACTTCAAAAAGTTGCACTAAAATGGTATAAATGTTATTTCATAAATTATTATATTAATATATAAATAACTATTTCAAAACATCTGATCAAAATTACAGTTTCAAAATGGTGTCGTGCAAGTGAAGTGTGTTATAAACAGTTAGAGAGATAGACACCAACTTAAAACTGTAATTTTGATTAGATTTTTTGAAATAATTATTTTTACCTTTTTAGTGCAACTTTTTAAAATCGGTTCTTGTTTTTGTTAAAAAAGTTTTTATTTTTTACATTCAAGTGACCCATTGGCATATATTTTTGTACACTAAAAAGATCGTTGACGATCCCAAGTGCACAAGCCGTATCGAACCCTTAAGTCTGAAAAGAGTCTTTGCCTCCTTGTGTGTGTTCTACTGCTTGTGTAATGGGATGTGTTCTGAGAAATTGTTCGAAATAATGATGATTTCTACCATCGCACTGCTCGCCATCGGCAGGGAATTCATCTTCACAACTTGGAACCTATAAATAGTCACGTACAGTGTGGTTTCTGAAAAACTTCCTCCCGCGAACGCTTAGGTTGTTGGAATTAGCTCCCTGCCAAGATTTTCTCTGAGGACTACAGTATGGGGTTCTTCCAGAAACAAGTAATTAGATTTTTGAAGGGTCAGCAACGCGCAAGTGATGCCCCAGGTGTTGCAAGCGTCCATAGGCTGCGGCGACCGCTGACCATCTGGCGGAACACAAGCTCGTTTGCCACCTTAGTGGTATAAAAAAATACCTAAATTGCTTCAAGTGTGCGTATCAAAATTTCAAGTGTTCCCTTGATTTCTCCAGGATCCCATCAATATATCCTGACCTTATGACCATGAGCATTAAAATCGGTTAAGCCAAACGCGAGGTCATCGCGGACAAACATACATTCATACATACAAACCACCTTTTTTGAAGTCGGTTAAAAATGCTATGAAAAGTTCAATTTATATTCGGAAAAAAATTGCATTGGAAGTACATCTATTCAGGGTTGCTAATAAATGAAAAACACTTTTCAGGACAGAAACGTTATATACATTTTTTTTGCATGCCGGACTTGTAGCAATGCAAACGCAATTGATTTAACGCACAGAACATTATAAGACTGGGGTGTACATTTAACGAAAAATAAAGGCGGAACATCATGTTTTTTATCTTTTTATTTTCAATTCAATTTCTGTTTCGCGATTTGTATTATTAGCGGACTCACATTATGGTTCGTCCTTCAAACTCGATAGAACTTGCATAACATTTTCACTTTTACGTCATTTATCTTTACTTTGTCCCTTAAGTGACATCGTTATTAAACTTGCGTTCACTTTAAGGTTCGACACAAGCGTTTGTTTCGCGCGACATCCGACGCAGCTCACTGAATTCCACCCCAGGGTTGCCCCAGGCTAGCACAGCTCGCTGGAGCGCACGGCACAGCGTCGCATCGGCAGCCAAACGGTTCTGTTTCATTTAAACTAGGTCACCTGAGTAGCTGTATATTTTCAGGTAAAATTATCCCTTGGACAAAATGTAATTACCATCGCCTCAGTTGACGAAGGGTATACGTACTAAAAATGTTTTACACGCAGACTTTAGGCTGCGTATTTCTCTGGCGTGTCGATCATCGCCGCCATAGGATTCTTACAGAAATTCCTTAATTAATCGGGAATAGAAGTGTGTCTCTGTTATCCATTAGCTATTTTTGTTTGATAAATTCAACCAAAACACAATTGAAATGGCGGGAATAGAATTAAGAGAAAACAACCTAAATGACTGTAGATATCTAGATAATTTATGAATTAAAAAGTTTTGGCTAAAGTTAAAACTTGTAAGTTTTCGCTTGTAGCGTGCGCGTAGTTAATATTTGCGAATAGGTTCGTCATTACCACCCGTGAGTTCTTTGAATGCGCGCTTTGCCTTGAGAAAAATAAAATGTTCAAAAAAAACCCCGTAGAACAAAGAAAAAAGAAAAATTGATGTCTTAGCACCCGCTTTGCACAGGCACGGGTACAGACCCGATGACATTGTTTACGAGTAACTGTGATGTAAATTTATTTACAGACTCCGCAAATACGAACTTGTCCCGGAATTTCCGGATATCGCAGAAATCTTAGAATAATATGTCTTCTTTACTCTATCCTTTTTGACCCTAAAACACCAATTTACCTCAAAAACAAATTTAATTTTCTATCCGATACACATGAAAAACATCTTCGCTCTTCTTCAAATGTATTACTCAGTATCCCTTCACATCGTAGTGGGTTTTTAAGTACTTCGTTTGCTGTTACAGCTGTTAGACTCTGGAATGATATTTCTGAGTTTATTAGAAAGACTCGCGCTTTGTTCAAACGGCTCATTTGAAACCACATTCTAACTCTTCTTTAGCCTAAATTCTATATCTAAAATCCGTTTTACCTCATATATTTTCTCGATTCAACTGATTTTATACGACAATTTATTTTATAACACTTACTATTATATACTCACTTAATATTTATTTATTGTGTCTGTATGTACATTAAAGTATAAGTCTTTACAAACATATTTGTATATATATTTACATATATAATATAAGGTGCGGGGAGGCTGTTGTAACTACCGGAAAAGTGCAACTATTGAAAAAACGTCTTGCGATTAGCTTTTTTAAATTTCGTTATCGGCGTAGGTTCTTACGCCAACTCCTCAATTATAGGAAAAAAACAAACAATCAAATCTTTCCTCTTTAATGGCATAATACATTCGTGTCTGTGAAACCATGGAAATACAGATACAAAATTTCAACCCAATCGGTTAAGCCTTTTAGTAGTTGACATACCGACAGCAGTGCCACCTACCGGGTCCAATTGTATTTTTAAATCATACAGGAATCGAAATTAATTAATAATTAAGAAGCAAGTCAAATATGCGTCGTTAGATTACACGTTGTTACAGAATGCGTTGAAGAAATAAAGGTTCACTGCTCGTTCCCCGTAGGTGATAGCGTGATAATATGTAGCCTATATGTTGACCCGACTTCTTAATAATATTCGTGCCAAATTTGAAGTAAATCCATGCAGTACTTTTTGAGTTTATCCCAAACATACATACAGACAAACAGACAAAAATTCTAAAAACTATATTTTTGGCTTCGGTATCGATTGTAGATCACACCCCAAGTATTCTTTTAAAAAAATATTCAATGTACAGTTTTGCCACTTAATTTTATGTATAGATAAACCATATTTATCAATATGTAAACAAAGTATATTTTCGTCCACCTGCCGGCTAGCAATTTTTGCCCTAAATAATTTGCAGTTAGGTACAAACGTTTCGCTACTATTAATATTCTTTAATTATTATTGCTAACTTTTACTGTTTTTTTTTAATGAAATAAATTTTCTTGGTTGCCATAAATGGACATCCCCCTATTGGTAAGTTCTTGTGCACACACCGGGGAAGGTTTCTGAGAAAGAAAAAACTGGTCGAGTGCGAGTCGGACTTGTGTACTAAGGATAAACCGATTGGATTGAAATTTTGGTAAATTGTAGTGCACACGCCGGGGAAGGTTTCTGAATTAGTGCATACATAAATTTTAGAGTAACAGAATGATGTCAGGCGAATCGGGGAAACGATATTTGCGCTTATTATAATTTCGCACTTTCCAACATGTTTTCCTGCACAGCGACAGGTTGTCTGGCAGAAAATGGTACTAGTATTAAGTTCACCGTTTGTAACCCCTTTTATTGGCGTTCAGAAAAGCATTTAAAAAAAAAGGGTGATAAAATAAATAATATGTTCACCTATGCCCTTGAGTTTGTCTGTAAGTCACGCCCTTATCATTTTAAAATTTCAAACCTGTAATTACAGTGTCTATGTCTGTATAACATTGAAAATATAACGATATAGGCTTCAGGTGCCTTTGACTCCAAATACATTTTTTGTCTGTTTGTTTGAGCATGACAGAGAAACTACATAACGGATTTTCGCCTTATGACAGCTGGGGTTTCAACTTATCGCAGCTACGTTTCATCCAAACCCTTTTAGTGTGGCAGGAGATAATAGTGCATAGTGTTATCTATGTAGACGAAGTGCGTACGCGGGCATAAGCTAGCTTTTACTAAATATAGATAACATAATACATTTACATTATTATTTTATCAAAGTAAAATTAATTTAGAATTTTATGCATCTACAATCTATATAAGTACAAAATCTACGTGTTTGTATGTCGCAGGTGGTCTGCTCACTGAATTGGTACATACGGGTGAAATGTAACGATAGCTTTGATCCTGTGCATTCTGCTATGTGATCCCTTCAAAGAAATTCTTGCTACCTATGTCATATAGCCGGTACGGGTTATAACAGGACAGGTTAAAGCAGTAGTGCCCTGTTACCGAATGCACCGGCTAGGTGCTCAGAAGGAGGAGAAAAGATAGAGGGAGTTCAAAGGCGAGTAAAGAAACACTTTTCAAGGGTAAGGCAGGTTATATTAGTATACTCTTTCATTATATAGTAACAGCTTTTAATGCACAATATCCTAATCACATAGGATGATTCTTAACACTTAAATATCTAGATCACAGCTACTTAATTCACAATCATATAGGACTACCTAAATAAATAGAAAGATAGCCAAACGCAAGCCTGCCTACACAGATTTTAAGCGTAGTTTTTAAAGCTTTTATTAGGGAACTAGTACACTCAGGTCTCATGGAGCAATTTGTAATTTAATAATAGAATCCGTGAAAATAATTATCAACAGAATTTTTTTACGACTACGTCAAGTATCTACGTAAAGTGAACTGTTTTGACTTAGCGATGTCAAACATCTAGAGATTCTTTGATCTCTAAATTTAAATTACCACAGTGGTAATGGACCTAAGAGCGAATGCCCAGAAACTTCTATCGTTTCCCACATCATCCGGTCCTTTACCGGAGCCGGACCACCGGAAACGGTCGTTCCGTTATAGGGTAATTATTTACCGCCAGCATATCTTCTTATTTATTATATATGAGATATATAGATGTTTCATGAAAACCTAACCTAAAGTAAGTAATATTGTACTGAATTTGATCGAATACATGGGGATTTAAAGCGATTTAAATTTAGAATCTGAATAAAACAACAACAATAACTTAAAATTGTATGTAAATGTTCACCACTGAGAACTAATTATTCGAGAAATAAACTGGTGAACACGAGTAGAAAAGAAAAAAAACACGCGCATACTACAAACTACAAAATTTTATGAAAATGTCGTGTATTGTCTAAATGTCGATAGTGATTTAAAACTAGAGTCCATTGAATCTGAAAAGTAGGCTGTTAAACCTACCTTCAGAAATTTCAAGGAAACGTGCCTGAAAGCCTAAGACGAATTCTATTCTACGAATGGAACATTACGAAAGGCGTCTGTTTTTCTGGTAGGTACCTATTGCTTTTTATTGTCTCGCAGAATAAAAAAAAGCAAAAAGCAGACATTTGGGGATAAAGGTGTTTTCGTCTTAACGAACTTAAATCCAACATTGCATTTAGGATTCTCGGCTCACGGCTTGCAGGCGTGACACACAAGCTAGCCGAAGGCGGGCTACGGACATATGAAGCCGGTTGGATATCCGACAAACTTTCGTCTAAACCTATAATACAGTGATTGGAGCGTGTGCCTATCTAGGTGTGCGATGTTTCATAACATTTGTTGCAGTCTTAGCCGATAAGTGCGTCTTATAAATTTTTGAAGATCTATCCAACAAGGGGAAATCAAAAAAAACCGGTCAAGTGCAAGTCGGACTCGCGCACCGAGGCTTCCGTAAAAAGTAAACTGAATTGAGAGACAAACTTAACTTTGGCGTTAGACAACTGTTGTCCCAATACATCGACATAGTTGGCGGTTAGTTTTCCAACTGCAAATAAGTTTATAATCGCAAAAAAATATTATTTTTTTATGACGTAATATGTATGATATGTATGTATTTACAAAAAAAAAAGTAATATATGTATTTGTATCCGTTGTTTGGTATCCATAACACAAGCTTTGCTTACTTTGGGGCCAGACGGCGCTGTGTGTAATGTCCAAATATAAAAAAACAAAAAAAAAATAATTTACAGTTTTCAGATTTTTTTCTTGTACGTGTGCTACATGGAATGGGAAATAACCCATAGGTTTTAATTTATTTGTGTCACAGTATGCGACAGCAATAATCGTATTTTAGGCATATTTTTTATTGCATTGACTTAGAACCTTTTTTTTTTGCAGCTTATATTAATTTCAACTTGATACCTTCTAGCGTTCCTGAGGACGGAACCCTAAAATGCCTGCATATATTCTATAATATTAATTTTATACAATGCGATTTTAACGAAACAAACAATACTCAATTAAACTAAAATTAGACATGACAAAGAGACGTACCTTCCTATATACATAGCAACATTTTTTACTAGTTTCAAATTCTTGAATAGAAACTTAATGATGCCAAATCGCCGGCTGTTGTTTGCGACCGATGAATAGACCGTTTGACGCAATAATGAGCTTCTAAATCGCATTTAATGAGTACGCTCATCATTAAGAATTTATCCAGTGTTGCCAGTGTGCTGTTCTTTTCATTGAGTTGGTAACGAATTTGTCATCGTTTTTGATACAATGGGAAGTAATTGCTATAATTGTAGGTAGCAAGCTCCTATAGCTAGAGCCTGGGCGTCTGCTGGGCCATTATTCTGTCAGTTCCAAATCTGTGCTTACAAAGGTCAACGAATACTTTTTTTTTTAATACCACTAAGGTGGCAAACAAGCTCACGGTTCGCCTGATGGTAAGCGGTCATCGTAGCTTATGGTCACTTGCAACACCTCGCGCGTTGACGACCCTTCAAAAATCTAACAACTTCTTTAATATTTGATTAACTTCAGTAACTTGTATTTATACTGTCTGATTAGGTAAACAAAGTGTGAGTTTGTTTTCAAGAAGTGGTATTTTTACCATTTAATGCTCGGAGTATTATTATTAGTACGATTTTTTCCCGTTTTCAACACTACACCTTTCTGTGACCAAAGATAGCATTGCATTTTTTCCGCAATATTGTAACATAAGTGTAGGATACGGAATCACACGGATATATGGATAGTATCTATGTCATACGTAAATTAGGTGCATAGGCGAAATAATCCGTGCGGCAAAAAGTTTTATCATTCAGTACAGTGCTAGGTTTGAAATTACCATTGGACCCGGTAGATGGCGCTGCAATCGGTGTGTCACTGATCTCCTAATCAGCAGGGACGATTTTAATGAAATTTTAGTTTATTAATGTCATAAATGTAGCGCATACGAAGTTGCGCGGGTCAGCTAGTACTTAGGTATATATTATTATACAATTTAATCGTCTTTGTATTATATTAATTCAATATGTTGTTACTAAAAATATGATAAGGATGAATTAAATTTTTGCATGCCTACTAAACGTGAGATGTCTGCCTGTAAATAATTTGTAACATCTTTTGTAAACCAGTTATCTAGCAAATAAATATTCTTTGACTTTGTATCGTGCTAAAAAATATTTTTCTAAAGCACACAGGCAATAATAATAGCGTGCACATTAGTAACTAATTTTTCATTGGACAATTCAGTTAATTATAAGTGATTACAAACTGAATAATAATTCATATTTTCGGAGATAGATATGGAAGTATAGCTATGAGTAAGAAAATTAGCCTCTCTCCAGTCCTTTGTCATCTCCATCAATTATCCTGTGTCCCCCGTGTCCCTTCTTCGAGGCAGGGCTGGCGACGTGTCCCTTGCAGACCCTTAACTAAAATGTACTCCCCAGACATCTGCCTTTAGACGGCACTTTTGCTCTTACGAAATATGATTGATTTCAATTTATACTTCGAGGCTGCTTCATCTCAATATGGGTCAGATGGGGTAAAAAGTACTCTACGAGTTAGATGCAAGTTGAATTGATATTATCAGACTTTGTTTATCTAAGTGGTTGGAAAATAATAACTTTATAAGTTAGTTTCTAAGTAAGTTAAAAAATCATCATCGTCATAGTCTCAATCGATTAAGCAAGGGTAGACATTTGAAAATTTAATTAGATTACTTGATTCTTTTCTCGTGTGTATATCTCGAGTTCTTGCTTAGCATTGGATTTGGTTTGATAGTGGCTAATTTTGTCTCTTAACTTTTCAACCACGTGTTCTGATTATATAAAAAAAAAACATAAAAAAATAAATAATATAAATGCTTGTAACAAAAATTAGGTATTATAAACAAAATCAATTCACCGGTTTTTTGGATATCTGTAGTAATTAGCATACTACGGAACCCCAAGCTGTTTCAATGCCGTTTTAAATTAATTTTGTAATTTTATTTATTATCTTATATGTGGTCGGGTTTTTATATTTATTTATATTATTTTTTCAGTTGACTTTGTTATTTAGATTTTTAAAAAATGAATAGGTGAAACTTAGTTTCCTAAAGAAAAAAGGGGGAAAGTTCGTAATAGATAACCTTTTGCCAGAAAGTTCAAGAGTGAGATATTCTAATGTGTAGGTACGGCAATTTCATAAATCAATTCTTGCTGTACTTGAAAGAAAAAAGAAATCATGACAATCACTCGAGTGACTTTTTCTAGACTTTTGTTTTTAGAGCCCGCGCTTATACACAGACACCAAACTACCAATCGGTGCAGCAAAAAGTTACTTTACTCTAGACCGCCTTTCTCTGGGCGCTTTATCCATCCTTTGAACTCGGTAAGCGCCCTCAAGATAAACCACCACCTACTTTATAAAAGAAGGGTAACACAAGGTACCTACCTATTTGAGCATTATTTTTTTGTATTATACCCAAGACATATTCCTAATAACATATATCTATAATATAATTTAGCTTTAGAAAACAATAAAAGTACCATAAGTTACTTTTAAAAATAACCGTGTGTGATTTGTGTGAACAGTGTTGTGCATAAAAATTTCAAATGCACTATGCATTCGGACCGCGCTGCCCGCGGCGTGGCGCATCACTCGCTCTGCATAAAACATGCAAATTGGACCATTTCGCTGGTGAGCCTAGCTTTACTTGGTTTGCACTTTTATGTGAAAGGGAACCCTATTGCCATGCAAATATCGTTAAATGTAATCTCAACTTTGTTCTACGAAAGTTTCGGCTTTTATAGATTTTACATAGTATTTTATGTAAAGCCTATTCAATACATAAATAAAAAATATCTTTTGCTTTGTATAGTTGCTGAAATCTAAACAAATGTCCAGGATTAAATTAAACAGATATATTTCTTATGGCCCTTATTATTATAAAGCATATACCTAGCTTCAAAATTAATAACCTACTTTTTCCAAGTCAGTCCTGTAGTTTTTGAATTTTAGGTTTGAGCCTAAAATTGACAAAAAACCTTTTATAAATACAAAGATTATGTATTATTAATTAAATATACCTTCCTATACATATAATCAATATAAATAAATAGTTTCATAGCAAAGATGCAGTCAAAAGGTTAACCTCGAGCCAGGACTTGAACCTGCGACCCTTGCATTCCGTGTTAGTGCTCTACCACTGAGTTATCGAGGCACAAGTCTGGCCGATAAAAATCCCAACTACATCTCTGCTCTGGAAATAGAATAATATTAATAATAATAATAACCTATACATATAATAATTCATATATATATATCTACAGAGCAAATACTCTGAAAGTGAAAACTAATTCGAAATCAAGGTGACGTGTTAAATTAACATTTAGCACATTTTTTAACATGTCACTGCATCATGGCATATTTTGTAAAATCTCTATTCATATTTCTTTTAAGACTAGCTGCTCCTCCCTGGAGTCGACCGAGCGAATTTTCCTAGGTGTTAAAAAAAAAATATAAACAAACCTTGTCCTGACAATTACGAACACAAAAAAAAGAAATCAGTCAAGCCACTTTCAAGTGACGCTCCGTCATACATTTGGCATTGATTTTTATTTATATAGAAGTAAAAGATAACACAGCTGTCGAATACTATTAATAAACAAACCATTAAATTTGGCTTTATAAAAAAATCCTAAACTCATTTATTTTTTATTAAATCAAACAACAAAACTACACCTATTCAGTTGTTGCAGTGTTTCGTTGCAGCGTCCTATATTCCTTTAACCAGGAACTGAGCACGATAATACCAACATAAAACAAAATAACACGTACAGTCTATCATAAACCGGGCAGTATAAAGTGTATAAAGTAAGTACACGTTACGTTGGTAACAGCTACAGTAACTAGATTCAATTTGTTTCCAGCGACGGGACTGAGAGCTGCCTGCAATAATTGTGCAACTACAAACAATACAACAATGATGGCTGCAAAACCGCTTTGTTTTTGAATAAAACATTTTGTAACAATTCCAGGGATTAATTCAACTTGTATATTATACCCACAGACATATTATATCTATGCTGGTAATTACTTTTTCAACACACTTGCTCATAGAAAAGCTGTTCCTGCACCATTTTTAGCTTACTGTTTGATACTTTACATTAGAGACTTTTTTGAAAAATTAACAAGAAGAGAGCCTAAGAACTATGGATTTATTTTTGGATTAATAAATCCAAGTGTTGCTTAAAAACATTTCTAAACTATTAGATTCCATGAAATATCACCTTTTTACAACATTTAACACTAATATAAGTATTTACTGTCCTTCAAGTGTGTTGAAAATAGTCGTATGACACTCGCCTTCGGTTCGGGCTGCAATCTACAAACGTACTATTGTTATCCTATTATGGTAAAGATGATACAAGAATCAATGGTAAATTTTCTGCTTCGAAAGTGAGGTCTATCGCGTTCTCAGGGATAAAATGCACATCACTCTTTTTGCATCTTAAAAAAACTAGGCTGTGCAAAGCAATATGTAGTTCCAAACATTTCGCAATAAGAGACCGTAGTGGGAACAGTCTCGAGTACGCCAGACTCTTGAATTCGAGAGGAAAATGTATGGCAAGTAATTCTTACCTCTCAAGAAGTGTGAATTTTAGTCACGTTTCACGAGTAAACATAAGCGGTTAAGAGTGCAATGAAGCTGCACCCGTTTTTGATACAAAATGCAAAAAGGTTTAACCCGCTGAATAGTCTTTTTGAAAATTTGTAGATGTAAAAGAAACTAAGGCTGTACATTTTGATTACTGTATAAACAAATCGAGGTGGGTAGAATCGGGCTACTACCGCTACTTTCATTTTATAAATCCAAGGAAATTTAGGTAGAATTAGGTATTAGGGAATCTCTTTGGATGAGAAGTCAATATTGACATTCAGTTAAATAGTTTTAACTCTTAAAATATTCATATAACTCTAATTTTGTGATTTTTCAGATGAAGAGAACACACTACGCGATTTAAGAAAATTAGAGGGGAGGACGAAACTCAACATTTTTAACTTTTGTAGCCAATATCTCGCAGAATATCAGATGATATATATCTGAGGGAAAAACTTACTTTTTAGACGCTTTTTTAAATCCAACGATACGTGACACGTTACAGCGCGCTAAAAAAAATTATTTTCGTCCCTCAATTTAATGTATCGATTTCTACATTTAAATATTAACAGGTCTGTTTGGTGGTTTAAAAAAGACACAAATATGTTAAAGTTCGTTAGAATCGATGCAAAGACTGAATTATAAGGCTGTGAAGTACGGACGGATGGGTATATTTTAAAGGGTTCCGTTTTTGCCATTTTGGTATGTAACCTAAAAAGAGAAGCCAGCAAAAAAACTTTCGCAGTCGTTTATCATGTGCCTTCCTGTCCAGCTATCTATGTGCTTACCATTCCTGAAACTGTGAACGGAATAAAAAGTATTCTATATCGATCTTTATCCTTTCAGCTATATCTGCCCCAAAAATCTTGACACTTGGGTACTCCAAGAAAAAATAAACGAAATGTGCGTAAAACACACAAAAAAATATGTTCCGGTGGGAACCCTAGATCAGGATAGGAGCCGAAGTCACTTCAGGCACATGAACTATCTTTGAGCAAAAAATCTCGTCGCTTAATTGCTCCATGATGATGATGATGATATATATAAAATAATTGAGAATAAAAGGTCACCCTGAGTGACTTTTATCGATTACCCCAAGGCTTTTGGCTCCATATCATTTGGTAAGCTCTACGCGAATACCAGTAGTTAGAAATGGTAGAGCTTATTCAGCAAAAGCAGTGTACAAAATAGAAACAAAAAACTCGGAAATAAGTGTTGTAAAGACGAATATTCATGGGTATCATAAGAAATCTGAACTGGACAAGAAAATATTTTTTACATCAATATCCCTTTCTTCTTCTTAAATTTTATATACTTTATTTTGTGTATATTTTATCATATTTTAGCACCTCAAATCTGAAAATCACTGTCATTCTAAAACTTGTGCAAATTTCTTGATTTCCGTTCTAAAAAACATAGTAAATACATTGTTTTCAAAACCTCCTTAAAGGGAAAAAAAATCATTACGCCGGCTCAAAGAAATCCACCAAAATAAGTATAATCACATCAGAATGGTCAATTTTCATCCATTGTCGCAAATAATTTTACTAATCTTCCTAAATTTATAAAAAGTCTAAATATGATGGAGTTAACAAGTCCTTTTTTTTATTTAATGTCACATAATAATAATAATAATACCGTTTGCAAAACTTTTTTAATATCTAATTTACCCCTCCCAAAGTGACCCCTGTATAAAATTCACTTGTTTACGTTACACATCCTTGTTTAGGTCATAGATTCGGAGTGATCTTATGAGGATTTCGCTATTTTCGTACGACACTCGAAAACGGAAGTAAAACTAAATGATATTTAGTAGGTAATTTAAAATTGAGATGGCGCGTGACGAATTTCGTAACCGAAAATTGTTAAAACTTAATATTATTATATTTTATGTTCTTAACAATACATATTTGTAATACTATGGAATATTTATAAATAAACAAATATTTTAATTGAAACCCCGGTCGAAAGAAATTCTCGAAACTGATTGTGTCACCGACAAAGTTGAAAATAAAATAAAAAAGCAAACGCCATCGATAGTCGGGCCTGGCAATAATGAATTATTCAAAAGCCAAAGCGAAGCGCGACGACTGCACATTATTTTAAGATAGTTACTTGATATTCACGTACCTTGCATAGAATCCATGTTTGTCCGGAAAGAAAACATCATTCATTCATTTTAATATTCTTTAAAAACTTCTTGTAAATCAGCAGAGATGATGGAATATTATAATTGGACCCTGAACAAGTGGGCACCGGGACAGAGGGGTGGAAAAGTGCCACCATCTTTCTTTTTTGTAAAATTTGAATAGGTACCCAAAAACCTGCTTCGCTTTTATGCAGAGAGCCTTTTGGAAAATAAATGAATCCATACCGTATGTAAATCGGACGCCTTGGAAAGTTTTTATTGAAAAAGTTGAAGAACTGATGAAAATGGGGTCGCAATGTTAAAGATCTTTGCTTCCGCGGCTTGGAATGTTTACTTTTGAAATGTGTCTGAGTTCCGAAGGTTTCTCGAGTATTTACATAAGTTTCTTATATTTTAAGGATGTCTCATTATTTAATTCTATTTTAATGAACGAAGTTGTTAAAGAGCCAAAAGTAGAAGGTTTTTTTATAATAATCATGGACCGTACTTGAATCTAAACCTTGGTTTACTGTTGTAAGTATTTTGTAACCAAACTTCTTTTAGCTTTTTCATATCCGTTGTAATAAAGATTATAAATTTATATAAAAAAATAATATATTTAAAATACGTAAAACACGGATAAAACAACGTTTTCTAAAAATGAAATATAATCTGTATCTCGGAAACGGCGCCAACGATTTTCATGAAATTTAGTGTGCGGGTTTCGGGGGCGATAAATCGATCTAGCTAGGTTTCATTTTTAGAAAACGTCGTTTTATCCGTGTTTTCGGGCAATGATAAACTGAAAAATATGACTCTTTCTGACGTTTATTGGCGAGTAGTAATACTATTATTTTACCGACACAGCAACAGTAAAGCTACTTAACAATAGATGGCATTGTTAAAAAAAAAACGAGTAGAGCTCGGTCTTCCAGGTACTATTTTATTTAAGATATCTTTATCTTTCTATACATTGAACTATAGGATATTTTGATTTTGTTTGGACACCCCATTATGTGAGTTATCATCTTGGTGCTTGGTAAATGTATTTGAAAGTTTCTAAGTACCTAACTATTTCTCTTAGATGTGCATTTTGCATGTCATTGATAATCGAATTTAGGTCGTGGACCCGCGAGCAATACCTAGAAGTATATAAATAATGGTATAGATGTTAATGGTATTTATTTATGGAAGTTAGAAAACTAAAACAAACCCTTCATTAAAGTGAGACAAAACTTTTCAAAAGTAATGTTATAACGCAATAAACTTGAATGATATTTAGAGAAATTAAATATTGAATTGAGGGGTAGTCGACAATTCGAGTGGCGAGGGCACAAGATCAAGCCGTAGAGGGTTAAATAATTTGCTAAAGCTAACCCTACTTCGCTTAATCACGGTCAGTTTTAAGCATGGGCTTAACTACAACTTCGAGGACAACTTAATAAATAGATTACAGACTTGCTTGTTAGTATGATAAATCATATTTATGTATATTAAGTTACAAAGTACGCAAGTTGTTACGTCTTAATATTTAATGTTTATTGGTTTATGTTTTAACACTATTGTAAATTATTTAGTATCAATTTATCTTGTTTGTAATTTTTATGCATAAGTAATTAATTTAAATAAAACTATAACGGTTTTGTTAGAAACGGGAAGGATTCTCTAAAATTCGACTGATTGGACCATATATGTATATTTGTATTATAAAACCCGTGTGTTTATCTGTTTGTCAGCGCAATGCGATAAATTAGAAGTTGAGGAGGTAACTGAAGTTTTTGAATAATTTCTAATCCCCGAATGTGCAGTTATCTGTTCGTTTTTAAAATCGATTTCACTATTCTATTGCAAGTTTCCGACTGTAAAAAAATAACTTTTTACATTCTTTTACACTAGTAACTGTATTCGTTTTAAGATATCTATTAAAATATTGCTTTAAAAAAATAACGGCGAAACCTCTCGTTTTAATTCATAAGTCTTTGTCAACTAGTAGCGGAAACATAACTTATTTCATGCAATGTTAAGTAACTATATATAAAGCTAAGGAATAACTGTATTATAATTTTTATGACTTATGTGATATAATTGTAATTGAATATTTTCCACTTTTTACGCTATAATATATTTTTGCCACGGAAATATGAGCTCTATTTGAGATTAAGGTGATACCCAAATGAGTTAAGCTTGCAAGAATTTGATTAATTTTGTTACATCTTGAGAACACTTTTTGACGTGAAAAAATATATGTTATAGTTCAAACCTTAGTAAAGAAGATTAAATAATAATATAATAATTTGGCTTTTAAAATAGTTATAATTTTCTTTTATTTTGACCCTCTATTTTTGAGCTGTAATTAAAATTGTTAGGAAAACTGAGAGGGATATTGTCTTGATTCTTAATTAAAAAAATATATATTTATATAAATAGATAAATAAATATTTTCAGACATTAAAGACTTTTTTTTTTGTTTTTTTTTTTTTTTAATACCACTAAGGTGGCAAACAAGCACACGGTCCGCCTGATGGTAAGCGGTCACCGTGGCCTATGGACGCTTGCAACACCAGAAGTATCACTCGCGCGACGCCGACCCTTCAAAAATCCAATAACATTTTTCTTGAAGAACCCCATACTGTAGTCCTAGTCATATGTAGACATTTAAAACTGTTAGTAAACTGATTAACTGAAAATGGCATATAAAATAAGATAAAATGGAAAGTCATAAGTTTATATGGGAGAAATAAAGAATCATAACACCGGCCAAAAAGTCTAGTTGCCTAAACAAGGCGTATATAGCTCTGACGTAGTCAACATTTCCCAAAGTCTATGCAGACCAAGTCGTTGGATTTTACTAGTAATTTATAACATAGTAAATTCATCAATTCCTAAGTATCGCTGTAGGTGACTATTTTTAAAAATACGCCCAATTAACTAGGGTAAGCGACAATGAGGTGAACACTGTTATTTCGTTATTTATGACTCGACGCACAAACAAAATGGCGTATAGGCAGACTATTATGGAATAAGTTAGTAGGTACATACCTATTATTAGACTATTTTATTAATACACATAAAATACAACACTAAATTTCTTCGCGTGCCTACAGAAATAAAAGTTGTCCGTGCGTATTCCAGCCAAAACATAAATTAGGTAAATTTACTGCGTTATAGAGAGAATCCCCTTTGTAACAATATGTTCGTAACGACCGAGGGTCAGCGCCGAGTCAATCTTCCCCATCAATTCGAAACGGGAGCGGATCGGCGAAATTATCAAAACTTTTTAACTTACAACTTAACTTTTCGTTAAGTCTGTCTTCAAGAGCGAGTTTCAGCCGATCTGACCTTTCGGTTTTCGTGTAATTTCGGGCTCACTCCGTCCTTTTTCAACACGAACACATGGCTAGAGCTTTCGTACTGCTGTCTCTGGTCGGTAGAGATTGTCTAACATGCCGGTTGCAAACCGTTTCCATTTTAAACAGTGTAGTCTCACTCGAGCTCAGTTTCAGTTATAGTCTACGCGATGTCGACGCCGCACGTCGCTTCGCTGTTCACTTCCAAACCTAACCACGTCGCGATCGCGAACGTATTTCTTTCACAATTATTAAATCTCGAAACTCGCACAAAGTAGACCCTCACGAACAGATAACTCGATATGAGATAACGATCTCGAATTCCGATGATGGATGATTAATCGCTTATAGTTCATTCAACTCGAATGATTCGAACGGAAGCGAAATATCTCAAGAGTTTCGAGTTACGTGTAATGTAAACATTTGAACATTGTTGACGCTTTCTGGGATTGTTTGTTGTTTTAATGGTTGTGTTGTATTGTGCGGAGGGTCGGTTGTTGGCCGATAATGTAATTTGAATGGTTTTCGGTGAATGTGCACGTAGGTAGGACAGACGTAGGATGGGTGGCGAGTGGACTATATGGGTGCTGTGGGCCGTGCTGGCTGCAGCTTTGGCCGACTCCTGGACCACGTATCAGGAACAGCCGTGTTGCAGACCGGTGGCTCACCACCGCGTTCGACATCATAGAGGTGAGTCATACCTTTACAGTTTAGTTGACGATCTTGGTTAAAAATAAAGTTCGTGGAAATTAAAACACATGTAGGTAGTCTATGCCCTACATTCTTGATGGCACTGAGGAAAAAAGGCTTAGAAAATATTTTGCGACAATTTTTTCCTTGCCCTTCCTTTTAGTTACTCTGACCTAAATATCATTTTAAATGATACAAAGAATATTGTTTTATAATGCCTACCTTTATATTATAAAGGTATTATACCTATTATAGCAGGTTTATACTTAATGTAAAAAAAACTATTCTAGCTATACAAACTCATAATATGTAAATAAAATAAAATTTATGTATGTACCTACATATAAAGATATACAAATATACTAGATCTATGTATCTGTTTATCACTAAAATTATAGCTTCGAAGCGAGACATAAAAATACCTAATTAATAATCGTTTATGTCAAAAACTTTATTAGCTTAGGATAGAAGCTCTTGAATTATGTTGAAAAAGTTTATTTATGTACCTAGTGAAAATTTTGTTAAACAAACACCATCAATCAATTACTTAATAAACATTTTTGGTTTAATCATGGATCATTTAAACATTGATTAAACTAAACTTAAACTTTTTATTTAAGTAGACCTTTAAATAGTACTTTTAAATCGTCAATTCAACTAATAATTTAATTATCGTCAGAAATGTCCTTGTAACAGCACCGATATATTGGGATGATTACCTTTTAGCCGTTCATTCTTAATTTTTTATATAAGAAAAAAACAGTTTTCTGATTTTAAAGACTAAGACATTGAAAAAAACGGGATTTTCTTAATACCTGGTTTTTTAATTTAGAAACACAAACATTTTCCAATAATCATTGTAATGGGCAACATTAAGGATTAATGTCGTAATTATCCCGCAGGTAGAAACTTAAATCTAATTTAGGAAGAACTAAGATAATGTTAGTTAAAAATCATCTTTTTAATTTTAAATAAAATCAAGGTGATTTTTTTAAAAAGTTTTCTTCGCCTTTACAATTATGATTTAAATCATGGTTTAACTTACTGTGACTAATCCTGTTTTTGGTTTTTATTAAATAATTATTATTCGAGATCCAAATTTGACCCGACCTTATGAAAGCTTTCCATAAAATTTAATTTAATTTACTTATTGTATTACGTTGTCATTTGAAATTTATTTATTTTTATTATTTAAATTATTTATTTATCCCCTTATAATATTTGGTTCCTAATGAATATAAACAGTAAACTTCAATCAAGAACCATCAAGAGAATGCAGATTTTGGTAATTTGATATGTAACTTAGGGGATGATTTTTTAGCTTTTGCGGTTGCATTTGCTTTCGTGCTATCTCTTACTGTTTAGTTGAAAAATCTATTTGCTATCCTGCTGGCAGTGTGACACGATGCCAAATTTGCTAAATTTGTGAGAAAATGCAAGCTAAAAAAACAGGCCCATAAAATTATGTTGGTGTTCCTACCTGTTTAACGTTGGTGCATGATACAAATTTGTTGCATGCTGTAGAGTTACAGCAAAAGAATATCATCTTGTTCAGTCAATTTATGGTATAATAAAATAAAAGTTAACCGTAAAGTAAAAAACCGGCCAAGTGCAAGTCGGAATCGCGCACGAAGGGTTCCGTACCATTAGCTATAAAAACGGCAAAATAAATCATGTTTGTTGTATGGGAGCCCCCCTTAAATATTTGTTTTATTTGATTTTATTATTTATTTTTAATGTGAATATATAACTAAATATTCTGTGAATATTTCAAGCGTCTACCTGTTGCCGTTATCAATATCGAGCAAAAACGAGCAAAAAAATCACGTTTGTTGTATGGGAGCCCACTTAAATATTTATTTTATTCTGTTTTTTAGTATTTGTTTGCAACAGAAATACATCATCGGTGAAAATTTCAACTGTTTAACTATCACGGTTCATGAGATATAGCCTGGTGACAGACGGACAGCGAAGTCTTAGTAATAGGGTCCCGTTTGTATCCTTTGGTTACGAAACCCTAAAAAGAACTGTATTAAAGGAACTTATCACGGTGTCTATTATGAATGAGCAACTAAATTCGCCCCTACTCTGCGTAGAATTTGGGCATAGTTATTTCAGCAGGAATATTTAATCTTTACGGGATAATGTAGGTATGTCATAGCCTCCGACCCTTTACCTTTAACAACCTCTGTATTCTGTACCAAAATTCAGCTCGAGTGGTTGCTCTGTAGACAAACAAACAGACTTATATTTTTATATATATATATAAAAATATATATATATATTAGTTAGGATAATGATATTAAAGGTTGCCAGATCCGCAAAACATAAAATGCGGACTACGAAGATAAGTTAAAACAGCACTTTTGAGTCGTCAGTTTAATTATTAACTAGCTTTTGACAGCGGCTTCGCCCGCCCTAAATTTGGTTATCGGCATAGGATTCTCACGGCAACCCCTCAATTATAAAAAAAAACACAGAAAGTAAAATATTTTTAAATAATACGTACCGCCCTTCTCCCTCATGACTGCCCGCCGGCCTCGCACATCATAAATGCGCGCGCAATACTTGATA
The DNA here is from genome assembly GCA_946406115.1 of Apoda limacodes. NCBI lineage: Eukaryota > Metazoa > Arthropoda > Insecta > Lepidoptera > Limacodidae > Apoda > Apoda limacodes. The sequence continues at coordinate 17,540,329 of OX291548.1, read as the reverse complement.
ATTATTTTGCTGCCACGTTATTTTAAAACTGCGATATCTCCTAAGATAGTCATTGAAATCGAATGATGAACAGGGCAGTTTTGTTTTAAATTAAATGCTTGTGATGAATAACTTTTTGAATAAGTATTTATTTGGATAAAGATTAATATCATGTTTATAAAAACACCTTCACAAATAATGCATTATTTTAGAACAAATATGGTTAGCATAAAAAAGGTTATAGTGAGTCAACCTTAAAATATAGACATATGCTGTCGGGGAATAGGGGAATAATTCTGTCATACATGATTTTTGCGCAACTCTGTTTATGCAGCGCACGCAGCGGAAGCTCTCAAAAGGATAAAAAAACCCCGATTTTGAAACATTTTTCATTAGTGCTCCGCTCCTATTTATGTTAGCGTGATGATATATAGCCTATATCCTTCCTCGATATATGAGCTATCCAACACTGAAAGATTTTTTTAAATTCGACCTGTAGTTCCTGAGATTAGCGCGTTCAAACAAACAAACTCTTCAGCTTTATATATTAGTATAGATTTTATAAACTTTACCACCGAATTCGGAATGATTTACTATCGAGAAGAACCGGCAAGAAATTCAACAGTTCATCTTGATTCCTATAAGAACTGTGTCTTTATAAGATTTATGAACTAGGAGTGTTATGTACACCTTTAGTTGCATTTAACACACATAGCATAGGTTCATGTTAGTCCATGGCAATCTAGAAAGTACATATAGTCGTCAGCCTTTATAGAATCGGAGAGCTAATACGACTATTGTTTTATATTATTACTTTAAATGGAACTGCTTGCCAGCTCTTTTTGGCAGAAATTAACATTGTTTACATTGTATTGACGATTCAAAAGTGTTTTCAGAAACCTATTTGAATAAAGTTTGATTTGATTTGATATGGAACCGCGCGCACTGCTCAATTAATTGATTTGTCGGCCGATTTTTAATTTGTTTTAAATTCCAAACTCTTCATTTAAAAATCAAACAAAAAAAATCAACCAAATTAAGAAGTTCCTTTTTGAAGTCGGTTAAATAGTACCTATGCTTAGATAGATAGGCATTTTAGAGACATAAATATCGTATACATATATACGTAAACCTAGAAATAACGTAAAGTTTATAAGTTAATTATGAAAAACTTTTTTTTTCTTTTCCTGTATTCTTAATAGTAAATTTGAGAACACATGTCACGTTTTATATTTTTTCCTTAGGTAGATAAAGTTACATTACACGAAAGATTTATTTCAACGTGTGTCTCTAATAAATAACAATAAAAAATTAAGTATAATATATATAAAATATGAGGAGTTATAATGTGGATACGTTTACAGAGAAAAATAATACTTAGTTGTTTCTTTAAGACTTTTTTAGTGGAAATCGACCATCACATAGAGGTTAAAGATGCTTGGTTGGTAAATCCTTTGACTATCAACTTCGTAACAATTAAACCGGTTTTTCTTTTAAAATACTTATTAATATTATTAATGTATAATTATGTACGAGTGTGTGTGTGTGTGTCTGTGCGCAACAAATTAGAAACATTCAACACAAATTCAAAGAGAAAAACCACTAGGTAGAATATACTTTAAAAAAAAAACTGGTTGTGCATTTCGCCGTTTTCATATGTTCCGTGGTTCAAATTAGCGTAGACGGGAAAAATAAATGTTTGGTTGAACACGGAGCCGATTTTAATGAAATTTAGAATGGAGATAGCCTTGGGATTATCTATTTTAAAAAGTCAAGAGTGAGTCAAATAAGGGTTTCTAAATGGTTTTTAAACACAAACAATTTTTAACCAACTGCAAAAAGAGTGAAATATGGCAGAACCACTTGGTTTTTATTAAAATTTGGTATGTGGATAGCTTATTGAAGAAGGATGCAACCTGAAAGGCCGACTTTAAAAAGAAGATTGGATTTCAAACCAGGTACTCGAAACACGTCAAGTGTGGGTGAAGCTTTTTTAACCAAATAATAATCAATTTATTTTTTTATGTGAAAACGCTAAGCATAAGTTTAATTAGTGCACTAAGGGTTATAAGCGAACTGGTTCATAACCGCATACCATTAGTTGGACAGCAAGCTTGTTTGCCACCTTAGTGGAAATAGTGATAATATACTTTATTGCTTCAACATAATAATTTTACAAAAAACATATTTACAAATAGAGTAAATAAAACAAAAAGCAGTCTTATCGATTTAAAGTATTAAATAAAAAGCAAAAAACTTCTTTCCAACCAGGTGTCCCACGACACCTTGCTATTTTTCTTATTTATTTACCATTTTGATTGACTAATCATGAGAATCAGTGCTATCATTCAGTTTCTGTTTTTTTGTCATTTTCACTTTATTTATCTGATGAAGATCTACGATGACATGTAAGCAAAAGACGATTAAAGGGATTATACTTATTATGATACACATTAACTAATTAACAAAGTTGACTAATGTTCCTAAGTTATGCGGGACAACTATCCGAATTAATAAAACATAACGCAACACGTTTTGGAAAGCTACCTTGGATATCGAAACGTTTTTCAAACCTAAAGTAGGTGCATACTTTGTTTTATTTAAGATTTTTTTTTTTTTGGTTTTAAAATACGTAAAATAATTTGTGTTAACTATTATTAAATACATAGGTAGGTACTGTTATTGTTTGCTTCTATAAGTAACGGGATTATAGTTTATGATGATTTCTATATAAAATATGAAATTTATAGGGATCAGGTTTAAATAATTTGTGGATATGTAAACCACAATGTAAAAATATATTATACAGTACAGAATACGTTTAGTAGTTTTTGCGTGATTGGTTTTGTCAGAACAACAATCAGAGACAAAGGTTTTCATCTATCTAATACATTGAAACGAGCAATTCTTATATATACATATATGTATATATATAGATATAAAATTAGAATCTCAGAAACGGCTTCAACGATTTTCATAAAATTTTGTATGCGGGGGGGTTTCGGGGGCAATAAATCGATCTAGCTAGGTTTTTTGGGCAATGATAAACTGAAAAATATAATTATTTCTGACATCTATTGACGAGTAGTAATAAAATTATTTTCCGACACAGCGACACTAAAACTACTTAACAATAGATGGCGTTTTTTAAAAAATAAGTCTCCAGGTACTATAAATAAACTGGGAAATTCTACAAAAACATTATATGGACAGATACATCTTTGTTAAAACGTTTCATATGTTTACAAAAATAAACCGAGACACTTATTTATTTCGTAAGTACATAAAATTTAGAATTACCTTCATCTTCATTATCTTCCATAACAGATCTTTAAAACTAATGGAACAGACATTGTGGTTTTTTATCTTTAAATAAAAAACCGCAACTAAAAGGTACTAATTTGTATAGTCTGTGTGTATAGGAAGTAGAATAAAATAGTGCTCCATAGGTAGGTAATATATTTTTAGAAATATTTTACCTCACACACGGTGTGTGAGATTTTAAAAACAGGGTTCCTTATCTTTGCTGCATACAAATCGTGCTGTAAACACATAAAATTTTATTACCAAGCTTAATTAACTGGAATAAGATAAATGTTGTAACGACTTAAACTTACGGCAATGTCTTCCAACACAGCCAACACCATTTTCTCCTAACCTTCTTAATATAAAAAAACTGTGCTTCATTTGCTGTCAAGCTTTGTTGATGATAAAAAGAAAAAGATTATTTTTTTTTTATTAAAGACTCACTGGATGGAAAAGTCTTACTCACATATTTTTCTCATAGAAATCTGAAGAGGATGGTTTATATCTAATATGAGGATGACTCCAAAGTTTGTATTTACTAATGCTAGAAGTGATTCGCCATAGTACCTACTATTGCGGTAATTTTGGTATTATCTGGTTAAGGTGTACGATCATGACAAGAGCTGTTAAGCTGTATCATGGCTGAAATAATATCCAGGATTTTGTCAAAGATCTGGCTGATATTTTTTTTTGAATATGGACTTTGGCCGATTTCAAATACAATCCTTCATCCTTCCTACCTAGTATCATAGTTGTTATTGTTATGCACATGCATACCTATATGCATTTAAATTGTATAGTTGCATGCAAAATAGTAAATTAAACTATAGTGTTTTGGGAAATAAATATGCTTGATTGAGGTAACCAAACTGTCAAGACATTACAGCCGATTCTGATACAGTATCATGGTTTTTTAGCCAAAAAAACTATTTTTGATATCTGCTTGCGACATAAAGGTATAGTAAATATTATTTAGTTTCAGTGTTGAGCAAAATTTGAATGTAATTAACAATTATTTCTAGTTAATTTTGGCTATCGCATTAACAATGAATCAAATATGTTAATTTGCTGATGTCACAATTATCTATAAAATTACTGGCTTTTATAGCTATCGCAGTTTACAACAATTCGAATGCTGCAGACACTATCAGCCATGGCAACAATGAATTAATTGTTAAATTTGTTTAACATTAGCTTAGGTCATAAAAATAGATTACTAAGTACAGTAAACACTGTACATTAAAACTAAACAAGACAAATTAAACTGGGCACACTTTTATGTCGGGAATTTCGGAATAGATATTTAATTTCAGGCGAATAGTCAGTTCTGAATTCTTTGTGGACATCTATATAGTCGAGGCGGGACAATTTACTGTCATTAGCAAGTAAGAAGAATTTCTGACTGACGCGTCGACCGAAAATGCGCTATATTAAAATGCTTCCTAAAGCATCCTACTCGGCTTACATCTTCTCATCGCTTCCTATTTTATATCAAACGAGATGTCATCGTCTTGTTTTAATGAAATTTGTTCTATTAAATGTATGTCCCTATAGGGAGAATGTTGACCAGCGAATAAACAACTGTGTTATCAAATGAACTTTAAAAAAGGTCGATCCGGCTGATAAACAACTTTTTTATTTTAAATGAACTTTTAAATGGTAGATCCCGCTGATAAACAACTTTTTTTTTAAATGAACTTTAAAAAAGGTAGACCAACGAATAAACAACTTTTGTGTTATCAAATGAACTTTAAAAAACGTCCATCCGGCTAATAAACAACTTTTTTATTTTAAATGAACTTTAAAACGGTAGATCCGGCTGATAAACAACTTTTTTTTAAAAAAAGAACCTTATAAAAGGTAGACCGAGCGGATAAACAATTGTTGTGTAACGAAATGACTTTTAAAAAAGGTAGAGCAGTGGACAAACTACTTTTGTGTAACGAAATGACTTTTAAAAAAGGAGACCCAGCGGATAAACAACTTTTGTGTATGGAAATGACTTTTAAACAACATGTATGGGAATTACTTTTAAAAAAGGTAGAACAGCTGATAAACAACTTTTGTATCATGAAATAAACTTTTAAAGATTTATCATAAAGATAAAAAAAAATTGTGACAGTCTATTTAGTATTGTAGCTTATTGGCTAAAATTTTGGGGAATATGGGTATATTGGTGTTCAGAAATTAAAAACATAACTGCAAGCTAACAACTTCTCCACTTAGCTATTTATTAATTAAATTTTTTTTCTTTAATTTTCAGCATCAGTTTCATCCATACTAAAATAATATAAAAAAAAAAGAAAAAAAAACTGACAAATTTGTTTAAAATGATGCGAATTCATTGAATTGATTTTTCATTCAGCAATAAATACGAGTGAGACAACTGAACAGAAATGGGACTGTCAAATAAGGCTCATTAAAGTTCTTAACTAATCAAGTCCAATTAATCTAATTTAACTAACTTCCGCATTATTTTAAAGAAAATATTAACACCACATAAAGATAATCATATTGACAAATAGCGACAAATAAACCTTATTATTTGCCAAACTATCTATTAAGCTATTAAATTTTTTATCTTATCTTTCTTAAATTTATTATTTCATTTATCTGCTCTTAGTTGAAATTAACATAAATAAAACAGTCTGGTGATTGTTTATCGGTTTGGTTGAGACAGGCAGCGAGTCGTGACCAAGTCGCACGGTACGTTGTTAACTAGAATATTCTGTTGTAACGAGGAAGGGTTCTAAACTTCACGATCGTACTGCCATACATTTATTTTGAAAATAAATTACTAATATTATAAAGAGTTTGTATGTTTGGATGCAGCAGGTATCTCCAAAACTATTATGGGACTGATGCTGCTCAATTACAGGATGCATAGGTAAACCAAATTAATATGGAAATAACATAAAATTGTACGGCTAAAATTGTTTATTTAAAACATTAATTGTATTTTTAGTTTATTTGTATTATTGATAGTGTTTTTAAAAGAGTAACTATCGAGTTTCTTGCCGGATTCTTCTCGGTAGAAATCAACAACATTGTGAACCGGCGGGAAGGTGGGAGGGTTCAAAAAATAATATTTTATAACTTTGACGATTCAAAATTGATTGTAAAATCCTTATTTGAATAAACCATTTTGACTTTGACTTTGACTTTATTAATCCGATTTCACGTATTTTTTCATCTAAATTTTTTTTCTACCCTTGTCAAGAATTCCCACGGGAATATTTTTTTCTGCGAGACACTACACACTAACGTCGTAACTTTTGGGGCTTACAATTTTTTTGGAACAATTATTCTTTCTTTTATCCCGATAGAGAGTTCGTAGAGGGATTGTCGAGTATTATAATAAAGAGGTATACGTAATGGACAAATAATCTAAAGGCGCTCCCAAAGATGATAAGTCATCTTTGAGCGCTCCACAGAACGACAGCACACCTTCCAATCCTATACATTTGAGCGCTCCACAGTACGACAGCACACCTTCCAATCCTATACATTTGAGCGCTCCACAGTACGACAGCACACCTTCCAATCCTATACATTTGAGCGCTCCACAGAACGACAGCACACCTTCCAATCCTATACATTTGAGCGCTCCACAGTACGACAGCACAACTTCAAATCCTATACATTTGAGCGCTCCGCAGTACGACAGCACACCTTCCAATCCTATACATTTGAGCGCTCCACAGAACGACAGCACACCTTCCAATCCTATACATTTGTACAATGTGAAAGAAATCGTCGTTATAATAATTACTATTTTTAGAATCAGATCGGACAGGAATATAATCCTATATTTCTGTCCGAAGGATGTGAAATGAATTTACCATTTCTTAAATATAAGAACATTTCTTAACAATGACATGCTCCAACTAAGATTACCTCACCTAAACTAATCGATTCAATCTATTCACTGTCGATTAAATTTGAATTTCTAACGCAGTGTCGATTTGTCCGGACCAAATATCAGCTTTAAACTTCCTTTTGAACTAACTATTTATTTTAATTCGTGTTCTAAGCCTATAAGTAGCTATAAGGACTGGATATCGGTATAGAATATCTGTATAGTACCAGTAATATTATCAGTACTAAAATGTTATACCTACCAGTCGATTTTTTGTACCCATATACATATTTTCTGTCCACACTTATTTTCTTTCTGTACTGAAATGTTGTGCATTAGTGTGCACGCGGGCGTAAGGCCGTGTCGTGGGAGGTTGGCCCTAGGCTCTAGTGACTAAAGATGGGCGGGAATTCGAATTACGGTAGAAAAATCAGCATTCTTTTATCAGTAGATACTTTAATAAAAAAGGGTATAAATAATATCTGTACTGATTTATTATATTACCCAATAGAAGTACCCGTATTCATACCAATATTCAGTACCTGTCTGTAACGGCTCTTTGAGCTCTTCAAGTATTTACTGTTATCATCGATCGTATATTTGTAACAGACTTTATGTTTAAAATGTAAATGTAACATGATTTGGCAATCGATGGTCTCTGACTTTTATTAATCGACAATAAATCAATGTCAAAGTCAAATAAGTTTAATTAGTTGACATGTGTACACCTAGCCTTAAGTCATAATACCTTTATACCAGTGAATTAATAGTTCATTGTGTATTAAGGGCGTTAAAGATAAAATTACTAACGAGAGGTTATTTAAAGACTCGAGTTTGTAATTGCCGTACTGCTCGTGATACACACAATGTTTTTCATAACATTTGCGAGTAAAAAAATAAAAATATGAGGGAAAAGAATGTACATACTTAAAACTCATTTTACAATTTTTAGGTACCTTAGTATGTAAATATTTACTGTCAGGAGCTTCATTAATAATATTTGCTACATTTTCTTCAAAAATGCTGTTATTTTATATATTGTTCAATATTGATGGAATTTTTGGACTTAGAGTAGTAGAGTAGTCTTTAACATAGAGTAAATTGTCCATGGGGAAAACGGTTTGTATTTTTCGGCAATTACCCCAAAGTAAGCTAATAGAACATTCTCTGATACGAACTCGTTTTTTTGTTTCTTCAGGTAATAAAACTGGCGTATGCAGTTAGTACCTTGTTGTCTTTAGGCTTAGGTGTTAACAGGTTCATATTTGTTTCTTGAGCCCCATTAACAATATCTGGCGTCGTTCGTTTATATTAAACTCATCTGAACACTAAGACACTTTTCATTTCTTTTGTAAGTTGTAAATAAAGAAACTCGCCAAAATAAAAATGGTGGGAACAGAAGTGTAGCAATCTAGCGAAAGTTTTCGCTGAATTTAGAAGTTTTTGGCCGCTAGTATCGTTGTAAGTTCACACCATTTCAATATGGCGACTGTAGTTTTGATTTTTGATCACCGGTTCAGATAAAATGTTATATGTCATCATGTCATATTAAAGCTACAGATGGCACTTTTGTACATACTTAATAGAATAGATAAAACAGTACGGAAAGTCCACATACTGTTTTATCGTACAAGTATAGCACGTGCGGTGCGTTAAATGACATAATGAATCATATCGCCCGTGCGTTTTATAAACTCCCGCTTTGACTTGAGGAAAGAAAAAGTTACAAAGAAAAAGCCCGTGGGAGTAATTAAGGTCTTAGCACCTTTTCAAGCATATCTTTAAATTGTTATTTATATAAATCGAGATATACAATTTCTAAATTTTTTATGGATTCTACCATGGATCTTGCTATGTTATTTTTGAGTTATATTCAAAAGTATTTAAAAAAATTAAAATCCCTAGGAAGTAGGCTCAAAACTGCAACATAATCCAAGATTTAGAATTTATATGTAGTAATTTTAAAAATTAATTTATAGATGCATCTAAAATTAACAAAATAAATTGTTTGTATGGCGCGAGAAGTAACAGTGTGCATTGGGATGTTAGTAGGTAGATATGCAAGAAGTTAGTCGGAGCAAAAAACCGATCCGAGTATAAGTTGGGTGCTAGGGTCCGAGAGGCCGAGAGGGGATATCTGCCAACCGGTCTGCTCTCGCGCAGGTAATTGACTCCACACGGCCTGGGCGGGACTCGACTAAATTAAGTTATAAACAACCTTATGAGATTAAACCACTTTATAAATGATGCTTCAAGCGTTTTAAATCGCCCATAAAGATAGATTTCATTTATAAAATATATATATTTTATACTTTATTTTATTAAAACGAATTTTTATTTTTAATGATCAAGATGTCTGACATAAAAAAGAACCGAAAACTTTGTTAATAAAATAATCTCAGTTCTTGTTGAACGTAACATGAATCCGAAAAGTACGCAATACACGATATATAGCTGTTATTCAAATTATTTAACCTAATTATCATTATACACTCACGACATCATGTAGGTATATATATTATCTTAATATACTACACAATAATGCGTGTATGTATATTTATGTCTATGTATGTGTATGCATAAATATAAATGCCTCTATTTCTTTCTACCACCTTTGTAGTATTAGTATAGTTTTAATTAAGCAAATTTAGCACAATATTTGTTGAACAATGACTTCTCGATTCCCATTACTTTGCATGGGACCACTACGAGATCAATCAAATATCGATCTCCAGAAAATCGAGAAATCGGTGAACTTATCTAGAATAAAAAGAAAAAACACGCGTCGACCATAGAACCTCTATACATATAGTTAATTTTTTTTTTTGTTTTTTTTAGTCGATTAAAAATAATGAAACGCTTCCTACACTAGACCACAGATAATAGTATATGTCCCACTAGACAGCGTTTCACTATTTGATAGAATATGTACTTGTTAATTATTTATTTGCAAATACACAAAAGAAATTTGAACTGAACACGCTTTCAATAAAGCGGAATATTTTAAGACTTAAAGTGTTTTGTTGTATATATTATTCTTTACTAATATAATAAAGAGAAAAGATTTAATGGATTTACTCAAATACTACTTTACTGATTTTAACTATTTTATCTACAGAAAGCTACATTATCAGTTAATAATTTAAATTTTGCTTATTTTCTACCAGGCAAGAGCGAGTCGACGGGTCAGAGAGTGACGATAGCGACGATTTACAATATTTTATAACTAAAAATGTTTCTTCCTTTCTTTCCTATCTTTTGTAGTTAGGTAATAAGAGGACTGTAAAACTAGAATTATTTTTTACAAATTGCGATAATGTTTTTCCCCATCAACCTTATCCGATTTGGATTCCTTATCTGATCCCGATACGTTTTAATTTTAAATACATTTAAGTATACAGGACGTTCCGTAAATCGTAAATAATCCTGAACCCGGTGACTGGCTAGTTCAAGTCCTATCATATACTTAATTAAATCATAGGTTAAGCATAAGTCCCGCATTTTGAAATATTCGCACTTTTTAACCGACTTCAAAAAAGGGAAAATTACAAAACAATGTAAATTTAAGTATATTGTATTAATTTCATAAAATAATAACAACAAAATAGTTTTATTCTTTTCCGTAAATAATAATTCGTACTTAGGATTACAGAATTTTACAAATCCTATAAAACTTTACTCGAATTTATAAGCAGGGTAATTAATATCAACATATAAAGCTTACTAAAGAAAAAGGCTTTATTAAAGTGGGAAGAGAAAACACTACTTGTCATTACAGTGAAGGCCAATTAACGTTTACAAACACCTTTCTAGGAATTAGTGAAGTTTACTAATAACAAACATCATATTATTATCGTACCGCTACCAATCAAGGTTGACGTCACGCATCCTACATCGCGCTATCGAAGTTTTATCGGTATTTCGCATATATACAAATGGAACCGCATGTGAATTGGTCATCCCCCGACCGACCTCGGCACGGTCGTAAAACAATCGTTAGGCGGCCTCGGCACGTACTAACGGCCCCAGATGACGATCTCGCTGTTCGGATAGCGAGATTAGTCTCTTCGACCTCCCCGAATAGGGCCTCCTTCCAAACACGACGCCGACGTCCCCGGGGTCGTCGGCGCCCGCAAGGATACACGCAGTATCAAAGAGTGCAGGGGCGCTTCTCGCCCCCAATCAATCGCAACCGCACCCGCTTAACGGGGAACTCCCCTCCTGGCGGTGACTCACCTTCGGGTTCGAGACTCACGCCGGTCGAAGGGAGAGCGACAACCCAAGCCGAGGCTCCCCCCGCCGGGAGCCCTTGAGCGTTGGGCGCTATACGCCCAAAAAAGCCCGGTGGAGCAGTAATGGCTGCAACAGCCAACTGCATAGTCAGTTCAGAAATAAAAGAAAAAGTTAAGTGGACCAAGGCGTTCCCTAGGCATAACACACAATTGGTGGCCCTGAGCTTAACAAATCTGGCGCACCTTCCACCGCAGCCCGTCATTTACCAGGTACATGGACCAGTTATCAACCGTATGCTCCACATCACAGAACTTTATCAGAACCTATCGGAGCAGTAAAGGCTTATTGTAAGCATATTATGTTATTTGCATTCCAATATTTTTTACTTGTTTTTAGTAAACAACACTGTTATTTTAACAGGAGTAGTTTTATTCCTGTTAGTTAATACAATAAGTAAAAGTCATTGGTAACCGTTAATGTAATTTACTTGTCCTCGGAATTACTAATATTTTAGTGATTATTAGTATTATTTACTTGTAGCTACTAAAGTTTTCTCTCTGTGGTTTTTTTACTATTAAATTCGAAATCACATGCCATTTCTGTTAACAAAAGAAATTCCGCAACCTGTTAAAAGTTTTGTTTTGCTAAAGAATACGTACAGCAACGATATTTATTAAAAAACACTGTATAAATGTCAATATTTTAATTATATTTCCATCATTTACTTATTTCCCCACTACTGTATTCTCTAAAGAAATTCCGTATCGACTGTTACCACAGTTATTATGTTACTACTAAATGTTAGCATTTAATATGGTCGGAAGTATTGCGAATCTATACTCATACCTATACAGAACAAAGGACAAGTTATAGATTTGTTTGTTCCCTACGTTCCTTTGTACGTAATACCGATCTATCTGAATGCGCTCCATTTGTCGATGGAATCAAACAATTTATCATACGTAGAAAGTAGCATTATTCTATTTGCTCCGGCAAATCACGTTGCTTTGGCTTCCCCTGCGTACTTTACTTCCTTTGTTAAATGTTCCATGCATAAGGGAATTCCTGGCAAAGAAAATCTAACAACATCCTCTGCATATAAGTACTACCTATGTTTTTTTGTTTTATTAATCAAACGCTTATTATTATCATTATTAGTTAGATAAATCAGTAAAAAAATAATAGTCAATACGATTGCAATGTGTTCATGTTTATAATACCATTAAGTTCGAATACCGATCATTTGTAATAGAAGCATATTAAAATTTTGCTGCTGATTATCTATTATTGAATTATTATAAACAGGATTTTGCCCTAAATTCGGTTATCAGCGTGGAATTTCTACGTCAACTCCTTAATTATACTAATAAAATTTGCTATAGCAAGATGATTTTGTCCTAAATTCGGTTATTAGCGTGGAATTTCTACGTCAACTCCTTAATTATACTAATAAAGTTTGCTATAGCAAGATATAACTGTAGCTATAGTTCGTTTAAGCTCGGTTATAGTTATTTTCGTAGGAACTTTTAAATTTTTCGGGACAGAAAGTAGCCTATGTCCTATACCAGGACGAACCTAACCTATATGTGTGCTAAGTGTCATCTTGATCCGTCCAGTGGTTGAAGCGTGATTAAAAAAAAACATCCAGGCATTAAAACTTTCACATTTATTACATTAGTGATATTACTAAGATTTTATTTCTTGTTGGATTTGTGGTCTAAAAACATTCCGCAGCTTTAAAATTCAAAACGACAGCCAAACAAATTGCATCAAATTATTTGTTAACAGGAATCAATGGAAAAGAAAAATATGCAATTAACAATGATACGACATTTCCTAAATATTACCTACTCATAAGTAAGTTTAACCGGTTTTATTGATGACTTAAAGTTTTAAGCCTGTTTTTCGATAATATCCATACCAATTATATAAATAAGAGATTTTACTGGTTTAGTCGGTAATCGGTAAAGCCTATTACCGCTGCAATGGATTAGAAAGTTCTATATACACAAATGTTTTTTTCTGTCAATTTGAGACAGCACAATTTGCAGAAAATAAATGGTCAATATTCTCTTTACCTATTTTTATCTACATTATATATCTTAGTAGGTAATTTAGTACGTGATCTCCATAGCACATCTAATGTGTCAATGTAGAAAGTTTTTCAATTTTAATTTCTAATGATCAAAAAAGCTTTATTTGAAACATTTAAAATACATTAATAATTTTTATTTGTATTTCTCACACAGTATAAAGTCATTTTCTTCGCATTTTTCAAATTCCTATAAAATTACTAAATAAGTTATTAGACTTAATATGGATTTATAGAGCAATTAAGCTAATTGCTAAGTTGAATAGACATTACATTAAAGAAATAGAAAAAAATATTTATAACCTTCGTAGGTTTTAATTAAACGCGTAGGTTTGAAATCAATCTATTTGTAAAATACCAGCTTTGTCAGATAAATGAAGAAATTGCAATAATCAGCTCATAATCAAATTTAAAATAGAAAATTATTAAAATTTATTAATGTTTCCCGCCATACCTCGACAGCGACTTGACATTTGTTTTCTATTTTAGTACGCTCTTTTCCAGTCGAATCAATATTAGATTTTAAATGAAGTCTGAAAGCCAAGCGGACAAAATGTTCTATATTTTAACTTTTAAGACACTGAAAGAAGAAATTTAAAACGACGTTGATATTTGGATGAAATTAAGTAATTCGTCTTCAATATGAAAAAAAAATAGATTAACTAATAAGAGAATATAGAATAACTAACAAGAATTAAAAGTTGTAACAGTGAAAAAAATATATTAAAATCATAGACTTATATATCGTGCAAAAGGACCGGCTTGACAGTACAATATAATGGCGTCGTCGGTACAAACAGGCAAATTATACACTATATATTTTTCGTACTTGTCTTATTTTGTATACTTATAAAATCAAGAAAACTGTGACTTAGGCTAAAATGAGAAAAGCTACTCGATAGAATATAGTTTAATCTCTTCTTTTTTTATCTGATTTTGCATTTCGCCTTTTTCATATTTTAAACCTAAATCATAATTTTCTTGATTTTAAGTTATGCAATTAGACAAGTAACATAAATTAGCAGTACCTACATATCAGGGGACCTTAATTAGGATAGGTCTTTGGGGACATAAATTCTTTTACCTTATTTACTAAATAAGCCAAACATTACAGTACCTATATAGCACTTCTCGTGCCTATGCCCAGAAAAACAATCTCAATCTTGTATCAAACAGTTTTTTTTCCTAGAGTCGGATCTATCATTTTTTTTGCAGGGCAGTAGTCAATTATGGTAGTTTGTTAATCCGATAGACCATAACTTAATCTGAAGGACTTGAGTAAGTTATAATTTTTAGGCAGGTTAACTTGGTTTAAGGCTGCGGTATAGGCTAGATCATGAAAATACGCCGTTTTTGTGCAAACTATAGCATCTAAGGGATTGAAAAAAAAATATAAATTATAAAACTGGCTTTTGTCTAGTGCATTACCTTACTGAACGATTTTCATTTATTGTATTTAATGCAGTAAAAAATCTGGAAGTGACCATTGTTTCAAAACTTGTGCAAATTTTTAAAGCGTGTTGCGCATTTGTTTGTAATGAAAATTGGTTAAATAATTAGAATAGCTTATTATCTAGTGCATTAACTCTAAGTTATAGCAAAAAGCCTATAAATGTGACTATAAAACGGTAATAACGTTAAATTCCATACGAAAAATTAAAAGTTTCAAGGCGTCACTACGGTATAAATTACTTGAGAAGTATATAACACATAAATCTCATAGTAATGTATATGACATTATCTAATGATTTATAGTGCATTTACATACACAACGTTTGAATTACAGAAATTAGCTTTCTGGCCTATATCGCCCTCTTAAGTCGGATTCATTAGAATTAACTACCTTAAAACTGTAGGTTAAGCTATTTTGTGGTAACATAAAATAAATATGATCGTTTTACTGTGGTGGACCTAGGGTTGCCAGATCGAATGACCATATTATCGGGAGAAAAAAACAATTTTTCGGGATTTTGGGACTTTGGTCGGGAGAAACAAAAATAAAATCAAATTAAAGTAAGTTGAAAACAACAACATTTAACATTATTGTTATATC
This sequence comes from Apoda limacodes, assembly GCA_946406115.1. Taxonomy (NCBI): domain Eukaryota; kingdom Metazoa; phylum Arthropoda; class Insecta; order Lepidoptera; family Limacodidae; genus Apoda; species Apoda limacodes. The sequence goes on along the minus strand of OX291548.1, from coordinate 17,524,807 downwards.
GTCCGCTGCCGATAGAAATGTTTACATAAATAAATACTAGCAAAAAAGACAGGAAATGGTTATCTCATAATCGATGATCATCAATAATCAACGAAATTTAATAAGGTAATTTATTTTTTAGCTCGCCACATGTATTTTTGTCCTTTTTCACTATTTAAAGAAGACTTGAAATTTAAACAACTTTCGTCAAAATTGAGTCGAATCATTAACTCTGCTTTCATTAAATCCATGCACATTCGGTTCCTTTATTTTGTGTAAAGATTGTTCAGTAAACTAAACTTACCTAATAAACTTAATTACCTCATTGCACTTACTCATAAAATATGCCCATATTTTGTCATTGGACATATTCATTTTTCCTTTTTAGAAATACCTGTTTGTGGATTAAAACACTGGACAGCATAAGGGTAGGTTTTTACGTTTCCAACATTTGACGCATCGCTTGCTAATGAAAAATATTCTGCTTCTTTGAGATCTTGGACAACTTGCTCAATGGCATGTGGAGACAGCGCGTTTCGCGCGATAGTTATATTAGCTTTAGTGCGTCCACAGGAAATTTTGTTTACAATTTTGATGTCAGTATATATATACGGAGCAATTTTAATCTGACAGTCAAGACAGTTATAGCTAAGGCCATGAGTTACGTTATGAAAAACACGCAATAATTCACCTTTTGAGATATCTTGTTCCTAAAGACTTTCTTTCTTCACAAAAAAATTTTGAAGATTGCCAGCTATTTTCTGAGACGATACAAGTTTACTGTGCTTTATTGTCTGCTTAGGTTTGTCTAATGCACGACTACCTTCATATTTTATCGAAATATCAGTTTAACGAAATTTCTCCAAGCGTCGGAGCGGCAACGTTTGTTTTATAAAATGAAGTTGTTTTTCGGGACATTTTCTACTTTGTCGGGAGTCGGGAGGGTATACAAAAATTCGGGAGAATCCCGCCAAATCCCGACCATCTGGCAACCCTAGGTGGACCGCACATTATATATATGTGAATGCGTGTGTGTGTCTGTGTATTTGTTGAGTGTTTGGTCTGTGTAAAGACTACATGACATAAACAATCGTTCTGACAGCGCATTCATAATCAAAGTGGCGTTTTGCTGACCGACATAAAATGTACCTACAATATGCGCTTAATGCCAATAATCCTACCAAAGAGAAGGATCAAGATTTGTGCAGTGTGTCATACAGAATTTACGTCTTTTTAACCTGGAAGGATTATGACACAAAACGCATTGAAGGAGTGAACATAACGTACCTTAAATCGCATTATACTTATATACTCATGATGTGGTAAAGACATGTTACTCTCTCTTTTTCTATCCGGTTACAGCAATGTAGGCCTTGTCTAAAAGTGATTTAGTGTCTTACGGACTAAAATAAGAATTTAGTTCAACTGTTAGCGTGAATGACGTGACCTTTATCATATTTTGTGGTTACGATACGACGTTTGTAAACGAATATTGACTTTGCTTTGGTTCGTATAAGTTACACTTTACAATATTTTATTTAAACACTTTGTCACATGTCTAGCTGTATAGGGACGAATAGAGCACAAGGAGATAACTGTGTTTGCTGTAAAGTGTGTACGAGGCTTGTGTTAGCTCGACATTGATGTAAACGTGCCTGTTTCGTACGTACGTAGCAGACACAATCAATCAAGTGACACGGCTTAGGCCTCCTGCACATGGATTGATAAGTAAATCTTACTATGGATGGATTAAGGTAATATAAAGGCTATGGGTAGAGCTTAGATATTGGAAGTCTGCGTATTTAATGTAAACATACTACACAGTCAATAAAAATTGCTTTTATTTAATCTCTATCGATATGGAGATAGTTGGAGTCTAAGTTTTTATCCCGAAAAATTCTGAAGTTCTCGCGGGTATAACTATAGCCGAGATTAAACGAACTATAGCTTGCTTATAGAAAACTTCATTAGTATAATTAAGGAGTAAATGAATTTGGGGCCGGTCAAGCCCCTAGCAAAATTCATTAATTATATTATCAGCTATCTTTAATTATATATATTGCTTGAGTTTTGATTTTTTTCTTTTTGACTATTTAGATTGTAAAGCTTTTTTTTAAGTGTTTCGATATAAAATATGTATTTTTTAGTTGTCTATAATATTATGTTTTATTTGTAGTTTTACAAAGAATAGACAATTATTGTATGCTGGCAACAAACCAGTTGGTATTGTAATTAGTTTTTCAAGCAAATCCTGTTTATTTCTTTTGACCATTCAAAAGTGTTCCTAGAAACCCATTTGAATAAAAAGATATTTAATTTTAAACTTTTTAATCAATCAATCACGCTTCAACTATCGGATGGATTAGGTTGAAATTTGGCACAAATATAGGTTAGGTCCTGAGATAGGACATAGGCTATTTTTCATCGCAGAATATTAAATATTCTCACAGACTTTAAATTGACTATAGCTTGCTATAAGGAGTTGCCGTAAGAATCCCATCCCAGAATATTAAATATTCCCACAAGAATAACTATAACCGACTTTAAATTTACTATAGTTTGCTATAAGGAGTTGCCGTAAGAATCCCATCCCAGAATATTAAATATTCCCACAGGAATAACTATAACCGACTTTAAATTGACTATAGCTTGCTATAAGGAGTTGCCGTAAGAATCCCATCCCAGAATATTAAATATTCCCACAGGAATAACTATAACCGACTTTAAATTGACTATAGTTTGCTATAAGGAGTTGCCGTAAGAATCCCATCCCAGAATATTAAATATTCCCACAGGAATAACTATAACCGACTTTAAATTGACTATAGCTTGCTATAAGGAGTTGCCGTAAGAATCCCACGCCGATAACCGAATTTAGAGCGGGCGGAGCTGCGGGCAAAGGCTAGTACAATATAATGCGTTGTTACTTCCCAACCAAAGACTTGTCTTACTAACTCACAATAATAAGTATTTTTCAACTTGGTTATAAAAGCTTTGGAGCAAACCTGTCACCTGTCAGTATATAATAAGCTGCCCGAACAAATAAAGCGGGGCATAGCGAGTACTTGCTCGAATGAGCGGCCCGAACTGGGGAAGTACCTCCACCTTACAGAAAACCGCGGCCACAATAACACTAACATTGAGTAGTGTTGTGTTCCTGGCGGTGAGTAAGGTTGCCAGAGCTCTCTCTTTGAGGATTCGCTGCGCGGACAGCGGAGGACCGACGGTGCTTGTTGCTGTCATTGCTCGGCGTAGACGCGGCGTGCTGGTTCGGCGGTCAGGAAGACCTGATGAAACGGCTGACCGCTGGCCGCCCGCAGGTTGAACGGGTTCCCGAACCCAGGGATCACTTAATCTCCGCCCTGGGAGGCTGATCCGCCAACCTGTGTAAAGTCTCTGAAGTAGTAGTCGTGCCGGAGAAGGAGACCGGAGTGGACCCGGCTACTACAACAGAGGGGGATCAGGGGCCCTTCCGCCCGCCGTGCCAGCAACCGCATCATCTGTGTTGAGCTTCGGCAGTCTTAGTACCGCAACTTTTTGTCTTCTAAGCTGTCTGTGCAGTGAATCCTCATCCGTAGTCTAAGTTACTTCAAACAAAATGGCCAGGAACAGAAAAAAGAAAAGAGTTTTGACAGCGGTTACTCCATCCACATATAATGTAGATTTTTGCAACATAAGGGGTATTCACGCAAATCTTAACGCAGTCCATCACCATCTCGAGACTGCGCAGCCAACCATTCTTTTTCTAACGGAGACGCAGATATCCTGCCCGGCCGACACATCATACCTTCGTTATCCCGGCTACAAACTCGAGCACAATTTTTTGAGTCGTGCCGGTGTATGTATGTTCGTCCGGGAGGATATCTGCTGTCGCCGACTTCATAGCCTTGAAGACAGGGACCTGTCGATATTGTGGGTGCGCGTAGATCATGGGGGCCACACTCGTATCTATGCGTGCCTATACAGGTCTCATAGCGGTGACACGGACGTAACTCGACTCTTCACGCACCTGAGTTTGACGACTGACAAAGTTCTAGAGCAATATCCTACAGCAGAAGTAGTTATTTTGGGAGACTTTAACGCCCACCATCGTGAGTGGCTCAGTTCTCGAACCAATAACTATGCAGGGATATCTGCTCATGAATTTGCTCTGACCTATGGATTCTCTCAGCTGGTACTTTCTCCAACGAGAATACCAGATATAGAGGACCATACAAGCTCCTTACTGGACCTTCTGCTGACTACACGTCCGGATGGATACTCCGTCTCAGTGGATGCGCCTCTTGGCTCCTCGGACCACTGTCTCATCCGGACTCGATTGTCATGCACACAACCCGATCCTTCTGGGCCAACTAATTGGCGTCGTGTGTGGCATTATAAGTCGGCAGACTGGGATGGATTGCGAGAATTTTATGCATCGTACCCGTGGAGGCAGATCTGCTATAGCTCAGAAGATCCTGACGTCTGCGCAGCCGCAGTCACTGAGACAATCCTCGCTGGTATGGAATGTTTCATTCCTAACCTGCGAGTAGCTGCCGGCGTCAAAAAACGACCGTGGTTTAATAGGCCTTGCAGAGAAGCTAAAATTCTTAAGCAAACTGCGTATGAGGCTTGGACCACGGCTCGTAATAATAAGGATCCGAATATTTCTGAGTTAAAACGCAAATTAAATGCTGCCTCGAGGTTCAGTAAGAAAGCAACTGCCAGAGCAAAATTCCAATTCATCGGCAAAATAGGTGGGCGACTTGCGAGCTATCCTTCTGGGAGTCGTGCTTTCTGGTCGCTTGCTAAAGCTGCCGAGGGGAACTTCTGCCAGTCGTCATTACCACCACTGCGAAAGACCGATGGTGACTTGGCCCACAGTGCAAAAGAGAAAGCCGATCTATTGGGCAGTCTCTTTGCCTCTAACTCGAATGTGAACGACGAAGGCGCTGTACCACCTACTTTACCGTGGTGCGGTAAGACCATGCCGGAAATCACTATAACACAGCGCGAGGTCCGGCGGGCGTTGCTTTCCCTAGACGTTCATAAGTCGAGTGGGCCAGACGGCATACCAGCAGTGGTGCTTAAGCAGTGTGCTCCTGAGTTATGTCCTGTACTCACGCGCCTCTTCACGCTTTCCTACCACACTAGGCAATTTCCGTCTTCATGGAAGACTGCAAATGTGCACCCGGTGCCCAAAAAGGGCGATAGATCAGATCCATCGAATTACAGGCCTATCGCTATAACCTCTCTCCTCTCCAAGGTGATGGAGCGTGTGATCAACACACAGCTTTTGAGATACCTAGAAAAACACGACCTGATCAGTGACCGTCAATATGGCTTTCGCCACGGTCGCTCAACTGGTGACCTTCTAGTGTATCTCACACACCGATGGGCACTAGCCATTGAGAGTCAGGGGGAGGCATTGGCATGTAGCCTAGACATAGCGAAGGCGTTCGATCGGGTCTGGCACCGGGGTCTTCTATCGAAGTTGCCTTCTTACGGAGTGCCCGAGGGTTTGTGCAAATGGGTGGCTAGCTTTTTGTCCGGCAGAAGCATACGAGCCGTAGTTGACGGTAGTTGCTCTGATAGCATGGACATTAATGCTGGTGTCCCGCAAGGCTCTGTGCTGTCTCCTACGCTGTTTCTACTGCACATCAATGATATGTTGGACATCAATAACATACATTGCTATGCAGATGACAGTACTGGAGACGCTTATTACACGGGCCGTGCAAGCATCCCACGTTCCGTTGTGGAGGAAAAGCGTGAAGAACTTGTGTCTCAAATCGAGATCGGTCTGTCCAAGGTCTCTGACTGGGGGCGGGAAAACTTAGTCCGATTCAACCCTTCAAAAACACAAGTCTGCGCGTTCACCGCTAAGAAAACCCCATTCACTGTAGTCCCACAATTCCAGAACACTCCCCTCTCCATCTCCAAGAGCATTGGGATCCTTGGCGTTGACATCTCCAGCGATGTTCAGTTCCGAGATCATTTGCTAGGCAAGGTAAAGCTGGCGTCCAAAAAACTTGGTGTACTCAACAGAGCGAAGCAGTACTTCACGTCGGGGCAAAGGTTGCTACTTTACAAGTCGCAAGTCCGGCCCCATATGGAGTACTGCTGCCATCTCTGGGCGGGTGCACCCGGATACCAGCTTGGCCCTTTTGACTCGGTTCAACGACGGGCTGTGAGAATTGTCGACGATCCCAAACTCACTTGCGGTATCGAACCCTTAAGTCTGAGGAGAGACTTTGCCTCCCTGTGTGTGTTCTACCGCTTGTACAATGGATTGTGTTCTGAGGAATTGTTCGAAATGATGCCCACGGCTACTTTCTACCATCGCACCGCTCGCCATCGACAGGGAATTCATTCTCACACTTTGGAACCAAAATGGTCGCGAACAGTGCGGTTTCAGAAAAACTTCCTCCCGCGAACCCTTGGGTTGTGGAATGAGCTCCCTGCCAAGGTTTTCTCTAAGGACTACAGTATGAGGTTCTTCAAGAGATAAGTCATTAGATTTCTGACGGGTCGGCAGCGTGCGAGTGATACCCCTATGGTGTTGCAAGCGTCCATAGGCTACGGTGACCGCTTACCATCAGGCGAACCGTAGGCTTGTTTGCCACCTCAGTGGTATAAAAAAAAAAAAAAAAAAACGTCTTTCCAAAAAGGTTATCAATTCGACCTATATCTATATGTAAAATTGTTATGATTGCACAATACTCATAATTGTATGTTTGTACGTATGTATGTAGTGATTGGATTCTAATATTTCTTTTTTTTTGTTAAAAATTACTCACTGTTTGAGGAACTCCATGCTGTGTACTTAATAAGGGTGAACCCCTACTGATGTCTGGCCCTTGGACTAACTATAAAGAAAAAAACGAGTTGCACTACGGGAGTGCCGGCAGAATTGAAAACCTTTACACACGATTCGCGCTTAACACTCAAATATGTCACAAGACATGTCTTTGACATTGTCAAGAAATAATAATGTTTGTTTATTTACTTTTTTGACGTAGTATATTTGACATCGCAATCTGTCATAGAATTAAAATTCCATATCCAACCTCCCTGTACTACTCATAATCGCGAATACTAAAAATAAAAATTATAATAGGCGTGGCATTACGGTTTCCGTCTTACGAATTTCCACGATTAGGACACGTGACCTGACGCGAGTTTATAATTTTTTACCCATACCAAAAAAAGTGCACAACGCCGCTAAAGAAGTTTTCACTTCAAAAAAAAAAAAATGTAACAAAAAAAAAAACATTCAGCTGCTTTCTTCTCCTTGAAGTCCAAAGCCAAAAAAATAATTGTCTACTATCTTATCTTTGCTGCATAATTTTTGTCATTCAACTTAAAGAGCAAGAAAACACTTGCAAGTTGTTTGATGTTTCATGTTTATTTTTTACTTTTTGTAGTGGCGGTGTAATTTTTTTTATTAAGTTTGTTTTTTTTTCTTTTCAAACGATTTTGTATGTATAGTAAACAGTAATTTGGTGCGAAAGTAGATTCGCATGTAAACACGTCTTTATTGTTAGTAAGAAAAAGACATTGTGTTGTTACTTTGTGGACAGGTTGAAGACCCGTAAAATACAATGTAAGTTAATGTGATAATGATTTAATAGATAAAGACATTTCCACCTTCTGCGTAATTAATAACTTATCCAAAATAACCCCACAAATAAACGGGACACTATTGGGTTAAACCTACCTAGTAGGTGTGTGTTTATTTATATAAGTAAGTAGGTATTTTGGGTACAAGGAATACATGTGATTTGTTTGAAAATACAATTTAGTCAGTTTCATTAGTACCTAATTCAGTCTTCCAATAAATTATGAGTCGCTTCAATTTTATACTATTACATGTAACGTCTGCAGTAATAAAGGTATTAGGATACAAGGATAGGTTACAAGCCAAAATTGCAGAATTGTACTTTCATATGAAAGGCATACAAGATTGTTGAATCATTTGTTTATAAAATTGATGAGGCTTTGTTATTTAAAGTGAAAGAAACTGGCGCTGAAAAAGTTACATACAAATGTCTTTTACCATAGAAACCAAAAATCTTTCGAGTGGTGTAAAAATTTGGATGCTGAACGTTGGCTTTATTACTCGCACTATACAAAATATTTTTTTTGTTGAAGATCTATGATAATATGTTGATTTTTCTTTCTCGTTTCTTAGACTATATAACATTTTATGATTGTTACCCATATTGTGATACTTTTTGCACTTTTCTTATTTTAAAATTTAGGGGGTAGGCCTTATTAGCTGACAGGCCTTATTACCGCTGGGACCTTACACTTTATAATAAACTAACATTCCGCCGCGTCTTTGTCCCAGTATCTTACGGTACCCTTGACTTTTCACAGTAGTGAAAATAGCATAACTGTATCGGAAAAAAAATAACTTTTAATAAGTGATATTATTTTCAAAGGCGATGACTAAAATCTGTGCAGGTGATGCCGCGGGCACACCTCTGTTTGAAGAAAATTCAATGTCATTTTTTATTGCTATGACTCTATCCACTCACTCTCAATTATGATGGAAAGAACAATATATGTGTGTTATTTTAGTTCCTTAGACTCTGCGAATGCTTTACGACTATTTTTTATCAAAATTTTTATCACGATCACTTTACTTTCGACACTACTTTTTTCAATCCTTTAAGTACTGCTTTGGAAGTAAAAAAAATATGTTAATGAATAAATTTTCAACTAAGATTTACCTTGATGTTTCCTTAACATTTAAAGCACAAAAATTGCTTGTCTTGTTTACTTGCCTAAACCTCTTCTTAGAGAAGGAGTCTTATAAAATGTATCAATAGGTGGTCACCCATCCGGGTACTGTTCATATCGTTACCGATAGGCGAATGCGACTTGGGTACAACAAGCAAGGACACAAAATAGTTTACGAACATTTATTGCTGGCGTTATTAATATACTAACGCTGCCAAGAAATTTTTTGGACAGTTACCTAAATTTGTGCATGCATTGCAGCCAAATAACAATATCTATATTGAGCAATTATTTTCAATTTTTTGTGCAATTCATTCACGCCGGGTTGTGTTTATGGCAGAGCTTAGTTGAGTGGAATGATTGTGTAAATCGTTGGCTGCGTTCCAGCGGCGAAACAAACGGAAAATAAAGTCACCCCGCCCGACTGTGGATAGTTATGGTTGCTTCCACTATACTGCTCTCAGAAAAATCAGGGATTTCGGTTACCTAAACTTTGATTGTTTGTATCATCTGACTCAGTGCTTCGCCAACAGTTTTCAATGTTATTGAAATTTTGGTTGACTAGATTTTGCCACCGGCTCCGCCCGCTCTAAATTCGGTTATCGACTTGGAACTTCTTTATTAAGTCCCTAATTAGAGTAATGAAGTTTGCTATAGCAAGCTATATCTGTATATTAACGAGGTATATTGACAATTTTACTAATATTATAAGTAAGAAACTTTGGATTCTCGTAACTTAATCACACTTAAACCTCTGGACGGATGGGAGACGACAACACACACACACAGGCTACTTTTCATCCCAAAAACTTTTTAAAAGTTTCTGCGGGAATAACTATAACCGAGCTTAAACGAACTATAGCGGTAGCTATAGGTTGCTATAACAAACTCTATTAGTATACATAATTAAAGAGTTCCACGCCGATAACCGAATTAAGGGCGAACGGAGCTGCTGGCAAAATCTAGTTTTTTTTATATTTACGAATAAATAACCACTGGCAGGCAGTGTCTATAAGTAAGTGTGGTCCATATCAAGTATAACCAAATTGATATTAAACACGCTGTATTTGTGTCACATGGAGAAATTTCACTATAAAATACAATTTAATAATACATTCACTCTTAATTGATATAAAATCGCTAAAATCTAGTTGCTTTTGCTTGCATATTATGCATATGTGTGCATTAATATACAGACATTTAAAATTTATCGTCTACGACGGGTAATGGTTGTTAGGTAGTTCGTTACGCCTACGCGTCTTGAGCATGCATCTAAGTCAAAGCTTTGTTTACTGCTCTCACTAGTTATTCACCGGATGTGTTCCATTTTACTACTAGACTCTATAGCTATAGTGAGAACAAGCAATGTTTAACAAACAAATAAATGACAGAAAGAAGTTTATATGTTTTTTATACCACTAAGGTTGCAAACAAGCTCACGGTGGCACTAAAATTATGTAGTAAACCTTTAATACTCATCTTGTTACTTCGCACAGGTAATAAATACTCAAATGCGATCTATTGGAGATTTTACGTTTTGTCACCTTACCACAACCTATAGCCTAAACCATAAATTATTAATTATAATGATGATAACCTATAAGACGAACTGGTAATGAACATTATCAAAAATAATAGCCATTTTATTTATATCTATAGATCTATAGTTGGCCAATTTATTATTGTGTAAGATCAATAACTTATATCGTAAGCATAAAATCACACAAGATATTTAACCGACTTCAAATTTTATATAATGTTCCCCGACTATAGGTACTCGAAGACGCCTGGACCGATTCGAGAAATTCTTTTTTTATTTAAAATGGTATACTTCCCATGTTAATGTCTATAATGGTCTCATATTAATTTAGTGAATTTAAAACTTAAACTTTTGGAGTAAAAAATAATTGATGTTGCTTTTTATGTTGATGATGGTACAAAATTTTGTTATGAGTATGGATATTTTGAGTGTTTATACGGGAAAAAAAGCTATTCGTCACTAAAAAGTAAAAAATAAAAACTTTTTAACACAAAAAAACAACTGGCTTTAAAAAGATGAACTACAAAGATAAAAATAATTAATTACTTATTTCCAAAATTCTAATCTGAATTAAAGTTTGAAGTTGGTGTCTATCTCTCTAACAGTTTATAACATACTTCATACATGACACCAACTTCAAACTGTAATTCTGATCAGATTTTTGGAAATAAGTTATTTATTTTTATACCACTAAGGTGGCAAAAAAGCTTATGGTCCGCCTGATGGGAAGCTGTCACCGTAGCCCATGGACGCTTGCAACACCAGGGGCATCACTCACCACCGTGTTGCCGACCCTTAAAAAATCTAATAACTTCTTTCGTGAAGAACCCCATACTGAAGCCATCTCTTTGATGCCTTTGTTTTTTTGTTAAAAAGTTTTTTAATTTATTAAAGTTTGGAATGGTTACTGATATCTTGATCTGTATGTGTCCGACACATCCGATGTTTTAGTATTTGAAATATTTAATGTTTAGCAAGGTTGTCGTATTTTGATAAAAGCGGTATCGACGTCATTGTATAGGTACTACAATAAACCAATAAAATAAATATACTTTCATAAAATTTGATTAATTTATTAAAGCGAAATGTATGAAAGTCAAACTTGCTTGTCATTAAAGCGAATTCTATAGAAGCTTTAGTTAGTTCAAGATAAAAAAATAAAATACTGGAACTAAATGGACATGGACAACTTTAATTTAACTTCTGAATTTAACTTCTGTCATTAGTAATAAAAATTATGTATATGTGTGTTTGTAGATGCGGGTGTGTTGTTGAGGGTGTATTAATGGGTGTGTATACAGAGCGCGCGTGTGTGCCTTGCCTTGCCTTGTATATAGATAAAAAAAAAACATAGCTTGATTATATACGATTTGGAAAATTTAAAGATATTTTCAATTTTCAAAATCTTAACTGGAATTTGAACCTACTTGTAGTTTTGCACTATATACAAAATTTGGAATTTAAGGAAATAATTAAAATATTCTGTGCCAGACCCCTTATTATGTAGCGTCCTTGTTGTTAAGTATTTTTTTTTAAATAGGTAAATCGGAAAAATATATTACTTTTCATAATATTTTCTGCTTCATATAGAACTCTTTATATTTCAAATTACCACTTAAAAAGTAGTCACATTTCCTGTTTGTAATATTCTTATTTGTTACAATTTCATATGTATATCTCTCTGTAATAAGTGCAGCAATAAGGCACGTTCGGTTTCACACAAGAAAAGACAGTAGGTATGAGTATAATGCTAAATTATTGTCACTTTCTCCGTTGTTTCATCATCCCACGTGTTCTTTATAAGTAACTAAGTACGAGTAAACGACCCGGCAAACGCACTTCAAAAATAAGCACATTAACACGAATAAAATCCGTTAGAAATTTACGGAGCAAATCGTGCACTGACGACTGACGCGCCGCTTTTTTTTTATGCTAAGTGATCTGGAAATCATAATCTGTTACGACAGGGAAAGTTTTAGTTGAAGCCAATAACAAGACTTTTTGCATTTACAATCTTAATGCAGCAAAAAATATAAAAAAGAATGATTAAGATAACCTATCAGTTTTTTCTGCGGCTGAAACGCGGACCGTACGCCCATAGAGCTCATGAGGTGGAAATAAAAAACTTATGTTGCAGGAAACTAAAAATCTATACTGATATTTCTGAATGCGAAAGTGAATTTAAAGGCACAAAGACATTTGAAGATACGGATAAGGATATTTTTAACCCGAAAAATTCAAAAGTAGGAATAACTACAACCGAATGCCACGTAGACTAACTATTGTTACACCGATAACCGAATAAAGCGCAGGTGGATCCGCGTGCAAAAGCTAGTGTGTAGTAAATGATTTAGCTGTAAGTAAATATAGTAGTTATCTATTTCTTCAAGAAAAAATAATTTCATTTTTAAGGGTCGGCAAAGCACGTGTGATGCCTTTGGTGATGCAAGCGTCCATAGGCTATGGTGATCATTTAGCATCACGCGGGCTCTAAGCTTATTGACTTTGATGGTGTAAGAAGAGCTAAGTATCAAAAACTGTCCGGCAGCAATCATACCGTACAAGCAACTTCTCGTAGGATTTTAATTCAGCAACATCAAAAACCTTTCCAAATTAGGAACAGTTTAATTCAAAAATTTTTTTTTGGAAAAATTATAAAAAACGAACCACTGGTTCAATATTTCTAAAACAACGAATTAGTTTGATTCCGGGTAAAAGCAATTCGATTTTCGGACCAATTACATCTCATCTCAAAAAAGAAGTTAATAAAACAGATAACTGAAGCATATTGCAAGATAATAATTACTTGATTGTCTTCGAGACATTAAGCAATATTGAAAACATTGTATGTATCAATTCAACATTTCGCCAAGTAATGAAATGAGCTCTTGCTGGAACTTAGCCGAATACAATGAATAATTCTTGCTGAATCACCCAACTGTTGTTTATTCGATATTCAGACTGAACAAATCCAATTGGATCAAAGATTTATCTTGTGCAATAAAGGAATTGTGGGGAAAACTGGGTAATTCTATAGAAATAAAGATGTTATGATATCGGCATAAAGAATTCTGGTTGCGGGCGACCCGCGATTGCATAATGAATGATCGTCCGGCTCGCGGTAACATCTGTATGCGTTCGACGACCCGAAGTAGGTATTTCTTGTAGGTTCATGTATTCAAAATTAGTAAGTAGATTACTCAACAAGTGAAAAAAGCAAATTTCTCTGAGAGGACCTGAGCTGAATCCCGAGAGTAGCGAAGGATATATTAAATATTATTTTTTTTACACAATTTGTGTACTGTACTTTTTACTATCAATCGACTATGAGCTAACTACTAACTATATTAATGGAATAGAGACACACATTAACAATTATTGTTTTCTGGTATAAAAAAAATTACCATGGTTAAAAGAAAAATTAAAAAGTAAAATTTAGCCGAAAGAGAAACCGGTAAAAGAACATAAAAATCTGTAGTAATGCTTGCTGTACACACTACAGTAACGGTAACAGTATTAAATATCATATATATATACATATTTGTCTACAAAAAAATTTACTAAAAGTGGAAAAATACAAAGATTATTTAAAAACAGTCCGTAACAATATTGCTCTTAGTTATGGCAATGACAAAAACCACTACTTCTTCGACATATTGCATAGTTCCATCTCGCGTGTTCCATGATTACAAAATATTTTTAGCTGTTTTTAATAAAAAGATTGACTTTATTGATACTACGCTAATTCCTTTACCTTAATCGATAAGCTCGTTAAGATTGAAACAAGAGCCGTTTCCAACTGAGCAAAACAATTTTTTGGTTATACGATTTCCGTAGCGTTATGGCGAACGCGTGTAACGAACGGGTTGGTGCTCGCCCAATACTTGTTTCGATTGTTTTTGTTTGATAAAACTAACGATGACAAATTATACAAGTCCACGATCCATTTTCCATGTTAAATATGGGCAGTGTATTGTTAAATAACTTCTTAAGGAAGGAGGCCATTTTTAGTTCGCATGTTAAATATATTAAATGCATAACATTAATATATTTGACAGAGCAAAGTGCGTTTAGTGATATACAGGAAAAATATAAGAAATGTAATATAATTATAACGGCATAGATAAAATTATTATGACCAACATGAAGTTAAATCCAATATCAATTGTCTGTCAATTTCTTTGTAACCGAATGTTACTACAATCTCGATCCACAAGCCTTTGGGCATTTCGTTTTGTGTTTTACAGTGAAATTCCCAAGTTCTTGTTCGGATGGTTCCCATGTGCATAATCGTGTTCGTGAGGGACGAATCGTAAATCTGCCCGTAACAGAATGGATTACGCAGTCGGCTCCATAATGGTCATCCATAGTTTACGACGCATCGAGAAAGGAAACTGGCAGATACGATTCGAACTTGGCCATAACTGGAAAAATACGATGCTCTGTTCCTTGTGTTGTTATTCTTCGTCCTTTTACGTAGACTTGGTATCCAATCTTGTGTTCAAAAACTAATCTGCACGGTGTACTTTTACTACTCTTTATTCTGTTTTGTCCTATCTCTTTTTGTTCTGTAGAAATTCGTATTTGCTATCCTGCTGTCAGTTCCCACCTGTCAATGTTAAGTGTAGGAATGCGCTACATTAAACCAATAGGTCTTTACAACATAGATTAGCATCTTAGAACCTCGTTCCTTGTGTTGTTATTCCTCTGGTTTCAATGCATTCTTATTTCTATTCGAACTGCACATATGTACCCACTCGTACCTTAAGCATAGGCTGTGCAATTAGCACGATAGCAGCGATAATAATTGACTTAGAATATTATAAATGCGAAAGGAACTCTGTCTGTCTGTCTGTCTGTTACCTCTTCATGGTGTACCGATAAAGATGAAATTTGACATAGAGATATTTTGAGTCCCGGGAAAGGACATAAGCGATTTGAAAACGTCAACTATTGGTAGTTTTTTCTCATAATTAAGGAGTTACCCATGAAATCCTACACTGATGACCGAATTTAGGATGGCTGGAACCACGGGCAAAAGCTAGTATATTATAAATGCGATGGTCAGTGTGTTCTTTTGTCCCTGCATCACGCCACAACGGAACATCCGATTATGCTAAAATATCGCTGAGGGATAATTGAAGAGACGGAGAAGAATGTAGGCTAGAATTTTATTTCACAAAGTGGTCGTAGAAATCCAACGCCAATCCGGTGATCCGGCGAAGCCGTTGATAACAACTAGTAAATATATTAATACATACATAAAGACACACATAAATATTCATAAAACACAAACATTGTATCAAAAATTATTACTATTAGAAAATATATACATATATAAGTATCTAACAAACGTGCACACATACCCATATGCATACACATACTCACAGACGTTGTATATCATGAAGTAGCCCAGCTCCCATACGACAGTCCGGCAACAGATGCACCCCATTTAACTTACCGTCACTTCAGAAAGCAGCCTAAGGGAACAAGGGACAAAAAACTACCCGGTTAAATACCTGTTACCATCAATAACGCATAGGAACCAAGCCACCAAATACACAAAATCTATGCAAATATGTGGAAACACACATAGATGTACACGTCGATGCGCCACCAAATTAGTATTTTTATTGGTAAACATTATACGAATAGGAAAAATAATCCATACTAGTCCATACTAATACTATAAATGCGAATGTAACTCTGTCTGTCTGTCTGTTACCTCTTCACGCTGAAATCACTGTACGAGTAAGATGAAATTTGGCATGGACATAGATTAAATCCTGGGGAAGGACATAGGCTACTTGAAAACGTCAAGTGTGTGTCGGTTTTTCCTATAATTGAGAAGTTGCCGTCCTACACTGATGACTGAAATAAGCGCAGGTGAAACCGTGGGCAAAAGCCAGTATGACTGTAAATAGAGACATACAATCCACTTGTATAATTCACTTTTTATTAACAGAAAAGTAGTCTAAATGCTGTTGAATTTGTGAAAATAATCAAAACTGTATTCAGTATTTGGCAAAATTTAATTTGTATTATTATAGACCGTGACGTCAATTTGGGCTAAAATAACTTCAATTGTGTACATCAAACTTGTTTGTTTTACCCAAAGTTGTGACGTTATCATTTTTGCGGTGAGGTGTTTTAAAAACCAATGGCAATTTATTTCTAAGTGCAACCAGACGTTAATCATGCTTTTCTTGAAAAGCTGTTTTAGCCGAATGGTATTTTACGTATTCCTTGTAGAAGTAACTTTAATGTTTGGAAAAACCTCCAATATCCGAGATTTATTTTTAGTTCTACTGTAAATTTTTAAAACGAGCATTGGTAGGTATATAGTTTTGACAAATACAATTTTGTTGCATATTAAGAAAATATAACAGCTTTAAATACATATTTCTTGCATATACGCCCTCTGCAAGAAATTACAATTACTATTTTATTTTTTGGAATCACACTAAATATTTTGGAGTTGTCGCAAGAATTATATTTAGTTCAACCTTGACAGCTGCAGCAAACGTACCTAATAAGATGATCATAAGTTTTTTCTTGGGTATTTATATAGTTTTTTTGTACCAGTAAATTGATGAGTTGTTTACAAAAAAGCAAAAACCAAGGTTTCGATTAGCGGTTGCCAGATCTTATTCTGGCGTAATCGAAATAAATACAAAGTTAAACGGTAAACTGGCTCGTACCAGCATTTTAAATTGAAACCATTCGTTGTTTGTGTTGCCATGTAAATGTTCTACTTTGACAGTTAACTTGTTGCGGTATTTAACTGGCTGATGTTATCTGCATAATGCGGTCGTTCGGGCCAGCGCCACGCGATTCTCGCTTCGTTATTTCGAATTTACTCAGAACATTTGCTGGCTCACAATTAGACCTACATACAATATCGAATATTCGGCGGTGTTCCAGTTGTATAAATATACCCGTTTATGATTGAAAATTTAGCAGAATAGATGTAAAACATTAACCAAAGCGGAATGCCGTCTAATTGGGTCACTACAGCAATTATGACTATATTTATAAAAAATTATAAATACGAAATATACAGAGGGCCCAAGACAACAAAACTGAAAATTACCGGTGAATAAACAAAACGCAAGTGCTGGATACTCCCACAAAAGACCGACGATAAACTTCACTTATTAACTCTACTTATGATAAACTTAGATAGGTAGCTAAAAAGGAACTGGAGCTACGATAAGAGGTTAAAGGAACTGAAAACAGTCAAAAAATAATAATAACAATAACAATTGCTGCAATGTGCTACAATTTAATTGAGCCACGCGATCTACTATTTCTATTCTTTAACCTAATCAAGTACGCCTGAAAATAATAAATGAAGCTTTCGAAAAAGGACACCAAAACTGAAATCTGCTATAATAATCTGAAACGTAAGTGTTGAAAGGCCGGCGCAAGACCGAATAAACAATGATCTCATCCATTCATGATCTACTTAAAAATTAGAAACGCCTAAAAAGGTAACGGAGATTATGGGAAGAGGGCAAGAAGAACGAAAAACTGCTAATTAAGGATCTTTAAAAAAAACCCAAACGCTGGAATTCTGCTTTAAAAGAATGAAACTACTATCTCAGTTTATGTACTGCTTAGGTATACCTAAAAACAGTAAAGTTAGGACAACAACACTGAAACCAAACAGCGCGAATAGTTTTAAAAAAGCAATTGTTGGTATACCCTTTTTTACGAAGGGGGCAAACAAGCTAACGGTCCGCCTAATGGTTAGCAGGTACAGAAGAAATAAATCACTACATTTAATTATTAAATTAAAGCTTAACCTGATAAAAACCCAGGCAATGACATACTTTGGTACGCATGAGAAAAGTACCTGTGTTCATTAATATCTTCCATAAAAATGTATAAATCCCCTACACCCGACTACCAACCGTACGTCATAACCGACATATTTAAACGGTGCCTTACCTGACTATATGACCCTACTGAAGACACCTTCAACGGAAATGCCTTCCAAGGCTGCTCACCGCCGGCACACCGCCCGCTGCAGACATCACCAACCTTACCGAGCTCGCTAAAGACAACAGGCTACACAAGACGCACCGCGACGCCGCGCGTATAATAATACAGATATCTGTAAAATACAGTACCTCCGCCACCGCACCGCTCCACTAACATCCATTTATGATTTACTTAAAAATTAGGTACGCCTAAAAAAGTAACTGCGAGTATGGGAACAGAACGAGAAAAACGAACAACTGTCAATGAAGAAAAAAAACCCAAACGTTGGAATTCTGCTACAAAAGATGGAACTACTATCCTATTCTGGACGCTAAATCAAGCCACCCGAGCAAGGACGTGTCACCGCCTACGAGCCCTTCACTCCGAGGGCAGAAAAGCCAATCCAGTTCATCCACCGCTACTGCAACCACCTACAATCTCCTACAAGTTTCCGACAGTTTTGCGAAGTCAACTTATGATTTACGCCTATAGACACCTAAGAACAGTAAAGCTATGGAAACAGTAAAGCTATGGAAACAGAACACTGAAACTAAACAGCGCAAATAGTATAAAAAATCTGGACGCTAAATCAAGCCATCCGAGCAAGGACATGTCACCGCCCACAAGCCCTTTATTCCGAGGACAGAAAAGTCAATCCGGCTCATCCACCGCTACTGCAACCGCCCACAATCTCTGCTGAAGTTACGAAAACAAAAGAAGAAAATATTTTTTTTTGCGCTGGCTATGTCCATTTACGAACTACGAGTACTATGGTAGGTATATCTAAGAACAATAACTGAAGCTCAGGAAACCAGTCACTGAAAATAAACACTGCCACTGGGGTAAAATAAAACACAAGTGCTGGAACACTGCAACAGTAAAACAATCCGTCACTGAATATTTAAATTTATGTTTAACCTAGTGATAAGCGAAACTAATCGAAAATGCCTTATTAACGACATAAACTGAATACCATTACAAGACAATAAAATGCATAAGTTGGAACGCCAGTCAAGCATCAAAGGAACAAGAGTTGTATCGCAAATTGGAAACTTCTAACGCCACGTTGATGTAAACCGAATAAGCTGGTGCAAATGAATACCATCAAAGAAGAATCAGAACCCAGAAGAGTTTAGAAGCCAATACGCAGACCACAAACGGCAAAGCAGTCATTTTTCCCTTCTTGTATATATTAACACTTGTATATATTTATCATCCTGCTGGCTAAAGGGTGCTGGTACCGGTCGGCTCTATCCTTCCCACTCCACATTCCAGACTGCGAAGTCCTACACTACCTGCCCTATCTACTCCGTCTTACTGGTGTCTTGGGCAGAGGTAATAGGCACACATAGGAATGCCATGAGATGGACGGGACACTTCTAGAATCACTCACAAATGCGGACTGGAAGCGCCGCATACCTTCCAGTGGTTGAGGACCCTCCGTTTCTTCAATTACCACCTTTTTGAAAGTTTGCGCTGTTCCAGCCCGCAGTTTTGAGCACTCTACAGAACCCTCTCATCGACAGTTCTTTTCCTATGTGACCCGTTCCTTGAGTCCTTGCAGTGGAACGCTGGCTGGTAAGACGCTGGAACGGAACGGAACGGAACGGGAATACGAAATATACAGAGGGCCACCGGCTGAAGTATGTATACAATTGGGGTTTTGAACTGTGTAAAGTTTAAATTATTGTCTCGTGATCCACTATTAAACATCCGTTGGTAAAATTACCCTATTTGAGTAATTTTATTGGCTTGATATTGAATAAATCTGCCAAAGGAAATGTACAGTAGTTTTTTAATTATAATTGTTTGGCTGAAATGCGCAGAGTTGATTTGTAGTAGTATACTTTTGGTTTTGGCAGTGTGTAGCTACTTAGTATACATGAAAAGGTGAAAATCAAATCATATTTGAAAATAAAAGTGTTAGACTATATTTTTAAATATAATATTTGAAACATTTCCAATTGTATAAAATACGATATATAGTGCAACAAACTTTTTTCATACAGTGGTCTAAAATCAAAACTACAATCGCCATATTGAAATGGTATGAACTCACAACTACACTAGCGAGCGATCAAATACACAAAGTCAGAAGGCCGGCAAAGTTTGTTGCACTGTAGGTATACAAGGTATACGATTTTGAGATTTTTTATTTGACAACTAATTTAGGAATAGTTTTAAAAATAACAAGAATCCTGTATAACTTTTGACCTATACCATTTAACAGAAAACTAGCACACTGCCGACCTAGATATTTATTCTTAGAACCATGTCTTTAAAATTTCCTGATGTTTGATTTGTTTTAAAAAAAGCGAGTAATTTGATTTTATGAAACGTTGTATTCTCTTTTTTACGCCTGAACAGCTTAAGGAGAGGCTATCCGGCTTTTAAGCTTTTTATGTAGATGATCTATAAATACCCAAAATATTACACATTTTACATCTTAGATATAAATTTTTAAATATATTCTATTATCTTGTGATCGGTGAAAGCCAGAACACGTGTACATCAAATGTGCTTGAAAAGAAATAGGTAAATTAAAAATAATATTTTTTTAACATTTTCTAAGCAGCCAAATTTTCCTAAAAAACTTAAAAAAAATCACGATGCGTCTTAGACTTTTTACGTCTACGTAATGGAGATAATTTACCTCTATTTCTAAAAAAACATCCTGTATAATCAATCAGAGAGGTAGTATTTTCTTCATAACGTTTAAATTTTTTAGCACATGTCAATACCAAACGTCCAAACCAACCCATTAATTTGCAGTATTTTTACCAAATGTACAGTACTGTAAGATCTGAATTTACTCAAAATATTGTAATAGAAATTAGATTCGGCAAATCTAGAAACTGCTACTTTAGAGGTAACTCGTTTTGAATTAGGTACTCCAATATCCTTTCTTGTCAAAACCTACACAAAAAAAGGATAATATGTCGTGTGGTAGACGTTGTATTTTAGCAGTTAATTGAATAGTATAAATAGATAAATTACGGTACTGTCACACAGCTATGCAGTAGAAATTTTCATTAAATAAAATAATGCCATAAATATGGTACTTGTCACGAGATATCGCGTGATCGCCACTGCCAAACCAATTGTTATAAGTGTAATAACTGGGTAGTACATGATGTTTGGCTGTATTATGATTAGTATGGGTTTAATATAAAGAAATGGTACGATTTCTTAAATCATACTAAAATCGATTAAATTTTATAGTTTTTTACAGTGCTAATTGCAATATTTTTTAAAGTTTCGTTAAATTTTGTTTAAAAAGATTTAAGGGAAAATATTTAATTAGCTCATTAAACATTAGTAGTTTTTAATTGTTACTATCAAGGGCTCGTTCTGGGATTAAGAGTTCCCACGAATGATACTTTTCACACTTTTGATAACGCCAGTTTTGCCACCGACACCTACCGTTCGTTTTGCTTTGAAACGTTACTAATAAAATTTTTGGTTACAAAACTTGCAAAACGAACGGTTGACGTACACACACTACGATAAAACACACGCACACTACCATAAACTATGAATATGTATAGGCAGTTTGACAGATTAACACAAAAACCCCACCTCCAGACATGGGTCTAAAGTTTCATTTTTCGGTGGCAAAAGTGACAAAAATAACAAAAATATCATAAACGAACGCATGACAGTTTGTCGCAGATGATACTAAAATTTTGATATTTTTGATGCCAATGCTAAACGAACGGATGACAGGTGGCAAAATTAATGAAAATAATGATTCTGCATCCCAGAACGAACGCGCCCTAAAAATACAACTAAAATTTAAATTACACTAGTAACTAGCGGTTTCAGAGAAACTTCTTCACGCGAACGCTTGGGTTGTGGAATGAGTTCCCTGCCAAGGTTTTTCTAAGGACGAATATGATAGAGAATGGGGTTTTTAAAGAAAGAAGTTTTTGGATTTTTGAAGGGTGGGCAACGCGCGAGTGATACCCCTGGTGTTACAAGCGTCCATAGGACACGGTGACCGCTTATCATCGGGCGGACCGTGTGCTTGTTTGCCACCTTAGTGGTATGGAAAATAAAAAACTTTTAAGTATTAGTTTAATGTGTATATATTTTTTTTTAATGCTGTATTTGAATTATTTATATTCATTTGCACACCATTGTTATTGGTAACTGTAACCTGTGTTTTATTTTGTTTTCAGATCACATTCGAGAATTTTCCTGTGGAAATCTCTTCTATCGAACTCTTTATATGAACGAAGAGAAGAACTCGCTTTATGTTGGTGCTATGTGAGTATTTACTCGGTCACAAAATATTTTTAGCTCCGGCTACGTATATTGAATCCCTCACTACACTCAAGATTCTCCTTTAGAATCCTTCGCTACGTTCTAGATTAGAAATTGCACCCTCGTCAAAAAAATACTAATTTGCTTCCTTATAATACATTCTACTATTACTTAGTGACCTTACTTATTTAATTTGACGATTGTATTGATGATTCAAAAGTGTTCTTAGAAACCTATTTGAATAAAGTTTGATTTGATTCGATTTTGATTTGATTTTATTAAAGCCTAAATCATGGTTTTCTTGATTTTGGGTTTACAAAATACGGCAAGTAAGAACAAATAGGGTAGAGTTATATTGACTTATGTCAATGAATTCCCGATTGGGTGACTGACTAACTGATGCATCAACATGGGGCCTAACTGCTAGAATTAAAAACTAGATTTTTTTAAATACAGGTTAATTTTATGATGTAAGCATCCTAAGGGGTAAATAAGATAGACACTTTGTATGGGAATCAGGCTATTTTTGTGTTTAAAATCATAAAAATAATATAGAATCTCAGTTACAAATAACGAATGAAGTGCTTAAGTATTTTTGAAAAGTCGTTTCCTCAGGACGTATAATAAGAAAATAGTATTTTGACGGGAGTCAAAAGTTACTTAGAAAGGATTTGGCAAAAATTCATCTCCTAAAGGGGAAAAATTTAATTTAATTTTGGAAGTTTATACAAAAATCCGTCAATTTCAAAGCTAAATGGCTAGGGAGTAAAACAGAAAATGAAAATTTGTATGAGAATTCCGATATTTTTGTAGTTAAATCCATAAACAGTCCACTCAGGCAAAGTCGCAGGAAAATGCAAGTAATATACTTTATAAAATTTAAATAACAGTGGTTTTTGTTACAGGGATAGAGTTTTCAAACTTAATATGACAGATATAAGTCAATCACATTGCGAGGTAAGTCAAAAACCTTTCGCAGCAGTTTTAACTTTACGCATCGTAATTTTTACTGACGAACGATTATTCTTTTCATGAACCACATAGCGAGATGCGTTGATACTGGAAGCGAGTAATGTAGCTCGATGTGTCAGCAAAGGAAAATCAGAGCCTTTTGAATGTAGAAATCATATAAGAGTGCTGCAGTCACTCAATGACGGTGAGAGGTTATATGTATGTGGGACCAACGCTCATAGTCCCAAGGACTGGGTTGTATATGTAAGTTAAATTTTGATTATTTTAGTTGTTTTGAACTAATTTAACTAAGCAGTAATAATGATTAAAATACCGTTCTTCAACGAGAAGAAAGTTAATAAGTGGTTGTTACATAATTGCAGTAAAATTTTTATACTAAAGTAAACAAAACAATTTGGAAAGTCAACTGAATTCTGGTTATAGTTTACATATATTTAATTGTAAATATTTTCGTAAATTTTAATAAAATGTTGTTATCTATATAGCTGACTTTACAAATGATTTTCTTGACTTTACAAAATATTTTTTGCGCTATGTGACACCTGCTTACTTCTTCCTCCTCTTGAAAAAGAAAGCTTATGCTGGCCTGATGTTGTCAAGCTACATAAATCCGCCGCCTATAAGGCCTCTGGATTGCCTTGACGTCTACTTTTCGAATACAAACAGCCAGAACCGACGGTTTTACGAGCCTTCGGAAACACGGAGGCGCTCAGAAAAATGTGCCTCGAGGCGGCCATCCATTCAAATAGAAACCACGCCAGATATTGCGGTTAATATCGCACATCGTTTTTGATAGACGATCATCTTAGGGCCACGAGCTCCTCATGTACCATCACTTTAGAGACAGAAATATATATGGGTAAATAATATCCATACTAGATGGAAGGTCAAATATGGAGATACTAAGACTTTGCCCACGATTAATGCTTATAAAGAATTAATATTTCTTTTCAAATGATGTCTTTACTCAACAGTTGAACTTAACGCATCTTCCGCGGCACGAATATATCCCAGGAGTTGGTCTTGGTGTAGCTAAGTGTCCGTATGACCCAGCAGATAACAGCACTGCCGTCTGGGTGACAAGTGGTAACCCCGGTGGATTACCGGCATTATATGCTGGAACAAATGCCGAGTTCACTAAAGCAGATCCAGTTATTTTTCGGAATGACCTATTTGATTACCGATCAGGACAGAAGAAGTTTAATTTTAAAAGAACGTTAAAATACGACTCCAAATGGTTGGACAGTAAGTTTTTTCACATTTTTTTTTTCTGAGAAACTTAAAACTGTTATTTTTTTAAATGTTGTTGATTTTTTTATTTTATTTACAATTCATGTTACAGAGACAAATTTCGTGGGGTCATTCGATGTTGGAGAATATGTTTTGTTCTTTTTTCGAGAAACGGCTGTAGAATTTATGAACTGTGGCAAAGCGGTTTACTCTCGAGTCGCTAGAGTATGTAAACAGGACACGGGAGGAAAACATATTCTGAGTCAAAATTGGGTTACCTATTTAAAAGCCCGGCTCAATTGTAGTATTCCTGGAGAATTCCCTTTTTACTTTGATGAAATACGTAAGTAGCATCCTGTGCCTTTGTTTATTGTTCAGAAAGTTAACTAGGTCTAAAAATAACTTTGTGATTTCGGTATGCTTATTTTATATTGTAGTTCATTAGGCTTGAGTTTATACGACAAATATAAAATAATATAAAAAAAATTAAGCCGACTTGTCGTTTTTTTGTTTTTTGTTGCCGAGTACAATTAACTCCTATCTTTTTCATTCTCATTCTAAGGTTATTACAAGTATTTATGAGTTTTCGTATTTTCCAAGGTGGATTACTCTTAAATATAAATCCTCGACTTTTTTGTGATTAAAATTGAATTGTTCCTAAATCAAAATCATGAAATGAAATAGAAAAATACACAAAATGGTTTGTAATAAAATCATATTCATATGATGCAGAGAGCGTGTATCAGATGCCTGGGGACACGAGTCGTTTCTATGCAACCTTCACCACTGGCGCTAGCGATGGTCTAGTGGGGTCTGCTATCTGTACTTACACCATGGAAGATATACAGGAGACCTTTGCTGGTAGATTTAAAGAACAGGTTAATATAAAGTTTTAATTTATGGTTTTTTACTATGTCAATAATGCAAAAAATCTAGCAGTTAATTTGTGTAATTACCAATAAATGTTCTTCGGATACCTACTGTAAAGTATAAATAATAAATGACTTTTACTAAAATCATAGCTAACTTTGTATCAATTCAAAAATTTTACGACAATTACGAGCCCGGCTCACACTTGCCCGGTTTTTTATTTTATTGCTTTACAAAAGAACTCATAATATAACTACAGCAAGTCCACAACATTGAAGCCCTTTAAACAATATGTGTTTTACAATACAGCAAAAAAATATGTCTTGTAAGAGGATCCTCCTTAATTTTTAGGGTTCCGTACCCAGAAAGGTGCCAAAGAAGCCCTATTACTAAGCCTACGCTGTCTGCCTGTCTGTCCGACCATTAAAAGGCTCTATCTTTTAGACCGAAATAGGTAGAAGCCTAAATTTTTCACAGAATATGTTTTATAATGGGGGATTATTTTACAAATAATAAAATGTTAAAATTTAAGGGGGTCGTTCTACAAGAAATACATTTTCGTTATTTTGCTCTATTGTAAAAACAGTAATCTTACGAACTTCAAAGTTTGAAGTGGAAAATAGTGTGAACCCTAAAGTATACCAACAAATTATAAAAACCGGTCAAGTGTGAGACGGGCCCATCACTATTTTAAATTACCGGTACAGCACCATCTAGCTTTTTTTTTTAAAAGAAACAGTACAGTACACATTTTTCGCTGGAAACGATATTCAGAGTGAAGCAATGTTAAAATTTTTGTTTTTGTCTTTTTTCGTAAATAACATAAATGTACCTGCGTGTTATGAACAACGATCCAGTGTAAGTCGAACTAGCGCACCGTGGGTTCCGTTACACGATTTACGTAATTTACGAACACAAACAAAAACAAAAAGTGAGCCCCTAAGCGGTCACCCAGCTAATCACTGACCAAGCTCGAAGTAGCTTAACTTTGAATAGGTATCTTAAACAACAAATAAATGTGTTACTGTTTATAAACTCTTAATAAAATAGTTACTTTGTCGTGAAAACAGTAACACATACTAACTTCAATCTTAATACTATATGTGAGCTCTAAAGTATAACAACAAATGCGCCATCTAGCTTATTATTAAGAGCAGCAGTAACACATTTGTTTGTTGGAAACGATATTCAAAGTTAAGCAACGTCGGGCTTGGTCAGTACTTGAATGGGTGACCGCTTAGCAGCATACTTTTTTGACACGTTTGTATTACGTAAATCGTGGTAGGTAAGGAACCCTCGGTGCGCGAGTCCAACTCGCACATGGCCGGTTTTTTTATTACTTACTCGTTAAAAATCCGCTGTAACTTAAATAAATTACACATAAATCTTTATTGTATAAAACTTTATTGTAAAAATAACAGATGTGTCGTTATCTATAACATAAATCTACTGTTTTATGAGTTAGCTAAATTAATAATTTATGATATATCTAGGCTACATCGAGTTCCGCGTGGCTGCCAGTTCTAAGAGCCAAAGTACCTGAACCCCGTCCTGGTACTTGTGTCAACAACACGGAAAATCTTCCAGACAATGTTCTAAACTTTATCAGGCAAGTACTTATAGATGAACCATGAACAAATTTTAATACAACTTATATTTTAATGTTTTCAGTTTATGCGTTATTTTATGTAATAATGTAATTGGTATAGTTAGTTTGTTAATTTCTGGGTTTTAAAATTCTTCCTTTTTTAATATTCATTAATTACCATTTAGTCCTATTTTTCACTTTTTCTTTAACGTTGTCATCGGTACTCTAGTGTGGTCCGCCTAATCCTTGAGGGTCCATGTCGTGATTTTTATGGATACTAGATCTGCGAGGTACGATATATGTCCGGAACATTGCCATTTTACTTTTGAGGGCTGTGTTAAGGTATATCTTACTTTATTACACAAGCCATTTATATGTATGAATTTATATATGCGTATATTTTGGAAACGCCACTTACGATTTAGATGAAATTTGTATTTAGATAGAGTTTTGCTTTTTAAGTTTAACTATATCGTTGTATTCTTTGTAGAAACGCGATTTCTAAAAAAAAACCCGATACCAAAAAAAAAGGGTTCGCCCAGGTGTTTTAGTTATTCTGCCAAGTAAACCAACCCAAATAAAGATAATTTTTATATTCCTATCCTATGGAGATGCGTTCGTGCAGTTGATGATTTGGTATCATCCTTTTGACATAGCAGATGACATTATGTTTCTTACTTATCTATGAAACAAAAAAAACGTTAATTTCAATAATTTCAAAATTCATTTAGTGAGATTGAATTTAAAAGCAAATAACACAACATTAAATATTAAAAACAATGTTAAATTTGACTTCAAATAGAAACGAAGTAAATGGACGCTTGCAACACCAGGAGTATCACTCGCGAGTTGCTGACCTTTCAGAACTTCTTACTAGAAGAACCCCATACTGTTAATTTGAATAATATAATAATAAAATTAATGATGAAATATTAAAATTTCATATATAAATAATTTGTTGTGGCATACCCGCCTACTTCCTCAGTCCCAGATTCCACAAAGCTCGCGCGCGGTCTGTGGTATGTTTGAATTTACTCGCAATTATACCAATCTAATTTAGAGTTAGTACCTACATGTTAGTTAGATATTAAACTGTGGTTAGTTTATGTAATACAGAACATGATATGTACATGTATTTCGGCTGTAGGTACATCTTAGACGGATGAAACTAATCCCAACGAGCGTGTGACCTCAAATTAATTTCGCGCCGCGTGTCTCCGTTAATTGGGTCACGCAGAAGATACGAGCAACTGGCTTAGTATAAATTGCTGAACCTACTTTCAGCTACGAGGAAAAGCTGCGATATCTTCAGAAAAATATCTTAATTGCTACATACCAAAATTATTTGAGGTACAAGGACGTAATTAAGGTGTCTTTTTTCTTGTTGGTTTTTTTCGCTGAATTGCAGGTGTATTTATTATTTTTATATTTTTAGATCAGATAGATTTGTATCTCTGAATGTGTACAGGTTTACTAGTTTATCATTATTTTGTTATCAGTAGTCAAAGCGTATGGTCGCATTACATAATATATCACATAGCATTTCGTAATCATCTGTACATTTTTACAACTTGTAATTTTCCTTGTTATTTTTTTTATACGCTAAGCGACAATGACACTGCACAATACGTTGCTAGAACTTCCTTTTTTACTTGTCGATTTCGTTTACAAATGAGAAGGTCCAATGTAGCCTTGATGTAGTCCTTCCGCTTTATAGATGATCTGCCATAGGTGCTCAGTGCTTAGTACTTTACCATTAGAACATCCAGTAGCTCAGTTTGCGCCACATTTGCCCGGAGGCAGAATTTAGCGATACGCTGCGAGAATGTAATCCGTCGTAGTGTGGTTGGTCCTATGTAGTGTACGAATCTTACAAAAACTCAAAATATTTAAGCATCTATGCATTGAAAACAACAATTTTTAAATTGGCCATTATAATATGATAAACAAACCGCGAAATTTTAGCCTGACAATAAGTTTCTCTTAAATTAAGATAATGACGTAATAGCACGTATAGTAAACTAATATTGTTGATGCTAAGAACAAACAGCGACCAGGATTTGTCTCATTTGGCAATTTCTTAAAAAAAGGAAACTTGCTTAGTAAGCAATTTGCCGTAGGTCACACCCTCTGATGGACTCGGCCGTGCGGCACGAAGGGGACGCGCCAGCTTTCTACAAGAGGGATTTAGTGCTGACTACGCTTGTGGTAGACCGGCAATTCGTCGACATGTTGGGCAACGACATAGTGTACACTGTGTTCTATGCCGGAACCAGTGAGTATCTTTGACAATTGAAACTGCTGATGAATAAATGTTGGAGTAATTGAGTATCTTTTAATTGCTCTATTGATAGCAATTTAAAAATATATGTAGTAGTTTAGGAACCTTCTTTTGTTTAATAAATATTTCTTTAACCAGCTGTTGTGAATCGCGGTTAGATCTGTGAGAAAACGAGATCCATTGGTAATTTTTATTGGCATAAATATTAATTATTATATGTGATTTTTTGCCACACTTGAAAGATAAACAAATAGTTTATGTATTATCTATACATCATTCTCAGTCCCCTACTAATCTTAGGCCTAATTTCAGCTTAACCGGATGCTTCATTGCGACGTAATAGAAGTACAAACTAACCAACTTATTGTAGCATTTATAATATTAGGATGGATGGCTATTTAAAATTGTAAGGTCGATAACCACTCTATGCAGAACTGTTTACGGACTACTATAGTTTCTTATACTACTAGGAGAGTTAAAATTATTTTCTTAGTTAGGTTAGATTATATTTCTATAGGGCTATAGTTTACGTAAATTTTTGCATTTCGTATTATTTGCTAGGCGAAGGCGAGGTGTACAAAATAGTTCAATGGGCTGGCGGTGGGTCTCGCGTGGCCGACGTGTGGCAAGCTGCGGGCGCTGAGCCTGTACGTGCGATGGCGCTGTCAGCCCGCGCGCACTCACTGTACCTCGCTACGGACAACCGTGTGCGACAGCTGCCCCTCCATGTTTGCACGCATCGGTAAGCTAGAAAGACAGCTGCACACAGGAGTTAATAATCTAACAGATTAGCGTATCAGTTCCTTGCCCTCACAGACAATCCGACGGTGCATAGTTTTCAAGCGAAGGTAAAAAGCCCGTGCGAGCTCTTGCGCTGTCACACTGCCACCGATAACAGTTTGTAGTAAGATAGGGTTTAATGGGTCGGCGATGGATCTTATGAATAAGACACAAGTATACTCACATACCTAAACTACATTGCTGTCATCTATAACCGCGTATGTGTGCCTACATGACTTATAAGTTAACGTAAGTTTACTTGTATAAGACGACGCAAAGCTGTGTATTAACAGGATTAGTTGACTCGTCAGTCTTTAATAATTTCAAAGTAACGACATGTGACATATATGTAAGTAGGTATATATCTCATTAACTTTTTGTTAATTTTTTATTACTTTATGTTAGATGATATGAACTATCATTGCCTGTTATACGACTAAACTTAAAACATTAAAAGTTTATCATGTCTTTTTAACAAATATAATTATTAGTTATGACAGCTGCTTGCGCTGCGTCTTGGATCCATACTGCGGTTGGGATAAAGAACTGGGAGCGTGTCGTCCATACGCGCCTGGTCTTTTGCATGACGCTACCAACTCTACTCCATCTATCTGTGAGCCAAGTGCACTTCTACGGAGCGTCAGAGCAGGATATGGGCAAAGCGTTCACTTGGCAGCCTTTTCAAAGATGCCTGAAGCTTTTAGAGGGCAGAACGTGATGTGGTATCATCACTCCAGGGAAAAAGGACGCTACAGAATCAATTATAAGTGAGTAATTAAACAATAATTTATTTGCCTTTAATATACACTATACTTTTTTAAACACTAGCTAAGCAACTTATGCTCTCCTAGCATATAGGTACATCTTATAAACACACAGTTCTTCACATATAGAATCAAGAACAATATATAGAAGTAATCTTTTTTCGTAACGATTCTCTAAGGTCAACAAAGAAAAAGAAATCATGCAGCCATATCTTTAGCTACATAATAATTAAGAACTAATATAATTATAGTTAAGACACAGTCAAAAGATATTAACCTGCAACCCCTTACATTCCGTCTCTGTGCTCTTCCAATACATATTGTAAAATAAGACTGGCTAGGGACAACGCGAACGAAATTTATTTTTCCTAAAATTATTATAAAATAATATAATGGCTCCTTTTTATATGTATATTTTATAATATTGTAATTTGTCTGCAGTTCGGAGCGTGTACTACAAACTTCAGAATTCGGTTTGGTGCTACTTTCAGTTACTGAATCGGATCGAGGTAGATACGAGTGCTACTTTGGACCAACACTTGTAGCTACTTATAATCTCGATATTGATCTTCACAGGTAAATAAAGCTTACATACATTGAAATTATACATATGGACTTATTTATAAATTTTACGCGGAAGCAAAAGTAAATAGTAGCGCAATTAAATTGTAAAGTCAACAAAGCAAATTTTAAAGTCAACTAAATTCTGATTATGGTTACTATGTTTAATTGTTAATATAACTATGCATTATATTTTAATTAAATTTTACAAGTTACATTTTTAAAATTGAGATGTTGTGTGAAGGAAACGATGTAAAATACATATAATTAAAGTTATGGTGTTCATTGCAGATGCATGCAACCAAGCAAGTCACAGGACTATAAGCAAGTCTACTCGGACTGGTGTCATGAGTTCGAGAAATATAAAAGCGCAATGAAGGCTTGGGAGTCACGGCAAATGGTCAGGTCATATATCTATATCTAATACCTTTAAACGAGCAATTCTTGTATATATGTATATAATCTGAATCTCGGAAACGGCTCGAACGATTTCCATGAAATTTAAAACGCAGGGGGTTTCGGGGGCGATAAATCGATCTAGCTAGGTTTAATTTTTAGAAAACGTCGTTTTATCCGTGTTTTAAGGCAAAGATTAACTGAAAAATATGACTCTTCCTGATATCTATTGGCGAGTAGTAATACTATTATTTTTACCGACACAGAAACACTAAAGATACAATGACAATAGATGGCGTTGTTAAAGAAAAACGACCAAAGCTCGGTCCTCTATGTACTTATTTAATGAGAGATTTCCAAGCCATATTTCGCAATGAATATCTAGACGTTGTCGAAGTTTTTTTCAACATTAATCGCGATGACTGACTGTAGTAAGACGGTCTGTTATCTATTAAAGAAATTCATTACAATAGTTTGTATAAAGTTCTGGGAATAATATAAATTTGAATACCTTTTATAAATAAATAAATTTTGAATATAACAATTTGTATGACAATCCTTAAAACTTAATATTTAAAAACAAAGTTTACTTCTTATTCAAGGATTTTAATATTTGTTAGAAAAATTTATAAACTCACATATTAATACGCACTTTTGTATATCCACGGGTCTGCTTTCCCGTCTAATTCGAGAAGGCCGTAAATTGAAATTTGAAACTGAAAGCAACCTGATTTTTTAGTAATTTGAATTTAAAGTTTATACCTATCCAGTTAATTTTTTGCGAGGTCCTTACTGTGATTGGTCAAAGGTTTGAAGATTCCAATTTCGATCTAATCACAGTAAGAATCTTGCAACATAAAATATGTGAATAGTAAAACAACAAATACAAAAGCATTAACAATATTATTAAACTACCCTTTTAATAGGTTAATTTGAGTATTTATTTTGTATAAATTAATTCATGTGCTAGGAGTTGTAGATTAGGCTTCGGCTATTGAACAACACAGTTGGCAATTTCCAGTTTTATTAATTTGTTTTTGGTAAAAAACCTAATTTTTATGTTAGGTTCATTTTATACTAAAGTATAAAGACTAATGCCAATTCAACAATACTTTTTTTCAATTTGCGTCTACGTTTTTTTTTTTTTTGGTCATTACACACAGCGCCGTTTAGCCCCAAAGTAAGCAAAGCTTGTGTTATGGGTACCAGACAACGGATATAAATACATATATATATATTACTTTTTATTGTAAATACATACATATCATACATAAGTACACCCAGACTCAAGACAAACACAAATGTTTATCACATAAATGTTTGTCCAGTGCAGGAATCGAACCCACACCCTCTGCACGGCAGTCCGTCACACTACCAACTAGGCTGCGAGGGAGTCTTTTAACGTTATTGTTATTTTCAGCAATGTTCCAAACATTTGAACGCATCAAGTCTGCAGAACTCCATGCCCAACGAGATTATAGCCTCGCTGCGGTGATAGGACGCGGCACATTTGTGATTAATAAACAATTATTCGCTCAACCTTTCTAACGTTATTCCGCCAACGTCGACGTGGACCTTGCCAGTACCATCGGTACTCGAACGTTTTGAATTTGCATTTATTTTGCTGCCATTAGTATGATATTGTATTTAAAATTGATGTCAAGTGTGATGAAGGATATTTTCTTTGTAAGATTGCAAAATTACTAAGCATTTAAGGTCACAAACAACTACTAGTGACTTATACAGTCCTATACATCGATTTTAAAAATACACAAATCTACATGGAATACTCGTACCTACATGGAAATAATCCTACTTCGTTTGAGACTCCCTGAAGGTTAAAATCCTAATTCTTTATAAGTCACTAGTAGTTGTTTGTGTCATTCGTTACAAGCGTATATAATTTCAGAGCAAAGGTGTAGTTGGAATTTTCATCGGCCAGAGTTGTGCCTCAATGTGCTCAATTCGAGTCCTGGCTCGAGGTTAATCTTTTGACTGCACGTTTGCTATAAAAATATTTATTTACATTGATAAGTATGTAAGATACGATTTTTCAAGAAAATACGTTATAAAAAGAGTCATAGGTAATTCTTAAAAAAATAAGTACAATAAAATTTAGTTGCGGCTACCGATTAATTTTGTTGTCTATCTGTATAAACAATGTTTATTCTTCCACTTCTTGCACATGTATAATAATATGTTTGCTTATCGCTAGAAGAAAAACTTAATGACAACTAATGGTTGGGGAAACACGTCCAAAGGGGAGATAGTAATGTAGTGAGTGAGGGGATGATCTGTTAAAATAGATCTGTTACTCGTTCCGGACACTGCACTGCTTGATAGATGACTAACTTTTGTTGAACTAAGTTCGCAAGTTTTTGCCTTGTGAGCGAAATAATCTATAATGTTGTAAGTAGTTTATGTTAGGACGTTAAAATATTGTAAGTAAAAGCGACTGAGTAATGTAGCATGACTCGTGTAGCTTCGGCTTCGAAGTTTTTGTTTGTTGGACAAACGAAACTGATGTATCTAACAATATATTATGAGCCAGCAGCCCATTGTATATACATAGAAAATTTGTGACTTTTGATATAAAATGCTGTGATAACAGTTAATGATTGTTGAATATTTTCAAACGATATTATGTTTGAATTTGGACATTGACTTAATCGATTATACAGTTTAGTTTTTAATTTAATAATTTTTCATTTAATTTGTTTAAAATAGTTACAGAAATATATTTTGCTGTTAGTTATATTTACTGAATGAATTACTTTGGGAATCCTTGTAGAATGATGGGTAAAACATTGCAAAATTTGTAATAAAAAAATTAAATAAGCTACTAAAATTGTACATTCCATAATTTTTAGCCTACTAAAATCCTTTTTTACTAAGATGTTCAAGACATTTGACTTATTGATGAGAAACATCTATTGGCGCTCATTATCAATGAGTAAAACCGAACCGTATGCCGGAACGGCAAATGTCTTGACGCTCTCTCATGCCGTCATGAGACCCCTCTACACCGCCGCCGGCTGCCTTGTGTGTGTGTGTGCGCATACTAGTCACTCTGTTGCTTCTATGTGTGAGCTGTTTACTATATCTATCCGACTATAGTATACCTAACAATGTTTTACATCTGCAGGGCGTCCCATGACGGCCAACTATTATTTTAATTATTAAATATTGGATGAATTAGGTAGGATGTTGCTATATTGTTTAAATGCTTGCAATGTTTTATCTTTAATTTACTGGTAGACTTTAATTTTAGATATTAGAATTCAATGTTTAGAAAGCAAGGTATTTAAACCAATTATTGTTTAGCTTTTATTCCTCTTATTAAACGTATGAGATAAAATATTATAAATAGAATAAGCCAATAAGCAATAAAACGCCAATATAGCTGTAAGCATAAAGAAATCGTGTATAAGCACAAACGTGTTATTAGATATTTGTTTTAAAAAGGGATGTTGATACTTAGATGAAAATTTAGTAAACAGTTAATAGTTTACAATAAAAATTGTTAAGTTAACTATATACTATTAGCTTATTTTTGCTGTGGCTATAACTATATATGTGACTTACTAGTCCACGTCATACCTAGCTATTCCTTTTATTTTTTCCTACATAAAAAACCTATATCCTTTTTAACTATCCTTGTGCTAAACCTCAGTTCAATTGGATGCGCCGTTGCGACTTGAAGAAAGGACAAACAAATAAACAGACTTACATTCTTTGTAATAACATTAATTATAGATTCAGTACGCAATATAATATTATAAAATTTAAAATATTCTAACTATAACAATATTTGTTTTTTATAAGTACCAAATAATTAAGTTGACTTTACAATATTTTTTGTTGTACTTCGGTACTTAAGGTACCTTTGTATCTGAGACAACCATTCACTGTTTACAAAATTTTTATAAGAGTATTCATCTTCTTTACTATGCATTTGTTAATTTAAGTTTCTAGAATGTTTGATTTGTTTATTATCAACTGCAGTGCAACAAGCTTTTCGGACCCGGTGGTCAAAGACCAAACCTACAGTCTTCATATTAAAATAGTGTTAACTTACACGACACTAGAGACCAAACATCAGATCAGAAAAGTTTGTTGCACTGTAAGTGGATTAATTTTCTTAAATATGTTGTTAAGAAAACTGTTACATAAATAAGTGTAGTGAACGTAATAGTCACACTATTATGTGTTTTGTTAAACCCGACTTCCTTGTGGAAACCGAATTTATAGGCGATCCTGTAGTTTTCAGTTGAGCTTAGGTGTCATTCACACACCCAAGCAGAAGGAGATATTAAATTTTATGAGTGTGTGAATGAGGCCTTAGGATAATCTCGCTAGTATAGTGCCTTGTGGAGCATGCTTATAATATATAGGAAAACCTTATTAAATATTTGTCTTTAAGTGATATATTCGTGTATAAGCAAAATAAATGTAATAATAACTGTATATTAAAAATATAAGTAATATAATTATAATATTGTAAACTGTTAAAAATTAAGCAATAAATTGCCAGTATTATTGCAGACACTAAATAATAGAACTTAAAAATAAAATAAATGAATGCATAAACAATAATTAACCGTATTTAACTGTGGTAAAAAGCAAACGTTGCCTGAAATCGATATGAGATTTTATAAATACATTTGTACGGAAAAAAAAATAACTAAAATACTTAGTTGTTTTTACACTTATCTAAATTAATTTCCCACTAATTTTATTGCCTATACTTGTGTCTTTTATTACCAAGACAAACAAACCTAAATAATAAATTTTATTAAAGTAATTTCAAAAATATAAACGTATTATTTTAAATTATTTTTGACATAGTCCCGACAGTAATTCTATGTAAATGGTTAGAAGGATTTTTTGTTTTATTTGCTACAAAAACATACAATTATTTTGTCTACTAACTATGAAGGGACTTGGACAAAAACAAGATAAAATATACTATTTATATCTAACAAATCATGTAAATTTTAGGTAAATATTTGACTGAACCCCCTTGAAATTTGTGTTGTAAAGGCCAATCTACCAAGCATCTTCAATATAAGTTTCTTTTCTTTTTGATTTTAATGTGTAGCGATAGGAAAAGGAAATGCTCATGTTCACAAATATTCCTAACTATTATGTAACTAAAAAAATGTAAATAAAATGTGAATTTGGTATAGAGATTAAAAATATGTTTATTGTAAATTACCAATACTTAGTATATTAGGTTACATGCAATTGTTTTACAAAAGAAAATAAAATAAACTATTTTAGATCAACGTTGGCTGCATTATTAAAATCCTATATACAAATGAGCATTGTAATTTTCATTAAATATGAAGAAAAATATTGCTTTTTGTGGACCGTACCCACCTGCCAAAAAATGATACGGATTCTAAAAAGATGCTTGTTGTGAGACTAAGGTGTTTGTTCGAATGTTACAGTTGTATAATAGCAACTTCAAACGTTTTAATTTGGGAGATCATACAGTTGCAGAACTTGTTTGCACATACTTAAATAATTTTATAGTAATTGCGTCTGAAAAGACAAACTCCACTCCTACGGAAGACAGAGTGTTTTGTAAACGGGATTTATTTGCATATTTTGGATATTTGGTACTTCTTCTTAATCCTTAAATTTTGCAAGTTTATACATCTAAAAAAACATAGACATTCTAAATTATTTTACAGGAAAAATAAGTTGTTTATATATAAATAAAAAATCTATTAAAATTTCTATTATACAACGATGATTTAGTTTACAGTATTCGTAAAATTGCAAATTCAGGCAAGTACGTGTCGTAGGTATCTATACGCATACCTATATATACGCCTAACGATGTAATGATATAGGTTGTCTTTGTCTTTAAGCAATTGACCTATTTTGCCGTTAATTTATTGTTCATTTCTGATCTTCAGGTCTGGTACTGCCTAGTTGTATTTTACGCGGTTATGACTATAGATACTTCATTTTAATACTAGATTTTGCCCATGGCTTTCCCGCGCTAGCTAAATTTGCTTATCGTCGTGGTATTTCTACGGTAACTCCTTGATAGTAAGAAAGTTTGCTAAAGCTGAAGCTATAGTTTGACTAAGTGTCATTCAGTTATACTTATTCCTTCGGAAATTTTAATATTTACGGGTAAAGAATTGACTGTCCTCTTACTTTCGTCTCTTCAACTGTGCCAAATGAAAGCTAATTTCGATGCTCCGTTCAAAAAAGGACAAATATATTCAATTTCGTATTTATAATATTAGTATGGATTATAGTTGTAATTTAAATTTTCTAATGTCTCTTACACACAAAATTATTGCAGTTTTTGTAGTATCATTTTTTGACGTGACAACGTCTTATAAATTGGTTTGCCGGGTGACACTTCAAGAAACTGCGTTACGCTCCGCTCACGTTATGCGCTCACAATGAGAGCGAGTGAGAGGCACGCGGCATGGTTAGCCCGCCTAAGAGCGAGAGAGACAGACATAAAAAGTGAAAGGCACAAGTTGTCACGTAAAACTTTCGCCCGTATACCGACTTTACAGGCAACCAGTTTTTTTTTTTAATATATACAGGGTTCAGGTAACCTTAAAATAATAGTGTCGTTTTGTTGACCGACATAATGTACATAATGCGGTAATCCTACCAAAGAGAATGAACCAAGATTTGTACTGTGTTATACAGAATTTATGACTTTTTACCTTGGCAGGATTATGACATTGAACGCATTTAAGCATTCAACAAAACGCACCTAATATAAATCTAATCTCTAACTATAGAATTTACTGAGAGCTCCACAGTCTATACAATTATGCATTGTCCAGGAAACTGATAAGAAGTAACAAGTTATTGAAAGACTAAACCCGCTTACCATAATTCCAAACGGTTGGTAGAAAATATTAGGTCTGCTATACAATTAGTATTGCGACAGCCCAGACAAGGCGAGAACACGCCTTTCTTATCCAAACTTATCTGCTACAATGTCAATACAATGCTTATACATATTCCAAACAGTATTATCTAAACCGTTAGATACTTTGAAACGGTTTCAGAGAAACGACAGAGCATTTATTTGATAATCTGACTCTCTTAGTAAGTGTTTTTTCTCAAACATACTACGATATGCGACCATATCTTGCATAAGCTTCTTTGGGATAAATCGTACAGTATCACCGCTCCAGCGGTCGAGTATGTTATTTTAAAATAGAACGAACTTTTTCAAACCCGAACATTGATAACTTAAGAGCTAAACTCGTCAAATTTTAATTAAATTTCAGACTGGCACCACAAAAAGAATGCGCCAATAAATTAATATAAAAAAATAATCGGTATTTGAACGCGGCGAACGGGCGGCAAAATTACCTGAACTATGTTTATTATTTTCTATTGTAGTTATTAGTTTTTTTACACGCATGTTTGAGAAAAACACTATACAAGCCTTCGCTCGTATACTCACGATCGCTCGGTTATACTACATTTGCGAGCCGCGGCAGTAATGTATAATATTTTAACTGGATGTTCTTCAACTACCACGAAAGTTTAAATTCTGCACAGGTTGATTGATATAATTCGTCAAGGGAACTGATAATTAGGATTGAAAATAGTCGTTTTAAATTAGTAGTACTTTAGTTATAAGTATCTACCTAGACATTGTTTGTCCCCACTACAGGGGCACGAGAGTTACTTAGAGTAAGTCGGCTAAGGCCTTATAGTCTACGGCGCTAGCCCAGTGCAATTAGGCTGACGTTGTCGAACTAGTGGCCATCCAACTATCTTATCTTCCAAATCACCCATTTGTTTAACGACTAATATCATATGCCAACAAATAGGACCAACGGTTTAACGTGTCCTCCGAAGTGCGGATCAGCTGAGAAAAATGAACCACTAGGCGGTCACACATCCAATGACTAACTACCCCCGACGTTGCTTAACTTCGCATATCTTTTATTCCCGTCTTTTTAAAGTACTTGCATATACATATATATTTGTATATTTATTTAAACTAAGTACGTTTCTTTTTTCAAAACATTACGTAATAGTCACAGATTATATAATACTATAGGTAATAGTATAACAGTTAGGAATTAGATTGCTGTATCACTGAACCGATTCTTTTTTCATTCCTTGTCACTCATAGAAAGCAAATAGGTTTTGGCAAACATAACTCTTATAGAATAAAGGCATTACAAGAACAGCCATTTAGGTGACTGAAATAGATTCGGAACGTTTGTAAGAACCAAGAAATCATAACTGGATTGTGATCAATTACAGTTAAATCTCACGATATTGATTATGTTATTATGCCAAAGATTTATGACCTACGATATCTTAGAGCTTAGCTTCTATGTACCTTATATTAAGCTGGGTAGATAATAGCCTAATATCAGTTTTCCTGTTACGAATAATAACAAGGGATAATTAGGTTATCATGAAACACACTTTTGTAATTTGTTTAGGGTTCAGGGCAAATGACTGTTTAATGCATTATGGACAAAATGTTTGTATTTGCGCTACTCTTATGACTAAAGACCGACATGATTTTCAGAAAACATTACCAGACATTCTTAAACATTACCAGACATTCTCAAACCTAGTCACAAAACATTTTTTATAATGACCAGCCAATACTTTTGAATACTTAGGCATTGCAATGACATTTGGTGCTGAGTTTGTATATCTTCACGGTTTTTATTCCTATAAGGAAGAAAGAAACCAGAGGCTAGATCTACACCCACATCCCACATCATCATATTAGAGACAGGGTATGTTCACCAACCACTTTAGTCCAGCATGACAGGGGATGAGCTGATTGCGGCAACACTGCTTCTAATGCAGTTTTTAAGGTGTTGCAAGCGTCCATAGACTGCGGTAACCGCTTACTACCAGGCGGACGGCAAGATTGTTTGCCACCTTAATTTTAGTAATAAGCGGCAAAATAAAGGACCAGGAACAAAGTCAAAGTCAAAGTCAAAATGGTTTATTCAAATAAGGATTTTACAATCACTTTTGAATCGTCAAAGTTATAAAATATTATTTTTTGAACCCTCCCACCTTCCCGCCGGTTCACAATGTTGTTGATTTCTACCGAGAAGAATCCGGCAAGAAACTCGATAGTTACTCTTTTAAAAACACTTAAATAAACTAAAATACAATTAATGTTTTAAATAAAAGATTTTTAGTCGTACAATTTTATGATACCTATGCATCCTGTAATTGAGCATCATCAGTCCCAAGGATTTTTATCATTAACATAGTCTGAAATATTGTAATATGCCTTTTTACAAAGTACCTGCTTGATAAAAGATTTAAATTTACTTATTGATAGATTTTGAATTTTATTGGGAACTTTGTTGTAAAAGTGTATACATTGCCCCATAAAAGAGTTACTTATTTTGTGTAGACGTGTATCATGCACCAACAGCTTATTTTTACTTCTAGTATTTACTTTGTGAACGTCACTTTTCTTGCTGAAACTATTGATATTTTTATGTACATATAAAAGATTTTCATATATGTACTGCGACACTAAAGTTAAAATTTTTACTTCCCTAAACCTATCCCTCAGAGATATCCTAGATCCTAATTTATAAATAGCACGAATTGCCCTTTTTTGTAACAAAAATATTGTATTTACATCAGCAGCGCTACCCCACAATAGGATACCATATGTCATTAAACTATGGAAATAGCTAAAATATACTATTTTTGCAGTGTCGACATCGGTCAATTGTCTTATTTTCTTGATCGCATACACAGCAGAGCTAAGTTTTTTGGCTAGGTTATGAATATGAGGACCCCATTGAAGTTTGGAGTCCAGCGTTATGCCAAGAAAGACTGTTGAATAAACAAGTTCTAATTGCTCGCCATTAATATTAATACATGTCTGTCTCTGACTAACATTTGGTAATGTAAATTTAACACATTTGGTTTTTTTTTCATTAAGTAACAAATTATTAGCGTTAAACCAATTTACAATTTTAGAAAGGGCATCATTTAATTCATTATAACATGTCTGTCGTCTCTTAACTTTAAAAAGCAAAGAGGTGTCATCAGCAAATAAGACAATGTCATGGTTTTTTACATTATATGGGAGATCGTTAATGTAAATAAGAAATAGAAAAGGACCTAAAATTGAGCCCTGAGGGACTCCTATAGTGACTGCTGATCCCGGAGATCTTTCACCGTTGACATCTATTTTCTGTACTCTCCTACTCATATAGGATGTCAAAAGGTCGAGAGCTTTGCCTCTAATACCATAGTGATGTAGCTTCCTGATGAGATTTTCATGTTGAACACAGTCAAATGCCTTAGATAAATCACAAAACACTCCAAGGGCGTCATGCGAATCCTCCCAGGCGTTATATATATTTTTTAATAGTGCCACTCCTGCATCGGTTGTGGAACGGCCTTTCATAAAGCCAAACTGTTTACTACTAAGTAGCTCATTAATACAGAAATGGCTTAACATTTGACAAAGTATGATTTTTTCAAAAACTTTACTGAGTATAGGTAGTATTGAAATAGGCCGAAAATTATTAGGATCTGTTGAACTACCTGATTTAAAAAGAGGTATAACTTTGCTAAGTTTCATCTCATCAGGAAACACACCACTATCAACACAACTATTAAATATAATGGCTAAGGGTTGTGCTATAACATGAATAATTGAATTTATAGTTTTTACAGAAAGTCCCCAAAGGTCTGTGGTGTTTTTAATTTCTAATGTTTTAAATGTATTAATGATATCTGTAGGACTAATGTTTTTAAATACAAAGGGAACGTTACATTCAGGAACACTAGCTTTTAATAATTTTTCTGCTAAGATTGGTCTTGAGTTTAGATGTTCAGTTGTTTTGAATGGGATATTCCTAAAAAACTGTTCAAAGGCAACTGCTACCTCAGAATTTGTTTTAAAACTAGCATCATCTACAATCAACTCAAAGTCCTGACAAGAATTCCTAGCTTTACCAGTTTCATTATTTATTATGTTCCATGTAGTTTTTATTTTATTTGTTGAATTTTTTACTTTATGTCTGAGGTGAATTGCTTTTGCAACAAGACAGACCTTTTTAAAGGTTTTTGAGTATTTTTTTAAATATTCCCTAAATATTTGGCTATTATTATATGTTTTTTCTTTATATAATTCATACAGTTTACGCCTACTTTTATGAATATCTGGGGTAGCCCATTCACTAAAACTAAAGCGACTGGAAATAAGTTTCTTTTTTGCAGTAAATATTTTATTATACTCTGTAGTAATAGTGTCAAGAACAGTATTGTACATATCATTTGGGTTGCCATTATAAAGCAAATCTGGAAGTTTATGCATTAAGTTAGATTTAAATGATTCAACCCGTTTAGTTGTTATTGGTATAAATTTAATTTCCTTTTTACTAATACTATTCTTTCTTTCTAAAACCACTAACTGTCCACAATGATCTGACTCTAGATTGCTTATAATTGATTTTTGAATTGGTTTTATGTCAGTAAATATATTGTCGATGCAAGTGGCACTGGATACAGCAATTCTAGTTGGTTCACAAAACAAATTATTTAAATTAAAAGACTGAAATAAGGCAAGCAACAGGATAATATACTCCGATTGCCAATTCCTGACTAACGATGAGAAGTAAGCCAGGATTGGACAGTGAGTATTTTTACTAATACTATTTGATTTTGTAATCTGTTCGTCGATAGATACCTCGCAGGTTTTATGAATACTGCGCTACATAAGTGGCGTTTTGTTGACCGACAATATACACATTATGCGTTTAATGCCAATAATCCAATCAAAGAGAATGAGCAAAGATTTGTACAGTGTGTCATACAAAATGTATGTCTTTATAACTTAGCTGGATTATGACATTAAACGCATTTAAGCAGTGAACAGAACGCACCTTTAATATCTTCATCTACAAATATATACACTAAAAAAAGGAATTCAGTAGGTACCTACTTGCCTATAGAGATACTACTCAGGACTCAAGACTCGTACGTTGATGTTTTGTAAATAGCTACACGGAATTTATGTTAGTTTTTACTAATGAGTATTTTAATGCATCATTTTATCTTTATGATTCAAGACATCAAAATTTTCTTTGAAGATAGCTCATAGAGTTGCTCTCAGTTAGAGAGAGTTAATATCTATATATAACAGAAAAGTACAAACAGTTGGGTTTGTCCGATGAATCATCTAATAACTTACGTGTCAATAATTATAAACAATGTTAATTTTATTGCTTCTTATTTTAGGCACACCTTTTTATCTACGTAAATTTTAGTTTTAAGCTGTACTTTTATTGAAAAGGTATAAATTTGTCAAGTGCGTGTCAAAACCACGCATAGTGCATGTCCCGTAATTATTTACTTTTTATCAATTTTCATTAACAACTGAAGGTGGTGAAAGGTGCCATTATTATTGGGGAGGATTCATAGTTTTTATTACTTTAAAAGAAAAAAAA
Source organism: Apoda limacodes (assembly GCA_946406115.1). Lineage (NCBI taxonomy): Eukaryota > Metazoa > Arthropoda > Insecta > Lepidoptera > Limacodidae > Apoda > Apoda limacodes. The sequence continues at coordinate 17,480,403 of OX291548.1, read as the reverse complement.
CATTGGGTTTGCAGACAGTGTGTGTGTTCTACCGCTTGTATAATGGGTTGTGTTCTGAAGAATTGTTCGAAATGATGACCACGGCTACTTTTTACCATCGCACCGCTCGCCATTGGCAGGGAATTCATTTTCACACTTTAGAACCGAAATGGTTGCGTACTGTGCGGTTTCAGAGAACCTTCCTCCCGCGAACGCTTGGGTTGTGGAAGGAGCTCCCTGCCAAGGTTTTCTCCAAGAACTACAGCATGGGGTTCCTCAAGAAAGAAGTTATTAGATTTCTGGGTCGGCAACGCGCGTGCTTTACTCCTCGTGTTGCGAGCGTCCATTGGCTACGGTAACCGTTTACTATCAGGCAGACCGTAAGCTTGTTTGAAACCGCAGTGGTATAAAAAAAAATATGAGTTGCTCATCTTTAATCGAAACGTAATTTAAAGTTCATGCCTTTTAGAATAAAGGACAAATCAAACATTTGTCGAGACTAACCGGAAATCATAGATATTAAGTAAAATACACACTTTCCATATGTTTTCTAAATCGATACTCCAACTCGATAGTTAGTGTAGTTATGAGTTCTATAAATGTAAGAATATTCAATTCGATTTCCATTTAATATACAGACATTAGGTACCAAAAATTATTTCACATTGATTTTAATGTCCGTACAAATCAAGACTTTAATATTTTTTTTTCGGTCAGTTAATTTGGTACCATGTATCTTACTTCAGATACTTACCCAAGAAGATGCTCTTGTATTAATGATAAAATTTTTATTTTCAGCATATTCATTGTTAGCATGTGATTTGTGTTTTCAGTTACATACTTTAGTCTCCAATAAACTTCCATAATTAAAAAGTTCCATTTAAGCTTGAAGGTGCAAAATCCTAAACACAAACGTAAGAAAATAATTCCACTACGTTTATTCGTTATCTATGGCGTTATGTCTGAGTTGTTACAAAATGTTGTGTGGATATCTTGTAGCTTATCATCAGTGACTCCCTTGTTCGTTGGTGCCAAGCTTACTTATCTCCCCCAACTATCCATACATGACAATGCCTACTATCGAACCTTTTTCCAAACAAAAAAAAACTATAGAAAATCGAAAATTCGTTAACTTATACATTTGTTACGTACCACAAATGTTTTGTTTTACATTTAATATTACGTAAAAATAAAATAAAGTCTATGATTGCCGTAGTTTTCGATAAAATAGAAATTTTCTATCAGAAACATGTATTTATTAAAATTATTATTTGCGGTTTATAAAACATACTCCCATTGAGTTTTTAATTTTTGGCAAATAAACTTGGTATTATTATTTTATTAGTAGGTATGTAAGGAACCCCGATGTGCGAGTCAAACTCTTTACGGCTCTTTCATCGACAGGATTTTCGAACAGTGAGTCTCTTCAAGGATCGGCAATCGGGGCCATCAATAGATTCGCCATTTTTCTAACACTAGGTGCGTTCTATTGACGGCATTGAGAGCTATGACATCGCATAGGCATTGAAATCGTTCTGTTCACCAAATGTAAACAAACAATATGGCCGTTCGCTAATTGATAGCGCATCCACTACTCTACCTCCCGACCATGTGCAGCCAATGCGTTCAATGCGGTCCGGAAGTGAATTTATAGTCCATTCATTATTGGTCAACAGAACGATCTAATGTGCGCATTAGACAGCATTGAGTGCATTAAATGCGTATAACGCTTGTCAACAAAACGCCCCTACTCACTCCTCGCTATACTTTGTGTCTTCCGCTACTGTGGCTATTCCAGCTACTGTTCACAGTACAGGCAGGCACAGTAGAAGAAGCACAGTTTTAAGTGTAGTAAGATATATATCCTATGTGCAAGAGCATGCTTACTGCTTGTGTGACTGCTTGTATAAAGATCATTTACTATATTTCTTTAAACTACGCTTGTATTCGCACAGTCTTTAGCACGTGTTCCTATCGGATTAGTAAAGTAACGTAACTTTACTACAAGTAATACGAAAGACGATCCTTCTTTCTTACAAGGGAATCTGATTTCCTTCGAACTGATTTACTTAAGTCTTCAGTCTCCTGACAATTACGTCTTAATTTTACACTTGGCATGTTCCCGTAACCTTGGACGGTAAATTCGTTAAGTAAGTAATAGGGCTCATTTTCAAGTCGGCGAGGCGCGCTCGTTAATCACTACGGTCGGTTGGTCGCACTTCCGTCGCTCCGGCCCGCCACGTGCCGGAACCTAAAGCTTACTTTACAGAGCTTTTTTTGATGAAATAAACAATGAATAACGATTTTGTTAAATTAGCTATTAATCATTTGTTTAGTGTTGTTTATGATTATTTTTGTTAAGATTGAAAATATAAAGGTGAGAGTGATGGGGAAGTTGGGTTGTGGTAGAACCGCAGAACAATAAATAACACTACATGACATGGTACATCCATGGTGAGCTATTTTTTGCAGTTGAGTATATGCAATGAGTATGAGTTATATTGAGTTTATGAAAATAACACATATTAGGCACATTACTAAATAATTATACATTTGACGAAAAGAAGCAACACTGGCACATTGTCATTTGTGCTCGTAAATTCGCTTACGGCTATAGTCCTATGTGTACGCAAAAAAAACCGCAAATCAATGTAGAGTTTAGCCGTTTGGCACACATGTAATTTAGGGCAAAACAATAATTTTGCGCCACAGTTCCTCAAAATATTTCCCATAAGGGGGGGGGGGGGGTTATGGTGTTATTAATGTGGTGATTTTTTAAATACACTTAAAGAAAAAAGAAGCAGCAGGGTACAGTAAAGTTCACATGTCTCATAAAAATCTGAAGTTTATGGAACCGTCTCACATTGCAATATTCAAAAATTCAAAAAAATACTTAATTTTAATATTTTCCAAATTGCTTTCAGGGGGTTAAAAATAAGGATATAAACGATATATTATATATTAGAGAAAAATACGGAGCCACCTTCTACCTGGAGGGGCCCAAACTTGGTATGTTTTAAAACTACTTTTTGGATTTTAAGAAACAAAGTTGCCCAAAGGTAATAGTGTGGTAAATTTTTAGAACCGGCTCATCAAGCCCTTTCATTAGATACCCCACACGATAGGTTTCTGAAAAAAACTTTGTAAATCCCATACAAAAAATTGATGACACCATAACCCTCCCATAACGGTTAAACTCTACATCGACTTGCGGTTTTCGAGCGAAATTGCCGTTGTACACCTGCCACTACTACACATGCGTATCGAAGAGAGCGCGGTGTTTAGAACAGCCCTACAATCAGCGCAATAAGGGTAGACTGATTGTAATGAAATTATGGCAAGTTGTTATGCACACGCCGGGGAATGTTTCTGAGAAAGAAAGAAAGGGTCAGAGAGTCAGACAGGATGGGTGTGCCAGAACCGTGATTTGATCAGCCCCTGGATCTGGATATAGCAGCTGCGCGGAACGTCATTAGCACCAGGAACCGCCACGGTGACACACTCAAAGTTTTGATTAAAACCTACTTGTCTATTTTTTAGCAGATATCTAATGTTTTAAAGTAAGTTTCCTTCCCTTATAGTCGGCCCCTTTGTAGATAACATAAGCACTGACTGATGCCTAAGTTCCTAGTTCCGCCGCAACGCCCCCGAACAGTAGCGCTATAAGGTGAATGATAGAATTTAGTATACGGATTATACAACAGTAGGTATTATTAATCATGAATGTTAAGTACTTAAACAATGAAAAAATGCAACGTAGTTATACCTTTTATTAAAATAAATTTGTTTCTAAACCAATAACGGGGTGGTTTTATTTTTTTCAGTATCGCAAAATTCCAAAAGGAATTTGTACGTCGCATTACTTTGTCTCACACTCGCAGCAAAAATCGATTTTGCCCACTGTTTTTGAACAGCAAAACCACGCTTTTGGTGCTGGAGAGGTGAAATAGTTATTTGTTATACAAGTGAGTAAAAGCGTTTTTTGGTAGAAGTGCCGACTTTAAATCCTGAACTAGCGAAGTAGGCTAGAATTAAATCACGAGCGTAGCGAAAGGATGGCAATTGCTCAACATGGGCCTTCTGTTTAAATATCCAAAACAAAAGGCAAGTGTAGAAGCCACCAAACGTTAAGCATAAATAACTTAAGGATACACTAATTAAGGCCGGGAACGGATGCAAAATCTTCAAATGGTAAATTTCTTTATGTCTGTATGCCTAGCCTTAGATTTAGGTAGATAATTCTATAGGTAGTGGTCTCACCCTCGTCTGCCTTGCGCTCTAATGAAACAGACCTTAGAACCCGGCGCGTACCAATCTTTTTATAAAATTTTCAATGGCCTAAATCACTCTCGCCCAAAGGTGAGGGTAGGCATATGTATGGGGATGTATATATGAAATAAATTCCAACACATCCACTGCTTTACAAAGGCTTTCTCCTGAGATATCCAAGACAAATAGAGATTAGAAAAACCACCAATTATGCAACTTTTTGCACGGAGAAAAAACTTTAGTAGCTATAAGTAAATAATACTAATTATCACTAAAATATTAGTAATTCCGAGGACAATTAAATTACACTGACGGTTACGAATGAGTTTTAATTATTGTATTTATTAACAGAAATAAAACTAGTCTTGTTGGAATAATAGTTTTGTTTACTAAAAACAAGTAAAATTTAATGGAATGCAAAAAAACGTTTAAAACACGCTTTCAATTAGCGTTTAATAACACCGGTACGAGTAGTTGGTCCTGATGAAGCTCCGTGATGCGAAGCGTACGGTTGGATAACTGGTCAGTGAACGTGGTAGATGAAGGAACGGCTGCGGAGGATGTGCATCAAATCTGTTCAGCTCAGAGTTACTAATTGTGGAGCGGCAGTAAAGGTATGGAGTTTTACCTGGAGAACGTCTTGTCATACTTCTACTTTTTTTTTTTTTTTTTGCTGAGCTGACTATGCAGTTGGCTGTTGCAGCCATTACTGCTTCACCGGACTTTTGGGGCGAGACTCTGAAGGAGCCTCAGCCCATATAGCGCCCAACGCTCAAGGGCTCCCCGCGGGGCAAGCCTCGGCTTAGGTTGTCGCTCTCGGGGGCGTCCCTTCAACCGGCGTGAGTCTTGAACCCGAAGGTGATTCACCGCCAGGAGGGGCCCCCTCCGAGGGGGGATACTTCTACTGTCGCTATGTCGGTATATATGCGAACTATCGAAAAACCTTCGATAGCGCGATGTAAGACGCGTGACGTCACCTTAATTCGTAGCAGTACGATATGATGTTCGTTAGTAGTAAACTTCACTAATTCTTAGAAAGTTGTTTGTAAACGTTAATTAGCCGTCATTGTAATGACAAGTAGTGTTTTTTTGCCCACTGTAATAAATATTTTTGTAATCTTTAGTAAGCTTTATATGTTGATATTAATTACCCTACTCATAAATACGAGGAAAGTTTTATAGGATTTATAAAATTCTGTAATCCGAAGTACAAATTATTGTTTACGGAAATGAATAAAACTATTTTGTTGTTATTATTTTATGGAATTAATAAAATGTACTTAAATTTATATTGTTTTGTAATTTCCACACAAAAATTTTTGAAATTAATAAAATTTAGTATTAACGCATTTTAATAAACAGTTTTTTAATTTGAACAATAGTTTTTTTCACCGTGTGGGCATATAAAGTGCTATAGGCTCTTATGCACAAGGAAACTTGGTTGGAAACACAATTTGGTATCTACAGTTACTGCAATGAAAATTTTGGCATAACACCGAAGTTGAAACCACCAGCTGTTCTACATTGCAAAATTCACTCGCTATTCTCACAAAGCTTACCAAATCAATGTCATGGAATGTATGGAGTTTGCTATTGATTCTGGAAAATGAAGTATTGCCTAGATTTATTGCTGGCATAAATCTTCAACAGCGGGCGTATTGCTTGCTCTGCTTCTGTCGCTGAAATTGAATGTCTGAAAATTGTACCAATGTACTAACACCAACTGAGTAAGTTATATCTGAATTATGATCGGCGCTCCTAGCATGCGATATACGTACTTATTTCATTGAAAATATTTACGAAATGCAATAACTGCATGGCTGCCTGTTCGCTTTACAATAAATATTTAATGGATGGATCTTAATGTGTATTTCGTAATCGTATTTTTGTGTCTTTAATGTTTATGCTTTTTGGGGTACATGAGGGCTTGATTTGATGAGGTCCAATTTTCACACTAGTGTATTAACGTTCATTCCGTAAAAAAAAACACGATCAGTTGTGAATATTCTACTCATTTTACTACTAGGTAATTAATAAAAATAATAGGCATTTTATTTTTCCTATTTGTGAGTGAGAATATAATTTTAGAAAATTGTAACAATATTAATTTTAGTACAATCCTAATACGAATGTGAAAAAAATTTGTTTGTTTGTGTTACTCAATCACGTCGCAACGGAGCATCCGATTGAACTCAAATTTGAGATAGTTAAAGAGACCGAAAATTTAAAAAATCCCACAGGAATAACAATAACCAATTCTAATCGAATGAATTATATTTACAACTTTACAGAGGAATCCCAAGCCAATAACCAAATTTAGGGCAGAAGGAGTCGCTGGCAAAAGCTAGCAAATTTATAAAAGTAATCCGCAAGCATAAAAATAAGTAGTAAGTATTTATTATATAAAATCCCCTGCCTTTGAATAAAAAAATATATTGCTGAGATAGTATAAGCAATTAACACTGAACCACGATTCTTGTCTTCGATGTGACCCAATTAACAAAGCAAAGACGCGGGCTGCGAAATTAATTTGTGGCCGCTCGCTTCTCTGTACGGTTGATAGTTTCATTATGGTATGTACAAGAATATTAGTAATGTTGAATGAGATTTTGTATGTTAGTATTTATTCGTTGATTGTATTATACAGGAAGCTTAGTAACTGTAACTTTATAATTATACCAACATCTTAAATTGGAAATAACATCCTTTTACTCAATAGCTAAGATAACCGTATACATTCATTGCCCTGTCCAAATTTGCAATGCTTTTACAACAAATTACAATTAAACTAAAAATAAATGACTGAATTTTCGATACTTTTTATTCTGCAACACATTTTTCTGATCTTCTGACATTGAGTGTTTGGTCGCTAGTGTTGCTGTAAGTCCACACCATTTCAATATGGCGACTGTAAATGTTCTGTTTGATTTTTGACCACTGGGTCAGAAGAGTTTGTGGCACTGTAATTGTTAAAGTGAATGGGGGTAAGATGAAAAACGGTGTAAGTTAGAAAACTAACAAATGCGACGAATTTTGCACCTAAATTTGGTTGTTGGCAACATTGTTTTGATCGGCCTTTTATTGCGGCCCGCCATTCAGTTGCTGCGAGTCAGTTACTAAGTGTGGTTGTGAAATGACTGTGAGCGATTTTCGAAAACATGTCATTTTCGTCTTAATGTTGTGTTTTTTTATCTTACCTCGGTATCTGTAACTTTGTAAGCAGGTAGGATAGAATTTATTTTGACTTATATTTGTGTTGATAAAAAAATATAGAATAAAACTACACTGCGTGAAAGTAAAGTTAATCGGTATTTTACGATTTCTTGTGGTGTTTCATCTTACACCGCTAATTTTGTCGGGGCTAAGACGGAAATATTAAACTTTTCATCTTACCCCTTTTCTGAAACTCATAGTAAATGTCAGGTGTTTTCAACCTGTGGATTTTTCAGTTGTTTTATTGTGAATCATTCATTATTTTTTTTTTCAAATAAAACTTAGAAGGTTAAAGAAAATATACCTACTACTATTAATGTAAAATTTCAGCAGCATACATTTAGTGATTTTTAGGTGCTTCTGCTTGAATATTCCCTTCCCTTCCCGAGTCATCCAAGTTCCAGGTAACGATCTGCAGCGCCTTTAAATAGATCAAAACGACGACTGGTCGGTTATCCATATTTATTTATACATATAATAATAATGCTTGGCGTTATAATATTTACAACTTTTTTAGACAATCTAACCATACTTACTATGGTGAAAAAAAATTAAATTGAGTTTAAATATTTTTATATTTAACAACAGTAATATTTTTCTTATAATATAAATTTATAAATTAACGTCATAAAAGTAATTAGCCGTGCGTTAAGGCAACGGTGCTGTGCCGTTCCTGTGTGCCATAGCTGGGCTGGTGTGCATCCAGTTTATGCCTAATATGCTACGTCAATTTTGACTTCTTACTATACTACTACATAAGTACCAAATAAAAAATATGAATAATCGCAATCAAAGATAACATTTTTAACTAACTAGTGTTTGTTTTTATTTGTCAGCCTTCAAACTATAAATAAACAACTGCTAAAAGGTTGAGAACTCCTGTCCAGTCGACTTCAAAACGGGGTAAGACAGAAATATAATTTGAAAGAACATAGTGTTTTGGCGGTTTACATTGGGTATTTTTAAATAATAATAGTAGCGTTTTTACCATTTACGTCTTATCCATTGGCGTCTAGCAATGTAGGAATCTATTAGCCAATTATACCTAGTGCTTATATAAAAAAATCTATGAACTATTTCCATCTTCCCCCCTTACCATTCCATCTTACCCCTACCTTCTTCAGTCATAAAGTGTTATTTCAATAAACTTTATTTCATATTAAAATAATAAAAAATAGACCTTCCTCGCTTCTTACGTATCAATTGGTGTACTCACTTCGACAAAGAGTTGTTTTTATATGACTGAATACAAAAACATTTTGCACACGGCGCTTTTAAAAATGCTCTAGTTATCTCATCAAAAAAGCATTCCGTCTTACCCCCACTTACCTTATTGGCTCGATTTACACTTGGACAGTCAGGTGTCAAACGACATTTGCGTACACAATTAAAAATAAACAACTGAATCACATTTGAGGAGTTCCCTATGTTCGAATGAATAAACAGTGTACGTCTGTAACGAAATGACGCAACCCTATCGAGTTTGGGATGGTTTGATTGGTCATGACATGACAAGCACTTTCGTGTTAGATGATATCCAGGGTCTCATGATGAGGCCGGCAATTGGCCACATAAACCCTGTAGTAAAATAATGCAACCCCATTGAGTTTGGGCTCGATAGATTTCTCGTGTCAAGCTCATCCTAGATATCATATAAAACTCTGGTTTTATAAGTAGATCTAGTATTTGATGTAATTATTCTAGGAACAGAATAATAACCAAACTAGATATTTTAATACTAAAACAGTAAAATATAAATAAACGTAAAAAAATATTTTAAAAATAAGCTTTATAACTTTTTTTTTAAATGAACTAATTACAAACAAGTCATTCGCTATTATTAATCTTTGATCGACATTAAAGTTTTTCTTCTTTTCGACAAACTCGTTCTATTAGGGGCTATTTATCCATTGAATACGTCATGCGCTCAGGTTGGGTCGACAAAAATTGGGAAAAAACCGTGACTCCTAGTCTAGGGGAGGGGGAGGGAGGGTTTAATTTTACGGACACGTGACGTATTAAATGGATGGCGCCTTACCAGAATGAAAGCGTGTTACGTTAGACAGCACAAATAAGAGTGTTTGACTGTCTTAAAAGAGTGAGAGTGAAACAGCAACAGCAACAGTTGATCTGTTGAGGAGTTGCCGTTGAAGGATTTCAATAACCAAATTTAGGACAGGTGGAACGGCGGGCAAAAGCTGGTTTTATATTTACCTAGTAGATCACTCGCGATGTGTAGATACGTAACGTCTACTGTTAGTACCTTCTCGAAGAAAATGTTTCTGCAAATCTTTGTCCCACTATAACTAAATAATGCCCTATTTCATGATAAAACCTTCGCAAATCTGAAAAGGGACTGTAATGTAATTTCGTAACGTTATTCGATTTATGTGTGTTTTATATAGATCTCCAGTAAAAATATGGTTTATTAAATATTGTTTTCTTTATATACGCCTAACATTATCTAGAAAACATTTACATCAGAAGTTACTATGTGTCTTACGGCATTGAAATGTGATTGAATCCTCTTCCTTAAAAATTATCACGGTCAGGGTTCCCATTGATGAAGGAAATCAATGGGAACTCTGACCTGAAAAGTGCGAATTGCATGGAATGACATCCGGGAAAATAAGGTGTTGCCATAAATCTAATTAAAATTGTAGAATGATGCGATAACACACACACACACACACACACACACACACACACGCACATATATATATACACACACACACACACACACACCTCATCTATTACATAAGAAAATTATAATTGATCGGTATTGTATTATATATATTATGTTGTATTTATACATTATATTATATTATGTATTATATTGTCTATAAAAGGCAAACCAGAAATCCGGATATTAGTGGATTATTCTGGATATTAGTACAGTTAATGCTATTACTACCTTTTTTTCTTATTAGCCGTAAAATCTTGCGATTGAACTTCTATTATACTTTGAAAACGATTTTTTAATTGCTAACCTTGTCAAAAAATACGTGCACGTAAACCTATTCGTATAATAGTATATTATTTATTCGTATATAGTAGGTACCTTTTTGTATTTCTCACCTAACAGTTATAGGTTGTAGATTTAAATTGCTTTTAAAAGTTAGCGTTTATATCAATTTCTGTTTGCCTGTATTGTTGATCAAATAACATACCAACTCAATTACATATTATGAATATATCTTTAGTAAGAATTTAAAAGAAGAGGATCCGCAATCCATATCCGCGAGAAAAGCGAAATATAGATTTATATATTTAACTTTTATTTTAATTCAAATCGGAATTCGTCAAACCAACATATTGTTTTATTATTTTCTAACTTTAATTCAATTGTGTGAACCTCACGCAGCACCCGCAATATATTTAGTTGGCTGCGGCAAGGAGCAGGCCTGGAGCGAGTTGTTGATGTTATCTGAGGACAGCAGCCTTCGTCCACGCGGCACATAAATCCAGCTTTGATATATTTTTGGTTAGAAGCCAACAAACCAAAATGCAACTAAATGCCAAAATACCGTTTTCAAACAAGGTTTTACAAATAATTTTATCATGGCTTTGGGTAGGGTTTGGCCAATGGCACGATTGTATAAAGTGCAGAAAGTTTGTTTTACATTACATGATTTGTTTTAATTGTGTCGGTCCTTATAGATTCTTAATAGGTGAACCACATCTTTGTCCGTTTATTTGTTACAAATTATTGATTGGAAACTGTTTTTTGAGGTGTGAAATCTAAAGTAAAAAAGGGTTTTAAAGTAAAAAGTAATTAAGAACCTCCACCATCACCACAAACGATACACACACACACACCCATACACACAAAGTTAATACAAATTGACAGCACTAAGAGATATCATATAATTTTTTTTATTTACACTAAAAATTGATCTTTTCAATTGATGTCCCTGATCCTAAAGGTACAACTGCAAAAGAGAATATGTCTCTTATTATTGTTTATTTTGTGGTAGGATTGTGAGCACTTTTCCTATGGTAATACTTTGGGACGAGTATTCCACGGTAAACTACAACACAAATTGTGACACAAGAAGAACCTGGGCAACTTAGGCCCCATCGTTTTAGAATCTTATTTAATCAGCCTAATTAGCTGAAGTCTTCGCCCGTTTTAATAGTCACTATTTGCAAATTATTTTTCGTATTCCACGAGAACTCTGTATCCTTGACCACAGAGTATCAACTCCATGTCTATTTGTCAAGCTAAATAATTAATTCAACCGTAAAAATAACACAAACACACAAACAAACAGAAAAGCTTTCACGTTTAAAATTTGTATGAATATTTAAAGTATTTAAATATACGTTCTTACGTCAAAATTAGCTTCAATTATTGTGATCAAGAATGACGTTTCTGCTCTATTTTAAAATCGCACGTAACGCGAAATGCCGGCGCCTCCGCGGCTCCATCAGCTAATTAAAACGTTTCCAACAACAATTTAAATTTCACACAATTTACTGCCTCTTGACGACGACCATATATTCATCAACAACGTATTAGTTAATTTCAGCCTTTTACATGAATTGCGTTGAAATTAAACGATATCTCACAATTAGTTTGTGAGAATTGTGAGTGCCTTCACTTATAAATTGTCAGCCGTCGAGCCAGAGAGACAATAATAATACAATTAATACGTTGTAACACGCTGTTTCTGTGCATATTCGGTTCAACTATGGTATTTGAAGAAGTAACTAAGCGATATCTTATACATTATATGCGATGTATCAAGTGTAATATCAAATATTACAGTTGTCAGATTAGGTTATCTGGTTATCTTTATAAACAATAATTAGAGTAAGGAATATTTGAAAGCGCCTATTGTTCCAACATTTGTCCAAATCTTTAAAGCGTATCTATACATATAAAATGCTTCGTTCTGAACGACTGACGGATCAACGCACAGCCTAAACCGCTGATCGTAGAGACCTGAAAATTGGAGGGTGTGTTTTTTGTATGACGTAGGCATCCGATAAGAAAGGATTTTCCGAAAGGGTCAAGTGCGAGTCAGACTCGCGCAATAAGGGTAAACGGATTCTAATGAAATTTAGGTAAGTTGTTATGCACACGCCGGGGAAGGTTTCTGAATTAGTACAACCATTTCACAATTGGTTGGTGCGGCAGTAGTTTTAAAAAAGACACAACGTTCGCCGGGTGAGCTTGTATACTATAATTAGGTAGTAATAATGTGCCTATATTGCATTCGGTTAGAATAAAATCGTTAGAACTGCAGAAATAGGAAATCGTAAAATTTCATTAAAAAACGGAAAGTTTCGTCATACCTAATATGTTATGTTATTATATACATAATAATTTTACTTTAACAATGTTTATATAACATATTATATATACATAATAAGGACGTCCTGATAATTTAACAGCACATTTTTACATTCTACTTAATATTATAACAGTAAAATGAACATGCCTACCTTATAATTATATGTCGTCCCGTGTCATAATTTACTGCTGATTCTTCGATCCCTACATGACACAGTTACCATGTTAATTTGTTTTCCGAACCAGTATAGTCTCATTATATTTTCTGTCAAATTTTACATGACAGTATATCAGTTTCCTGTTAATATATATGTTTAGACGCTGAGTCGTTTTTTGTGAGGTATTCCTGATAATTTGTTGAGAATCCCTCATAAAACGAAGGGTAGATTTTTCTCAGTGTATATAGTTACATAATATGTTGACGGATTTGTATAAAACAAAATTATAAAGAGAATGTGCCATGCATGGTAAGCAATAAGTATAACACTTTTAACTTAGTTTATAAGTATTGCCCGACCTATTTGGCAAGACAAGCACATTGAGGATTAGTGAAAGTGGATAATTCCTCGCAATGCAAAGGCAGTTGAAATTCTTACAATTACACTTAGAGCAGCGGACCCAAGGCACGTCCCAAATCCGGCACTTGGCACACTTTCCATTTTCTCGGAAGATCTACTGTATCCTAGATGTCTTATTTTTAATTGGATATTGCAGTAGGGTTGTGAGTACTCTCTTGTATCATCAAACTACCAAAATCTACTGCTTGGTAGGTATAGGGCCAGACTACTGAGCCCTAACTTTACTTAAACTCGGAATATGATCTAGGTATCTAGGTATCCATATGAAGGTAGATATGATTCTCTAGGAAATACAATGGAGTAAGTAAGGTAAACTAAAAAAAAATTAGAAGGCATTAGCGATGAAAGACCATGTTAAACTTCATCTCTGGTTAGGAAATCAAATGAACATGAAATGAGGATGATATTATATACCACATCATATGCCATTGCTTGATAAACTTCGCGTAAGTTTTAAGGTTATGTATCTGTTTAGGAGAAATAAAACCTCTATAAGATCATTAACTTCTTTGTCTGTCACTGATACGGTGACAGACATAAATTTTAACATTATTTTTTTGCTACGTTGTGACCAACTTACTATATTATATTTTTTGCTACTATAAATTCAAAGATAACAATTTGGATTCATACTTTTTTTAAAGAGATTTGGAACATTTTGATTTTTTGCTTTTGCTTTAAAGAACCTACTTTCATTTCAATGATTGAAATTTCAGAGATAAGAGACAGGCGTTGTCCATGCGAAAAACAAAGTAATAATTTGACAAAGGCAATTGTGTCAAGTGTCGTAACATAGAACAGTTGGTAAATCTACTTTAAGCTCTTGCATGATTCCAGCAATTATCATTTACTGAGCTTCAATTAGAACTTGATTACTTGAACTTATTATTTGGCTTTCGAGCGACTTATGGGTTTACTTCAAATAAATATTCGTCCATGAATCGAATTTTAAATATGGAAATAACAGTATGAGTGTTTAATTTTTTTTGCAGATGAAAAAACACAGCAGAATTATCTGAATCTGTAAAAAAAAATATATATAAAATCGACAATAGAGGAAATAAATATTACGTTCAGGAACTGCTATCACAAATTTCGGCTGCGAAAGTCAATTCCTCATCTTCATCCGGAACTGTGGTTGATTGTTTTTAATGATTTCTGGTAGGAGTATCATAATTGTATTTTTATAAACGTAAATTTAGTTTCTAATACTCATTATATCAAAAAAAATACGATTTCTTATATTTAACTTAATATACATATATTACACAGCTCTAATTTATAGGTGGTGAAACTTGCGGGATTCGTAAATTTTAGTTGAACTTAAAATTAAAAAAAAATACTTAAGAGAATACTATCAATAAAACGAAATAATGGTTTCTTATTGAAGGGATTTAATATTATCGTTAATCGTTTAAAGCCTTGTACTGAAATATAATTAATTTCGCAAAGTTAATACATTCGTAAAGTTCACCCTGTCAGTGACTCGCACCGGAAATAAACCTGAATTATTTTAGGGTAGAATTGTAGTCATTAAAACCACGAATGGCAATAAACCCTTTATGCGGGTCGTAACTTGTTTATACCTTCACCTAAATTAAGAAAATTGTATGCAGAAAGCTACGCACAAAGAATGCGTACATTAGAGCTCGAAACAATTTCTCGAATTGCTTATTCGTACTCGTAAAGATGTTATCCCAGGATTTGCGAAACGTATAAAACTTTTATTGTTGAAATTCAGATAAGGGCAGAGGTGAACAAGACTTAACCTGAATTATCTGCTAGTCTGCCTAGAGTTGAAAGGTTTGGTAATCAAAGTACCTAACTACTATGAAATACTATTTTATAAAGATAGCTTAGAGCGCTTAAGAATAAAGTTGTATTAAACTAAGTCGATATTACCGACATAGGTAGCGCTATATTACCCAAAACCAAGTGCGCAACTGACTCGCGCACCGATGATTCCGTGCTGGCATATATTTAGATAGTTCGTTCACGATAATCGAGTTTCGGAAGATTTTTGCCCTATTTTTTAACTATCCCCCAAAATCTGGTAAAAGGTCAAACTTAATTCTATAATTCTTAATTGTACAATACAACACATATTAGGACACAAACAAAAGAAAAATTATAAGTACTAAGACAAGCTTATCCCTATAAAGAGATTTTTTACAGCAAACCTAAGTGTGTAAGAGGTAATGTACATAGAAAAGTAGGAGGCGAACAGTGTAAGTACAACTTTATTCATAAACCAATTTAAATTAAAAATAATAAATAATGTAAATAAATAAAAAAAGGCTACATATATAAATAATATTAATATTACTTATCAACATACATATATTATATCATAATATAACATAAATATAAATACACAAAATACATTATATACATATATATCCACTATATAGACATAAATAATGCTCTCTTAATCTATTTCGGTAAATATTAAGAAATGTGCTGTCACGTATCAAACCGGGAAGCGAGTTCCAAAGTTTTTCTCTACAAACAGCAAAAGAGTCACCATAATACTGGGTGTTATTTGCTGGTATTTCAATAAGTGAGGTAGTATGCGATCTAAGAGGTCTGTCTCTAGGGAATAGAAAATTAAAGCGATCTCTAAGATACAGAGGGGAGGACGAAGTGTTAAAGATATTATCAACATAGCAAAGTATGTGCGTATTGCGCCGAAGTCGGATAGGAAGCCATTTTAGCTTGGACCTTAATCAGGAAACGTGATTAAATTTACGAAGGCCAAAGGTAAAACGTTCACACAAGTTTTGTAGTTGTTCTAATTTGTCTAAATGTTCTTCATTGGCATTTACGTATTAAGTGTCAGCGTAGTCTAAAATAGGTAGCAATAAGAATTGGGCATGAGTAACTTTGGTGTCAAATGGAAGAAAATTTTCTAAGCATTTGAGGGAATGAAAACTGAAATGGACCTTTCGACTTACGACGTTGATACGATTAGACCAGGGTAAGTGGCTGTCAAAGGTTACTCCTAGATTTTTCACTAATATATCTGTATAAATAATATGTACATTAACTATTTGTGGAATAATATGGTGAGAGATTAGATTACACATGTACTTAGTACCAAAAATAATTGCCTGAGATTTTATTGGATTAACCACTAGACCAAAAGATTTAGCCCACTCAGAAATTTTCTTCAGGTCACTATTTATACCGTCTACAACAGAATTGATATCTTTTTCTGCAAAATTACGATATATCTGCAAATCACCTACATACTAATGGTAGTTTGAGTTAATAATAGGAGTAATACAGAAAAAAAGCAGAGAGAACGCTTAACTTTGTAGTTTTAAACAAATGTTTTACGATATATCGATATATGACACGTTTAAATCTTACTGCAAAAGTAAGTTCGTACCTAATTGTATAATAAACATTTTTTTTAACAAAACCATAAACCCATAAAGCAGACTTATTGACAGAAAATTCAGCTGCGTGTTTTATTCGCCTTGAAATCGATGGATGTAGGTGCCTACAATACACAGAAACTTACATAGCCAGTCTTGACGTATATCTCGGTTGAAGCTCGCCTTAATAATCAAAATAACACTTCAAACATTTTCTCAATGAACTCTGGTATTCTTCAACCAATTCTTACTGAATTAAAATGGGACCAATCTGTGGGTCAGTTCTTGCCTACACGTAAATATTTTCCAGATCTAAATGACGGAGTTCTCAGGTAACAAACATTAAAAAATAAATACGGAATTGGGAACCTCCTCCTTTTTCTGATGTGGGCTCAAAAATTGAAAATAAGTTATTTATATAATATTAATATTTTTTATTTGATTTTTTCCTCTTATTGTGCTGGCTTCTTGCAACAATGATTCTATTGATCAATGAGAATTACCCTATAGGTTTTGATTAATTACGAGAATCCAAATGTGCAAATTGCATATTTTTTTACTACGTTGATTTAGAAACTTCATTTTTATACAAGTTCAAATAATTGTAGACCTTAACATTTCTTGGGTCCTGATTGACAGGCAATTATTTTTTCTTAATCTACAAATTAACAATTATTGTTTTTTTTTAATCGATCACCAAAAAGTTATAAAGATAGTAAAATGTTTGCAGTATTTTCTGAACATACATATAGTTGGTACGTACTTGCAAGTAGATGGTAAAGACTATCGTGAGATCGACGCGGCGCCAACTAACTCACGATGGCAAAACCACTGAAAGCAAAGAGTAAATTACTGCAACCACTTTCGTGAGCTAAAGGAAAATGTAACTGATTTACTTACAAGTAAAAATAAAAATATCAAGTCTGTCTGTAGTGCAAAGTTAAAAAATAAACTACTCTTGTCGGGGGCACTGCTTGCGCAGAATAAGATTTTTTGCCATAAACCTATGCCCTTTTCTTGTCTAACTTATCTCGATTAATTATTATGTACCTACGCTTTTCAGGGTAGACGCTGTCAAAAGTAATACAAACCTTGGAACGTGTGTGTTGATTATTGACATATGATCATCGAATAACCTAACTAACTAACTGTTGGCCTCTCATTTAAGTTAAAAATCGCTCAGCGAGCTATGGATAGACCTAAGCTTGGAGATACTTTGCGCGAAAAAAATTCAAGTTGCTAATGTTGCTATATCACATAATAATCGCGACAGTACAAAGTTCAGATACAGTGTTACCAGCGCAAGCACACAGTTTTTTCTTTTATAACCTATTTATCTATTCGCGACACTTACAATGCAAGGATTGTGGAATAATGTGAATATAGAAGATATCTCGGATTAAGCATGTCTATGGAACTTCATTTCTATAATTACTAAAAAACTTCACTTCAGGTAAGTTCGTTTAATTATGTAATTATCGGGAAAAACATCAGAGACAGACAAACGAAGTGATGCTTTAACAGCTTTAATATTTCCTTTTGAAGCACAGTCTTAAAAGCTATCGCAGTTGCTCCGACTAAATAAATAAAACAAACTTAATTACGGTTATAGAGGGCGCTGAACAACTACAGTCCTGCGGGAGATAACAATAAAACTAAATCATCGACAAGTTATCTATCTTCCCCACGACCGACGTCGGAAAGGGAACATGTGGACGAAAATGTATTTATTACATTGATTTAGACGTTAAATTGTGCACTGGTTTCTTGCTCTTGTTTCTTTTATATTTACCTTATGTTTGTTTTTGTGGATCTATCTATACTTGTAGACTTGTCTTTTTATTATAATTAAGAATATAAGTTGTGGACGAACTATTAAAAGCTTGGGCGTGGAGCTTTTTCTAGTTCGTCTACAACTGACAAGGGGGGAATATTCCCTACGCTATGATGTGGGTGTGTAAGCCTTTTCTATCCATTGGAACTTGTTTGGAGTCGATCAGTCTTAACCAGCTAAAATAAAAAGAAAATATCACGCACAATTGATACCTACTTGATATTTTTCAATTAAAAAGTGTGTAATTAAGGTTTTTAATATGGTTAAATATCAAAATTTCGTAGATACGTATAGGTTTAATTATAGAAATGAGAACATCTTCACTAATTTTATTTCGAATTTATTGCTTGTAGACTTCTCTTTACCAGATAAATAAGCTTCTCTTCAAGTACTTCTAATTAAATTTTGCTTTAAATATAAGCTATGCAAGCAGCTTATATTCAATGTCTATAGAGAATACCATTTTTCTCTGGTAAACCTAAGAATTTAATATTAATTTTAACTTGACACCTTCACGCGTTCCTGAGAAAAAGTGATCCTATAAGGGTTTCTTTTCCCCTTTTAAGGTACGGAACACTAAAAATGCACAAAATGTCTAAAACCAAAAAATGCTTATATTTCAAAATTAGTACGGTTCTGAGCATAGTCATCGTAACAACTTTTGTTCGCATTTAGGCCCTTTATACAGGAACCTCTTTCAGAACCGCGTAAAGGTATCACGTTAAAATTAATATCAAATACTACGCTCCCTCGAAGCTGTAAAAAAATGGAGCTTCTAAGTCAAACTCAGTAAAAAAATACGGTAAAAATCTGCCATTTTGGTCGCATATTTTAGCATTCACAAACATACCAAATCCTATGAGGTACTTCCCATTGTCCTAAAATTATGAAATTTGACACGAAGCAAAGTCTTACATTATAGATATAGGAATAAATCCAAAATTAGTTAATTTGTAGATATAACACATTTAAAAAAAAATAGTTTGTCTGACTGTCTGTCAAGATCCTTTTTCTCAAGAACGCGTGACGGTATCAAGTTGAAATTTATATAATATAGTAAAGTCTATGGGCAATTAATGTTGTAAAATAATCAAGCTTCTAAGTCAATGTGAAAAAAAAATATGACACATATAAATCAAAACCTATGGAGTACTTCCCGTTGACCTAGGAGATGAGACCATGATCTCATGATGGAAGAGCTATCTACATATAATAAGTTTGAACAGGACCCTCGGTGCGCGAGTCAGACTCGGCCAGGTTTTTTAGGTTACTGTCGGTGGAAATGATGTTGAATTACCCCTTTTACGCTAAAAATTTATAGTTTTAGCACAACATACAGTAATGCTTTTTTAATACTACTTAGGTGGCAAACAAGCTTGCGGTCCGCCTGATGGTAAGTGGTCACCGCAGCCTATAGACGCTTGTAACACTTGGGGTATAAATTGCGCGTTGCCGACCTTAAAAAATCCAACATCCTCTGTCTTGAAGAGCCCCGTGATGTAGTCCTTAGAGAAAACCTTGGCAGGGAGCTCATTCTATAACCTAGGCATTCCATTTAGGTTCTAAGGTGTGATTGTGAGGATGAATTCCTTGCCAATGGCGAGCGGTGGGATGGTAGAAAGTAGCCGTGGGCATCATTTAGATCAATTTTTCAGAATACATCCCATTATACAAGCGGTAGATCACACACAAGGAGGCAAAGTCTCGCCACAGCCTTAAGGGTTAGATACAGCTTGTAAATTTGGGATCGTCGATGCTTGACTTGTGACTGTAACTGTGCTATAAATTATTGTTTTTTAAACATTTTGATACTTGTTTTAAAGCATGTTGATACTTATTTGCGAGTTACGCGTAGGCTAATGTGCCTGTGATCAACAGAATGTTTAAATTAGGTACTTTATTTTAATTAGAAGCGCATTTAACTTGAGTTTTACAATGGCGTATAAAAAAACGTTGTCTTGTTTCGCGTACAAACATACACACAGCACGCAAAAATTCTAAAAACAAGTGATTGTTTTTAAACATGTTGATACTTACTTATTTGCGAGTTACACGTAGGTTTCTGTTTCTGTGGTCAAAATAAATTTTTACATTAGTTATTTACAGCATTAAGCATGGTTTTCAAAATGACGGGGAACACTGAACTGGATTTTAAATATATCTGCACTTTCATTTACAGTTATAGAAAAGAAAAATGTATGTACTTTACAAAAATGGTAAAAAACGCTTAAATTATTTATTATGGTTTGCCACTCTGAACGTTTTATTGATATTTACTGGCCTTATGATGCAACTAAATCAGATGCTACTATTTTAAATAAAATACTAACAGACATAAGAGATGCATTGGGTTTACAAGCCTGATTATGTTTTTTTTTTTATTTTAGATAGAGGGTTTCAAGGTCTGTTACTTCTTGTAATGGTCGTCAAACCCAGCTCACTACGCATCAAATAATAGAGCTATGAATGATCTTTTTGATGAAATTAAAATAGCTGGAGCAATACTAAATGTATTTGGACGTCCATTGACAGGCCACTGACTTGTGAAAGAAATACTTACAGCGATCGAGCCAATATCTGAAATAAATGAAAATCGTCAAGGTGACTATATGTCACGGCCCATGACATATGTTTTCTATGTATAATATGTATTTATTTGCAAAAAAAGTATATATTATATGTATTTGTATCCGTAGTCTGGTAACCGTCCACCCACTTTTAATTGTGTCCACCGCTTGCTAGTGAAAAGCACAAAAATGTACTTTACTTACTAAACTTTGTCAATATTGGTTGAAAAAAAAGATAAACTACTTACAATACAATTTTATATTATAGGTAAATTTTTTTACATGCTTCAGTTCGATATATATTTTATGAAAATGTATTTTATGTAAAATAATACGACGCGGACGTACGAAAAACAGCGACAAGTCAGTTTAGCAAGGCGTTTCTCCGCGCACTAGCCTCGGGACAATTCAGGACATAAATGTACGCCAAGGGGAAACTGACATTCCTGAAATTAAATGGCGAAAGCGCGAAATAAAAAAATAAAACCGTAAAAAAATAACATAAGGACTCATTAAAAAAGTAAAAAAAATAGCTATTGATTGTTCGATGTTTTACAATATCTTTGAATAATGTGTAGATATCTATCGATGTTTCAGCCCAGAAATTCAAAATAAAGTATATACTATATAGTTCTTGTGTTATTATGTTTTATTTTCTATCGAGAAAAGTATTTCCAATCGTGTTTTGCAAAAATAGTCATCTTAAAAATTTCACGCTGGATCAATATTTTTTTTCATTGCTTTTTATTAAAGGAGAGTCTATTGCGGTACATGCAGCCTCAAGTATAATCAAGGAGTTGCCGTAAGAATCCCACGTCAATAACCAAATTTAGGGCGGGCGTAGCCGCTGGCAGAAGCTAGTGTTTTATATTTATGACTTTCTTTTATTTTCTCGCAGAATGCATTCAAAAACGTTTTTTCGACACCGACGCCTTTAATACAATTTGGCACTTATTAGTACTTATGTATTTTCATCACGTGTATAATAAATAACTATTAATATATATTTAAACTACACTTTGCCAGCGGCTCCACCCGCCCTAAATTCGGTTATCGGCGTAGGACTCCTTTATTTAATCACAGTATTAATACTATTATTTACTCCTTAACTAGCCCGCCATAAATTCGGTTATCGGCGTAGGACTCCTTTATTTAATCACAGTATTAATACTATTATTTACTCCTTAACTAGCCCGCCATAAATTCGGTTATCGGCGTAGGACTCCTTTATTTAATCACAGTATTAATCACACTAATGAAGTTTGCTATAGCAAGCTGTAGCTATAGCTATAGTTCGTTTAAGCTGGGTTATAGTTATTCCCGCGAGATCTTTTGAATTTTTCGGCATAAAAAGTAGCCTATGTGCTATTCCAGGACCTAATCTATAGGTGTGCTGTGTGTGAGTGGCTGAAGCGTTATTGAGTAATAAACATCCATACTTACAAACTTTGACATTTATAATATTAGTATGATATTGGATTATATCTTGTAGGTAAAGTAGCACCTTAGTAGCATAGTGGTATCTTGTAATTGAAATAAAGTATATGTGTGTATATGTCGCAGGCAAATCGTATAATCCGCCGTTTCATAATATGCCTAGGCATATCGTAAAGTATGGAAACTAAAGGAACAGAAATCGCACTTTATAAGTCATGTTTGTTAGGTTAGGTTCAGTTACTCTTTTGTAAACGTAGATGCGAAGCGAGCGGAGCGTTCTAGCTTAGCTTCATGTAATAATCTGTTCAGTTATATGATAATTTCTGTTCCCTACTTTACGATCTGCCTAGGCATATTATGAAACGGTGGGTTATACTATTTGCCTGCGACATATACATTTAGCTAGCGCAAAGCCATGCTCATAATACAACAAGCAAGTTTTTAATCAAGTTGTGCACGGTGCAGAGCGGTGTCGGTGCGGTGCAGTGCAGTGACACAGTGGCGCCACGGCGCGGCGGCGCGAGTGCCAGATTACTGTAATTGGATGATGTCACAAAGGCAAACTTGTTCCCCTTTCCCATTGTAAATAGACTTACGAAGTTGCACTCTCAAGTATTAATTTAAGCAAAATTATGTTTTTAAACTGGTCACTGGGTTAAATTAGAAAAAATTGAAAAAAATATTTAAGATTTAGTATTAGAGTATCTACAATAAGCTCTGAAGCTTCAAACACAACAATTTGAAAGCTTTCCTAAATATTACGTTGACGTAGTCTTTATAGGTATTTATCTCGCACATTGATATTTTAAATGAAGTGGAATTGTAAGTATCATTTTATAAACGAATAATGAATATATTGAAATTTAAATACTTACAAAATTTTTTGGTTTGAAATTAAAGTGAATTATTTAAAAAAATATTATACGGGGTTCTTACCGTGATTAGCCGAGGAGATGAACCTCCCGATATTTGTTATAGTGATATTGACCGTGAATTTTTAATACAATACTGAATCATTTAAGTTTTAATTTAAATTAAAGTACCTACTTATCGGTCTATATTCACAAAATAAGCTCATTATAAAATGGTCTCGTATCTTTAGTGCAAATATTTGGCATTCGACTTCAAGGAAAAGAACACACTTAGCCCAATGTTCCATCTCCGTGTGTAAAGTTTATTTTTAATGAAGTAATACCCACTCAGGGTATTTCAGGGCAGTGTAAAATTTGATTAAATAAGGAACAAAAGACATGAACTTTTTCTTTAAAAATCAGATGTTATCACGGTAAAATTATAATTAAGTTATACATACATAACTTAAATAAACATGTACAGATATAACTATGTAGACCATTAAAATTTTTATGCCTTAGGTTTATATTTTTATTAATTCTAGAATTACGCATAAATATTTATGTCTGTTTACAGTAACGCTGTAGTACAGCGCAAGGAAAAATTGAAAATCTTGGAATGCTTCCAAATATGAAGCAACATGTAATGGCTGCGTTTTCGTGACTGTTATTATATGGTTCAGTTGTTTTATTATCTTTGTTTTTGCTTGGCTTTTAGTATTACACTGCAACAAACATTTCTGACCCGGGTTTAGGTCGCTAGTGTCGTTAGTTCACACCATTTTAATATGGCGACTGTAATTTTAATTTTTGACCACCGGTTCAGAAAAGTTTGTTACACTCTATTTGAGACATGAACAAATAAAAGGGTTAAGTCAATTAAATTATTATTCCTATCCCCAATCTGACTTACTTCTTATTTTTCGTCAGAAACTGGCAATACTGATACTGATACGGATATTCTGTCCCTGGCCTTTTATTAAGCCGCTTATTACTTTAAAGCTATTTAATGACGTATGGGGTATATATAAACCACCTTAGTCCAAATCAACTGCATCGGAAGAAGTTCTGCAGCTATAAGTTGAGCAGCCTGTCCCTGTCACGCGGGACTAAAGTGGTTGGCGAAAAGAGGCTGTCCTGAGAGTATGTATTTAACTACTGGTTACCCCCTTCTGAAGATAAAAACCGTACAGATATCTACATAATAATACAATAATATAAAATGTGTTTTTAGTCGTTTTCTTAACTTGTAGATATTTATTTCTAAGCAATTGATAACACACTGTCAACCATATACTGAGTATGATATTTATTAAAATGTAAACTGTAAATAGATTTCTGAGAGGCCCAAAGTGCGCTATCTATATATCTATAGGCTCACTTCTTTAATTTTGTAACGAAATATAGTAGGTATACTGCACTGGTCCTAAGTAGATTTTGTGAGAGATTTATTGCTTACTACAGCCACTGGAACTATGCATATGGTGTAAGCACATAGCAAAAATCGGTCAAAAAAATAAGTGTTAATAAATTGTATCCTTTTCGGAATACAAAACCTCTCATCTTAAATACAACATTTACCCTTTTTAGGCAATAAAATCGGAATTTGAGCATCGTAGTCGGCAGGCATCGTTATATTGGAGCATCATGGAATTTAATTGCCAAGGGAGCCACAGAATACTGCCGCCTTGCCTGTAATGGAGACACTTTAGGGGTAAATTAATAAGTATCCTCTGAACGCCCCTTTTAGATTCCACCACAGTTGACATTAATTGCTACTCTTAAACGACCATAAAACCTTTATTAATTGATTAATGCTGGAAGCATATATTCAAACATTTAATTTCTAGTGATGTTTAAAAGGAATTCAGTTGAGAAAATTCCTTAAACATTTCTAAAAATTATAAGCATTCATTACGGAGGTAAAAACAAATTTCAATTAGTATAAACTAAAATTATTAATTTAGTTCCTCGTGTTATTTTTGTAATAATTATAAGCCATAAAGAGTCTTTTGGCGTACATACATTACATTACGCCTGTTTTCCGAAGGGGTAACCAGGGACCAGACTTCAACATGCTACCATCCTGGCCCACTTCTTTTGTTTTATCCTTTTCCATTAATACTTCATACGTTCGACGGTTTAATGTATCCTTGACTTAGGCTGGCCACAGACCTACCGATTTTTAGATGTTCTGTTCAACTAGAACAGAACAGAAAATAATTATAATTAGGAGGCTCAGCAAGCCCGGCCATCGTCGCCGTTCAGAACGTACTGACTGGTCAGAAAGAGGCGTAGCTTACGTACTAGCTGTTTTGGCTCAGTGCGCGTGCAAATGTGTGCTTAAAAACACATCTTTTGAATGATCGTTGCAGAATTGCAAATAATTGCGGACTCGAAACAGACCCTTATTTTGCTTGTTGGTAAATTCCTGTGTTTGTGGGACACGATTTATTACGCAATATTTTACGATTGTCTGTCTACGTGTCTCGGCAAGCGCTAAATTACGAGAGAACGCGAATCAAGAAAGCCCGGTGCCCGGCGTGTGTTGTGCGATGACTCCGGATTCTATTCAGTTCTAGCAGCACAGAACAGAATCGGTAGTATTCATTTCTGAAAACGAACTCCATTTAATTGAAATACATTCTACGAGGTTTACCTCTGGCAACCATTTCATATACATTTGTCTCATAAAGTGCATCTTCTATAAATTATTCGCTTAAAATATTCCTTCAAATGCTTTGATTTCACCATAGTAATATGAACAAAAACTCTGATTAAACGTTGCAGCAGCACTTTACGTGCTAAGTCCGTGAATCTAGCATGCTAATAAAATTGTTTTTGCTTAAATTACATCACTACTACACCACCGTTCCTATTGTTGAAAGGTTCGTAAGATTTTCAGACTAGCTAGTTTCTTGTGGTGTTCACGTGTGATCTAATCCTTCCTTCCCGTCATATCTTGTAGTGTTCACGTGCGATCTAATCCTTCCTTCCCGTCATATCAAGTGGCGGAAATTCCTTTCAAACTGATTTTCCAAAAACTAAAAAATCAAACTCCAATTTTCATAGATTTAATTAAAAATAATATGGATTTATATTGAAATATCTGTAACTACCCTATTTTAACCCCTTACGGATTAATTTTGCAAAATTCTTCTAGAGGAGTTATATTAAAATAAATCGTGTTAATAGTTATTTGTTATACAAGTGAGTAAAAGCGTTTTTTGGTAGAAGTGCCTACCTTAAATCCTGAGCATAGTGAGGTTCACGCGTCCATCATACAACTTTTCAACTCTACCAGCGAGAAAAATATTTTTACGTGACTTTTCTGGTAAAATATTTCGATAAAACTTATCATTCGGGTATGCGTATATAATTTTAATTGAATTAGAAAATAATATGTTTTTTTGAAGATTATCCGAATAAATAAAAAAATATGCTTTTAAATGTACAAGGAACGTTTATATAGGACTCAAAAAGTATTTTGACCCAAATAGGTATCTATAGATGAGGTGGTCCAAAATTTGAAGACGCATTTTTCGTAAGCTTGCATCAACGCAGTAATTACGATCATGACTCGCTGTTATTCAGTATTACCTACGTGTCACAAAACAAAAAACGTTTCATTCTCAGTTAAACTGCTAGTGGATAAATTATAAGGTAACTGCAAACTTGCGGTATTAGAAAGGAGATGAATATAAAAACGTTTTGCACAATCATTAATTACCCTATATTAAAACTTATAGTAGTTCACGTTTTTTTAAAAAAAATTGTGTTTTTTTGTAGAACGAACCGTGATCTGAAATTTCAAGGGACGACTTCACACAGAAGAGTTTTGGAATCAATGTTAATAATTTTTGCTGAATTACACTTAATCTCACTCTTTTTGTTTCTTTTCTTTAATACTATTTGATATCTCCATCCTTTTTGTTTAAACCACACAGGAGAATTCACTTACTCCGAATCAAGTTAAATTGACATGACGAAGGTATTTGGTAGGTACACTACGGAACAAACAACGGTCTTCTTGAACTTAGAAAGGATAAAGAATGAAACATTTTTCTGCTTTTTTTTTCTATTTAATTTTTAAAGAGGTGTCGTTGGATTCTTAGTTCTGAAAATTGCATTGCAAGTTTTTAGTTTCCCTTTTTTTTTACTTTTTTTTTATTACCTTCCAAGTCGTTAATTTTGAAAGTAAATATGTAAATCCGAAAAAAAAATACAAAGAACGTCTTGGCCAGTTTTCTAACGACGCAATCTAGTAAGAAAAAAGTATTTCGTAAACTTATGAAAAGTTCACGTGATTAGTTTTCCACCATGGTGTAACACAAAGAACAAACCTATAGTATATAAACTAGTAAGCTATTCTACAAATTGACTCCCTCGCAGCGTAGTTGGTAGTGTGGTCAGCTGCTGTGCAGAGTGTGAGGGTTCGATTTCCGCACTGGACAAACATTTTTTGTCATAATATTTATGTGTACATTTGTTTTTGTCTTGAGTCTGGGTGTATTTATGCATGTTATGTTTGTATTAACAAAAAAAAGTAATATTTATGTATTTGTATTCGTTGTCTGGTACCCATAACACAAGCTTTGCTTAATGTGGGGCTGGACGGCGTTGTCTGTAATGTCCAAAAATATTTATTTATTTATTTAATTTGTGGATCGTGTGTACAACAGTGTCTCGACTCTGGTTTGTGCCTGCTACGGCGATGTGCTCACTTTACCACCTATCGCGTTAGTGGAACTTCGGTCAACCGTAAATGTAACGAGTATTACTGTCCCCCGGTGTGTTCCGCCGCAACAGTTGAGGATCGTAATATATCTGACTATATAACCTCTTTGGGGATGCATGTTGTGATGGTTCGCTATTAATAGGTGTAGGATTTCAACGGCAACACCTCAATTATGAGAAAAAAAAACGAACGGAGAATACTTGACGTTTTCAAATAGCTTATGTCCTTTTCCAGGACTCAAACTATCTGCATGCCATATTTCATCTTGATCGGTACAGCGGTTTCAACGTGAAGAGGTAACAGACAAATTTACTTTCGCATTTATAATATTCAATATAATATTTTTTTTTATTATTATATTCATATCATGGATAGTATGGATTGTTTTTAGTATATATGTATGTACATATGATTGTGCAAAAATATAATTATGATGGCGCTAATGCCACTAGTTCTATAAAATATCGAAATAAATAATATCTGAATTCCTTCGCTCGATTGACGATATTTGACGCTTCACATGGTGCGCCCCCTATGCTACATAAAAACAAAAAATAATAATTGACATGTTTGACTTTGTTTTTAGTAGCTTACTTACTTATTTTTATTACCTTATAAGTTTTTCGGTACATATTGTATACTCTTTAGCTAATTATCGAAGAATTGTATTATTGCTTTAAATAGAACTTCTTGCCAGCTCTTTTTTGGCAGAAATTAACATTGTATACATTGTGTTGACGATTCAAAAGTGTTCTTAGAAACCTATTTGAATAAAGTTTTATTTGATTTGTTTTGATTTAAATAATATATTATAAAAAAATCAGTAGGTATGTTCTTAGTGCAAAAAATGAATTCAAAATCTTTTGTTACTGGATTTTTGTACTATTTGGTAGACGGCACTGAGCTAGATGAAATTGTCCCCAAGAGCGCTTTTTCGGCACGGTTGTTGAACGTTGCAACTTAGCCTGCGAAAGCTAATTTCCGAGTTCGTTTTTATAAGCATCATTAAAGCTTTTAAATTTCAAAATTTGCAGAAAAACTTATGTTATCTTAATTTTATCAAAAATCTTAGTTAAGTGCTTATTTTGAGTGAGAATGCATTACTTAAATTTAATGCTTTCGAACTTATACTTTCGTTGTTGAAACACTTCCGATAAGGGTTTTTTTTCGATTAAAATCATTTATAGTGCAACAAGTGCATAAAAAAATTATAGTGCAACACTTGCATAACACAGGGTGCGCTGACATTCTCTAATTGAACCACTTTGAGAGTAAAGTGATTTTCTCAAACATGCTACGATATGCGACCAAACTTCTTTGCGATAAATTGTACTTGCAGTATAGTATCGGAGAGCGACCTGCAATGTTTGAGCCGTCCGCTCGAGCGCTGGAACGGTCAATAATGAAATTTGAAAATGGAACGAACCTTTTTTAAACCTGAAAATTTATAACTAAGTAAGTTATATTCAAATTTCGAACTGTAACAACAAAAATAAAGCGCCATTAAATTAATTTAAAAAAGAAAAAAAGAAGTCGACATTTGAACGAGGCGAATCGGCGGCCAAATTTCCTAAATTATTTTTATTATTGCCAATACAGTTGTCAATCTAATTCGTTTATTTACACGAATGTTAAAAAAAGCACTATACAAGCCTAAGCCATACGCGGAGTTTGTGATGCGGGCCTCGGCTATGCCTCGTTTCGCATACTCATCGACCGGTTATGATGCGTTTGCGGGCCGCGGCAGTAATGCACTATTTATTTATTCATTCCGCTCTTTTATTTGCTGAAAATAATATACAGGAGACGGGGAGGAGGAACCATAAAAAATAATTTAAGGATATGGTGTATAATTTAAGGCATATTTTATAAAAAAGCCGAACTTGGTATGTTTTGGAAATACTTTTTGGATTTTAAGAAAACAAGTAGCTGGAGGGTAACGTAGTATATTTTTAGAACTGGCTTATAAACCCCTTTCATTCTATACCTCACACGATAGGTTATAAAAAATTCAAATCTCATATAAAAAAGAACTGCGGTTAAAAATGATTGTTTTAACCTAAATTAATTCGCATCTATGTATCAAAAGGCCTTTTCCTATTGATCGAAAGTCTCCTTTCATTAAAAAAAATATTCTCTCTCTGTTTTCGGTCCCACCGATAACGAAACCCATCCGATACCGACACGATATCGGCGCACAGATAATCTGATAAATTTAATACTAAATGCTTTCACAATGTATTGTTATCGCCATCAATATTAATGCCGACAGTGACCTACACCAATACCAGTACCGGAACCGGCGACGACAGAGTGTGGGACAGTGGTGCGGGTGCGAAGTATCGCTTTAGAAAAAAAATTGTGATGGGTGCGCTGCTCTTTGTTTACTTGACTATAGAATAGATCCTATAATAAAAACAATGTCGAGTTTGAATATGACATCGTTACTTTAATAGAAAATATTTAACTGATATCGGGTCGATGTATTATCGTTGACGGATCGGTATCGGTGCAGCTGCCGACTTGTTGGTATCGGGTCTGTATCGTTCGGTGTGAAAAGAGCCTAATATTGAATAATATTGTATTTTCTTCAATTTATCAACTTACCTACTTGCTTAAACATTCTTCGTACGTATATTTCTAAAGGAAACTACACAATTGAAAGTTAGCAACTTTATCACAGACTGACAGAGGTGAAGCTAAACTTTTCACAACTTTATTGTTTTCTTTTTCTAGTGTAGCACTTACGTACAAGCGTGTTATATTGAGTAGCGTACTTACTTACTGGCATTGTATTGAGGCTGAAGTATTCCGGCTTTATAAAATTCACTATTTAAGAATTATTTTTTAAGAACGATAAAAAAATTAATGAATTAAAAATTAATCAAGCAAGTAGTCCAGTCTGTAGGGACAAAATAATGCCATTGCCCTACAAAAGATACAGTATGTATAAAATGTTATGATTGATATTGCTTAGATATAGCGTAAGCCGTCATCTTGGTTTTTTAGGGTGCTAAAATTCACATTCAAATTCAATTTAAATACATCAGGAAACATACACAAAATAAGCCGTTAAACCAGCGCGACGTGTTTTTCTAGTGTACACACTTAACAGTCCATATTTTTAAAAGTACTGCACCGATTATGATGAAACTTGCACTGAGTCTGAGTTAAACGGTACCTTATTCAAGAATAATGAAAATCATATCACTACTTTTAAATTAATACGTGGACCTACATACATACAAACATTTATGAAAATTGGAAAATGTAATAGAAGCCTACATATTCATACATACACCGATTGTGCATGAATATTGTGCAATCCTAATAATAATATATACGGGTCGAATTGATAACCTCTTTTTTCGAAGTAGGTTAGTAAAATATAGAATAAGATCTGTTCTGTTCTGTAGTAAAATAAAGTGAAAATTTCATATTAAAAAGAAAATCGAGTTTTTTTAGTAGGTTAATAAAATACAGATATGGATCTGTTCTGTTTTGAGCTGAAAAATATAGCAAAACACAGTAAAAAAATTATATTAAAAGGAAAAACGAGTAAAGTTGAAAGTAAATTGCTAGTGTCTTACGTATGTGATGATAAGTGCCTTTTCTTATTATTTATCCTAACTATTATTGCTCCATTGTCAAATCCGTAGTCGTTGCCAAGACCCCGGGGATAAAGAGCAGAGCTTACAAAAGTTCGCAACTTGTTCAAATGGCCGGCTTTTGTCAAAATGATACTTATTGTTCTGAACAGATTGCCCAATGGGACACAATGGTTTTTATTTAGAAAAAACATCAGGGGATTAAAGTTAAAAAAATGAAAAATGCCTCATTAATTATTTAAACGTGACATGGAATAAGAATTCCTCGGTGTATTGAATGCACGTAATATGACCATTATATAATTTGTTACTCTAGGAGTTCGCTGATTTTAGGAAAATTTACTAGAGATATTCTTTTTTTTACCAAAGCTTAAATCCCAATATAAAATATTACTTGTAATAGCTACTAATCGTTCACAAGCTTATTGGTCGATCCTTTAATTTTGAACTGTATTATTATATGTGCAAAATAACATTCTATGTTTATATACCCTGTATTATATGTCAGTCAAGAAATAATATTTATTTCATTATTGGGTAATATTTCTCAGTGCTTTAAAATATTTTTTCCGTTCTAAGTTTAGTTTAGCTCACAGTGCACTGGGTGCCATCCAAAGCGCCACGACGCGACGTCGCCGTCACGGACCGATTACAACTAAATCTAACGGGCGGGTACGGCAAAAGGACTCGTATGGTATTTTTGTCCACTAAATATTCAAAATAGAAGTTTTAATTTCAGTTTTTCCTTTCAATGATTAGTGACGAAAGTGTTGTGAACGATTTTAAAGTAATGCGTTCTAAATCGTAAACAGAACTTGTAAAAAGTTTTTTAGCCCTTCTTGATGGTCTATTTATTTAATCCATCTTTGATTATTTAATACTTTTTAAAAGTCTTTGCTTTATAGTCGTGTACCAAAAATAATATAATAAATAATGAAATAAATATTCCTGGACTTATCACACAGCGCCATCTGGTCTCTAACCAAGCAAGGCTTGTACTATGGACACTAATCAACTGATACAAGTACCTAAATACTTTTTTTTGCACATAAATATATATTATACTTAGAGACCCAAGTCCCACACAAATGCTTATCACACAAATGGGGATCGAACCCACTCTCCCGGTTCGGCAGGCTGGTTTACTCTACAGTCAAGATCAGAATAAACCTAGATTATTAATTCAAAAACCCTAAACACAAAAAAAATAAGCACGAATACGTTTACTATGTAAAAAACTCTAAACGTATTAACAAAATTTGGATTATATTTTTTTTGTTTTTATTTCCTTGTTTTTCCTTGTCCTTGAGTATTTAAATATTTAAGACTATTTAAGTTTGATTACAAAATTTTAGAAAAAACTGAAATTTTAGGCATGTTATTTTATTTATTTGCAAACTAGCTTATTCCCGCGACTTCGCCCGCGTGGACTTTTAAAATAAAATAAAGCTTTTAACCATTTATGGTTTTACAACTATCGGTATTTTCATACAAATTTCATCCCCTGTATGGCCCTTTTAAGGGTAATTTTCCAAAAGCAAGTCACACGTGAAACAAGTCAATCGTAATTTCAACCTTCAACAATTACGAATTTTTATACAAACATCCAACCTCCAGTTCCACCTTCTTATTGAAGGGATGAATTTTGCATTTTAACAGAAACCTATGCAAAATTCAAAGTTTTCAGGGCCACCAGTTTGGGTTGCGCCTGCGTCAGTCGGTCAGTTTACTCTTTCATATAGACATTAAGGTCTAGCTAACTTTTGCCTGGTCGTCACCAAACCTTAGTTACCCAAGTTCTAAGTGTAAGGACATTTCCATATCATTTGCTAGTTGTTTCATACAAATTCAATGTTTCTAGATATTACAATCATTACGATATAGGTAATACTAGACTTTTAAGATTCTGATGGGTTCAACTACTTAATATAACTTAATATTAAATTACATCTATTTTTCCGTGCTAGGGATTCAGCTAATATTTTCCTAATGATACAATATTTGATGTAGCCAAAGAAGTGAGCCAGAATCTTAGTTTGTGGAATTCTTCCGTGTCTACTACTTTGGGAAACAGGTGTGATATTACTCGTGTGCATGTAATATTTCCTTTGTAATCTTTTAATATTAGAATTAGTTTCAGGAAAGGTTAAAAATATAATTTTTAATATTACAGACTTAACCATACTCGTATGGTTAATGTAGCCAAAAAAAGGGTCATCACGTATAGAGAAATATAAGTTTCCAAACTTTATAATATCTTCACTAACGGGATCGGGGATTTAAAGAGCTTTTACCAAAAATATTTTTGCCGAATATATTTCATGATTAATGGTGGCTTTCAGATAAATTGATATTATTATTACAAAAATTAAATATTCTGCTTCGAAGATTTTTTTGGCCGAATTAAAAAAAAAGAGGTTCTTAATGCGACTGTCTTTTTTGGGTGTAGTAAATTGGAGGTAAGAAAGATAAGAATTGTCAATAAAAATAAATCAACAAGTCGATTTATTCATGACAAAGCTCAACGTTATGTCTCTTTACTGTTTTATTTTACATAATTTTATATTTAAAAAATGTCATATCACCTAAATTTATATCTTTTCAAATGAATATAATTAAAGTTAGTATAAGGAAATAAGTATTCGGTGCAGTTATGTTAGTGTCTCATGAACGTCTCTAGGAAACTCATAATGGCTGCAGCAAAGTTACTGCAAATAATTGTGAAACTAGACCATAACTCTACACGCAACATTAACTTTGAACACATACGCTCTTAAGAGGTTAGCTTGGGAATGTTAATGCAAGGAATGAATACACGAAACTTTTGGTTCTTTTTCAGTATTTTTATTTATATAGGTACTTTTTTTTTAAATAACGATGGAAGTCATTAACCAAATCAGGTTAGCCTGTTAAACTTGACAAGTTATTTAATTTATTATTAGTGGGGATTCGTTGGTTCTGGCTCACTACCCTCCAACCCCAACCCCTCTCCTAGAACCCCAGACACAGGGGGTGGTTTTGAGAGTGGTCAAGCGCGAGTCGCCACACCCCAGACACAGGGGGTGGTTTTGAGAGTGGTCAAGCGCGAGTCACCACACCCCAGACACAGGGGGTGGTTTTGAGAGTGGTCAAGCGTGAGTCGCCACAGCCCAGACACAGGGGGTGGTTTTGAGAGTGGTCAAGCGCGAGTCGCCACACCCCAGACACAGGGGGTGGTTTTGAGAGTGGTCAAGCGCGAGTCGAACTTGGCAGAAAAATTGGTGAGCTTTTTTAGGAGAGGGGTTGGGGTTGGAGGGTACTGAGCAAAACGAATCCCCACTACTTTTATTATCTGTGTCAGTTTTTTTTTTCCAACACCAATCATTATTTCAACTCTATCATTAACTGTAAATTAAATTAAATGTAAATTTGTACGTTTACATACACACCACTTAAGGATACAAAACAAATCTAAAAAAGGTATTCATAAAATGTGAGATACAATTTAATAAATTTACTCTCTACAGCGAACCCGAAACGAATAATTGCAGCATAAATCTGTTTTAATCAGGATCTTAATTTCAGTAAAGTAGATAGATTGGTAGACAGGTATATTCTTTACGACATGCCAAATAATACAATTAACAATCCATACTTACAGTATAATGCCTTATTATGACATAAATTTTGACGAGAAACGATGTCGATTTTTTTCTTAAAATAATTCTGGTGATGATTCAAGATAATGATACACCAGAATCATATTATCCACAGTCGACAGTATTGCAACACGTGGAAAAATAGCAAAACTCTTAATTATCATTCGCTAATTGTACTTTCAATAACTGTTGTTTTTAATTTTTTTCTAATAAATATCTACTTATTTTTTTATACTATATTGGACGTAATGTTCGTATCAAGTAAAAAAAGGCTTTTCTTACCTTCGGCACAGACTAAATATTATACTACCCAAGTATCCTCCGAATACAAACTTCCGACCTTCGCCTCCAGTTCACGTTAAAACTAGCTTCTCTCTTCGGGTAAAGGAAAGCGTCATTTTGTAGTCGGTACGCAAAATACTATTTTCTACTACCTGAAAGTCCGTTCCTGATTGGCGCAACGCATCGTTTGAAAAAATTAAGAATTATTCTTTTTCT
The DNA here is from genome assembly GCA_946406115.1 of Apoda limacodes. Lineage (NCBI taxonomy): Eukaryota > Metazoa > Arthropoda > Insecta > Lepidoptera > Limacodidae > Apoda > Apoda limacodes. The sequence goes on along the minus strand of OX291548.1, from coordinate 17,444,514 downwards.
TTGTTTTTTTATTTTATTTAGAACCTCTGAGTTACTCGTTTACGTGGTATTACGTCGACGAGTGCTCTCTAAACATTCCAATACAAAAACATCTTACAAACACCTATTTCATTTTGGTCTAAGTAAGAATATAACGATGAACAAAAAACATGCAAGTTAATACACAAGTTTATTTACTAGCAACCTTAATTTTCTGTTTTATTTAGAACCTTTCATAAACCTCTGAGTTACTCTTTCAGGTGGTATTACGTGATTGCTCTCTAAATATTCCACCTCAGCGCGCAGCCCTCTCCTTGTGACGCCTGTAAAACTGAATAATTTACTTGGTTGGCGGAGATTGTTATTTATCCTAATTGCATTTTCCAACGAAGCAGGGAAGAGGACACGTAAAACGTAAAATATGTGTGAAAATATTTTTAGGAATAAACTTTACAATGATTTTCAAAAAAAAATACATAGATAGGTATGGAATTTACATACAGGTATAGAAATTATTTATTTCACTCAGAAGTTTTACAAAGCTCAACTTAATACTTTTCACTTTACCTTTTAAAAAATATTTTTTTTAAATCAAACCATGTATATACTTACTTGAATACAAAAATTGAATAAATATAACCAAATAAAACATTATGCCACATAAAACACTTACCTGCACACTTCAAATAATAACAGATTTATATATATATATATACACAATAAGTTTTTAGTTTAATCAATATACATATATATACATATATATATATATATATATATATATATATATATATATATAGGTATATAGATATGTGTGCGTATGTATTTATTGATTAATGGATATTGGATTGCGAAATGATTGGTCAATTTGATGAATTTATACTAGTAGGTATAAATCGCGGAACGAAGTTGAATCTGAGCAGTAACACATTTTTGGTTCGTGTGTACAGTTTTCCGTACTGTACCTAAGCAGACGGCCGCCATTTTAGTTCAACTTACGTGGCGCGAACTACTCGAATTTTGATTTTAAGACATCATAATGATGCTGCACGAGAAACGGCTTATTTGAAACAGCTTGAACTTAATATACTGTTTAGTTAGGACGACTCAGAGTAAGGAGCTAGTTAGGACGTTTGTCATTGTATAAAAATCAAGTAGATTTGTGGCTGAAGAAATAATATATAAATAGAGAGCACAAAAGTCGCAAAAATAAATAGAGCCTGAATATAAATTACACAAAATCACAAGCATGTCTGTTCAGTATCTTGGTATAAGTTAGATCTGATTTTAAATAAATAAATAAATATAATATTTTCGGACATGTATATAGCGCCATGTGGATTCAAATTAAAAAAGGTTACTAGCAAATAATACTATGGATACCAGACAACGGATACAAATGTCCACTACATAAATGTTTGTCTTGTGCGAAAGTCGTACCCACGCCCCTTGTTTTAGCAGTCAGGTCATTACCCACCGAGCCACAGAGCCGACTTAATTATACAAAGGCCGATTTTAATTGTTTTTATTCAGAAAAATAAGCCTATATAGGCCTATTTTTATATTTTGATACCCACAGCCAGTAACTTCGTTCGAAGGAGAAGAGTAAGTTTGAAAAGTAAGCAATTTCTTGAAATTTCGCTAAGTGGCTGTAACTGCGTGAGCTTACGAACCGCGTGCTGAACGAAATGGCCCATAATTACGGTCATATTTGAATGGGATTGCATGTTCAAGGCATATTTCAAAATGAGGTAAATTGTTGTTTTGTGTCTATTTAAAAAGAATATTATAGTTCAGTTAGAATAACTGGTAGGTTGTTATAGATAAGTAGAGATATAAGGTAGGATATTAAGATAATGTGAACTTAGTTTGGAGATAAGTCGCTGGGCCAGCCATTTTTAAACATTGTAGTATACCTGATAAATAAGTGAATTTAATTTATGGTTAAGAAAATGTTTCAAAACAAGATTAAAGCTTCATACTAAGTTAAGTCCTTCGCAGAAATTTTCAGAAGAGGAAGAATTTACATACAGTGCCATTTGGTCTTAAACTTAGCAAAGCTTGTACTATGGATACCTGACAAAGGATACATATTATATTATATATAATATAATTATTTTTTTTAAATACATACAAATTATCAAGACTAATACAAACGATCATCACATAAATGTTTTTCTTGTGCAGGAATCAAACCCACGCTCCTGAACTCACTAATCGAGTCATTACCCACAGAGCCAACAAACAACTACATTATAAAATTATTATATTAATTTTTTAAAACAAAACTATATTCTTAGTTAAGAAGGTATATTCAAGAACTCAAAATGTTAAGGAAAATAAGAAAAAATATTTAACTTTTATTTACCATGCAGAGGAAAACAAACACTGTTTTTATTATTTTATAGGACTTAGTGTAAATTACTCACTGAATACTAACAGTAAATTTTGGTTTTCTAAATCGCTGCTTTATGTTTGTCCAGTGCATTAGTGAAATTAGTAATCTCATATTCGTAGAGATTTTGGAGTTCGTGGAGAGCTTAGAATTAATCATACGGTGTCTGAGGCCAGCAGAATTATTAGCTTTAAAGTTCTGTGTTAGCTTGGCAGTATTCTAGAAGTTTTGAATAGATATGATGGACGTGTGTTATGGCATTATGTTTTACTTCTTAACAGCTTACTTACGGCCAAGGACAGCATTGCTTCTAAATCTTTGAAACTCATATTTGCCAAATCCTATTTAAAAAAATTAATAGCTGGATAAGTTACCTATTTTTATTTTAAATAACTAATTATTTTTAACTTCTCTTTGAGTCGAGTTAAAATCCAGATTTGCTTAAATTGTGTGTGTGAGTGTTTGTGTATGTAAGTGAGCTTGTTTTTAGGATCGGATATCTTGAGAACTAATAGGCTAACTAGCTTCATCAACATCTCAATCGATTTCTTTTCTCCAAGAATGTAACTAATTAATTTTTTAAAAAACATTGAACTTCGTTTTTATTTCAATGAAAACATTAATTTTTCTACTTCTTCGAAAATTCTCTTTTTTCGATGACACTATTTTCTGTTAGATTTCAAAGGGCGCTGAATTCAAATCCTTTTCATTTTTTTTAAATCCATGATGGCTGATTCAATATTGCGTCTAATATTTTAAATAAACTCTTTGATTTCGATAAAACTACGTTCTGCTAGATTTTCGAAATTCTAAATTCAAAAAATTTTTTTTTTTAGTTTTTAAAATTTTCAAAATGGCGGATCCAATATGGCTTTAATTATTATATGATAATTAGTCAGTCAGTCTCAAAAATGTATTAAAAAAAAACTCAACAATTGTTGAAACGAAACTTAATGGTTTTAAGCGTCATTACCTATTTTATACGGAGGCATATGCACTGTGTAAGAAAATTTTGAACAAGGCCTCGCAAAATATTGCTGTTGCTGCGGAAGCTAGGAAAGCCTGGGGGTGTCTCTCTGCAATATCAAAAGTGTTCCAAAGGAATAAAATACATAATATTTTGCGATACTCTGTAAGTGCAGAGATGGAATTTTGACTGAAAATTTATCCAATGACCGCGATACAGCACATCTTTTAGCTGTCTCCATGTTTTATGTTATTTCCATTTTAATTTGGTTTACCTATGCATCCTGTAATTGAGCATCTTCAGTCCCAAGGATTTTTATCATTTACATAGTCTGAAATATTAAAGTATGCTCTTTTTACAAAGTACCTGCTTGATAAAAGATTTAAATATACTTATAGATTTTGAATTTTATTGAAAACTTTGTTTGAAAAGTGTATACATTGCCCCATAAAAGAGTTACTTATTTTGTGTAGACGTGTATCATGCACCAACAGCTTATTTTTACTTCTAGTATTTACTTTGTGAACGTCACTTTTCTTGCTGAAACTATTGATATTTTAATGTACATATAAAAGATTTTCATATATGTACTGTGACACTAAAGTTAAAATTTTTACTTCCCTAAACCTATCCCTATATCCTATATAGATATCCTAGATCCTAATTTATAAATAGCACGAACTGCCCTTTTTTGTAACAAAAATATTGTATTTACATCAGCAGCGCTACCCCACAATAGGATACCATATGTCATTAAACTATGGAAATAGCTAAAATATACTATTTTTGCAGTGTCGAAATCGGTCAATTGTCTTATTTTCTTGATCGCATACACAGCAGAGCTAAGTTTTTTGGCTAGGTTATGAATATGAGGACCCCATTGAAGTTTGGAGTCCAGCGTTATGCCAAGAAAGACTGTTGAATTAACAAGGTCTAATTGCTCGCCATTAATATTAATAAATGTCTGTCTCTGACTAACATTTGGTAATGTAAATTTAACGCGTTTGGTTTTTTTTTCATTAAGTAACAAATTATTAGCGTTAAACCAATTTTCAATTTTAGAAAGGGCATTATTTAATTTATTTTAACATGTCTGTCGTCTCTTAACTAAGCAAACTTTAAACTTAAAACTTTAAAAAACAAAGAGGTGTCATCAGCAAATAAGACAATGTCATGGTTTTCTACATGATATGGGAGATCATTAATGTAAATAAGAAATAGAAAAGGACCTAAAATTGAGCCCTGAGGGACTCCCATAGTGACTGCTGATCCCGGAGATCTTTCACCGTTGACATCTATTTTCTGTACTCTCCTACTCATATAGGATGTCAAAAGGTCGAGAGCTTTGCCTCTAATACCATAGTGATGTAGCTTCCTGATGAGATTTTCATGTTGAACACAGTCAAATGCCTAAGATAAATCACAAAACACTCCAAGGGCATCATGCGAATCCTCCCAGGCGTTATATATATTTTTTAATAGTGCCACTCCTGCATCGTTTGTGGAACGGCCTTTCATAAAGCCATACTGTTTACTACTAAGTAGCTCATTAATACAGAAATGGCTTAACATTTGACAAAGTATGACAAAAACTTTACTGAGTACAGGTAGTATTGAAATAGGCCGAAAATTATTAGGATCTGTTGAACTACCTGAATTAAAAAGAGGTATAACTTTGCTAAGTTTCATTTCATCAGTAAACACACCACTATCAACACAATTGTTAAAAATTATGGCTAAGGGTTGTGCTATAACATAAATTATTGAATTTATAGTTTTTACAGAAAGTCCCCAAAGGTCTGTGGTGTTTTTAATTTCTAATGTTTTAAATGTATTAATAATATCAGTAGGACTAATGTTTTTAAATACAAAGGGAACTTTACATTCAGGAACACTAGTTTTTAATAATTTTTCTGCTAAAATTGGACTTGAGTTTAGATGTTCAGTTGTTTTGAATGGAATATTTCTAAAAAACTGTTCAAAGGCAACTGCTACCTCAGAATTTGCTTTAAAACTAGCATCATCTACAATCAACTCAAAGTCCTGACAAGAATTCCTAGCTTTACCAGTTTCATTATTTATTATGTTCCATGTAGTTTTTATTTTATTTGTTGAATTTTTTACTTTATGTCTGAGGTTAATTGCTTTTGCAACAAGACAGACCTTTTTAAAGGTTTTTGAGTATTTTTTTAAATATTCCCTAAATATTTGGCTATTATTATATGTTTTTTCTTTATATAAATCATACAGTTTACGCCTACTTTTATGAATACCTGGGGTAGCCCATTCACTAAAACTAAAGCGACTAGAAATAAGTTTCTTTTTTGCAGTAAATATTTTATTATACTCTGTAGTAATAGTGTCAAGAACAGCATTGTACATATCATTTGGGTCGCCATTATAAAGCAAATCTGAAAGTTTATGCATTAAGTTAGATTTAAATGATTCAACCCGTTTAGTTGTTATTGGTATAAATTTAATTTCCCTTTTAGTAATACTATTCTTTCTTCCTAAAACCACTAACTGTCCACAATGATCGGACTCTAGATTGCTTATAATTGATTTTTGAATTGGTTTTTATGTCAGTAAATATATTGTCGATGCAAGTGGCACTGGATACAGCAATTCTAGTTGGTTCACAAAACAAATTATTTAAATTAAAAGACTGAAATAAGGCAAGCAATCTGGTGCTTAATGAGCTATTTTCCAAATTTATTGGAATTGCTGATTTTATTCAGCACTCCTTCCATAACTCATTCAAAATTATCATAAATTGCACAAGGCGGCTTGTATACACTCACAACAATGAGATGCTCAACTTCTATACAGGACAGCTCGGCAGTTCGCTCAACTGAGAGGTTCACAATGTCTTTACGTTCCTTAAACTTTAGCTGTTTATTAACTAAAATGAAAGAGCCACCATGGATAGCATTTACTCGGCTGAACGAACTTCCCACCTGGTGATTAGTGAAATTGAACATAAACTGATGGTGAAGCTTGCGTCCAAAAAACTTGGTGTACTCAACAGAGCGAAGCAGTGCTTCACGTCGGGGCAAAGGTTGTTACTTTACAAGTCGGAAGTTCGGCCCCATATGGAGTACTGCTGCCATCTCTGGGCAGGTGCACCCGGATACCAGCTTGGCCCTTTTGACTCGGTTCAACGACGGGCTGTGAGAATTGTCGACGATTCTAAACTCACTTGCGGTATCGAGCCCTTAAGTCTGAGGAGAGACTTTGCCTCACTGTGTGTGTTCTACCGCTTGTGCAATGGGTTGTGTTCTGAGGAATGGTTCGAAATGATGCCCACGGCTACTTTCTACCATCGCACCGCTCGCCATCGGCAGGGAATTCATTCTCACACTTAAGAACCTAAATGGTCGCGTACAGTGCGGTTTCAGAGAAACTTCCTCCCGCGAACGCTGAAGTTGTGGAATGAGCTTCCTGCCAAGGTTTTCTGCAAGGACTACAGTATGGAGTTCTTCAAGAAAGAAGTTATTAGATTTCTGAAGGGTCGGCAATGCGCAAGTGATGCAAGCGTCCATAGGCTACGGTGACCGCTTACCATCAGGCGGACCGTAAGCTTGTTTGCCACCTTAGTGTTATAAAAAAAAAAAAAAAAAAAATGGCTGCGTAGCCAGTGTTCAGTGATACATAAAATGTCAATCTTTCGGCAGTTTATGAACAATTCAATTTCTAGTTCTTTCTGAGACATTCCTTGTATATTCTGATGCACCAGGTTCAATGGAATATTATTTTTAGTATGACAAAGTTTATTTTTTTGTTTCTGTTTGCATAAAACTTGAGTAGACATAGATTGTTTAATATAATTATTATTAATGTTGGAATTATATAATATGCCAAAGTGGTCCTTTGTTGTCTGAAAGTTAAATTTAAATTATCACATGTCAAATTATGATACTGCTCAATAGAAGCAGGTTGTTTAGCTAAATGATTAGCTGAAATGTTAATTACACTATTATAATTGCACTGCTCAATAGAAGCAGGTTGTTTAGCCAAATACTTGGCTGAAATGTCAATTACACTACTATATTTACACTGCTCAATAAAAGCAGATTGTTTAGCCAAATTATTGGCTGTGGTATTAATATAAAATGATAGCGACAAGGCTAACACTCTGGTACAATGGTGTGTGAGATAATATTTATGTCTTGTCCTTATATAATTATGTCTAAAAATACTGTTAGTATCTATCACATGAAAGTTATTGTTATTGTTAGACATAGTATGCAAAGCTAAATTTAACTCACATCAAAGGTTGTTTTCCTCCTGTGGCAAACCCTTACAATAGGAAAATGTAATAATTACAATTTTTTTTACTTTAAGTGCACTTATACTATTATAATATTGTCTTAATTCACTTTTATTTCACATAATTGGCATTTGGCATACAATTATTTAAACACGTTGTCCTACACTTGACACTTGAGCTGAGAAAGTGTCCAAAACATTTTCCCATTTCATCGCAAAACATTACTATATTGTCATCAACATTACATTTTTTTGAAAGACTCCTACTGTCCTAGAACCCAATGGCATATTTTAAGATGACGGCAAGGGACCTGATGTTTTAACTCTGATACCTATGTTGGCACCATTGCTCAGTCTTATCTTCGAGGGTCGATACCGAAAGCTGGGGCGGCTGCCCGTTCTGTTGAAAACGACCAACTGGGCAAATATGAGTCTCCGTTGGGTTGGGTCTATGGAGCCTGTCAGCGATAAAGTTTTTAGAGTATATGTATCCTCGATTGGTCGCTGCTGCTGGTGACAAGAGGGCTCTTTCCTCGCACAAAGAATCAGCATCATTATCCAGCGAGGAAATGCAGGCATCATTCTTCCCCAGCTACATTAGCAAACAACAAAATTTAGTCTTTAGTTCTTTTTCATTTATTTATTTAGGTTTGTTTAGATTCGTTTTTTAAGATATTTATAATTGTTATGTTATTGTTTTGATTGAAAGATATTTTATTAGTTTTCAAAAATCCAAGATGGCTGGATGATTTATTATATTTAAATGTATTTATTAGCTGCTAACCTAAATCCTATATAGAATTTAATTTTAAATTCTTGGATCAAGATACATCTTTGACTCTGAATTCTTAAAGTGAAATTCAATTTAATTTCAAAAATCTATGAAGTATGATATTTTTCTATAATTAATTTGACTTTATTGATAAAATAATTATTCTATTACTTCATTTGGCTTTTTTATTTTATTTTAAATATAATAACAATTAAATTTTAAATCTAATTACATAACTACAATTACAATTAGATTACGATAGATTCATTTGTTTCAATTCCTTTTCGATTTCTTTTATTTTTTTCCTAACTTTTAATTTTTTTACCGTTAAAGTAACGTTTTGGGATATAAGGGTAGATATATTGTCGTCTTGATACGAAGTTTCTGTTAAGTCACGATAAAACGTAAATGCAGTCAGTCAAAAGTTTAAACAAAGTATGTACATTTTAAACAGTGTTTGGTTAATAATTTTTAGTTATGCCCAAGATACGGTAGTATTTGTCCCAAATAAAATACAATACATATTTTCTCGGTTCCATGCAGTCACACAGCCTGAAGGCTATCAATGTCACGGATGACTGCGCGCGCCGCCACTGAAAACGCTACGTTACTATTATATACAGATCCTGATCAGATTTATTATTTATTTTTATGATACAGGAAATAAAATCCTTTCTCGCAGTGCGCGCACTTCGTTGTGGTGTTCACACGTTACTTTTAAGATTTTTTTTACCGAAGTGCACGGGAGGCCTAACAAATCCGATGACTGTTTGGCATTATAATATTATGCATTTGACATCACGCAGTATAAAGCAGAAGATAAAGCTGATAAAGTAACCAAAACCGAATTTTATGTAGTTAATTCATAGCTTCGCCAAAAGTCAAACTGTAACTGAAGTTTGCTTTATGGTCCTAATTTTTACTTTTTAGTGGATTTAGAAGTAAGATTATTTTTTTTTTGTTGAAAAATAGTTTATTTATGATATTTTCCTTCTTGATATTCTAAAATATACCTAACGCAAATCGCTCAAGCATTTTTAGGGTTCCGTACCCAAAGGGTAACAAGCGGGACCCTATTACTAAGTCCATCCGTCCGTCCGTCTGTCACCAGGTGTCACCAGGCTGTACCTCATGAACCGTGATAGACAGTTGAAATTTTCACAGATGTATTTCTGTTGCCGCTATATCAACAAATACTAAAAACAGAATAAAATTAATATTTAAGGGACTAGAGTAGAGTATGGGGGCTCCATACAACAAACGTTATTTTTCTGCCGTTTTTATAGATTATGGTACGGAATCCTACGTGCGAGAGTCCGATTCGCACTTGGCTGATTTTTAAAATTCAGGATTATTCCAAAATATTTATAATATTATTGACACGTAATATATAAATATTCTTTTAGAATACTTAGCTCAGATATCGAATAAAAGGCACTAGAGAGACTTAATGAAGAAACCTGACCCACTGTACGTATAACATCCGGCGTCTGTCACTTCGAAATGACTTCCGACACGGCGCCACTCCGCTCCCCTTACAATCACTTAACACCCTACTGTGTAAAAATGAAAACAAACAAATGATAAATCCCTTTATCAAGGAGATAATACTAACTGGAATTATATTTATCTATTTATAAATTAATTAATTAATGACTAATTAATCTACTACATTAAATTTACTAGGAATTTGTAAATAAATGAGTAAATTATTTATAAGTAATTAATTAATTTTCTGATTAATTTATTAATTGCATTCTTTCGTTTAGTCGTTCGTTCGTCCGTAAGTCTGTCCATCCATTCATTTATAAACTGACTACGGGTCTCAGCCTTTTATGTATTTTTGCTTTTTAGTTTTTAATTGACTCAAATTAAATTCTTATGCTATGCTGTCTTTTTGATAGATGGCTAGTAAAGTAATTAAAAAGAAAACACCAGTAGTCAGATACTTAGTTGAGTTTATGTATAACAAAAACTGATTTCCTTTTTACATTTACTTATCGTTAGTTATAAATAACGGTAGCTACCTACCTAATGTTATTAATTTTAAAACTTTATACAGCTTAAGTACTTCTAAGTTTCCGTAACGAAAAGAAAGTTGAAGCTTCTAAGCTTTAGTAGCCTTATATCATTGCTAAATTTTTCAAATTATACTTAATAAAAAAATAGATTTTTTTATCAATTAAGGCAATACTTACAGTATTGACTTAATTTAGAAACTGTCTCACTTCAAATTCGAGATATATTGTTACCGATATTATATAGGTACTTAATAATAAAAGAGCCATGTCCGAGCAATCAAACTCTTCTCCATGAATTAACAATATTCATTGTTTTTCGTAATGCGGCTGTTTTTGTTTGTGTAAATAAATTGACTAATTGACCTTTCAAAACTCCTAAAAAGTAAGGTACGTGCCCAAAAGCATTACTTATGCTAATATGATATACTAATGCTTGATTTATGTAAAAAATAAAGCCTAGTTCAAATTATTCCAAATAATAAAATCCTTCTGCGGTCTAAAACCGTACATAAAAAAGCTCTTGTTCATTAAAATTGCATGACTTTATGGTGTTTAATTAATTTGAATCTCGAATGGATTTATGTGTAACAGATATTTTTCTATTGTAATAAAAAAATCGGCTAAGTGCGAGTCGGACTCGCGCACGAAGGGGTCTGCACCATTATCTACAACAATAGAAATACATCTTTTGTGAAAATTTCAACGGTCTAACTACCACGGTTAACGAGATACACCCTGGTCACAGACGGAATGACAGACGGACAGCGGAGTCTTAGTAATCGGGTCCGGTTTTTTAACCTTTTGGTACGGAAACCGAAAAATTACCTATGATAATTTAGTTACTCAGATAACTTATTATTACACACATTAAATACATTACAGTTATCTCTAATGGCCATCATCTATTTCGTATACGACATAGAAATTACTCCTATAACTGGAAATAACGTGATACAAATGTAGGAGAATATAACGACAGCTGACAGTAAGTCAGTTTGCGCCCCCGTCCGTGTCGGCTCTGAGACTACCCTTTTATCTCCGGTAAGAAATAAAGAAAAAGTATCGCTTTCTTAGCAAGTAGATTGCGTCAGGGTTCTCGTGAAATATGAATTACATCTCACAAAACATATTACTTGTTATTACTGAATAAATTGGAGCACGTTTCGCAGTCATGTGAGACATACAAGCGAAAATATACTGTTACTAAAATTGGTAGTAAAGTACGAATTGAAATAAGGCAACATTTGATATGTTGTTCAGAGATAAAATGTAAATTATCCTTTTAAAAAACTAGTGAGGGTTTTTGAAGTGAAAACTTCTTTAGCGGCGTTGTGCACTTTTTTTGGTATGGGTAAAAAATCATAAACTCGCGTTAGACTAATCGTCAGACTGAAACCATAATGCCACGGCATAAAAATTTGCAAGACGGAAACCATAAAACCACGTCTAATATAATTTTAAAGTTAAAACGTCTCTAGCGGCGTTGTGCACTTTTTTTTGATGGGTAAAAAATGTTAAACTCTATAGGACGAATAAAAAGTAAGAGGAACTTGGGATGATGAAAAGATGAAAGTGCGGATTACGACGACTCGGTTCAACGAGGAGCTCATAGTTTTGTTGATGATCCCAAGCTCACAAGCCGTATCGAACCATTAAGTCTGAAGCGAGAGTTTGCCTCCTTACGTGTGTTCTACGGCTTGTCCCTCGGGCACTCCGTAAGATGGCAACTTCAGTAGAAGACCCCAGTGCCAGACCCGAACGATCGCCTTCGCTATGTCCAGGCTGCATGCCTCCCCCTGACTCGCAATGGCTAGGATACACTAGAATGTCACCAGTCAAGCGACGGTCGCTGACGCGCTCCGTCACCTTAGATATGAGAAAGGTAATAGCGATAGGCCTATAATTCAATGGATCTGATCTATCGGCCTTTTTAGGCACCGGGTGCACATTCGCAGTTCCATGACGGAACGGAATTCGCAAGACGGAAATTGCCTAGTATGTTAGGAAAGTGCGAAGAGGCAAATGAGTACAGGTCAAAATTCAGGACCACACTGTTTAAGCACTTAAGCACCACTGCAGGTATACCGTCTGGCCCACTCGACTTTCAAACGTCTAGAAAAAGCAACGCTCGCCAGACCTAACACTGTGTTAGGGAGATTTCCGGCATAGTGTTACCGCACCATGGTATAGTACAGCGCCTTCGTTGTTCATATTCGAGTTAGCAGCAAAGAGACTGGCCAGTAGATCGGCTTTCTCTTTTGCACTATGGGCCAAGTCACCATCGGTCTTTCGCAGTGGACGACGACTGGAAAAAGTTCTTTAAGAAAGAAGTAATTAGATTTCACGAATAATACCGCCTGTGTTGCAAGCTTCCATAGGCTGCGGTGACCGCTCTACATCAGGTAGACCGCAAGCTTTTGCTCTCTGAAATCTAAAAATCATTTTTGCTCTATCCAGAAATCGAATACATCTTTTATATCCACTAAAGTATTACTTACAACAATAATTACACGGCTTTAAGTGATTACGTGATGCGACTCGTGAGTAACATGTTGGCAAAAGCACGAGTTGGCGTAAGGCTGCTCTGGGTCGAGATTTATTGCCTCGATTATACGCGGTCCGCCACTACGGGACGCGAGGCGGAAGGATACACCTGGAAATGGAGTATTTTGCACTTACAAAGATTAAAATCAACGTCTGTGATTCTTTTAGTAACCGTTTTTTGATAATTTCTAATAGCTCTTCGAAAATATAAAAGAAAATATTTATTAAAACCTTTTTTTTTTACTTTTATCCAAAACTTATTTGTATAGGTTTTTTGAAAAGTTACATTAATTATCTATCTGTGTATATTTAATTGACAATATACCGGATATAAAAAGTTATCGTTTCGGCGACCTGTCAACAATTGTCGTGACATGACAGACTGACGTAATGCCGGGATTTTTTATCTTCTCCTTGCTTCCGACGCATTAGAACCAAAACGCAAAATGACAAATATTCGCATATGGACTAATTCGCTTTTGGACACATTCGCATTTGGACCACTTCGTATTTGGACCAACTCGCATTTTGACCGTTTCGCAAAAGGACCAATATGTTTTATAACTTACTCTGGTAGGACAGAGTGGTGCAGGGTTCAACTAGGCCCTTAACCCACCAAGACCTCTAGCTAAAACAGTAGACAATATTACAATAAATTGTCATTATCCCACGGGCTTTTTCTTTGTAAATTTTACTTTACAAAATCAATAAATTTTATCAAAATCTTCATTTCGGATGACAGCTGTCAAACTAGAAGTGGCTTTATCCCCGTATCTTTTGATTCTAGACTAGAAGTTTCTGTACAGAAATGATAGATCTCATCAAGAACTTTATTTAGGATGACAGCTGTCAAACTAGAAACTGCTTTATCTCCGTAACTTTTGATCGTAGACTAGTAGTTTCTGTACAAAAGTGATAGATCTCATGATCTTCATTTCGGATGAAAGCTGTCAAACTTGAAACGGCTTTATCTCCGAAACTTGATTGTAGAACAATAGTTTCTTTACAGAATCGATAAATCTCATCAATATCTTCATCGCGGATAACAGCTGTCAATACTAAAAGTGTCAGCAGTCCAGTTGCATTGCGTCACCGAACTACTTACAAAGTCTTAATAGCTAAGAGTGACAGATGTCAAATATACAATCAACAATACAATCAAGGTTTGAAGATAATGCCGTTTCTAGTTTGACAGCTGTCATCCGAAATAGAGATCTTAACGAGATCTATCACTTCTGTAAAGAAGCTACTAGAGTACAATCAAAAGTCACGTAGATAAATCCGTTTCTAGTTTGACAGCTGTCATCCGGAATAAAGATCTTGATGAGATCTATGACTTTTGGAAAGAAACTACCTCTCTTTCTCTCTCTAAAAAATAAATAATAGATAGGTTGTGAAAGCAATGGGAAGGGGCAGCGTTACTCTTTTATGAAGCTCGATTATACTACCCATATTTTTTTCATACCACGGGCCTTATATCGTTTCTTAAGGAGTTAACTCCAAAAAGTAGGTAATAGGAGCCCATCTAAACTGCGTCGCTATAAGAGGTTGTGGCCCCTGGAAACGGGATTAGAGCTCATTAGTCCATTCGCGTATTTATCCATTTGCGTATTATTTGTCCATTCGCGTATTTGTCATTCGCGTTTTTGAGATTTGAAACAATTGGTCCAAATGCGAGTAAACCAAATAAAAATATTCGCTGATTTCTGTTTTGTTGTGTTCGTGATTGTGAGGACAAGGTTTTGTATGAAAGCAAAACCGGTCCAGTGCAAGTCGGACTTGTGCGCTGAAAAGAACATTCATCCGACTGTAGGTAATGATGTAAGTTGTTGTACATATACCGGAGAAGGTTTCTGAATTAGTAAAACCCTTTGAGAACATAGGTGGTGCGCCAGTCGTTTCAACAAAGGGAGAAACAACGTTCGCCGGGTATAGGTACGGCAACACCACGGGCAGGTAGTAAATAAATACATAAGTTTTATGAAGATTTCTTAAGAAATAAAGGTGATGTTTAGCAGTTTGTGTCAAAAGTTTGGGAAACGGAAGTAAGTCGGGAGGCCGGAAGTGGACCCTGCGGAAGGGTTCTCAATGGAGTTGAGTGCGTCGGGCCTTTTTCCCCAGCCCCCTTTGGAAAAACAACAAGCAAAACTTACGAATTCTGTATTTCTTTTTAATATTTGTAGACAAGACAAAACACAAATACGGAGACTTTTGAAATAAATGTACAAGAGGTGATATTGTCCAACGGAAATTTCGATTATGTCATTTTTGGTAAAACGTATGTACCTATAGAAAATAATTTTATCGTTCTATAGTGTATAAACAATGTCGTTCAGCTTAATTTCTGAGATTTTGACTATTCAAGCGGTTTTTTTTCCTTTAAATTACTTTTTTACACAAAAAAGTACCAATATCCCCCACTTCTTCTTTATATATGTTCGACAAAAACTGCCAAAAGGGGTATTTATGGCCTTACATTTTACCATTTATTACTCAAATGTTGGTTATTTACGACAACCTACAGAACATATTACAGCTTATCTAAGTCCTGCTAGAAAAAAATGTATGCAGCCTAAATGAATAGAAGTTAGTGTTCATATTTCATGAAGTTGGCGCCAAATGGACCTTTACGACTAGCTAGTAGCACTAAGAGAAAGTAGCAATATTCACTCCACAGATATGAAATTGTTAATCTAGCTAATGCACTAGACAAATATTAAATGTACTAATGCAATTATCTATTTTTTTACATTAAATAGATTGTATTTTAGAATTTTTACTGTAAAGATATGATATGGTGTCGTAGTCTGAGCCGGTCGTTTAAACATGTAGAATATACGGTTACCAAAATAAACACTTTCTTTGCCAGACAGAATTAGATTTTTTGTTATTTTTTTTTTTTATAGAAAAGTTTTCGTTTAATTTCTGGTTTAAGATATTTATTTCAGTTCCAGTTTCAGTTATTAGTATTACTATTACTTATAACATAATTCCATTATTTAAGTATTCTTAATTACTAGTGAGCGTAGAATTCTAACTAGTAAAACAAACAATCTAACATATTGATAATGCGGATAGGCATCATGTTATACATGATTCTTGTTACAAAAAACTAAGGCATAAAAGTATCGGCTCACAATCGGTCCGAGGCCAAGAATACAATTATAGGTCGTACTAAATGTGGCAATGATGGTCATTTTAGTTAATGCACTTTATTGTTAGATATTATATATTGTTGTATTAATTTTCTTTTATATAGGTACTGTATACTTAGATAATAATTGTTTTATATTATTTTAATAGGTATTGTATAGTTAAATAATAATTGTTTTGCACTACTGAATGGCATGTTATATAATATATTGCAAGTAAATATGTTTAAAGTTTAATATTAAGTTGGAGGCAAGGGCATTGCTGTATAGTAAATGTTGAGGTGTGCTAGATTATTAATGTTAAAAGAAAAAAAAATATGTAATGTGATTGAAAATTTTAAGCATTTTATTTTTATTTCGGAATATGTTTTTTTAATTCTCTTGTGACCTCTTATATAGGCTCCTGCATAGGTGTTTTAACAATAAAACAACGTCCTATTTATTATATGTATTTTCTCATAGTCCTCCCAATCTTTTCAATTTAGCAGATTCTCTCTCTATTCATTTTCAATTAAAATTGTTTTTGTAATAAAATAAATAATATAAATTGATAATAACTACATTCTTAACAATAAAGATTAAAATTACCTTAACATAAATTAAAAATTTGGTTTTTAAAAAATTACCAAATTATAAATCTCGCGAATTAAAATCTGGCTGTTTTTATATTAATTGCATGTAGTCTTATTTAATCACAAATGTGATGAAAACCATTGCGTGTAACACGAGCGGTACGCAATTTGCAAACTCTAGTCATTAAAGCCTTAGTAGGACTTCGGCCCTAGGACTTAGTAGTAAGCTTATTATTTAGGTTTATAGGTTTATAACGAATAATAATTAATGTGAATTATTAAAACGAAAGAAAGATATAAAAAATATAAATCATGTTTTATTTTAACAATTGTTACCTTTCTCCTCATTTTTTAAAAGTAAAATTTTTTTGTGCATGTAGACAAAATAAGACTGGATTACCAGATTCAAGAAAGACAAGAAACTCTTCGATAAAAAATAGTTTCTGGATTTTTTTGTCCACCTATAACTAAATAACGTCCTATTTCACGATAAGATATTTACAAATTTGAAAAGGGACTGTAATGAGATTTTTCCATGTTATTAGATTTATGCGTATTTTTTAGATCTCCAATCGGGTCTAGAATATAACATGTAATATTATTTATTTATATTTAACCGTCCCTAGTACCAATCATTGTAGTATTTTATCTCTTATAGAAAATATTCAATATTTTATAAGTTACAAGGAATTTTGGAAATGATTTTAGATAAGGATTGCGCTCGCTACAAAAAATTTAAAATGTTTTATAATTTAAAAAAAGATTTATTGAAAATATTTTTTTGCCTTTTTCTGTAGATTTAGATATGCTATTTAACTAAAATAAATCTAAAACTTAAACAACATAATTAAGTACTAAACTTAATTGAAACTATCCTAAATATTATTCAAATAATTATTGCACGCTTAGTAAGGTGCCAATATTACGCTGGCTGTTTTTCGTCGCTCAATTATGCTAATACCCAAAAAAAAGAAAATCGTATTTCCAAAGAGAAAGATACCTTTATACCCCAGACTATATAATACTATACTATATATTTCACCTTTTACCTGACGTAACCTCTCTATACCATAGACTTCGAGTTATGTAATCTATACCATGGACTGCGCAATAGGCTAACGAAATTGGTCACACTTTAGAAAGAGACAAAGTTAACCTGTAGCTAGTATAGTATTATATAATCTGTGCTATGTCTTTTCATAGGCAAGACACCACACGTTCGCTTCGTCTCTGTCACACTTTCGCGACCCTTTTATTTCTCAGCTGGCTAGAAAATGCGCTGTCCTGTACTCTTTGTCTATTCTCTAACCCAATGTGAGGCGTGTTGTCAGTTTTTAAAAGTCTTTTTGTTTTGGGGTGTATACTAGTATATTGAGAGATATAAGCTTTCATATATATACCGAAAATTGTGTGGAACGAAATCTGTTTACAAGTTTTTCTATAATATGTTTGTTAATTATATTTTTTTGCATCAGCGTCCAGCGCTATTATTATCTTAAATAATTAAATAATATAGACTTATGAAATTCTCTTTGTAATTATAGGTACTCCCACAAAATTGTTATGTTTGAGTGCCAACGTGAAGAATGTCTGAGGTCATAAGCAGTTTAACATACATAGTTAGATTAAACAAATATTTTTGTCTAAACTATTGTTTAACGCTTTGTTACAGGTACACATACTTTAGTATTTTTAACCGACTTCAAAAAAGGAGGAGGTTCTATGTTCGACGGGTATATATATCTTTTTTATGTTTGTCCACCGATTTTTCCGTCATTTGTGAATTGATTTCAAAAAAATATTTTTTTGTTCGAAAGACTACGTTCCTAAAGTGGTATCTAAATAATGCAAACATTTTTAAAATAATATAAATACTTTACTGATCATTATTATTATATAAATGAAACTCAAACATAAATTTCGGAGCTTATGACAACAAAAAAATATTTAGTCTATTTGATTTAAACTCAATTCAATTTAAATAGGTTTTTACAAACACTTTTGTATCGTCAAAGTCTTTAAATATTATTTTATTTTTTTTAAATCTTGTTCACAATGTGGCTTTTTACCGGAAAATTATTATTTAAAAAAAATATTGGGTTAACAACATAGCTAGTACATATCGTCATAAAAAAAAATACAATCATCAATGTTTTACAATTTTATTTATTTTATATTACTTTCATTTAAATTTGGTTTACCTATGCGCCCTGTACCTGCTAAAGTGTTAAAACTACCCTATAAAAGAGTTACTTATTTTGTGTAGACGTGTATCATCCACCAAAAGCTTATTTTGACTTCTAATATTTACTTTGTGAACGTCACTTTTCTTGCTAAAACTATTAATATTTTTATGAACATATAAAAGATTTTCATATATGTACTGCGATGCTAAAGTGAAAATATTTACTTTTCTAAACCTATCCCTCAGAGGTAGGTTTAGGAAAGTAAAGATCGATATCGATCCTTATCTGTAAATAGCACTAATTGCCCGTTATTGTAACACAAATATTGTTATTACATCAGCAGTGCTACTCTAAAATAAGATACCATTATGTCATTGAACTATGGAAATAGCTAAAAAATACTGTTTTTATTTTCTAGATCATTTATAGGCATACACAGAAGAGCTAAGTTTTTTCGCTAGGTTATGAATATGAGGACCCCAATGAAGTTTGGAGTCCAGCGTTTTGCTAACAGAGACTGTTTAATCAATAAGTTGTAATTGCTCGGCATTAATATTAACAATTCTGGATCTAGCTAACATTTGGTAATGTAAATTTAGCACATTTGGTTTTTTTCTCATTTAGTAACAAATTATTAGCGTTCAACCAATTTACAATCTTAGAAATGGCGTTATTTAATTCATCATAACATGTCTGTCGTCTCTTAACTTTAAAAAGTAAAGAGGTGTCGTCAGCAAACAAGACAATGTTGCAACAATTAATGTAAATAAGAAATAGAAAAGGATCTAAAATCGAGCCCTGAGGGACTCCCCATAGTGACTGTTGATCCCGGAGACCTTTTACCGTTGATAGCTTTTTTCTGTACTCTGCTACTCATGTAAGAAGTTAAAAGACCGAGAGCTTTGCCTCTAAAAACAATACACAGCCATGTAAATGTATTGATCCTTACTGTATTTGATTTTGTGCATCACTAGTTAATTGCCATAAGAGCCATGGTATAACTTTCAGTGCTTCTCCCGCGCCGCTTCCCCAAAAACTGGTTGATGTTGTTTTCATACATTTTTCGACTTATTGGCAGTATATGCTTCTCTAATGTCTTTAATCTTAAATGATGCAATAATTATTGATAACTTGGTTTTATACAGCCTAAAAATCGGTTATAGAAGTTAAAGTCCACGGGATGTCCTTGATTGATCATGAAAAAAGTATTAAGTGTCTTTGCTAAAAAGTCTGTCGTTACTATTTTGTACCACTGCATTGAGACGTGCGTAAAAGAATATTTCCCCGCAGTTTCATGGGTTGATCCCATATTCGTTATTATTAATAATACAAAAAAGTCTCAAGAAACGTGTTAGTTTTTTTAGGAGACCTGACATACCAGTTTTCAAGCGCTTAACCTTTACTTAGTTTGGCGTATGTTTTCCACACTAAGCCAATAATTCGACCATTTTACGTAGGTAACCAATAAGTTTGTCGTTAGGTAATTATACAGGAGGTTTCTGATATAAACTCAGCTTTAAACCCGATCAAATGTTTCCACGAGTATTGGGTTTTCCGCCATTAAAACCATGAGGTTCGACTAGTATACTATAAAGACAAACCTGTTATACGTAAATCGTTTGTATAACAGTTTCGTAATACGAGTTGTGTTAGAACCAACGGTTCCATTCGGAAATTTTCTGCATCAATGTACGTGAAATGCTAATAAATCCATTGACTCGAAACAAAATTTGCAACTCCGTCAAGAATATTCGAAGCAAATCGTTTTCCTATAATTGAGGAACATGTGAATTTGTATTCAACAGAGCGCCACAGAGCCGATAGAATTGCGCAAATTCACGGGAACTTTGTCCTCGACAGTGCGTATTTATTGAAATCACTCGTGCAATCCATGATGTCAACGAAACGGCTGAAATATATTAAATTGACGTAAGTTCAACCTTATAGTAATAGTTTTGATAAATCCAAGTTATTGTTTCTATAAACCTACAGACCTGGTTTTACGACTTTGTTTAAAAAGGTTCTTAAAAGCAGTTAAGGTAGTGGCATACCCAAACGATTTAAGTTTGCAAGTATTTGATTAATTTTGTTACAGTCCTGAAAACACTTTTTGACGTGAAAAAAAATATATGTAATAGTTCAAACCTTAGTTAAGTGGATTTGCTAATATAATAATAATTTGGCTATTAAAACATTTAGAAAAAAATATATTCTGACACTCTATTTTTAGGCTTTCATTCAAATTGTTAGGAAATCTAAGAGTGATATTCTCTTGATCCTTATTTCATAATATAGTTATTAACATTACCCAGTGAATAAAAAACCGAAAAGATCGAGTTTTTCGACGTGCGATCTCTATCGTACGTGGTACTGTGTCAGTCTGTATGCAAAATAGTGTTATATGTCTCTGTACACTGGTCAAAATGGCACGCTTTTGCTAGGGTATGCCATAGCTTAATGGCCAGGATTTGTGATTTTGCTACACTGTTCATTACAACAGAAGCTAAGGATCCGTGCTTTTTTCCGTGTTTGCAATTAGGTACCTAGTGGTGGTAAACATACAAACTTTTGCAAAAATAATTTAATTTTTTGCAACTAAATATTGAAGTTTAGCTAGTAGGTCAAACTTTTATCTTTAAGCAAACTTCAGACTGTAGGAACACAAATTTGGAACTTAGTGTTAGCAAAACTAGTGTTTAGTTAAGAGTTAAACTTAAAGTTCATACCCATGTGGATTAAAAAAATTACTGGAGAGTGGAACCGAGGAGTTACCGTATGTATCCTACACGGATAAGTCAGCATTTGGTGCGGGCGAAGCTGAGTGCAACAGCAAATTTTAACGGTTTTAAGCTATTATACTTTAGACAACTTCTTAGATTTCATGCTTAAATAATTGTGTTATTCATGTGCGACAAAGCACAAGTACATGTAAGACAAAGTTAGGCTTAAAGCTTGGCAGGGCTAACTGTGTCAAGTGTCGGATTTCGGTCGCATTGTGGGTCTACTAATGCAATGCTTTTTAGTGTGATTAATCTATTCTCTAGAAATAAAGATCTTAAGATCTTCCTATAAAGAGCTTATGTGGTGACGTATTTAAAAATATGAATTTTTAGCAGCTATAACAAATATATTATCAATGATAAATATACTGTTCCAAAATTATATTTTTTTTACGCTGATTCGAAAATGTTAGGTTTGTTTTTAGCTTTTAATTTTTTCTTTGAATTATTTGGTACGTATATTCAAAATTGTATATTGAAGTACCTAGATATGTTAGTAATCTATGTAGGTTTAAATATATTTGAAATAAATCAATAAATAAATATTTTTGGACATAATACACAGCTCTGTCTAGCCTCAAAGTAAGTAAAGCTTATGTTATGGATACCAGACAACGGATACAAATACATTAACATAACTTTTTTTTTGTACGTACATACATACATACATAAACACATCCAGACTCAAGACAAACACAAATATTTATATTATGACATAAATGTTTGTCCAGTGGGGGAATCGAACCCACACTCTCTGCACAGCAGCTGGCCACACTACCAACTAGGCTGCGAGAGAGTCCGAAAAAATGAAATTATTTAGTTCTAAACTTAGATGTTTCTAAATGATCCAAGTTTAAATTTTTATGATTTATATTAACAATTTCGAACGCAAAGATTTTTTTTCTAACGATTACTTTCATTAATGTTCCTTCATTTGCATTAAGGCCATGAGTATAAATAACAAGCTAAATTATTAAGGTAACAAGCATGTAAATATACTGAAACCATAATATGACGTTAAACATTTTTTACCTTTCTAGCACGAAAAGGTTAGTTTTGGTACTCAAAAAATTTACAGCAAAATCATTTTTGGCTGCTAGCGTGAGACAAAATAATTCACTTTGAATTCTATTTAGTTAGTTACTGAAAAAAATATACCACGATGACTGGTTTACCTGCAGCATCGTTACTTTAAACCTTTTTTTTAAATGTAGTATTTGTAAATTAAAATAAACTTATTGATTAATATTTTATTCGGTGTGATTCTTACCTAAAACTTGAAATGAACCTAATTTTTTTTTTACGGTGGTAGAGGTGAAAATTTGTATGTTTCACGCGAAGGAATTTTTTTAAAAATCTCGTATCTTTAAATCTCTCACTGGGCTGGCTGGCTTCGCTCATGATTTGATTCTAGCTTACTTCGCTAGCTCTGGACCTAACATATAGCACCAAAAAACAAATTTGCTTACTAGTTTAACAAATAACTCTTTTACTTGTGCCTTTTTGTTTTGTGCCTAATAAGTTTACTATTTTAAAATAACGTTTTGAAATTTCCCTTCTCTTAAGGCAATTCAAATGCAATTTAAATTCGACCCTTGATATTTATGATATGTAATATCAGTGGTATTACAAGGCTACGGTGACCGTTTACCATCAGGCGGATCGTAAGCTTGTTTACCACCTTAGAGGTATAAAAAGAGGGAGGGAAGATTCGCCCTAGTAGAAAATAAAACGCATTTTCGGTACATCTACCCGTATCGTTCTGCAGTAATTAATATCATGACTCGCTGTTATTCAATATTACCTACGTGTCACAAACGTTTCTTTATACAACGTATTATGTCCTCCCACCAAGCGATGATTAAAAACGTGACATTTTTGATAAATCGTCGTTAGCTTAATTTTGACGCGACCAATGACGTGAAATATACGTATCTAAAGAGTTTTAGTATTGGTTTACAAAATAATTTTTCGTATTTTTTTTTAAATAAAATCAAATAGAAAATAAACAGGACTGAACACAGGGCCTTCGATATTTGTTAAAAATTTGTTTATATGTAAAAACTTTTTTTGTGAACATTATGACATGATTATAAGAAACTAGGCAAAAACTTAAATAGAAAATTATGTACTTATTTTAATTTTTAACACAAATAGGCATAGTGGCATGGAAGTATTTTTGATGCACATGCCATCGGCGTACGGTGAAAACATCGTATTTATTATTAATATAGTTTTATATTAGTTTTTGCAGAGGCCGGTAAAGAGGCAATTGCAGGATGAGTATGAGTATCAAAAGTAGTAGTTCCGTAGGCAAATGAAAAAAAAACGGAACCCTTCCAAAATCGTGATGGCCTTCCGTCCGTATGTCCCAGCCTTTCCGCCATCTTAAGTAAATTCTAATGAAATTCTAATATAGATATAAATGTTTTAGGGGTAACTTTTTATATATCAACCCAGAGATGAAATCCTTTTTTTTGCGAAACCCTACATGTGGCATATAGGTATTGTGCTTTTCTCTAAAAAATGCAAGGAAATAAATAAGGTTTCTAATATGTATAATAAATATAAAATTGTTAGTATTATTATTTATTATAGAGACATCGTACATGTTCACCGTAGCACTCTGTATCGTAGTCTCGTAGCACTCTGTATCGTAGTCGCGTAGCACTCTGTATCGTAGTCTCGTAGCACTCTGCATCGTAGTCTTGTAGCACTGTCGTAGCACTTACGAGTAGTGTGCGTAGTGAAGTCGTAGATAGGCGCCTACAAGGACTTCTATTTATGGACGCCTGACTGTACTCTGTATTCTGTGTCCATTTTTGTATGTAGACTTTTTTACTTTTTAGTTGGTATATATATATATACATTAAAAAACTTACGTATATCAAATTCGTATTTGAGTAAAACTATCATGCTCTATGTGAGATTTTCTTTAAATAAATGTAATAAAAATATTTTTTTATCAAGATTTCGGCTGTATGAGAGAGATGACGTTATTCTGCCAAGCACAAACCAATGCTGGGAAGGAAGTAACTTCAAAGAATAAGGGCCACTTTCCATACATTATTATGAATAGTGGCTTAGGGTTTTGTTTTTAAAAGCCAGCTTAGATACCACTATTCGTTCGCCTGTAGTAATAAACACTTTACAACAATGTTAGAATTAGACATAGACATATACATAGACAAACATTTATTTGACATCAAACACTCACAGTACAGAACAAGATACAAAAAACACAATGAAAATATTTAAAACTAAAAGCAAAATAAAAATAAATAAAAGCATTTCTACATAACAAAAACATTTCTACATATAAAAAAAATTCTTCAAAACAAACAAAACAAAATAAAATAAAATTGGTGAGTATTATGATGCCATAAAGTGGTTATGTTTCTGAAAATGTTTATTTTTTTGATAAACAGTTTTCTACAAATACTCTCACTAAGTTTATTACCCATCTATCCTTAAGATAAACTGTTATAAAAAACATTAAACTGGAAATTAAATATTAAATAGCACTTTTACGTAGATACTTATTAAAATAATACTATATAACTAATAATTATACTTCTTATAATCGAAATAATTTACCCTAACTTAAAAAAATATGTGATAGCGCTTAATTATCACATTTATTTTATACTATAGTATGATATTACTCTCATTGAAAGCCTCTATCTTCGTTTTTTCTTAGTTCAAAATGGCCATTGTTTTTTGGCATTTAGTTTTGTGTAGAACGTACAGTTACCCAACTGCTGAATTGAAAACGTAGGTTCAATTCCCGCACAAGACAAACATTTATTATTTGTGTTTGTCTTGAGACTCGGTGTTGTCTGGTGTCCATAGCACCAAATATAAAAGATCCATAAAGAAGCGACTAAATCTTAAAAGGTTGGCAACACACACAACAAATTTTGTGTGTATTTAAAATAAAGAACAAAAAACAACCAAATCTGGTTCGTCAAATATTCGGAAAGGTACATTAAACAAGGTGTAAGTCGATAGTGAGACAGGCGATATCGCATGTCAACTGGCAGTATGAGTTCCCTCAACCACTGATGTGTTTAAACGTGGAAAAAAGATCAAAAACTGCATATTATTTTGTAGTAGCTACCAACACATCGTTTATTTATACTTATATATATACATTAATTATATTATATACATTACACTAGATATGTAATAGTGCAAAGGAAGATCTACATAATATTTTAGTACGAAATTCCGTCATAAATTTTTCAGTTTAAGCCATACCTACTTTAGGCGCAGTTCTTACCAAACTAGCCCCACTAAAATATATTCTTTATTTTCTTTTTGTACAAAAGATATTTAAAAAAAATTTCTAACCAATTATTTCGAGCTTGTTATAAGGTATTTTGAGAACGTTATACATCGATTCTAGAAAATATATGTAAGTTGTAGATACCATTTTTGCTAAAAACAGCCACTTTTAGCAGAGGCGCTACCTACAACTCATAGATATACTCTAAATACAATACATGACATTCTAAAAATAGCTAATAACTAGATCTAAATAGTTGGTTTGTTATATTTTTAAAACCAAAACCAAACGTTCAAAGAGGAAATAAAGCATATCTTTTGGCCACGCTAGTTAAGTAGGTACTGCGCCTTAAACTAATAAATCACAAAATTTATATCTCTTCTTCTCTCTTCTTCTTCTCTACTTAAGAAAACCAAATACCTTTTTTGAAGGCCGGTCCTTTGGACTAGGTATATTGCGGTTCACATAAGGCACCTGTAAAAAATAACAAGAATCAACGAGAAGACCGCCGAATTAATTAATTAATTAAGACTGTGACATATGCAATGGACATCATAAAGGTATAAGGATTCTGTTTTTTTCCATTTGGCTACAGAACCCTTAAAAAACAAAACATTGCTTCTTTCACGATCCGTTTCTTGAGTCCTTGGAAAGGAACGCTGAAACGGAAGGAGAACCCACATAAAACGAAAGAATTTTGAAAAGCAAAAATTACGAATCTAAGTAACATGTTATATAGAAATAACTAAAAATATTTTTTCAGTAGTAGATATATTTACATTTGTAGTTGTTTGTATATAAAGATATTGGACGACAAGGGTCGTCCCTGTAGTTGTCCAAACAAGGGATATAAACGACTTAGTTCGGTCCCCTTAAGATTTATATCCAAACACTTGTCACACGTAATATTTCACAGCATGAACAAGTGATTTTACATGGGAGAAGTTTATCGCATTTCATTTCGACAAACAGGGTCTTTAATTTACGTTATCATAAATACACCGAAATTGGTAGACATATTATATTACAAGATAAAAAAAAGAAAAACAGATATTTGATGAATACAATTTAAGGATAAACATAAAAAAAATACTTATAAGTACGAGCACACAGCTACATATACGTAGTAGATATTTGTTTTCTATATACAATTAGTTTTTATCTGTGGCTTACAAATGTTGTTTTTTGTAAAATTTTGTAACCTATTAGAAAATACACTGTTGTTGAAATGACTTGAGCCACCTATATTTTGAAGTAATAATTGAAAAAAAAAACGCACAACAACTTATCAAATAATCTGTACCTTCTTCGACAAAGTTTCATATAAGCCGGCTACCACTGATAGGTATGCCGCAGATACAATGCACGACGGATAGAGCAATCTGAGAGGCTTCTCTATACACACACACACACACATACCTGCCATGCAGTGTAAGGTGCGAGTAAACGTGCTGCTTAACACACCTACACTGAATTTATACGAATGGAAAAGGAAATACCTAAAGTCTAAAAGTCAAAATGCTTTATTCAAATAAGGATTTTACAATCACTTTTTAATCGTCAAAGTTATGAAATATAATTTTTTGAATTTACCTTTTTTGTAACAAAAATATTGTATTTACATCAGCAGCGTTACCCCACAATAGGATACCATATGTCATTAAACTATGGAAATAGCTAAAATATACTATTTTTGCAGTGTCGACATTGGTCAATTGTCTTATTTTCTTGTGTATGCCACACAGCAGAGCTAAGTTATTTTGCTAGGTTATGAATATGAGAACCCCATTGAAGTTTGGAGTCCAGCGTTATCCCAAGAAAGACTGTTGAATTAACAAGTTCTAATTGCTCGCCATTAACATTAATACATGTCTGTATCTGACTAACATTTGATAATGTAAATTTAACACATTTGGTTTTTTTTTCATTAAGTAACAAATTATTAACGTAAAATTAGATTTTTAAACCAATTAACAATTTTAGAAAGGGTATTATTTAATTCATCATAACATGTCTGTCGTCTCTTAACTTTAAAAAGTAAAGAGGAGTCATCAGCAAATAAGACAATGTCAACATGAAATGGGACCTACTTGTAGTCAAAGTGGTAACAGAAACGAATAGAATTTTTCTACTTGAACTTTATGCAAGAATTAAAAGCAATGATCTAAAAGACTTTTAAAAAAAACTTTTTTACAAAATAAAAAAAACAACCGGCTTCAAAAAGAAGCACTAAAAATAATTACCTATTTCCAAAAATCTGATCTTAATTACAATTTGAAATGGGTTTCATTCAAGTGCTGTCTGTTAGGTACATAGACACCAACTTCAAACTGTAATTTAGATCAGATTTTTGAAAATAAGTAATTATTTTTACCTTTTTAGTGCTTTTTTTTGTAGCCGGTTTTTTTTTTCAAAATTATTTAAATGTTCCATAAAAACTTATGAAAATTGTAAAAGAGGTCTTTTACATCTTTTATACTTCTATCTTTATATTTATTGTGCCGGTGAGTGTATAAGGGTTCCTTGTTGACTACGGAAGTTGTTATAACTACTCTATACACTTTCATAGAAGTAATATCGATTGATTAAACATATGATAAGTGGGCATTTTACTTAACATTTCAGTATTCCGGGACATGACAAATATTGACGCAACCAACATTGAATATTTTGACCTTTTTCGAGTGAAAAACCTTAGAGAATAAAAATAGTTTTATGTATTAAAATATTAATTGTAATAAAAAATTAAGTTTTTATGTCATGACTTAATATGAATTTATTCTATGTTCATTCCAAAATCAAAAATAAAAATAAGTGCACCCGTGCAAAGCCAGGACGGGCCGCTAGTTCATCTATATAGAGGTGAACCTGTCTCCCATACTTTAAGAGATCGTTGCTTTTAGAACATTATCTTTCTAGTAATGGAAAATTATATATAATATTTAAATATACATGAATATTATAAAAGATGGTATAATGTTATGAATTAACTATGCCAAGGAAGTCTTATTGAAGCAAATTTCAATGGAAATCAATCATTCTGCAAGAGACAATTTCCTTTTTTATAAAAGTGAAGTTTCCACACCTGCCTCATTAGCGGGTCTTTTGTCACTTCAGCTAGTGACCCATATTTTTTATCACTCAGTCATCAATTCATCGGACTACTCCGTCGTCAACTTTATTAAGCTCTCTCTTAATTTGAACTGATTGTCGACTTTCTTTTATAAAGTTAGTCCCTAATAAAATTATAAAGTCTGTTGAAAAATTTAAGTTAAGTTGGAGTTTCTTTTGCCGTTTCGTTTTCGACAGAAAGCCATTTTGATTTCGAAACGGTAGTGTTTACTAGTAACTTGTAATTTATTGACTTTAAAAAAGTCATATGCCAATCTATTTTTAAGAAACAAAGAATTTGAATTTGAATTTTTGTTCTCGTATCTACCCGTATATTAATTACGTCATTAACTAGCATTTACCCGGGGTTCTGCCTGCTCTAAATTGGCGTGGGATTCTTACGACAATTCCTTGATTATATGAAGAAAGTTTGCTACAGCAAGCTATAGCTGTTCGTCCGTTTACGTGAATTTGTTGTCATTTTTTTTTGGATTTTCCGGGATAAATGTCCTTCTCCGTCTCTTTAAATATCTCTGTTACTGGGGCTTGGATGCTCTGTTGCGCGAAAAAAGAAACAAAAAACCTACTTTCTCATTACAATATTATATTGTTAGCAAGTTATCCCACCACTACGACCTCATCACTATATAAGGCGAAACGTCATCTGAGAAGGCATCATCCCCCCGACCGACCTCGGAATGGTTGTAAAACTATCGTTAGGCGGCCTCGGCACTTTCTAACGGCCCCAAGATGACACCTCGCTGTCCGGATAGTGAGATTAGTCTCTACGACCTCCCCGAATAGGGACTCCCACCTCACACGACGCCGACGTCCCAGGGTTCGTCGGCGCCCGCAAGGACACACGAGGTATCAAAGAGTGCTTCTCGCCCCCACTCAATCGCAACCGCACCCGCGTAACGGGGAACTCCCCTCCTGGCGGTGACTTACCTTCGGGTTCGAGGCTCACGCCGGTCGAGCCCTTGAGCGTTAGGCGCTATACGGGATGAGGCTCCTTCAAAGTCTCGCCTAAAAAAGCCCGGTGAAGCAGTAATGGCTGCAACAGCCAACTGCATAGAAAAAAAGAAAAGGCTCAGTATGCTTCTCGGTGCTTGCTGCGGCAACATCTACTAAGGACGACGTATTGATATTTTGGTGATGTTTTTCTTGATTTTCTTATTATTGTGTGTGTAATTGAATTTATCTTTTTGCAAGAGATATTTTGTTTTATAAATTTGTTAATTAAAGATAATTAAGTTGATTGGATAATTAATTGTTTTCTTTTGAAATAATTTTACTTATGATGCTAAAAATATTATAATAACATTAACACTTGATGTTCCTTATTTTGATGGATTTGCTGTTCCTGCGGTTTTAGGCGAACTCATTACGGAACCCTAACTAAATGCATGTACGGTGCGTGATTAACAGGTGTTTTTGTCTTTAATGCATGACAATGTCAATGCGAGACCCGAAAATAGTTTAAAATGAGTAAAAACTCGTCAGTTTAAAATCAACTAAAACGCTCCATGCTAGTCACGTAAAACAGCTGTTAATATAATATAATAATAATAATAATCAACGCACATATACATTATATAATAGTACATAAACTATGCAATGGCTCTCAAACACTAAATAAGTAATAGTACTAACGTACCTCAAACTACAAAGCCATATACTATGATAAGCAAAATCAATGGCTGTATTTTTAGAACTAATCAATATTTAAGCGACTATGCATGCTTATTTATATATGTTTGTTTTATTATAACTGTATTCCAGCTAAGATCTAACGCGTCGATATTTCACTGCGCCAACAAAACGGCCAGTATTCTAATTGTGAACATTTCTCTAATTGGCACAGAAATGTAGTCAATTATCTACCATGTTTAATCCAATGCATCAGCTGGACTGGATGACTATTCGCCAATATTGATACATTTGCATAATTATCTCATGGAACATTATTGTCGGATACTATCCATGATCATCTACCTACGCCTCTGGTTATTTGGCACAAGCGCAGGTAGTACGAGGTCGAACGGTGAATCGTAGGTAGCTACGATATTAGGTATAATTATAATCTGGAGGCACGGTAATGCGCCGGCCAAGAAGAGAAGCGAAGCGCAAGGGCACTATACATAACTTTTCTCGAAGCACTTCGTCGTTTTTTTAAAACCCTCATAATTTGGGTTTTAATTATACCAGACAAACAAAATTCTCAAGATATGATGTCAATAGTGGACTTATTAAAAACCCCGATTTCGTTACTCACTCACTGATGATCATCATCATTCTTAGGATACTTCTGAAAGTCCTAGAAAGCTGAAATTTGGTAAGTAAACTAGTATTAGTACACACGGCAAAAAATATAACACTTGGAACTTTTACCCGCGATCCCCTCCCGCAAATTTTGATGCTAGAAGTCTGAAAATTGATACAGTAACTTCTTGTTATAAATAATAAAATATGTATTTTACATTTACAGGATTTTTGTGAATCATCCTATACGCTTTAATTAAATTAGGGGATAGATGTTTGTACGGGTTTTTCCATACAAACTTAATTTCATGCTAGAGATCTGAGAATTATAGAAGTACATAGACTTATTATTACAAATTAAAAAATATGTGTTTTAGGTTTTTAACCCCTAAATTAGGGTATAAAAGTGTATTGCTTTCGTCAGGTTTCAGAATATTACTACATTACTATACTAATATTATACGAATAATATTACTAAACTTATATACTTCGTTAAAAATTAAAATGTGGTGACAAGTATTTAAAAAAGAAAACTTCTGTGGGGATGGGAATTCACAATGGTGTAGGCCCCGGTTGTCGTTAGATTAAAATCTTAATAAGCTGTATCAGAGGTCGGAATTGAAAACCTGATGACATAGTAAGGCAATCGACTTATGCGAATATAGTTTTTTATAATGTAACTCTTTATAACTAATAAAGCCTTAACTTCACAAAGTCAACACCTTAGTCAAAATATGTGGCCTGGCGGTTTCGCTACCGTCACATGGGCGTAAGGTGAAAAATTTATTGACTGTTCATTACTTTTCCGTTATACAATAGTTCTTGTAGTAACGAAACGGTCAAGTCACTAATACTAATATATTTTTGTTGCAAATAAATACAAGTATTTTGAGACTAGCAAGTACAAAAGGATGTGGGCAATTGGTTCAGAACAAAAAGTATTATTATTTTGACATAAGCCAGTCATAGGAACAAGTTGCAAACTTTTGTATGAAGAGACCGTCTTGGCAACGACGCGACTCGACAAATTTTACAAAGGAACCATGGTAGTAGGATGAATAATATAAAAATGTACTTCTTTTTTAGTAAGTAGGAACTTAAAACATTATCTGCAACGTACTGTCTGCCATATACGACAATTAAATTTTTTTTTCATAAGTTATCCAGAGCCAGCGAAAACTTTATTCGTATATATATATATATATATATATATATATATATATATATATAGGTATGTATAGGTGTAAAGAACAGAAGAACTGGGCTGTTTCGACATTATCTAAGAAAACAAGGTCTTCAATTCCGGAGACCACCGTTTATCTATAACTTTGTCGAATGTGTTTTTTTCTATCGGAAGAGACTACCAGGCGCAGTATTTTATTTATACCATGAGTTCAAAATAAGTCCAGAACGTAAAATTTTATAGCTAAGTTTATTTGATGACCCCTTAAAACTTGTGTATAATAAATACCAAAGGCCAAAGTTTAGCCAAAGTAACTCAGAGCAACATGATTGCAAGGAACTACATTTCGCAGTTGGCTAAAAAAATATGTACTTAATTGATTTCTAAAATACTTAGTATTATAATAGGCATTATTTTCGCTGTATATTTTAATTCAGCGTCGAACAACTGGGGGCATTTTGTTTACTGCTTCTACGCGTTTAATGTCATAATCCAGCTAAGTTATAAAGAAAAATTTCCATTATCCTAAAACTTTCGTAAGTAAGTATATAGTTTATTGAAAATATTATTTTCGGTTTGTTTATTTTACGAGAACATATTTTCTGTCTCATACGACACCAACCACATTGGAAAAGTATTTTACGATTTAACTTTGACTGTAAGATTTAAACTTGTATAAATTTTATGTTAAGATACCACGGCATCACACTGAGGAATAAATATTTTATAATTCAAGTAGACATTTAGCTAAAATTTCGTTTTAAATATTAAAAATTATAAATTATTGTTTTATTTCTTTATTAAATTCAATTCAAGAAAGTCGATACAAATTATCAATCAATACTTTAATATTATAAATGCGAAATTGTGTTTGTTAGTTTGTGAGTTTGTTCTTATCCTATAAAGACAGTAATGGATTGACGTTTTACTAGATTTTTATGCCGGAGTATATAACAATCAGACGAACTTCGATTATGATTATACTTCTTTGGATATAGAACTTTGCAAGTAATTTAGGTATTTGTTTATGACAAACCTCTTGTGTATCTTATAACTCAATTTTATAAAGTTACACAACTATACATTTGATTGAAGCAAATCATATACTTACTTAGTGAGGTCGTTTGGTTCTTTAGATATATGTTTATATGTAGATGTTCACAGAAGATAGTTTTGCTTCTAACAAGAATAAACAATATTAATTACCAAAATGACATATTGAAAAAAGGTCATAATTATTAAAACAACTGCAATAGTAAACTAAACTATTCTAGTGAACTGTACTACAATATAGTGTACTAATAAATTCTCGCAAATTTAGTGCTGATCGAACCTGCTGTTTATCGTCTAGAAAGAGAGGCGTGTACTCTGTTGGTTTGTGCCTACTGTTCCAATTACAAAAAAAAACATTAAAATTTGCGAATCCTAATCCTTGTCTATTTTTATTTTTTATCATGAATAATTTTTACTGAATACTGTGAAAAACTATTCTTCACCTTAGTAGTTCTCATTTTCAAAATAAATATTAGATGTTCTTTAGAGGAATTGAGGCGAGGGATAGTGACATGGCGGTTTCAGCACCGCGGCGTGTGCAGTCACCCGTGACTTTGATAGCCTCCAGGCTGTGACGATGTGACTGCACTGTACCGCAGCCCCGCAGCTCGCTGAGGAAATAATACGTTGTATTTTACTGGCGAACATTAATGCTACCACTGTTAGCCACTGTATGTACCAAATATGTTTTTCACTTACCAAATTTCGGAAGTAAATGAAAACAGTTTAACAGTCATTTAACTGTTATTCAGCTATTGTAACAAAATCGTTACTCAAAAATGATTGCGAGATTGATATGACAGTAGGTAATGTGTTCCATTTAGTCACAAAAAGTTCTTCCATCTGTTATGAAATTTGAAAGCAATTAATTGTTTCATTTATCTACCCCAGAAATATATTTATGTCAAGGTTGACAAGGGTGGGTGCATTTCGGAAGTCAATTGTCGCAGAGAAAACTCACTCCACTTAGTTCTTGCTGGTGGTATCTATGTGTATTTCAGCTGGCTAAATCAGCCATAAGCGGCATTTTAGCCTTAAAATACAAAAACATAGGAATATGGAAACACAAGTAGATTGTTTGAAAGAGTCAGCTATTCGAAGAAAAATTTTAGTTGTCATCACTATCAAGAAGCTGTTACGAGAAGATAAAGGCAATGCCAAGTGCAGAATATTATTGAAAAAATCAAACTATTCATCCCCCATTTAGGAGATTTGATTTTGTTTCGACAGTATGTATGATCCCATATCGTTCTTATTTCCCTACTTTTATTGACCATTGACCAGTTTTAAGTACAATTTTTGTTCTAAGAATTTTTTAATTGGTATGGTGCAAATTCGGAACGCACCTTAAAAAAAGAAAAGAAATATTTATTTGGAATTACGTAGTTAAAACCTACTTAAAGTTAATAATTAAATAACATGAATCACTCCACCAGTGACGTAAATTACTTAAGTTTACTCGCGAAAAATGGTAATAGTAAAAATGTAAACAAGTACCTCTGAGCAAGACCAATAGTTATTTGTTATGCAAAGCTGGAATGTTACTTTTTAGCGTCAGTGTCTATGTTGAATACCAAGCAAGCGAAGGATTCAAAGATTGAACCCACACGCGAAGCGAGTGGTTCAAAAATTGAATCCTAAGCAAAGCAAGGAATTCTGAGGCACGAAACCCAAAAAAAAATACGATGAGGAATAAATTTATTGTTAAACAATTATTTTTTAAAGAGAGCAATCATAAAAATTTATTATTGTTTGGTTTTTGAGAAATTTTATGGTTTAGCATAGATTGCTTATATTATCATCACTTGGTTTATTAAGTTTATTTACTTTTCCGAACTAGCGCGGAAAAGTTATTTGTTTTTTTAACTATTGCACAGTGTTCAACTTCGAAGCCATGTTAACTGCTTTTGAAAATTACACTTTTCGAGCAACTGCATTGAAATAATATTTTACTACAACTCGTTGTAATTAAGAGGATACACTTCGCAGCGGGCTTCATACAAACGAATTTCTCACTTATTTTTGACACTTGCTGATCAAACACCACGGAATTTTGAAGACATGTTTTAGTAATAAATATCTAGGTCTGCAGTGTACCAGTTTTCTATCAAATTTTATAGTTCAAAAGTTATACAGGATTCTTGTTTTTCATACAAATGTTTTTAAAAATATTTCTAGTTAATAGAACGTTTTACAAGATTTTGGAAAAACCACAGACCTAGGTATTCGGCTTGGGATTATGACTTACAAATTTCACAGTGATTGATCAGTAAATGTTAAAAAAAAATGAGAAATTCGTTTGTATGAAACCCGCTGCGAGGCGCCGCGAGGGGTATCCTCTTAATACAGTTAAAAAAATTAAAAAAATAAATTTTGACGGTACTTTTTTTATTTGGTGAAGAAAAAGCACTTGGGCATTATCGTTGATTTTCCGCACGCAGAACATCTACATAATATATTTAGGCAACTATATTAAAAAATATTTTTATATTTTATGTTGCAAAACAGTTGCTGTTTTTTTTTTTAATCATTTGTCACTTCACTTTGTTTTGACGTACAATTTCACAGGAGCACGAACAAGAATCTTGTCGCGTGTGACTTGAATATCGAAACAATCAAGGGAGTTCTCCGTGTACCGAAATAAATTGAATCTTCGGACTCTCCGGAAATTGGAACAAGTGCTGTCCAAAATAACGTGTTGAATTGAAACCAGTAATGCTCTTTAAAAAATCGGCAAGCTAACGCGTCGATCCAATTGTCAATTTAATCGAAGTGTAATTTTTTTTTATTTAAATTAGGTTTTTACAAACACTTTTGAAAGTTATTAAATAGTCAGTATATATTTTGTGCTATATATATATTTATCCTACTAATATTATAAATGTGAAAGTTTGGATGTTTGTAACACAATCACGCTTTAACCACTGGACGGATTGGGATGAAACTTGGAACACACATAGGTTAGGTCCTGGAATAGGACATATACTACTTTTTATCCCAAATAATTTACCGCGGGAATAACTATAACTGAGCTGAAACGAACTATAGCTACAGCTATAGCTTGCTTACGAACTTCATTCTTATAGTTAAGGAGTTCCACACTACAATTACTGCAAGTTTGAAGCTGGTATGTATTAGCTTCAACTTTACGATAGAGAAAAAACAACGAAAACGTGTTTTTTGTATAGGGACTTCTTAATTAGCCCATTCATTTGACATGTGATACGGCACAGTTTTTTTTTTAATTTTCAGCTGGGCCACTTCTGAATTTAAAATACAAAATCCATTTGTTTTCATTAAACGTCCGTGTTTGGGTTACAGAATTTAATATTTGTTCCAAATTCCAGCTTCGGCTCAGTAGATTCAGATAAAATTATCTGTGACAGACATACGAGTTATCCTATAGTTTTTTTGAATTAAACATACGGAACCCTAAAAATATAGAATATTTGATAATTAAATAGATATAAATATATAGAATGTCTGATATCTTTGTTTACCATGGCGCAAAGTAGATAATTAGAAATCGAAATTTATAAAATCAGATAATTTAAAGAATAACTCCTTCTTTTTTGTTGATGTATTTTTGTTTTCTTCGGGTAAAAATATTAAAGGTCTCAGTTGTCACGCCCCAAGAATTTAGTAGCTTCGTATAATATCGGCACTTTACAAGGATTTTATTGGCTCCTTCGGTCACGTCCCTGTAAAAGATCGTCTTTGCGAAAGTGCGGTGGCTATTTATTTCGATGTCGGTAAGCGTCGAAGATTCACTGCTGTTTGTTACAGATTGCCTTATGATTTGAGCAAAAGTTAGTTTTGTATCTATTCGTTAAGGTATTTGCCTACTTTTTACAAACTTATATTCATAAAGGGCGTATATGCTAGAATTCCGTTTTTTCAGAGCTTATTTATATAATAATTATAATATACCATCACATTTATCCCCGAAGGGGTTTAAGGTATATTCAGAACGTATGTTCGGAACAATCCCGTTTCATCGATGATATTTCATCTCATAGACGTAATAGGTGATGAGCCTATCGCCTTACCGGACACAAACCAGCGTCGAAACAACAATAAAATTTGCAAATTGTAACAGTATTCGTTGCCCCTACCAGGAATCGAATCCAGAACCTGCGAGATGGTAGACCAACGTTATTTGTTTGAAAGAAAAACAATAAAATAGAGTAGGTATATACTGGAGATCGTGACAGAGCCTAAAGAATGATTACTTTGAAAACTTTTCTTGATAGATTTTTTCTAAAATGCTTTTTACAATAATTATTTGACAGGTTTATTTAAAACCTATTAAAGTATATTAGCTAGTAGTAGCTAGTATATAAGCTTTAAGTTATTTTAAAACATATTTCTGATGTCAGTGAAGGTCGTGACAGAAATAATATTTCTAAAAATGTTTGCTATTGATTTTTAAACAATTTTTATCCTTAATTTTCACATTATCTCGGGAAAGGGAACCTTCATTCCTCTTTTATCCTTTCTTTTGCACTCGATTCAGTATTTATTTATCTGGCTGCCTCAGTCATGCATTGGCACACTCTTGATTCAATTAGGTCGATAGACAAGGTGTCTCATTGAGCTGAAATTTTGTATAATTAATAACTTTGGTGACAATCCGAAAAGTGGCCATAGGATCTCTGTAACGATACGACGCAATCCCATTGAGTTAAGGTTTATTTGTTTTGACTTGACAAGTGCTCTGGCCTTAGATAATATCTATCGTGGCAAATCTGGTGCTTGCTTTATCTTTGGATACCAAGAATAAACGCTCGATACTAAAATTTCAAGGTTATCTCGTGACCTCACTAAGCACGTGTAGAACATTGTATGGCGTGTTCAGAGATATTGCAATCCTTTCTTTTACGTCAGTGCTGCTACAGCAAGGGACTTGATGACCAGAATTATAAAAAAATAATAATAAAATTTAGGGTAAAGGCTTTACCATTGGACCACTTTTATTTCAAACGTTATTATCATAAAATTTATAAATATACAATTGTTTAAAACTAATAAAAAACATATATCCTAACACGTGACAATCTTATTTATTATAAAAATAATTTACAATTAAATATTAAAACTAAATTACATTATATTTAGAACTAACTACGAAACAAAAAACTATTAGACTTTAAACTAAAAATGCTTTTTGTTTTGCAAAGTATTGCTTTGTAAAATATATATTTTACAAGAAGAAGCTAGAAGTAACAATGTAGTAATAAAAATAATAATTGTTTTTAAATACATACATTTTTTTATAATTAATAGCAATTCTAACCATTACAGGGTTCGTTATTTGTCGAATATTGTTGTTTATCCTCAAAATTAGTCAAATTCGATAAAGATGTAGAACAAATAATGAAATATATTGGTAATGCCAAATAAAGTACAAAAATATACCTATTCTTATTTATTTATCACTTTAGAATATGTGTTCTTTCCATCGCTCGGCTCAAGGTTTATTCGAGCTACACCTAAAAAGATGTCTTTTTGTAAAATTTCATTACCTACCTACAATTGATGTAAAGACGGCGGCATTATAAAACTGTGTTATACGGATGAACGGGCATGACAAATTATTAAATATATAGTTATAATAACAAATATATATATCTAATCAACACACAAAGACATCACACATGTGGGGAAACCTACATACTTACGTTAGAAACAGAAGTATGTCGAGTATACAATCTGCACTGGGCCAGCGTAATGGACAATGGCCCAAATCGCCCTTAATGAGGGATGTAGGGACGAATGAGGCTGGTAATGAACGTCATCGAAGTCGAGCATAACTGAAATTTCATGTGCCAGTGTATATATGTATTTATACCTTCATGGTTTTTATCTCTAGTAGGGGGCACCAGCGGCTGGATGCGCAACCACATATTAAGGATATAGAGATCTTCAGGTTCCTGAAGGCAAAATATCAGAATTAAATTCCCCACATACCTACATGCATAGTATCTGGTGTCTCATATCCCATTTTTATGACCTATTGAGGTATAACACTTGCGCAAATTATATGTATTAACGAACTTTGATTATTTGGACCATTACAATACTTTAATATGTTCATGCGGCTACAGATAATCACTATTGGCTAATTTGAAAATATTCTAATATTTTAACAAATAAGATCTATTGCTGTCAAATAACGAACATCGTTGGATTCGGAGTCAGTGAAGATTTGTGCGCTTCAAAGGAATTTAATTATACAGGAAGTTGGGCAACATAATGAATTACTGCAAAATTTATAGCGTCAGCAGAATCACTGACTAATGTTTGTGCACGTTACGACATTTAACCGATGTAATAGTCAATTTTTTTTCAAAAACCCTTAAATAAATATATAACCTTACTCAATTAAATAACCTTAACTAATCGACAAGTTTACCTCGGAACATATCTGGTTCAATAGTATTTAAGACTTAGTAGTATTTGATTTTCACGCTGAAAAGCTAGCGACATTTTTTTAATCAGATATGATACAATACATTATACCTAAATTATAGGAATTTTGATACACTTGAAACCTTCGTGTTTTCGTACAAACTGTGAACTTTTCTATCGCTGTACGATTTTGTGACTGAAAATAGTTTAAAGAGAAAGTACGCTGGTCTATGAAAATTCTTTCAGTAAACGAAACCATTTAAATAAAATTGGCCAAGTGCGAGTCCATTATCTATCAATATGGCAAAAAAATCACGTTTGTTGATTGGGAGCCCCCCTTAAATATTTGTTTTATTTTAATTGAATTATTTATTTTCAAAGTGAATATATAACTAAATATTTTGTGTTTATTTCAAGCGTCTACCTGTTGCCGTTGTCAAAAACGAGCAAAAAAAATCGCGTTTGTTGTATGGGAGCCCCTTTAAATTATTATTTGATTATATTTTTTAGTAATTGTTGTTATAGCGGCATACATCTTCGGTGAAAATTTTAACTTTCTATCACGGTTTATGAGATACAGCCTTGTGACAGACGGACGGACGAAAAGCGGAGTAATAGTCCGATATTTTAACCTTTGGGTACGGAACCCTAAAAACGTGGCAAAAATAAAACTGCATGACAATACATATATATATACGATTTACAAAAAATAATTAACAAGCTGTTAACGTTTCCTCTGGTAAGTCGTTAGACATGCAAAAAGCTCCACAGGCAATGTCGCGTGCCAAAGTGCAGTAAAATGCGCCCCACGCATTCCAGATATAGTCATTGTAACAATAATGTAAAACCCAACTTTGAAGTCATAAAACATAATTAGGTTGTATTAAGGAATTATAATATGTTTAATAACGTAGAGGTGGATACCATATATTATGTAATAAAATTAATTGATGAAAAATATTATAAATATATAAATGATTAAGAGAGGTAGGGCACTGCAAGTATTCGCTCGAATAAGCTGCCCGAACAAATAAAGCGGGGCATAGCGAGTACTTGCTCGAATGAGCGGCCCGAACTGGGGAAGTACCTCCACCTTACAGAAAACCGCGGCCTCAATAACACTAACA
The DNA here is from genome assembly GCA_946406115.1 of Apoda limacodes. Lineage (NCBI taxonomy): Eukaryota > Metazoa > Arthropoda > Insecta > Lepidoptera > Limacodidae > Apoda > Apoda limacodes. The sequence continues at coordinate 17,403,445 of OX291548.1, read as the reverse complement.
TTGAGTAGTGTTGTGTTCCTGGCGGTGAGTAAGGTTGCCAGAGCTCTCTCTTTGAGGATTCGCTGCGCGGACAGCGGAGGACCGACGGTGCTTGTTGCTGTCATTGCTCGGCGTAGACGCGGCGTGCTGGTTCGGCGGTCAGGGAGACCTGATGAAACGGCTGACCGCTGGCCGCCCGCAGGTTGAACGGGTTCCCGAACCCAGGGATCACTTAATCTCCGCCCTGGGAGGCTGATCCGCCAACCTGTGTAAAGTCTCTGAAGTAGTAGTCGTGCCGGAGAAGAAGACCGGAGTGGACCCGGCTACTACAACAGAGGGGGATCAGGGGCCCTTCCGCCCGCCGTGCCAGCAACCGTATCATCTGTGTTGAGCTTCGGCAGTCTTAGTACCGCAACTTTTTGTCTTCTAAGCTGTCTGTGCAGTGAATCCTCATCCGTAGTCTAAGTTACTTCAAACAAAATGGCCAGAGACAGAAAAAAGAAAAGAGTTTTGACAGCGGTTACTCCATCCACATATAATGTAGATTTTTGCAACATAAGGGGTATTCACGCAAATCTTAACGCAGTCCATCACCATCTCGAGACTGCGCAGCCAACCATTCTTTTTCTAACGGAGACGCAGATATTCTGCCCGGCCGACACATCATACCTTCGTTATCCCGGCTACAAACTCGAGCACAATTTTTTGAGTCGTGCCGGTGTATGTATGTTCGTCCGGGAGGATATCTGCTGTCGCCGACTTCATAGCCTTGAAGACAGGGACCTGTCGATATTGTGGGTGCGCGTAGATCATGGGGGCCACACTCGTATCTATGCGTGCCTATACAGGTCTCATAGCGGTGACACGGACGTAACTCGACTCTTCACGCACCTGAGTTTGACGACTGATAAAGTTCTAGAGCAATATCCTACAGCAGAAGTAGTTATTTTGGGAGACTTTAACGCCCACCATCGTGAGTGGCTCAGTTCTCGAACCAATAACTATGCAGGGATATCTGCTCATGAATTTGCTCTGACCTATGGATTCTCTCAGCTGGTACTTTCTCCAACGAGAATACCAGATATAGAGGACCATACAAGCTCCTTACTGGACCTTCTGCTGACTACACGTCCGGATGGATACTCCGTCTCAGTGGATGCGCCTCTTGGCTCCTCGGACCACTGTCTCATCCGGACTCGATTGTCATGCACACAACCCGATCCTTCTGGGCCAACTAATTGGCGTCGTGTGTGGCATTATAAGTCGGCAGACTGGGATGGATTGCGAGAATTTAATGCATCGTACCCGTGGGGGCAGATCTGCTATAGCTCAGAAGATCCTGACGTCTGCGCAGCCGCAGTCACTGAGACAATCCTCGCTGGTATGGAATGTTTCATTCCTAACCTGCGAGTAGCTGCCGGCGTCAAAAAACGACCGTGGTTTAATAGGCCTTGCAGAGAAGCTAAAATTCTTAAGCAAACTGCGTATGAGGCTTGGACCACGGCTTGTAATAATAAGGATCCGAATATTTCTGAGTTAAAACGCAAATTAAATGCTGCCTCGAGGTTCAGTAAGAAAGCAACTGCCAGAGCAAAATTCCAATTCATCGGCAAAATAGGTGGGCGACTTGCGAGCTTTCCTTCTGGGAGTCGTGCTTTCTGGTCGCTTGCTAAAGCTGCCGCGGGGAACTTTTGCCAGTCGTCATTACCACCACTGCGAAAGACCGATGGTGACTTGGCCCACAGTGCAAAAGAGAAAGCCGATCTATTGGGCAGTCTCTTTGCCTCTAACTCGAATGTGAACGACGAAGGCGCTGTACCACCTACTTTACCGTGGTGCGGTAAGACCATGCCGGAAATCACTATAACACAGCGCGAGGTCCGGCGGGCGTTGCTTTCCCTAGACGTTCATAAGTCGAGTGGGCCAGACGGCATACCAGCAGTGGTGCTTAAGCAGTGTGCTCCTGAGTTATGTCCTGTACTCACGCGCCTCTTCACGCTTTCCTACCACACTAGGCAATTTCCGTCTTCATGGAAGACTGCAAATGTGCACCCGGTGCCCAAAAAGGGCGATAGATCAGATCCATCGAATTACAGGCCTATCGCTATAACCTCTCTCCAAGGTGATGGAGCGTGTGATCAACACACAGCTTTTGAGATACCTAGAAAAACACGACCTGATCAGTGACCGTCAATATGGCTTTCGCCACGGTCGCTCAACTGGTGACCTTCTAGTGTATCTCACACACCGATGGGCACTAGCCATTGAGAGTCAGGGGGAGGCATTGGCATGTAGCCTAGACATAGCGAAGGCGTTCGATCGGGTCTGGCACCGGGGTCTTCTATCGAAGTTGCCTTCTTTCGGAGTGCCCGAGTGTTTGTGCAAATGGGTGGCTAGCTTTTTGTCCGGCAGAAGCATACGAGCCGTAGTTGACGGTAGTTGCTCTGATAGCATGGACATTAATGCTGGTGTCCCACAAGGCTCTGTGCTGTCTCCTACGCTGTTTCTACTGCACATCAATCATATGTTGGACATCAACAACATACATTGCTATGCAGATGACAGTACTGGAGACGCTTATTACACGGGCCGTGCAAGCATCCCACGTTCCGTTGTGGAGGAAAAGCGTGAAGAACTTGTGTCTCAAATCGAGATCGGTCTGTCCAAGATCTCTGACTGGGGGCGGGAAAACTTGGTCCGATTCAACCCTTCAAAGACACAAGTCTGCGCGTTCACCGCTAAGAAAACCCCATTCACTGTAGTCCCACAATTCCAGAACACTCCCCTCTCCATCTCCAAGAGCATTGGGATCCTTGGCGTTGACATCTCCAGCGATGTTCAGTTCCGAGATCATTTGCTAGACAAGGTAAAGCTGGCGTCCAAAAAACTTGGTGTACTCAACAGAGCGAAGCAGTACTTCACGTCGGGGCAAAGGTTGCTACTTTACAAGTCGCAAGTCCGGCCCCATATGGAGTACTGCTGCCATCTCTGGGCGGGTGCACCCGGATACCAGCTTGGCCCTTTTGACTCGGTTCAACGACGGGCTGTGAGAATTGTCGTCGATCCCAAACTCACTTGCGGTATCGAGCCCTTAAGTCTGAGGAGAGACTTTGCCTCCCTGTGTGTGTTCTACCGCTTGTACAATGGATTGTGTTCTGAGGAATTGTTTGAAATGATGCCCACGGCTACTTTCTACCATCGCACCGCTCGCCATCGACAGGGAATTCATTCTCACACTTTAGAAACAAAATGGTCGCGAACAGTGCGGTTTCAGAGAAACTTCCTCCCGCGAACCCTTGGGTTGTGGAATGAGCTCCCTGCCAAGGTTTTCTCTAAGGACTACAGTATGGGATTCTTCAAAAAAGAAGTTATTAGATTTCTGAAGGGTCGCAACGCGCGAGTGATGCCCCTGGTGTTGCAAGCGTCCATAGGCTACGGTGACCGCTTACCATCAGGCGGACCGTAGGCTTGTTTGCCACCTTAGAGGTATAAAAAAAAAAAAAAAAAATAACACTTAAAAATCCTTAAACAGTATAGTTAAAAAAATTACACGTTTGAGATCTCTTTCCCCCCAGCCTTTTTCCATTATGTTGCGTTGTGTTATTTTGATTTTAATAATAAAATATAATTGTACATTTCCCAAAAAATTTGATTTTATAATTATAAAATATATATATAACATTAAAATGATAAAGATATAGTTTATATCTTCAAAACTACGTATTCGTAATATAGGAATTGTTCGTAATAATGCCCACGGCTACTTTCTACCATTGCACCGCCCGCAATCGGCAGGGAATTCATTTTCACACTTTAGAACCTAAATGGTCCCGCGGGGTTGTGGAATGAGCTCCCTGCCAAGGTTTTCTCTAATGTGTAATACTACAATACTACACATACTGTTCTGTACTGTACTGGGTTCTTGAGGAAAGAAGTTATTAGATTTTTGAAGGGTCCGTCCATAGCCTACGGTGACCGCTTACCATCAGGCGGTAAAAAAAAAACATTCATTTCATTTTTCTCGTATTGTCCGCACCATGCTCTACGTGGAATGGAGTAGATATACTCAGCGTCTTACAAAAGCCAATTTTTGCTATTTCTTAACACGGAAGCAACAATTGTATGTCTTTTAGACGTCACTGACTTGCCTGTTTATATTGTTAAAGAATGCGCCGGTGATAAATAAAGTACAACAAAAATTTTTACTTTGGCCCATTCGCTAGTTGCTACTTATCGTAAGTACTAGTTTCTAATAGTAATAAAAAAAACAGATACGAAACATTTTTGACGTGTCGTAATTTATTTTCATTAACATTCAATATTTTGGTCATAGCATGAAAGAACGAGATAAATGACTTTTGATTGTGTTAAACTTATTTTATAAAAAGTGTATTGTTTATTCCTTAGCTCCGTGGCTCAGTGGGTAGCTGCTGAATCAAAGGGCGTTTGATCCCCGCACAAGGCAAACATTTTAAATATGTGATGAACATTGTGTTTGACTTGAGACTGGATATTTTCTATGTATAATATATATGTATTTGCATACGTTGTTTGGTATCCATAGTACAAGCTTTGCTTTGGCAGAATTATTGTTAATTTATTAAAGGAGTTAATACTGAGGAGATTATTAATTAGCTTGCGGTGGTCCAAACTATTATATTGATATTCATCATAAGTATGACGATTCAAGTAAGAATTGTTGCTAACCAACTTTAAATCGTTATAGATCCTAAATGGCCATTTATAAGAAAAAATGATTAGAAAACCCTAAAAAGATTTTCAAATACCTTTCAATGATACCCCACTTGACTTGTTCGACATTTTTTACATTTTGGTTAGCTCCATTTTGAATTTTGGTTTCTGTCATACCTTAAGTGACACTCGCAAGATTAAAACGAATCGATAGACGACGTAAGAATCATAAACACCACTCCATGGTGTGTATGTAGTCCATTTGGTTTGTAGAGCGCCATAAAGGAACAAACATTACATTATTTTATTTATTTTATTTTTATTTTCCGCCCTTACACTTATATACACTTTAATTAGCTACAACAATGCGCAGGTGCTGCCATCGTACACCATTTTAGAGCAACATTTGAGAACAAAAATTTTAATCTAACTTAAGGGTATTTCATACACGTTTTGTGCGGCTATCGTGCACTTCCTTTTATTTTGTGTGTAAAATAATTAGACTAATTGGTGACATAATAAATATTAAAAAGCTGAAGAATTTGTTTGATTGCTTGACCGCGCTAATCTCAAGAACTACTAGTCTGATTTGAAAAATTATTTCAGTTTAAGATAGCCCACTTATCGAGGAAGGCTAAATGCTAAAGGAAGGCTAAAATGTTTCAAAATAGGGTTTTTTTCTTTTGAGAGCTTTCGCTGCATGCGCTGCGTAAACGGTTAAAGTTTCGCAAAAATCGTGTATGACAGAATTATTCCCCTTTAAAAGTTCTAAGAAAAAGTCCGTAACAGCATATCTCTATCTTTTAAGGTTGGCTTACTATTACCTTTATCATGCTCTAAAATAATGGATTATTTGCGAAGGTGTTTTCATAAGCATGATATTATCCTTTTCCAAATAAAAACGTTATTCATCACGAGTATTTAATTTAAAACAATATTGCCCTTACATCATTAGATTTCAATGAATATCTAAGGAGATATCGCAGTTTTAAAACAACATCACAGCAAAATAAAGATCAAATACTGCGCACGCATTTATGATGTGCAAGACCGACAGGCAGTCATGAGGAGTAAGGGCGGTACGTATTATTTAAAAAAAATTGCACCTTCTACGTAAACAAAGTTGCGGTTTAAACTTAGCGCTAGCCCAAAGTAACTATTAGTGACACACTGACTAACTGATCTATTAACGCACAGCTTCAACCACTGGACGAATGGAGCTGAAATTTAGCACAGATATAGCTATTATGATGTAGGCGTGCGCTAAGAAAGGATTTTCCAAAACTCACCCCCTAAACGAGGGTTCAAAGTTTGTATGGAGCCCCCCTTAAGTATTTGTGTTATTTGAATTTCATTGTTTATTTTTTAAGTGAAATTATTTTTAATATTAGTTATATTAAAAATATTAATAACTGTTAATATTTCAAGCGTCTACCTGTTGCCGTTATCACTATCGAGCAAAAACGAGCAATCACTTTGTTGTATGGGACAAAGCCCCCTTAAATGTTTATTTTATTCCGTTTTTTAGTATTTGCTGTTATACCGCAGCGGCATCAGAAATACATCACCTATTCAACTGTCTAACTATCACGGTTCATGAAATACAGCCTGATAACAGACAGACAGGCGGTTGGACAGCGAAGTCTTAGTAATAGGGTCTCGTTTTTTACCCTTTGGGTACGGAACCCTTAAAACGAACTTTTACACTTTTATTTTATATACCTTGTAACTTTGCACATTTAACAGGATTATTGGTTTCGATATACCCTGCAGTGCCTATATATGGCTGGATGAATACAAGGTTTAAGTTTCACCGTCTAAGAGAAAAGAATGATTACGATTAATTCATTAATATTCCAAAAACTTTACACGACGATGTCAACTGTTGGCTTCGTAATATAAATGTAGGAATTCGAGTAACCTATAAGATCGGGCAATTACCAATTGGAGATCTTTTTGGACGCGGCCCTTTCAGGTTGGGGCGGTTCTTTGCTCTAACAAAACTGCCAGTGGACAATGGTCGGGATAGGATATTAATACAAATAAATATATTTTTTTTTAATTGACCGGCGCTTTCTTGGCTCTGAACATTTTGCAAAAAATATCAGGAATTGTCAAATCCTTTTAAGGATCAAGAATTCCCCTGCAATTTCATTTATTAACAGAATTGGGGACATTCAACTCCCCCATTTGAGTAACTTAATCAGAGAAATCTGCAGTGGTGTGAGGAACGGTGTTTGTTTATATTCGCGTCATACATTAGTATCAGTAATAATTGTAAGGCGATTAAGGCGATAGATGGCGCTGTGTATTTGTCCAAAAATAGAAAATTAAACGCACTTACCTGTAAGTAATGTTCGATGACTATTAAAAGATGTGATTCGCCCGAGAGATTACAGTACAGATATTTAAATCAATGCAGTGCACTTATATGAGAAATATTACTATTAATATAATTTTAAGCATATTAAAACACTTACAATTACTTTGAAACAAATAAAAGAAAACAAAAACAATAAATATCTGTTCCTTTAAATTATACTTACATACAAAATTAATACTTGGAATTACCTACAGATATTCGGCCATCTTTGACGTTGAAAAAATTTCCGACAAAGTTTAGATACTCATGGCAACACGACCAAACATACTGGCTGGCTGGATAGACCCCGAATGACCATATGTGAAGACATAGGCTAGTTGAGAACGCTCGCCCCCCGACTCGCCGCGCACCATACCTCACAATTGCTCTGTCTAGACGCCTTCGATGGCCGACTGTATAAATGCAATGAATGTTTACCTAGGCTATGGTACTATACCCAGTACTATGTAGTGCTGCTATGTGCACTCTATATATATATGTATATGACGTCTATTTTGAAATTTTAACCAATTTTTGAATTGTTTTAATTCTTATTGTGGTTGTTTTATGTAATTGTTTTCTTATCACCCGGTAATAATTACCGAATTTATAACAAAATGTGATAATAGTACTTTTTATTTTCTCGCAGTCAATGGTAAAAATAAGAGTATACAACACGTGATTTTTATTTTATCTCGGACCTTTGTATCCCTCACTCCGCTCAATATTCTACTCTAGAATCCCTCGCTTAGTTCGGGATTCTACTCGGGCATCCTTCGCTGCTCTCGGAATCCAACTCCCTCAAATTAAATTCCCTTTTTTTTACTTGTTGTATAATCTACTGTAATGTTATGAGGAGCTATAACTTTAAGGTACAGCATTAACCGAATTAAAACATTAATACAGATAACTGGGTCGCGTAAAATTTTCCTGACGTGGAAGACACAATAGGTACCAGAAAAGTGACAAAGAAAAAATAAAAAAAGAAGTGACCTATTAAAACATGAAATGTAAAAAAAATGCCAAGCGTCCTCCATACAGACAATTTTTTTATTCGTTGATAGAATTTCCTGAATAATAACTAATATTAACTAAAAATGATTTTCTATCATTACAATACAGTTTTATTTATTTTAAAATATCGTAATTTGGCATTCGCACAGCAAAAATATAATATAAAAAATAAGATATGCATGTACCTGCTTATGTTTACTTGTTCATATAGGTTTGCACCATACTGCAACAAATCATTTTAACGTTAAAAACCAAAACTACAGTCGCCATATTGAAACGGTGTGAATTTACAACGACAAACACACACTCACGGTCAGAAGTTCAGAAAATTTTGTTGGACTGTATTGTTACATTACATTGTCGATTGTAAACCAATTTAAATAAACATGATCTTCTACAAACTGACGTATGTCCAAGAACCAACTAACATATTAAAAATATATACAAAATAAATTAAAATTCGCAACGTGTATCTTTGTCTTATCCTTAAATATGACAAAACTAGTTATTTTACTTTTATATTTTCCCCATTGTTTGTGAAACCTAATAACCTATTCTTACATTAAAAATCTTTAAAATATGAATTTCAAAGACAATACAAAAGTAAGTACTTTTAGTATATGAACTTCATCACCCGGAAACAGTTAAGAAGTTAAATTACCTAACTTAGACAGCTTCTGAAAGTTGGCGTAAACTACGCCAGCAATAATTTCGAATAACGTGGCTACAGAACAATTAGCTTCCTTAACGATTAAAGATTATTCTTGCATTTCTGGCTTAAGAATTATATAAAATTTTAAGTAGGTACAAGTTTTATAGGTCAACTTGAATTCATAAGGGAACCCGAAGGATGATTGTGTAATTCCAATGACAATCGGCTCCAAGTCCATTACTAGCATCAGATATTGAACAGTACGCAATAATATCACAGTATGAAAGAGCAACACGTAATACTCGCGCCTCAATGGACGTGCCTAAAACCTATAAAACGATTACAATTGAAGCTAGACAAACACTTTGCCGATTGCTTAAAACATGGCAGGGTTGCAATATTTTAACGTCAAGAGTCATTTTGAACGTGCAGTATGCTTTAAAGCTTATATTAGCCTCAGGATAAAAAAAAGGGATAGCTTCTATTTACCAACAGCTTCTTAGTACTGCGTGTTAGGTTGCAATAAGGCTTTTCGCCGCAAACCGTTATTGATACATACAGTGTATTTTAACTTAGGTGGCTTTATATTTAGTAAATAACTTAGCTTTATAGTATATAGTTGTAAATGAAAGATCAAGGACCCATTGGTGACAAATCATGTCGTTAAACATAATACATACAATATTAGCGATGCCTGTCGGTCCTTAAGAAGACTAACGTACGCTCCAATATTGCAGGCGCCAAACGTTAAATATCACTGTATTTACGGAAAACTAAACCTTAAAATTCTAAGGGAACGACTTTGTCCAAAATATATGATAATACTAAATAGTAAGTACATCGCACAGCTAGCTAAACATCAGGGAAGGGTTAACCCCTAAAATCCCGTCTGCCAGCAAAAACAAACAAAGTCATTTCGATTCATAATAAAATCTTGAAACGTGGATACATAAAAAATAATATTATTCAGTAACAAAATACAGATATTACTTTTGCTTCGATATTTTTACAATTTAAAATAGTATGCAAAGCTATTATTTGTGCTCATGATCAATTCATACTAATGTTATAAATGCGAAGGTACTGAGAAAAATGGCAATTTCGATTCAAGCAAAAATGTCGTTAAGATGTTCAATTGCATCGGTATCGTAATAAATTATAGATCTTATAGCGGATTTGTCAGTAATAGTAATAGTATATCATAACGCTGGTCCTGTTCCTGTATATTATTTAGTTTGTCATAAAGAGTTTTGATGCCTTTAAAGATTAAATAATTATACCTCGTTACGTTAAATTATCAGTAAACTTTAATAATGTCGTCTTGACAATTCACTATTACGTACTGATATTTCAACTCGTTATCCCATATAATTTTAATGAAGGCTAAAACAATATACATTATGTCTTCTATGGATGAAATTTATTTTAAATATCGTATTAATTTAACTAGGTAATGTAGTTACATGATGCGATAAAAATATGGTGCCGTGTCGTAATGTTGTACGGTGTTAAGAATTATACGTCAGACACCCCTGCATGTTATATATTCTATCCGTAAGAATTATCAGGAACAGTTGTGATGAAGTGTTCATATTATTTTTAATCTATACCTTAATTTTCGGCAACTTACTACTCAACTGGCAGGCTCAGCGGTTAAATATGGTATGTATAACGCCAGAGGTCCTGCGATCGATTCCCATATGAATCATCAAAAAGAAATGAAGGTTTTTAATCTATAATAGAAATGGTGCTCCATATAAACTAGTACAATCATCCGTATAGTATGCAAACATTTCATATGTATGGTATGGTATATGGTAATGGTAATGATAATGGTAGTAGCAATGAGGATGGTGATCGTAATTACAGAGGAAATGACGATGGTGATCATAATCGCAATGGCGATGGTGATCATAATGACAATTGTAATTAACACTTTCATTTCCTGATATAAGAACAGTACATATTCGCATTAGCAACACGACTTCTTGTTATTTTTTAGGTATGTCTCTACTATAAAAACATTATTTCCTGAAAATTCTTCAGTTCATGCAATACCTTAGCGGTATCCGTACAGTACTTAAGCATCATCATTTACTTTACATGAAAGTATATCAGTTTCCTGTTAATATATATGTTTGGACGCTGAGTCGTTTTTTGTGAGGTATTCCTGATGATTTGTTGAGAATCTATCATAAAACGAAGGGTAGATTTTTCTCAGTGTTACTCTGTCTGTCTGTCTTCTGTTATCGCTTCAAACCGATTTACATAAGATTTGGTATGGATATTGTTTGAGTCCCGAGGAAGGACACAGGATAGTTTTAAATACCAAAAATTCTAAAGTTCCCGCGGGAATAATTATAACCCAGATACTCAAAGCCGAGATTAAACGAACTATAGCTACAGCTATAGCTTGCTATAGCAAACTTTATTAATATATTTAAGGAGTTCCACTCCGATCACCGAATTTTATTTCCATGGTTAAAATTACTTTCACGCCATCTTTATTAAAAAGTTAGATAGCATTGGTCCCTTTACAAAGTTTTCTGTTATAACTAAATTTGTTGTTGAAATTTATTTTAAAGTAAGTTTAAAAGACTTGTTCTTTTTCTTTTGGTAATTAAAATATATTGCCACATTATACAGAGATAAGAAACTTTCCACTGAACCAGACTGTATAAATGATCCACCCTAAATAAGTTCTTAATTTGGAAAATTGAGTTTTCAAAAGCTGCAAAAGGACTCGCGCATCTGGGATTCCGTACCTATACCACAATAGCGCCAGCAATTTATTATTATTAGTTGTTTTATTCTTAAATCTAAGTTTGCACTTTTATCAGTGAAGTCCAACTTCGAAGCTTGTATGTATATCAATTTTGACTATACAGCAGAACCAAAAAAATATGCTTCTTGTGAACTTTTTATTACTTTCGTGATTTTTTAGGAAATCCGCCAAAATAATACACATTCTAAGAAAAAAGGTTGATAGAGCTACAGTGTAGGCTTAATAATATGGCTCCTTTGGCACCCTTTGTTGTATAAATCCTTAAAATCTAGCTGACCACCAAGTTATCCACTAACAAATAGAGTTGGTAATGAAGGTCGACCAAAAGAATTTCAAGAAATTTCGTTGCTTCCATTCTCTGGGATCAGGAGCAATGCTTCAGTGAGTTTCATTGTAAACTGTGTTTTGTTTATCGACAACGCTATATGGCTTGTACCCTTTACCTGCGTGCCATAAAGAGCAAAAAACCGGTCGAGTACGAGTTTTAACTTGCGCACCGACGCGACGCCGCGACGCACGGTACCCTAGGTACTTATGTAATAGAATTATTTTCCCACCCTCTCGCACCTCTCTCATTTGCCTATAGTACCCTTACATGAGTCGACGTAAGCAGCTAGGAAAAAAAATCATGGATATTTGAGCATTTGAAACCATGTTTTATTATTAGCAACACAATACGTGCTTAGACTGTCCTGAGTAAAGGAAATGCGTTACTCAGGCTTGGCTAAGAATAAGAGCATGCTTAGCAACTCGTGTGTGTCTTAGCAGTGTTTATTATTACATATTTTAAACTAAGCCTATGTCTTAGCAATAAGTGATACTTTGACTAAGCAACGACTATTATAACGGGTCTCAGTTATGTTCGTTGTTGCATTTTATTACATTACGCTTACTTAGCCTCTGTCTTAGAATGTTACTTTGTCTAAGCCACGACTATAAATCCGGGCCTAAATTGTTCTGTGGGAAGCATAACACCTGCATTACTTTTGTACAGGAAATAAAAATTAGATACCTACCTACTGAAAAAATAGGAAAAAAATAACATAGGTACATATTTTGAAGGTTTTTACCTATCGAGGAATGGGTAGTTGAGAAGGTCATATATCGTCGGTGTTTAAAAAGGTAATAAGATCGTACTTCTCAACGTTCATATCTCAAAAAGTGGTTATCGGAGGAAAATTTCAACTACCTACATTACTACATTCAAATTTACAGTGACTTTCATAATTACAAATATAAATGTCTATGGATAGGTCTTCAAAAATGATATTGAGGTTTCAAATCATTGACCCAAACTAGACATTCTCTAGGTCTTGCCCTTCACCTTTAGACCACAAAATAGCACACAGCACAGCCTGTATGGGGTAAAGTTGTATAAAATACCCCCAAAGATTAACATTTTTTGTTCTCAAATATTGCTCTAAAATGGTGTACGATGGCAGCGAATTAAGTGTAATCTCTCGGGCAAATTACATCGTTTAATAGTCATCGAACGTCACTTACAGGTAAGTTCGATCGTACAATAACTACTTAACACAGCCTAAATATTTATTGGGTACAGTGAGTGCGGACAAAGTCAATTATCAGTAAGTACAGATATTTAAATTAATGCAGTGCACTCATATGAGAAATATTACTATTAGACTTAAACTTAAAGTATATTAAAACACCAAACATTACTTTGAAACAAATAAAAGAAGACAAAAACACTGAATATCTGTTTCTTCAAATTATACTCACATACAAAATTAAAACTTGGAATTACCTACATCGCTACGTGACCAAACATACTGGCTGGCTGGACAGTCCCCGAACAGCTATATGTGGACATATGCAAGTCGCGCGCACCTTACCTCACAATTGCTCTGTCTAGACGCCTTCGATGGCCGACTGTATAAATGGAATGAATATTTACCTACGCTATGGCACTACCCAGTACTACATAGCACTCTAGATGATTTGACATATGATGATATCTGCTACGCCACTTAACGTCACTCAATCTCACTGACAAACCCTTTTGCCTGCGCTATACACCACTTTCTGAATAATAGATCCGATAGCACTTCGGAGTACACTCCACTAGGTATATGACGTCTATTTTGAAATGGGTTAGTTAAATGAGTGTGCAATTAGAGCCCATAATTCTTTTGAGAGGGTAGATCAATTGCACGCTTTTTTAATAAAAAATCCGGTAAAATTCCGTTGATTTGTTATAATAACATTCTTATTTAATACAAAACTTAAGCGTTTCTTCTTTAACGTTGGATTAAAAGTTAAGTCGACAAAATTTTTTCGAAGGTTTCTTAATCTTTTTTAATGCTTATATACTTTTTAGGGCATTTTATTCATCGATAACAGTGATTGAAACTCACTGAGTGAATAAAACAAACATAACGGTGAATAAAACTCACTTTTACTCACTGAGTGAATAAAGACATTTTTAATTTGGAACAATTGTTATTTTTTTTTAATTGTTATTGTGATTGTTTAATGTCATTGTTCTCTTATCACCCGGTAATAATAACCGAATATAAACCAAAATGTGAAAACAGTATTGGTACAGTTAATGGTAAAAATTAGAGAAATAAGAGTAGTACAACACGTGAAAACAAAATACATATCTCTCCTTTGTAACCCTTGCTCTGCTCAGGATTCTACTCTATCATCCTTAGTTGCTCTCGGGATCCAATTACGTCCCTCGAATTAAATCCCCTTTTTACTCGTTGTATAATCTACTATTTTAGCATTGCCACTAGAAAAAGGGCATTTCAATTTCAAACTTACTTTTACTCACTGAGTGAATAAAAACATAACAGTGAATAAAACTCTCTTTTACTCACTGAGTAAATAAAAACATTTTGAATTTGGAACAATTGTAAAATTGTTTTAATTGTTATTGTGGTTGTTTTATGTAATTGTTCTCTTATTACGCGGTAATGATTACCGAATATATACCAAAATGTGATAATAGTACTTTTTATTTTGGTCAATGGCAGAAATTAGAGTATATAACACTCCCTGTAACCCTCGCTCCGCTCAGGATTCTACTGTAGCATGCTCTCGGAATCCAACTAAGTTCCTCGAATTAAATTCCCTTTTTTTTCACTTGTATATCTACTGTTATATTATGAGGAGCTATCCCTATAATGTAAGTTACAGCATTAACCGAATTAAAACATCAATAAAGATAAGAGAAAGGTCAAGTTTACCTGACGTAAAAGACACAAAAGAGTACCAGAAAAGAGATAAAGGAAAAATGAAAAAAAAGGAGTGACCCATCAAAACATGAAATGTAAAAAATACATGCCAAGCGTCTCATCACAACTTTGCACCATAAAATGTTGTAAGAACCTATGTCGTTTGCCAAGTCTGTATTTTCTTATCATTATCGCCATTTCTAACCCGGTAGTTAAAATCCAAAACCACAGTTGCCATATTGAAATGGTGTGAATTTACAACGACACTAGCGACCGAACACTCAAGGTTAGATGGTCAGATAAATTGGTTGGACTATATTGTTACGCGACGACGTCTTTGTCGATTGAAAACCAAAATAAAATAAACATGATCTTCTACCAACTGACGTATGTCCAAGAACCAACTAACATACTGAAAATATAAAAAATCAGTTAAAAATTGCACCGTGTTCGAAATCAATTTTGTTGCATACAACTTAAAAGAAAAGAAAACATTTAGCTCAATGTTTCATCTTCATAAGTTGTAATATTTTTACTATGCTTTTTAAACATTAAAGTTTTTAGTGGATTTTAGAAAATTAGCTTGCACGTTTTATATACGGTAGCTGTTTTTTCTTATCTTTTAAAGATTTTGTTGGAATGTATTGTTCCATTACATTGTCGATTGTAAACCAATTTAAATAAACATGATCTTCTACCAACAGACGTATGTCCAAGAACCAACTAACATATTAAAAATATATACAAAATAAATTAAAATTCACAACGTGTATCTTTGTCTTATCCTTAAATATGACAAAACTAGTTATTTCACTTTTATATTTTCACCATTTTTTGTGAAACCTAATAACCTATTCTTACATTTAAAATCTTAAGAAAAAGATTGACTTTCAAAGACAATACAAAAGTACTTTTAGTATATGAACTTCATCACCCGGAAACAGTTAAGAAGTTAAATTACCTAACTTAGACAGCTTCTGAAAGTTGGCGTTAACTACGCCAGCAATAATTTCGAATAACGTGGCTACAGAACAAGTAGCTTCCTTAACGATTAAAGATTATTCTTGCATTTCTGGTTTTAGAATTATTTAAAATTTTAAGCAGGTACAAAGTTTTAGATGTCAACTTGAATTCGAAACGGAACCCGAAGGGTAATTGCGTAATTCCAATGATAATCGGCTCCAATACTATTACTTGCTTCAGATATTGGACAGCACACAATAATACCACAGTATTACAGAGACAACACGTAATACGCGCGCCTCAGTGGACGTGCCTAAAACCTTGAAAACGTTTACAATGGAAGTTAGACACCGTCTGGCCGACAGCCTAAAACATGGCAGGGTTGCAATATTTTAACGTCAAGAGTCATTTTGAACGTGCAGTATGCTTTAAAGTTAATATTAGCTTCTGGATACTTACCCCGCGATAAAATAAAGGGATAGCATCATTTTACTAACAGCCACTTCATTCCTGTGTGACAGGTGGCAAGGCTTTGCGCCGCAAGACTGTTTTTGATACATACTTAGGTAGCTTTATATTACGGTGATTACCCAGCTTTATTCTAATTAGTTACAAAACTTGTAAATGAAAGATCAGGAACCCATAGGGGGATTAAAATCATGACGTTAAAGATAATACATACAATATTAGCGATGCCTGTCTGTCTTTGTACTTCTTAAGTACGCTCCAATATTGCAGGCGCCAAACGTTAAGTATCACTGTATTTACGCAACACTAAAACTTAAAATTTTAAGGGAACGACTTCGTCCAAAATATAGGATAATACTAAATAATAGGTACATCGCACAGCTAGCTCAACATCAGGGAAGCGTTAACCCCTAAAATCCCGTCTGCCAGCAAAAACAAACAAAGTCATTTCGATTCATAATAAAATCTTGAAACGTGAATACATAAAAAATAATATTTTTCAGTAACAAAAAACAGATATTTGTTTTGCTTCGATATTTTTACAATTTAAAATAGTATGCAAAACTATTATTTGTACTCATGATCAATTCATACTAATGTTATAAATGCGAAGATTGATCTGTCTGTCTGTCTTCTGTTACTGCGTCAAACCAATTTTAATAAAATTAAGTATGGAGATTTCCCGCGGAAATAACTATAACCTAGATACTCAAAGCCGAGCTTAAACGAACTATAGCTTCGTTACTTCGTTAATATAATTAAGGAGTTCCACGCCGATAACCTAATTTTATCTCCATGGCTAAAATTACTTCCACGCCATATTTATTAAAAAGTTAGACAGTATTGGTCTTATTACAAAGTTTTCTGTTATAAGTCAATTTGTAATTAAAAGTTATTTTTAAGTAATTTTAAGAGACTTGTTCTTTTTCTTTTGGTTATTAAAATATATTGACTATATATTGACTATATATTGACTATATATTGACTATTATTGACTATATATTGACTATATATTGACTATATATTGACTATACAGCAAAAACAAAAAAAGCTTCTTATTATCGTGAGTTTTTAGGAAATCCGCCAAAATAATACAGATTCTGAGAAAAAAGAGTAATAGAGCTACAGTGTAGGCTTAGTTATAGGGCTCCGTTGGCACCCTTTGGGTATATAACCGTTAATTCTAGCTGACAACGAAGTTATCCACTTACAAGTTGAGTTGGTAATGAAAGTCGACCAAAAAAAGAATTTCAAGACATTTCTTTGCTTCCATTCTCTAGGATCAGGAGCAATTCTTCTGTGAGTAAACGCTAATTGTTCTGTGGGAAGCATAACACCTGTTTTACTTTTGTACAGGAAATAAAAATTAGTTAACTATCTACCGAAAAAAATAGGAAAAAAATAATAAAGGTACATATTTAAAGCTTATTACCTATAGAGGAATGGGTAGTTGACAAGATCATCAAATTCTGATGAAATTTATTTAATAGGATAGGTCGTCGTTTTTCAGTTTTTTACGAGTTATAATGCTTGTGACGTCACTAACCTTGCACGGTTTAAAAAGGTGATAAGATTGTACTGTTAAACGTTCATATCTCAAAAAGTGGATATCGGAGGATAATTTGAACTACGTTAAACTTTTATAATTACAAATAAAAAAACCGGCCAAGTGCGAGTTGGACTCGTGCACCGAGGATATAAACAGGAGGAGGAGGAGGCACTAACCACAATTTACGTATTTACAAACACAAACAAAAAACAGTGTGCCGCTAAGCGGTCACCCATCCAAGTACTGACCAAGCCCTAAGTTGCTTGAGTTTGAATATCGTTACCAACAAACAAATTTGTTACTGTTTCTCTTAATGATAAGCTAAATGGTGCTGTACCGGTAATTAAAAATAGTAATGGCTTGGGCCCGTCTTACACTTGGCCAGTTTTTATTATTTGTTGTTATACTTTAAAGTTCACAGTAGTTTTGTAGGCTGCAAGTTTGAAGTTTGTATGTCTTTCTGTTTTTACGATAGAGCAAAAGCAATAAAAATGTGTTTCTTGTTTGGGGACCCCCCTTAAATAATAATAATAAACTTTTTTAACTTTTTATTATTTGTTGGATAATCCCCTATTATAAAACATTTTCTGTGAAAAATTAAGGCTTCTACCTATTTCGGTCTAAAAGAGTCTTTTAATGGTTGGACAGACAGACAGCGTAGTCTTAGTAATAGGGCTCCGTTGGCACCTTTTGGGTACGAAACCCTAAAAATGGTAGCTACTAGCCAATTGTCACGACCAATTTCGCTCGCAAAATTTACAACACGATCGACAAATACGTTTACCTACTACCAAAATGCGTATTTATTTCTCTATGTACATAGAATTGTGCATTTGCGTAGAATTAAAGCACTTGTTTGGGAAAAATGGATTATTTCGGTACCAAATTTTATGGTAATGTGTCTAGCCGTAAGGCACCTACATACTTCACTGTTTACACACATCCATTCGCGTTTATATCATTGTTAACTAGATTTAAGTGATCCACGATTACCTAAACTATGTATTTTGCAATTTTCAGGGTTCTGTATGTCAAAAAAACGGAACCCTAAAAGGATCACTCGTATGCCTGTCTGTCTATCTGTCACGACCAATTTCAAATTTAGTACACATAAGAGTACACGTAACACTATTACGTAAATAAATGAATTTTAAATATGGTAATTTTCCTCGTAAAATAAAATAAGTTTATTGAACTCTACCATGTGACATATCCAATGAAACAGCTTGTTGTCAAAGTTTCAAATTACCTAATTCCTATGAAAGGATGCGGTCACAACGGTGCTTGGCAGACGGGTGTATGCCATGCTTCAGGCATGAAGGTTTTATTATCATCAATGAGTTGGAGATGAAATTTGTTCTTAAGGAAATTTCACATGGCTGTAAGGCCCACGCTAAGTTCGATTCGAACCCCGGATGCCTAAAGGCCTATGCCTATCTTATACAATATTGGTACGAATCTTACAAATATCAGGGCAATCCATACTATCCATACTAATATTATAATGCGGAAGTGAGTTTTTATGTTTGTTCTTTGTTCACGTCGGAACGGAGCATCGAATTGAGCTGAAATTTTGCACAGGGATAGTTGAAGAGACGTAAAAAGACATAAACTACTTTTGTCCTGGAAAAAGTTCCCGCAGGAATAACTTTTGCTGAAACTAATCAAGGGTTTGAAATCAAAATTGAGCGCGGGCGTAGCCGCTGTCAAAAACTAGTATATAGTTATTCTAATATATAACAACTTACTCCTTTTTTAAATCGGTTAAAATACAGCGCACCAGACATGAAACTGAAGTATTTTATTCCTCAGTACCTATAAGATATACCTATTAACCAGATTTAACTTAATCGTCAAAACTAGTAATAATATAATTTAAGAATAAATCAGAAATTTCATCGGACATCAATGTGTTTCATTAAATTGAACGGATATCGAAAACCGTCTACAGGAATTGCTTTGTAAGTTAAGTCCCAGGTGTGATCACTAACGGATAATTGTACATGTTCAATTTAAAATCGTGTTTAGAGGCTATTAATAATTTATGTTGGTATTTAATCCCCTGGGAACTAAAGACTTCTGAGATTAAACAGTCGTGGTTTTGCAATATTACTCTTAATTCTAAATATTAAATAATTTCATTTTTGTTTGCTTTAAGTGCAAGCAGAAAATTCCGATTCTATAAAAACGCAGAACACAGGAATATTGTATAGAAAAATAAAATTGTAACATTCTTAACACTAATACTTTCTAAATTTTATCAATATTAACGTTCAAACTCGGGCGCGGCGCTTGACAGTACAGACCTAATAAGTAGTTGCTCTATCATAAAAACAGACGTAAATGCCGTGACCATAGAGTGTGAGCTCTAAAGCTTAACAAAAAGTAATGAAAAAGTGTTAGACAGGCTCGAGCCTTACTATCTTAAATCACCGTTACAGCGCCATCTAGCTATTATTAAGCGAAACAGTAACTCATTTGTTTGTTGAAAACGATATTCAAAGTTAAGTTACGTCGGGCTTGGTCAGTAATTTAATTATTAATAAATATTTTTTGTTTTTGTTAGTGTTTGTAAATCACGTAAATGTTGATAGGTATGGAACAAATTTTAAAGTTGCTTAACTAGCATTAAGAGGTAACAGGCAGAGGTACTTTAGCATTTATAATATTTATATATGGATCATGTAAATAAATATGATCACTATCGTTCTAAATTACTCATATGAGTGATTTCTTATTCTAACTTAGTTGATCATTCGTCATACGTTACACTCTAAACTAAAATGAGAAATTATTTATTCTATAAGAAATGTATTCTATCGGCATTTATATTACATGGTTAATCGACCACAAGGGGACGTTAACCCACAATATACTTATATTTCCCCAGCACACATACAAAGCAATTCGCATTCACAGCACAACGGAATCTCGACAAACAAAACAATATTCATCTTTGTGTGTGCGAAAATACGGATCTGCGCTTCATGACTTGTTTACATCAGTTTCTTACTTCTCTTACACGACAAATATAGGTTAATGAAACAAAGGAAAACAAATATCAGACAGCAAAATGTTATTGCATGCTCTAATCATATGTAGTTTCTGTCCAAACAGATTTGGCGTGATATGTGTTGTTCTAGTAATATTTTTTCGTCAAACTTACTAGTAAACAGTGTAATTACGTGCAGGCAATCAAATGCTAAGACCTTAATTAGGCCCACGGACTTTTTCTTTGTGAATTTTACTTTTCTCAAAGTAAAGCGCGCGTTCATAGAACTCACGGGTGGTAATGACGTGCCTATTCTATCAAGTATACTGCAGTATACATAAAGGCTGCCTGTTCAAAATATGAACTACGCGCACACTACAATAAGCGATTACAAGACTTTTTAAATTCTCTACATCGCTATCTGGCGCGATTTCTTTACTTTTGTTTTTGGCATTTAATGGTTTAGAGTTTAATTAATAAAAAATAAAAACGTTGTGTGTAACACGGGCGGTACGGAAATTATAAACTCCAGTCAACAAAGCCTTCAGCCTTCGGCCCTAGGCTTCTACACAGCCTCTCGTTAGTAATTTTCTCCTTACCACCCTTAATACGCAATGTACTATTACAACACACTTGCTCATAAAGCAGCCTTTACTGCACCGTTTTCAGTTGTGTTTTAATGTACGATAGGGATGCGTTAAATGAAGAGTCTTTTGCTTTAGTTTTTTTTTTAAAAATTTTTGGCAAGAAATGAAACTATGAAGTAAGTTCTTATTTTTGGAAAATTAAATTTAACGTGTTTGTTAAAAACATATCAAAACTATGGAATTGGTTTTTTTTCTTTCTTTAAGTTTTTGGACAAGTGAATCATTTATGGAACTTTTCTGAGTGATCTCTCTCTCTCTCTCTCTCTGTGTGCGTGTGTGTTCATATTTTTCATTAAGTTTTTCTAGTTATAGTTTATACAACGGCAATTCTTGTTAAAAGCTATGAGTTAAAAATATCGAGTTCGGAAACACTTCTCAGTTCTAAGATTTTAACAGATAAAAGTTTGCTATTATTTATGAAGATTTTGTCAGCTTCATATGATTTTCTGCATATAGCCAGCTCCATTTTAACCCGGTTGTAGGTATCTTATGAACGCCCGCCACTGCCCTGAAATGGGAATTGAATTTAGCGGCAGATGACGTTAAGTCAGTTATCGCCGCGACGGCTCCAAGCAGAGTTACCCTTTTATCTTTGTAAGAGGAAATAAAGAAAATGTATCGCTTTCACGGCAAGTAGATACGTTAGGGTTCTTATGAAATATGAATTACATTTTGCGAAACATATTACTTTTGTTACCAAATAAATTGGGGCACGTTTCACAAATTGTGGAAGACATGAGCGAAAAAGAAATATTAGATGTGTCAGAAGTTGGTAAGGCTGGAACTAAGATGTATAGAAGAAGGAATTAAATAGGATTAGTTTTTTTTAATAATAATAATAAATATTTTTGGACATTACACACAGCGCCGTCTGGCCGCAAAGTAAGCAAAGCTTGTGTTATGAATACCAGACAACGGAGACAAGTTTATATATATATATTTTTTTTGTTTATACATACATTTGATGCATAAATATACCAAGACTCAAGGCAAACATAAATGTTTAACACATGAATGCTTGTCCAATGCGGGAATCGACCCGCACCCTCTGCACAGCAGCCGGCCACACTACTAACTAGGCTGTTTGATATAGTGCTGAATATCTGATATAGTACGTGAAAATTTTTATATTTAAGAGTTTGTTGTAAAAACTATGTGAACAATGATATACAAAAGTTTATTATTAATGGATAGTATTTTATTTGTTTATTGATTCTATTATTTGGTTTAAATTTTATTGCCCAGCCTTGTGTTTTGATAGAGTACGTACACGGACTGTAAGGATTGTTGCAGGTTCAAGTCCTAGCTTAAGTATAATCTTTTGACTGCATCTCTGCTTTGAAAATATTTCTTTAGATTATTCATGTAGCCATAGATATGGCATGTATGATGTTTGTATATTTTTTTCGAAGATTCTAATCTTTTGATTATTTCTAGTATGTATTTATAACGTATTGCTTAATTCTATGCAGATTTATAAGTCTGATTTATTATCTAACTAATTGTTTTAGTAACTATTTTGTAGTTTAAACTAATTATTTTGAGTATATATAAATATTTTTAATATAGGTTCATAATAGGATATATAATGAAATAAGTGTACCTATATAGTAGATATTTTGAAATTAAATTTATTATCTTTAAATTATCTAAATTTTATTTAATAATCTTTACAGATGCCATCAGGTTACTACTTTTCACACAAGCGTTGAATTACTACCATTTCAAGCAAAGTTGCCTGAGTGTGGTTAAATACAAAGACTAAAGTAAATTTATATTATATTAAAGTTTTTTAATTAATTTAGTTGACTGCGTCAAAGAAAAACATGACAATTATGAAATTTATTTACGCTTTTTACACTTAATAACCTAACAAATTTTGTTTTTCTATTAGAAGTAGTGAAAAAAAAATAATGCGAATTTGACTGATTGAGCTGTTAGTAATATTATAGTATAAATAATATTACGCAGACCTAAATTTTTATCTATGGTAATACGTTATACCTTAGCAACAGCACGAGTTGCCGTTATTGGCGTAAGGCTGCTCTGTCCAAAAATTATTACTACGACTATTGGTATCTACGTGGTCTGCTAATACAGGACAATGTACGAAATGCTCCTGAAAATGGTATATTAATATCTTGGAAGAAGTGCGATTCGCCAGCGTTGGCATAGCTGCTGTGGGAAATATGAATTACCTCGATCATATGTAACTATAGGATCAGCAAAGGTGTGACATGCGCAGCAGAGTAACTAGAGTAGGTATTTCGCACACAAGGAATAGTAACATTATGATTCAAGTGAGCTAGGCTGCTCATTACAAACTAGGCTGTGAGTTGCAGCCTGAGCTGAAGGCGAGGGCGTAATTCAGCTGAGAGTGTCTTGAGCAAAGCTCACGAGTGTCATACGACTGTTTTAACATACTTGAAGGGCAGTAAATACTTATAATATTAGTGTCAAAATGTTGATTGTTTTGACATGTTTCGATCAAGAATAAGAACTTAGTTCAAAGGTAGCCAGTTGTGCGGTAATTGTCATTACAATCAGTTCGATTTGGACGATATTAAAAATCTGAAAATGGTACAGTTGAGGCTGCTTTATCAGCAAGTGTGTTGAAATCCACTGATTTAAGCGGTTGAAATGCTTTTCGTAACGTCTAAGTAAACCTTAGAAGCAACACAGGCTGCTGCTACGTCAGGATGTCGTGTTGCTCTATGGTGTGAACTATATATAGAACCTCATTAAAAAAAAATTCAAACGTTTTGTAATCGTTAGTAAAAACTATAATCAGAGATGAGAGAGAGAGAGATAATTTTATTATAATAGGTACCTTTTCTAAAGAATACTTTTTAGGCATGGTGTCCCATATACTGGTGGCATTACCTCGATGATTGGGGATACTCGGCCTTCGAGCAAGTTAATGACCAGCTTTGTAGTCTCCCGATGCAAGTACTAGCCGTGTGGATAACTCTTTTATAAAAGCTTTGGTGATTAGATTGGACCCAATGTTTCTAAAGCAAGCGCCACTAAGTGGTAATTATTACTAATTAATAAGGATTTGCTACGCTTGCTTAACTACTGTGCTTGTTAAGCTGCAGCCCCAGCCCCAATAGAAGTACTCTGGACGTACGAAGGAGCTAGTGTTTTGGCACACGTAACATCCCATACCAGAGTACATCCCAAACTCAACGGTACTACTGTTGCGCCGGCCTTCTTTCATCGTGTCTTAACATACCAGAAGTTTCTAAAATTGTAGGAATGGAAGTAGCAGCGAAATATCCAATGGTAAGTAGGTACTAAGTATATCGTCTCCAAGTGTAAGTACAATAGTCACATAGCAACCAATGTTTAGCCGTACGGGTTCTAAAATCTTTCATTTCATCCATTACTGACTTATAATTAGAAACTCGTGAAGCATCCTTTATATTGACCCTTGGTGCTAATTTTGTAGTTGGCTAAGACCGTGACATTAAACCATGAAATTTTATTACAAACAAAATTTCAAAAAATACGTTTTCATTTATAACTAGGCACGACACTTAAACACACACACATATACAATAATTATTGATTAATCGAAGATTATTTATATAGATTCATAGGTTAGTAAGTAGTAACACTAGTTACAAATTTGATATCATAATATTTTGACTGATTTTTAGTCGAAATATTTCAATTATCTGTTTTTTATTGCAATATTTCATAATGATACTGTTATAAACATTAAAAAGACCTATTATAGTAATAATATGATATATAAATTAAAATATTAGGTAATTTATTTGTTTGTATGTAGAGGGTAATTTCAGCAACTACCGAATCGATTTTGAATTATTTTTTTCATCCCATCTATTCGATAAACATTGATCGGTTCGCCATTTATTAATTTTAGGTTAGGTTCTAAAGAGTGAGAATGAATTCCCTGCCGATGGCAAGCGGTGCGATGGTAGAAAGTAGCCGTGGGCATCATTTCGAACAATTCCTCAGAACACAACCCATTGTACAAGCGGTTGAACACACACAGGGAGGCAAAGTCTCTTCTCAGACTTAAGGGCTCGATACCGCAAGTGAGTTTGGAATCGTCGACAATTCACACAGTAATTCAGAAATATTTGGATCCTTATTATTACGAGCCATGGTCCAAGCCTCATACGCAGTTTGCTTCAGTGTTTAGCTTTTCTGCAAGCAACTACTCGCGGATTAGGAATAAACAATTCCATACCAGCAAGGATTTTATCAGTAACTGCGGCTGCGCAGACGTCTGGATCTTCTGAGCTAAAGCAGAGCCACCTCTAAGGGTATGGTGCATAAAATTCTCGCAATCGCCACAGTCTGCCGGCTTATAATGCTAAACACGACGCCATTTAGTTGGCCCAGATAGATGGGGTTGTGTGCATGACACTTGAGTCTCAACGAGACAGTGGTACGAAGAGCCAAGAGGCGCATCCACTGAGACCGTCCGTCCGGCCGTCTGTCACCAGGTCCATGATAGTAAGACAGTTGACAGTTGTCTTTCTGTTGCCCCTATAACAACAAATACTAAAAACAGAATAAAATATGTATTAATGGGGGCTCCCATACAACAAACGTGATTTTATGCTTGTTTTTGCTCGATATTGATAACGGCAACAGGTAGACGCTTGAAATATACTTTTTTAAGATTATTTAGTTATAAGTATATTAACTTTAAAAATAAATAATTAAATTAAAATAAAACAAATATTTAAGGAGGGCCATACAAAAAAAAGTGATTTTTTTTGTTATTTTTATAGATAATGCTACGGAACCCTTTGTGCGCTTGGCCGGTTTTTTTTCAAACTAATGCGCAATGTGGAATGACATTTATTTATTTTTATTTATCGGCTATAGGTATAAATCTATGTGTATAAACCTATGCAAACATAATTCAATGACAAATTTGGAATATAAGTGTATCTGGTAAACACTGTGCAGAAAATAACGAAAAATACATGTAGGTACATATCTTTACACAAGTCGTAAACTTGGTCGAGTAACTAGTAAAAGCTCAGCTCCAAGACGAAATTCACTATGAATTTGGCAACGGGTACAAAGAAGCAGTGCTTTCATCTACGTTCACAAGTGTGAAAAATGGAATTGGTTTTAGAACTTAGTTTATACATGCTGGATAAGTCATAGTTTTAGTATAGCTTTGGTAAGAAGATAATTCAAACAAGGTTATATATCTGGGTAATTACTACGAGCAACATAAACCTATATTCTTAACTGTAGATTATGCTTGATAGATCGAATAAGTATAATACTTTTGAATCCCGAGCGTTGACATAATAAAAAAAAATTATACCATTCAGCTGACAAAGAAGCGAACGGCCCGGCGGATGTAAAGTGGTCACCGCAGCCTATAATTTTTTTAACACCAGGGGCCTAACGTTGCTGACCCTTTAAAATCGTCCTTAGAGAAATTCTTGGAAGAGAGCTAATTCCACCACCTAAGCGTTCATGGGAGGAAATCTACAAATTTATTATTTGACATTGACTAGTGGAATCAGTACAACTAAAATGAAAATAACCACAAGTACCATTATTTAAAACAAAACAGAATACGAGGATTGTAAGAAAACTGTGCAAATTCCTGCAATTATTCATACAAAAAGAGACACAATGAATCTCCAAAAAACTATTCCGATATTCGCAATTTGCAAAATGTTGTGACTGTTATGGAAAACTAGGTTTATAGTTTTAGGAGATATTCGACCTATAAATTAAAAAGTTTGTTTAAAAATTGTGGATTCATAGTAAAGTTTAGAGTAAAAGAAAAGATACCGTATTTTGTACAAGAAATTCTAGTTTCACAAACCTCTATGGAAGACACAATATCATAATAATAAATAAGTAAGTTTACATTTTTGCGTATTCCAAAATTTAAGTAGGCTGAGCTTCTGATACTCGTCAACAAAAAAAAAATAAGTTAGTTTGAGTCGGAGCCACGCGCGTAATTTTAAAAATTGGTGAATTTAATGCTACGATTAAATGTATGTTAGAGAAGAAACCGGATAAGTGCGAGTCGGACTCAGGCACAGAAGGTTCCGTACCATCAGATAATACACGAACCCGGCTTCCACTTGACTGGTTCTTATTAAAAACCTCAAAATAACGCATATTCTATACAAAAATCACTCTAAAAATATATTTTTTGCTAGTCAGTTTGAAGTTTGGACAGTCAGACAGGTAGGTAAGCAAGCAGATAGATTGACAACAGATAGTGTAAGCTAAGTGATAGGGCTTCATTAGAACCTTTTGGGTACAGAATCTGGCAAGGCTTTATTTTGGACTACGGTTGCCAGCGGTTTGTTTTATAAATTCCCATACACCCTATGGTCACTTACACCTTATCGATAGTGGCGACTTCTCTCTGCAGATCTGAGCGCAAGTGTTAAGTCGCAAATGAACTGTGTGGATTTCGCAACCTTTTTTTTAGATTGGGTCGTGTTTTTTTTTTCAGCCCTTTAATTAACGATATTTGATAATAATTTAGTATTTGATTCTACATAATTACGAGTAAGGAAAAGCCTTCTCTATCGTTTGGAACTTAGTTGGAGTTGGTCTGACTCATACTTCCAGAGCTATAAGCCGTTTTAGGTAATAATAATCTCGACGGAACGATTTTAGAAACTTATTGCAAGGCCTCTTTCCTTCAATAGTCTCAAAAGACGACTCTAGAGTATCTCGTTTTGGCAAGATAAAATATCAATGTTTATAGAATATGCCTCTCCTTGCTGAATCTTTTTTGATTTCTGAGATCTAGAGTGCCAAAAGTACATTATTAATCTGCAGCGTGTCGCAACTTTTTGTAAAAAGAGAGTCGTTTTGTAAAAGAGTGTTTATCTAATTCACGTCAACTTTATGTAAGAGATAACCAAGTTCTAATAAAGATAAAGGAGCTTATAATAAAATTTCCTCCGAAGCTCTGCGAGTAAAATTCAATTTGTTCGGCAGACTAGGCGTCGCGTCGCGAGCAGCTGTATCCTGCACTAGGCCGAAACAAGTCTCGATAATCCCTAATCCAAATTAGATTTTCTCTCATTCCTATCTATTCACAGGTTTCTGGTAGCGCAGGCAGCGGCGTTCTTTAGGATGAAACTACACTACATTAAAAATTTAAAACGAATTATTGAAAATATAAATAAAATAAATAAATGAAATAAAATACTACTTTGTGATCTTAAATGTTTTCTGATGACGAACTACCACTGACAAGTCAATTTAAGTATAGATCCAAACAACCAGACAAAGTCAGTGGATATGAATAGATGGATATAAACTCTTACTGTACTACTGTGCTAATAGTTGATAACTGAACGCAAGATCGATTTTAAATAATACTACCGCCCTAATTCATGGTTGGCAATTAATTTTAATTGCTGCCCCTTTCTCTCTTTTAACGGAAGCAAAATTAATAACCACTTAAACACAATTAGGGTTCAACATTACGACAAGTTTACTCGGGCTGCTCAATTTTAAGGTTGCCCTATATCACATTGCTTGCTGATGAATTAAGTTATTTTTGATGATTACTAGAAACAGCTCAATTCATTTTATTTGCTGTCAAAATATATTTTATAACTGACCAAAAATTAATAAACTGACAAAAATATATATACACCCCTCAGCAAAGCAGCTCATACAAAGGTTAGAAACCGGTATAGAACCATCCATTGCCATGATTCGTATTATTAAAAACAACAATATATACAAGCGTGTTTTTTTTAATACCACTAAGGTGGCAAAAAAACTTACGGTCCGTCTGATAGTAAGTGGTCACCGTAGTCTATGGACGCTTGCAACACCAGCTTCTTTCTTGAAGAACCCTACACTGTAGTCCTTGGAGAAAACCTTAGCAGGGAGCTCATTCCACAACCCAAGCGTTCGTGAGAGGAAGTTTCTCTGAAACCGCACTGTACCTGTATGTATTCACATAGTTAACAGACTTTGTTTATCTATAGAATCCTTCTTTAGGCACGGAATCCTTCCTGAAAATCCTTTTAAGGCTCATTTAATGAAAGACCGAAGCCCTAATTCATTATTTATTTATTACTTACATAATTATAACTGTTCAAAATTCTATTGAAGTATCTACTTCAAATAAAACTTTTAAACCTCTCACATTTTTGAAAAAGTTTCAAGTGCCTCTGACAGAAATTCAGATACAAACCTACATCTATAAATATTATAAAGTCACATCGCTTACTTTAAGTGCTTAATTAAAACTTTTGTTAAGGCAACCTAAAGGAAAATGTCCAATTTTGTTATCTGTGCAAATAATAAATACGAAAGTACCTAAAGTACTTTTCAACTCTACAAATGTTTGACAAATAGCTTAAGTTTGGCACAGAGAATAAAAATATGGCCGGATTGGCACATAGTAATTATTGTCCTGATCAACAGTAGGCTCTGATTTTCCGCGGTTGAAATAAAGGAAGTGCGAGTCTCAAGCACTGAGGGTTTCGTACCACTACGCAATTTTAAGGGGCATATAGCAGCTAACTAACGCCGCCATTAGATATCCTCAACTATTTCTTTATAGAAAACGAATTTCTAAAATCCAAATGTTGGGAATATAAAACTAAGCATAAGCTATTTTAGAGGATTTTATATAGTTTCTAAATAATATATGTGAGTTGTAGTTGGCATTTCTGCTAAAAACGGCCACTCTTAACAGAAATGCCTCTTAAATGTAGTTTTTTAGGATATCCGCCAAATTAACACATATTCTGAGAATAAATTAGCTTTCTGAGCGAAACGAAATTTACAGTTCAAATATCACAATAGTGTAAAATAACATTGAATACGTATGTCGAAATCGGTGCTTGGAAGCTCAAGAGATGACATTCGAGAGGGTAATGACACAGCCAGCCCCGCTCTCTGCATTCAACAACTTTGACAATTTTATGACCCACGATATGACTCCTTTAACTTTACTACGCGAGACGAAAGAGAATTGTAATACATTTATTAAATAGTATCTTTATTATTATTATTATGTTCTTAATTTCTTTACATTGAAAACTTAGGTTAATAATACATCTTATCTGACCTAGGTCGGTGGTGGTAGCCTGGATATAGTCAGCTCGGCGCCTGCCTATTGGTCTGACTTGCAAAGTAGGGGTTCAAGACCCGACTTGTACCAAGGAATCGTTTTCTAAAGTTCTCAAATAGGTGAATTTTTTCATACACTCCATTTAAATACTGGTGACGAAACCTGCATATGTCGAAAAGACATATGCAAAGGCCACAATCCGCATTAGGCCCGCGGGCGTAGGGGTATATTATTCTGTTCCTAGCCTTATATTTACCACTTGTTTTTCTAAATATGCTCGGTTTAGGACGAGCTATATAAAACCAGATACTAGTCTAGATATGCCGCTTAGGAAACCTAGGTAGGTCTTAAGGGGCTAGTGAAAAGAGGTTCTCACATTATGATTTGGGTGTGTGTCCAGACATTGGTTACCTCAATTAAATTTTGTTTTTTTATATTCATTGCAAATTCTGCTGGCCGTTACGGCCTTCATAGCGGCACCTGCATTTTTATTGTATTTTTATCAGTATGCAACTAAGCGCTTACCACGTACCACGGGGTTAAAAGCGCCCAGGTACATAACGATACCTCTCATAAGGTCTTGACGGTTTAATGGACTTAATTTTTTTGGCTGTTAACCTAACCAAGGTCAGTAAATTGTGGAAGTGATAAGAAGTCGTTCGGTTTTAGGTTAGTGTTTTTTACATGCATTTTAATCTGTTTATTTAATAAACTTCATTATTGAATGGCTGTCTAATTAATTTGATTGATATTGGAGATAATAATAAGCATAATCGTATACTTAATATATTTGGAACCCTTGGTGCACGAGTTTGACTCGCACTTGACCTTTTTATGATTTGGACTACAGTGAAACAAATTATGGCTGCCAAGAAAATAACAAAGTTTACAAATACCTACGTAAGTTGTTCAGTCTTCAGCCTTTTGTTACTTACAGACAAACTTACTGCATGGAACAAATTGTCTACTAGCCCGATTGATCTCACAAATAGCAATGGCCATTCAAGTTAGTACCATATCACATTACTATTTATTATGTTTGAAAAAAATTACAATCAGATATTTAACTTTTAAATAGACCTCTTTAGGGTTCCTTACTTAAAGGGTGCCAACGGAGCCCTAATAATAAAAAGTTAATAAAGTAAAAATTTAAGGGGGATCCCCAAACAAGAATACATTTTTCGTTGTTTTGTTGGTGTTGTTGTATCGTAAAAACAATAACACAAACAAACTGTTTTGCACATCACAGTGAAGAATAGTGTGAACTCGAAGAATAACAACAAATAATAAAAACCTGCCAAATGTGAAACGGGCTTGAGCCATTACTATCTTAAATTATCGCTACAGCGCCATCTTGTTATTGTTAAGAGAAACAGTGACACACGTGTTTATAGGAAACGATATTTAAAATAAGGCAACGTTGAGCTTGGTCAGAAATTGGATGGGTGACCGCTTTGCACCACGTTTTGTTTTACGGAACGCTCGGTGTTGCGAGTCCGACTCGCACTTGGCCGGATTTTTTTGTAATTGAATTAAATCTGTATATATTTTTGCTGAAAAAGTAAGTTAAAATATGTTTTTTCGTGGGCTAGTTATCACAATCGTTCTTTTTCCTAGTTATTTCGCACACATGCTCGTTTCCCGCCGGCGCCGGAGAGGAACATACAATAGACAGGGCCTTAGTGATTTACTTTTATTGTCGAACGCCCTCCATTTACTTCCCTCCATGTTATTCACAAGAAGACGAAATGCATCGCTAAAAAACTCTAGTAATCTGGGTACTTGGTATATACCTATATTAAATAAAAAATAGTCAAGTGTATTGATATACAATATTATAATCCTACTAATATTACAAATGTGAATGTTTCGATGTTTGTTACTCCATCACGCTTCAACCACTGGACGGATCGGGATGAAACTTGGTACACATATAGGTTAGGTCAAGGAATAGGACATAGGTTTATCACGAAAAATTGAAAAGTTCCCCCGGTAATAACTATAAACGAACTATAGCTATAGCTATAGCTTGCTATATCAAACTTCATAAGTATACTTAAGAAGTTAATTTAGGAATTCAACGCTGATAACCGAATTTAAATAAATCTTGTACGTAATAAATCGATCAACTAATTCAGACAAAAATAATTCTTCGTTAAATTTTATCATTAAAATTCCATATTCACGAGCTATTTCCTATATCCGCGCTAACAATATATGTATGTTGAAGGCTTTGACAAACCGTAAATCTTTCGTATTTTGATTTCATACAAAATTCCTAATGGAGAATCGAACGAATAAATGTGAGTTTGTTGTCCTTTTTTCACGTTGCACGCAATGGAGCATTGAATTAAGCATAAAATTTGGCACAATTATATTTAAAGAGACCGCTAAGGATATAGGCTACTTTTGATCCTAGAAAATTCAAAAGTTCCCGTTGGAATAACTAAAACCCAATTCCAAGTTGACAAACTTTCTTAGTTTAATTATAAGAATAAGTTATATACGCAGCCTTTCAATGATTTACAGTAGAAATCCGACGCCGATAGCCAAATTTCGCACGGGTGGAGCCGCAGGCAAAAACTAGTATTAAATATTGTTTTATTTACAGACTATGAAAGTACAGGATGTGTGTGTGTAGTGTGTGTCGAATAAATACTCATTTCGCTATATTAACCCCTTACTTAGTGCTTTGTCCGTTTCTAATGTAATTGCAAGCTATATGAAAAGCTTACCTATCGATTACTCAAGTTTGAATCCATATAATATCTTTTTATTGAGTTTCATAATAATACTTGGAAAATTCTAATCTAACCTGAAGATGTCTTATATAATGAAATCGCAATCAATTCGACAAAGAACAGGCTATCTGGGAGATAATAATTTTGAACTCAAAGTTCCAAGACGCCTACACCGGATCATAAGATTAGTATAATTTTCTCATTTAGCAGTCTTCCCGCAAGCGAAACCAGCGGTTTAATTAAAACTAACAGTTGTTTCACACAATTTCATCAAGCAATTTGTGAGGTATTACTGGTAAAACTTCCTCCACAATTTATCTTCAACACGTTCTCTACAAAGCATTTATGTTAATCTTAGCGGTCGTGGAATATGTACTTAGACTTAAGAGGGTGGCAGCAATTATAAGACCAATAAATCTTTCCTTTACGCAGAACTTTGGTGTACACAGTTCAAGATTGCTTTCTTTGAATCACTAGTTATCTCTTCAAGAGTTGCCTTAAGCGAAAGACAGTATATTTTTATCAGGCAGTATAGAAGTCCGGTTGATATGATTAGATAGAGGAAGTAAATGAAATTTTGGCTTATCTTTTATTTTATTTTAACGTCGAGGCCCCTGTGCTAACAGCTAAGGCATTTTTTCAGTTTTATTGATTTTCGAGTTTACTCCTTAAGAAACGATATAAGGTCCATGGTATGAAAAAAATATGGGTAAGAAAATCGAGCGGAATCGAGTTACGTTATTATTATTATATTATTTATAATTTTTGAGAGAGCAAGAGAGATTTAGAAATAGAGAGAGAGAGAGAGAGTACGAAAGAGAGGGAGAGAGAGAGAGAGAGAAAGAGATGAAGATTCGTATTCAAGACTGTTTCAATACCTGTAGATTACTTTTTGAATTATTCAAATCGGACATTCCATTCAAAAGATATAACGAATTTAAAAATATCAAAATACTTATAGGAAAAGTCGCCGCGCCACTCAGTGATCTGCTCATACGCGCGGTCCCTCTCTACGCAGTAAACTCCAGTCGTGGGTCGGAGCTGACACATACACTTATTTTTAACCCCTAATCTAAGCGGTTTTTATGAAGCAATTGTTACTACAATTTTGTAGAACATTAAATTTACTTTCAGTTTGACTAATCAAACGTATTTTTGACCTAATATTAAACGTGATAAAGCGGCTCAAAGTAAGACAAAACGTAACAAAATGTAAAAAAATCAGCAGAAAATTCAGACTGTTTGACCCTTAACTTTTTATTTTAACCACTTCCAGGGGCATTATGTAAGTTACACATCAATATAAACAATAAGAGTACCTTAAATAAATTACCGTGCCCGATAGTGCTTCGTCGTTTTTTTTGAACCCTCATGTTTTGAACACTCCTGTTCATAACTTGGGTTTGGATAATACCAGATTAACAAAATTCTCACGATATGATATTAATAGTGGACTTATTAAACATATAGTTTCAATTGCATAACTCTTATTCTTTACATTTTATTGATATCTAATAAACCCCGATTACGACACAGTCAGTGTCTGATGATCATCAAAATTCTAAGGGTACTTCTTGAAGCCCTAGAAAGCTGAAATTTAGTATGTAAGCTACTCGTAGTATCAGTATACAAACAACAAAAAAATCTAAAACTTGGGGCTTTTACCCCCCCACCCCTTAAATTAGGGGATGAAAGTTTTATTATACTTTCGCAAATTTTGATGCTAGAGGTCTGAAAATTGATATAGGGATATCCTTGATATAAATAATAAAATACATATTTCAGGGTTTTTAGTAAATCACCCGCACCCTTTAAATTAGGTGATGAAAGTTTGTATGGATTTTCCCACACAAACTTAATTTCATGATAAAGATCTGAAAATTATACAAGTGCACAGACTTCTTATTACAAATAAAAAAATACGTGTATCAGGTTTATCCCTATTCCCCTTAAATTCAGGGATAAAAGTGTAATATTACTATACATTATTATACTTATATTATACGAATGATTTTATCATACTTATGTACTTCGATAAAAATTGTGGTAATAAGTACTTACAAAAGAAAACTTCTATGAGGATGTGAAATCACCATGGTGTAGGCCCCGGTTGTTGTAATATAAACATCGTAATAAGCTGTATCAGAGGTTGGACTTCAAAATTTGATGACATAGTAAACCAATCGACTAATGCGAATATAAGATTTTATAATCTAACCCTTTATAAACAACAAAAAATCATAATTATCATAAGCAACTTACAAAAAGAAGTGAAATCCCGCCAAAATCATTTTCATGTTGCCAAGACGAGGCTCGCACTGTCAAAGAGTTATCAGATCTCATCTAGAGCTAAGCTTCTAACTCTACACGCCCTAACTCTACAAGCCCTTACTATACAAACTCTACATCTTAGTCAAAATATGTGGCTTGGCCGTTGCGCTATCGTCACATAGGCGTAAGGAGAAATATATTCACTGTTCCTTACTTTTCTGCTATACAATAGTTCTTGTAGTAACGAAACAGCCAATCAATCAATTTAAATTTTGCAACCTATCAACAAGCACAGGCGTGTCTTATACTCTTCATTCATTTTAATACTATTAATTTTCAGACGTAGAAATGATATATTTTGTTAAGTATCTAAAGACGCAAAACTTGATGGTAAACTATTACTACCTATATTATTAATTATATTTTTTTAACTTATAAGTTTTGTCAACATCGATTTTTGTCAGTGTTAACCGAAATTAAATGTCTAAGCCATTCAGTGTATGATTTCTTCAATGAAAAAGTAGTTATTATACAAATAGGTTCATAAACTTTACAGAATACTGACGTCACTAATCGTAGGTAGTTCCGTGGACTACATAATTAATTTAACAATGAAATAATGCACATTAACCTATATAGATTTTGAGTTGCATTTTATACCTCTTGACTATACCTGCTTTAGTTTTTATATCTAAATGAGTACCTACTTAATTCAAAACTTCTATCCATGAGACTGTACTAAATAAATTTTGTTATTTTCATTCCCCTACTATTGTATGAGTAAAACTAAATAAATAGCTAATGTGATTTGGTGTGAATCGTCTTTCGCTGCGTCGTTAGCTTGGAGATTAGATGGGCGCGATAATTACTGAACTTTGATTGGATTCAGGGCAATGCCTTAGTTTCTTTGATTCGATCCCTTGTAAAATGGACAAGAATTCAACCATGCCTAAATGTTCTTTCTTATACTATAGTACTCTAAGTGGGTATTATATATCTATGTTTTAAATTTTGTTGGTAATATGATAGAATGAAAATGACTTATAAACCGACGTTACTCGTCACTTTCTGTCGTGTATACGATAGCTGAACTTATTCTGATGCTAATTTTCTTTTGTTTTAAATTCTGCTAGATTTTTCCATCTTATGATGTCTTTTTCTGTATATTTTTCTGATTAGCCTAACCTTCAAAAATCTAATAACTCATTTAGAGTCGATAAAGTTATAGACTAAGGCAAAGTTTTTAAATCAATAAATAAACAAAAATAAAGGAAATTATCAGTAACAATAACGTTTAAAGTTGGGTAAAATACCTTTCCCTGCCTTGTGACTGAGTTGCGTCAGTCTTGGTCTCATATTAATTGATTTTAGATAATATTTAAACAAGAAAATTTAAAAACAAGAAGATACTTTTTTGCAATGCAAATTAAAGATGCTGATTAAAATAAAAAAAATATCTATATAAAACGCCTTTTTGATTTTTTTGTTTTAACAAATAAACACAAACAGAAATACAATAATAAATTATATAAATATTTATATCTAAAGTAAGTAACAAAAATAGAAATTGTATTCTAAACCACGTGTTCCACAATTGTACTTACAAAATTAATAAGTGCTTTAAGTCTTTATATAAATTTTAATTTTAATTATTACCTATCTAATATTGTAAAGTTTTACACTTAAAAGTTTAAGAAAGATTTATTGTAAATGCATGATGAACCGAATGATGACCGATGGATGTCCGTCAAATTGATACAAAATATATTCCGTGCTATGTCTATGGATCGTAGCCGTAAATCTAAAATATATTTTTTCACATATTTAAAACTTTAGATTTATTTAAATTCTATAAAATTAAAATAATGCTTTCATAATTGTTATGACTAAGACAGTCATAACAATTATGAAATAAGGTATGAATCTAAACAAAGACAGTCATAAAAATAAAGTATGAATCTAAAAAAATATCTATAGTCTCTCAGTTTTATAAAACTATATTGAATAGGACTGTCTGCTTATTCGCCTAATACCTTAAACATTATAAGATGCGATTTCCACTATCGGAGAAGTCTCGTAAGAGTGATTTTTTACACATTGAGTAGGTACTTGAATGAAAAATATCCGGATTTTTTTTAAACAATTAGGAAAATAAAGCTACAAGAAAAATTATAATACTTAATGAATTTTATAGAAATGAAAATATTTTATCACTCCCAAGAATTGAAACTGTATTCATACCATGCAGCCCGTCAAAATTTGGTATGGGAAATAAACCAACTAATAATTGTCATACATTTCTCGTGTAAAATAGGCGATTTGATCAAAGGGATAGCGCCATTAAAACGAGTGATTGCGGCGCAGTTGTTAGCAGAGTCCAAGTGTTGGAACAATTAAGTGAGAGCGGTGATTGTGCGCGGTGCCAAAGCGGATGTAGGTCAGTAGAGTGACCTGCGCTACGCTACTGCTGCGGGTGATGACATTTGGCACCTATTGTGCAACAACCTTTATTGTAATACCTGCCAGTAATTAATGTCCTATGAAATACAGATTGAATCTACATTCTGTCTGTGATACTGCTTTATGTTAACTATCGAACTTAATTATATTATACTATATATGTATCTTATACTATTAAACGAGCAAAATATTTCACTAAGCTAGAGTTGGGAGAGATCCTGCCTGCTGAACCGAGAGTATGGGTTCGATCCCCATACAGGACAGACATTTATGTGACGAACATTTGTTTTTACCTTGAGTTTGGGTGTTCTTTATGTATAAAACGTTAGTAAGTATTTCCAAAACAAAAAATATATATATTTGTATTAGTTAAGTCGGTGTTGGCCCAGGGGTTTCGATTTCATCTTGCGTCTTAGCGGAGGAGGCTCGAGCCCCGCGTGTTCCAACGAGTCTTTTCCAAAATCTCTTAAATACATTCATTATTTACACCACTGGCTTAGCGGTGAAGGAAAACATCGTGAGGAAACCTGCATATGTAAAGAAAAGACAGGTATGTAAAGTCCACAATCCGCACTGGGCGTCCACAACCAACAGTGGGGACGTATGAGGTTGATAAGGATTGTATCAGCTGTTTGTAACCCATTGTACAAGTCTTACTTAATTTAAGACCAGGAAGAGGTGAGTGATATGGTATGTCCAGGAAAATTTCTACTATTCATGCCTACGTTCTAGGAATGACAAATCGATCAAGATAAGATAAGACAAATCGATCAAAAATAAGAATGTCGTTTTTAAGCAAATTATATATTTGCATTATGTTTTCCAAGACAATTTCATTGTTATAATTTATTAACTTACCTACAACCTAATAGTCATTAGACAACTGTTGGAAATTAAATAAATTCTACCAACTAAATATACAGAAAATGCTATGATGGTCGAAGTCAAAAATAATAAAGGCGGAAATTCAGAAATATGCGCAGTCCGATTTCAAACATATTTTAATACGATTTTCCTTTGAAACGATATCGACGCGGAAATGAACCTATCACGCGAATAAATCGACTTGCATGGATTGAACTAGGGGCATGACGGTCGTACTACAATCTCACCCTCCGTGTCAGGTGTTGTTTGGTTCACACTACAAATGAATACCTGGTGTAACACAACAGCCAAAGATTTTTACTGTGTCAGTGGTAAGGGAAATACTGTAATGCATTTCATTCAACTACGATTAATTTAACGTGTATATAACTGGCTAACGTGTATAAAAAAATCACACACGTTGAAATAAATATGTTATTGAGATCGATTCCCACCGCAGTGTATGTCCTTTCTATTTATACATAGGACTACGATGTGCTATAGGAATTGGGGCACAGCCGCCGAATAAAAAATATTATTATAAGTACACATACATTCAGGGTGTAAGTGACATCGTACTCAGATTTAAAAACCCTTGGCGTACAAAACATTTAACTACGGTGAATATAACGTATAAGTAACTGACTGTTCTTCCGGTTCCGGAAATAAATGTATGGAAATGAAGAAGCGCCTCTAGCGGACGCGTTTTGAGACGATTTTTTCTCATAGGACTTTTAATACGTGATCGCGATAGTAGAGTTACGAATCGCAAAAACTTACACGATAATTGAGATCGATTCCCACAGCATTCTATTCTATGTCCTTTCTACTTATACATACTACGATGTATTTAGGATTTGAGGCGACACATACGTATGGTCTGGCAACCGCAGCGTCGGAACACCGCCCACAAGGTGGTCAGATGACATAGCGAAGGCCGCAGGAAGACGCTGGATGCAGGCCTCTGCCAACCGTTTTCTTTGGAAATCTATGGGGGAGGCCTATGTCTAGCAGTGGACTTCTTGCGGCTGAGATAATGATGATGATACGTAGATAGCAACGAACTTTTCTGACCTGCTGTATGGAAGCTAGTGTAGTATAAGTTAACACCATTTCAATATGTCAAAAGTAGTTTTGATACTTGACCACCGGGTCAGATAGTTTGTGGCATTGTACAATATAGGATAGACACTCGTACCTATATGCGATTAAATTAATATTTTTGAACTTCGATAACACTTACATTATTTGTGATCCCTCAATGCCGCCGTGTGAAGGATACCTGATGTGAAAATATTCGCGAATTTATAGTTTATCAAAAACGTGCTTAGTTGTTATCTCCCGGGACCGTCTTCTTGACATACGGTTATGACTTCCGTAAAACGACATGTTACATAGAGGAGCCTGTAAGATAAAATCTTATATCCCCAATAATGCCATTCTGTCAAAGTATCACCTGAAACGGTGAATTCTCGTATTATCTGTAAGTATATTAACTGAGACGTCGCTCGAACTTGATGGATAAATTTATCTTATACTTTATTAATTCCATACAATATACACCACAATTGACTATGCGATGATAGATTGTTTGCTTTGTAATACTTGCAATATAACCTCCAGTTTATCTAGGTTGTACTAGCTAGTTTCCCGTGGTGTTATACGCGCTATATCATTTTTCCAGTCGTATCAAACGGGAAAACTATATAAACCTTCCCCTATATCAACCCCTCAGAAGATGATTTTTCTAAATTGCTGGAACATGACATTCTTCATTTACTTATCTTAGAACTTTAAACACCCGTGTGTGTGTGTGTGTGTGTGTGTGTGTGTGTGTATGTGTGTGTGTGTTGTGTGTGTTACTCCTTTGCGGGTTTTTTTGTTTATGTTAGTAAGATGTTTTCTGTCTCCATATAGTTTATCTAAAAATAAAAATGGAATAAATAGGGTCTCAGGCATACGGATTACGTTCCTCATAATTCATATTCACTTCTCAGCGCCTGCTCTAGTTGTACTAAAGTCTACGTTTGTTTATTGTGCCAGTTCTATAACTGAAATTAAAAAAATATTTATATTATATATATTATATATGCTTAACATTTTTGCTATCTGTACATAAATATATGAAATACATGGCAAGCTGCCTTAAAAATATCATCCGTCATGCACGTTAGTTGGTATGGTAGTATAGTTGCCAAGTTTTAACCAGCTTTGCCTGTTAAGAGGAAATATCAGACCCCAAGCGAATGCACACATAGGAATTTGGAAATACAATTACTGTCGCTTTAAGACCCGGACCAAGTCACCAATGTGAGATAGGGACAACTGCCCCTCGGGCTAATTACACCTAGTCACAATCATCAATCAAATCTGTGTTTTGGATTCCCCACTTTCCTTCTCCAAATCTCAACCGAATTGTATGGCAATCACTTATCCTAGAAGTTAACCTAATCACATCACAAAAAATGAGAGTCATTACATTTTGCGACACGTTTATAGAAATGAATTCATATATTTTATTTTGGGTACTTACGATGCTATTTTATATTTAAATGCAACAAAAAAAGCGGGCTCTTTACCCGGAATCTAGCCCTATGTCAAAAGTGATGGAAGTTATGTTGGGCCGGGATCCGTTTTCCTTATAAGTCTCTGGGGTATTGTAATATATAGGTAGGCACGGGAGGCACAGTTTTTAAAGTATTTAACAAAAAAGATATGGCATCAGCTTGCAATACCTACATTTTAGGTAGCTCGTTAAATCACCAAACATGAGGATCGTTTTTACCCATAAGCAGAAGGTCTCAACTTAAAGGTTAATTTTTATTTTGAATAAGAGATTATTTTACTTTCAATGATGCTAATTACCAGTATTGCTGGACAATTTCAAAACGCCTTGTATATTTTTTTTTCCAAAATTATTTTTTCATGCAAGAAAACTTAATTATCTACAGAAAATGACTCAGCACAGATAACAAACATAAGGGTCAAAAAACGCAGAAAATTCGCTATTCGAAAATTGCTTGATATTGCTGTGTCAATTGCTGTTCAGTCTTCAGTCATCTTTGTGTGTGTGTGGGTGCACTAAGCTCAAAAATATTATCTTAGTACCAAGAAATTAAAAGTTTACCCTTCAAAAATTGCTTGAAAATCAAACCAAATTCCACATTTTTTTTTAATACAATGGTTATTTTTCAAGGCAGCTTAGAATTTATCTAAGCCTTAAAAGTAGTTTTTCAGAATTTGTCAGAAAACGGAAAACTCTCGTAATCACTATAAAATACTGATGAAACGCTCAAAACATTTCGAAATTCCTGTCCTTTTAGATCTGATACTCCAGTTTGGAAAGGCTAAGATATTTGACTCTCTCTCTTTCCTCTTAGGCATGTTTAAGGGATTCTAGTCAAGGCTGTTCGTTGGACACCCCACTATACGGATTCCTGCGTCCTACACAATCAAACTATAATTTCAGGCGGTTGTAGATTAATATATTCTTTGCCGTGGTGCATCTCGGCTTGCTGTTTCTCGGACCTATCAAGGTTAGTTTCCCAGAATATTTATAAAACTCGATAGACAGTTTCGAGAAAATTAATATTTTATCTATAAGAAAAGCAAAATCGTTACAATAATTCATTTAGAATAACTCTGTTCATGCGACAAGGTTAATGAAACATATCAATCTCACACAAGTAACTCACACCAAGAACACCCTGTATTGACAATATTTCATTACGAGATCGTGTAATTAATTAAACAGGAGACAAGGAACGACAGGGTCTGTTTCCACATCTACCCTTCTTCAATGTTAATACGATTAGCAGTATTAATCTTAACAAGGACTTTCAGAATTAACCTTGTATAATATTTATTTCGAGGTCCAAAATTAAATTGATCGAGTCAATTTTTTTTTTAAAGGCACAAAAATTTAAGTCCTCTAGATGACGCGATATTAAAGTTTGCGTGGCGTCACATAGTCTTATAACCAAGGGCCCATCAAGGCATTTCTAAAAACACCACATTTGTCAAATTATGATAGGTACCTAGTTTAGAAGATATGTGGAACAGATGTTCGTATAACCATACCTGTCAAAAACATATTCCATACTCCTTTTAGCTTTACCGTAGTCGGGTTATACGGTTTCGTACCAAACCAACTAACTTTCACTGTTTGACTAGTAATAATTGCCGGTAGAAGTTGACTTTAAACGGTTTTGGAATGTTTTTATCAACAGATAATTTTTACACTGACGGAAGTAAAAATAAACCACCAGTGTTTAATTAATAGTTATCCGGAGGAAAACGTTTAACGTTTATGACAGTGTATTTTTACTCGAACTGCCGAAGGAAGGAAGGTAATTTTTTTCGAGCGTATATGTATGTATGTATGTCCATTTCTTTGGCACGCCGTACAGTTTAAACAGCTTGACGGATTTTGACATACGAGGTGTCATTTGATTCGTCGTGATTGTGTGAGTGACAATAGATATATAAAAATTTCAAAAAAATCTAAATAGCGGATTTTACGCGCGTTAAAACAAAATTTTTTTTCAAGACCCTCGAGTTGGATTACGAAAAAAAGGGCTATAAAAGGCGTACGAAAATATATAACACTTACAGTAAAATATTCAATCGCGAGAAAAAAAAGTGAAAAAAAAATAACACTAAAAACTGTGAATAAAAATAAATAAAAAAATCCGAGAGCAAAAACTAAAAATAAGTAAACAAGTGCCCCTAAAACATACCAAATATTTCAAGTACAGATTGCTCACAATATAGTAGTTACCTTAAAATATGTTCCAACTGCTTATAGTTAAATATTTGGTATGTTTTAGGAGCACTTGTTTACTTCTTTTTATTCTTTTTATTTATTTAATTATTTTTGTTTACTGTGCTAAAAAGATTCGCTTTTGGAACATATGACATAGTGTAACGTCGCATCAGTTAAAACTGAAGTAGAGTGGTATTAACTACTATAGTAACTCAAAAAAAATTATTAAAAAACCCCCACACAAGTATTCTACTTGTCAAAGTAAACAAATAATATGTGTTTATTAGCCCTCTAATTTTATTATAAGTATTACCAGTATTTTGATCCAAGAGTCGTCGCAATGGACCGCTAAAGAAGTTTTTTTTTCTGGGGTTTATGAACAAGTATGATACGGCCAAGGATGTTCAAGACCATAGGTACGTCAAACATTTTGTAGCTGTATTGGAATCCTTTCTACTGTATAGAAAGAAACAAAATACCAGACTACATAAAAGTTATTTTCGTACTTAAATTGTTACACATGATATGATTTTGAACGTACATTTTCGCAAGAATGTATGTTTTACAGCACAAGTTGATATATACTGTAAGTTGCTGAGGAGTTGGGTATCCCGGAAATTTTAATGCTGCATTATCAGCTCAAGGTTGCCATGACATGGAAATACCACTAAAGTAACAGTACACTAAAATTTCTATCTATTTCTAAAAGTTGGTAAAAACCTTTTGTCAAGAAGAAAATGAGCTGATGGGCTTCAAAATCCTGGGCTGAAAAAATCAAAAAAAAAACCAATAAAAATTGGTCCATTCGTCCACAGACAGACGCACACACATAGCGGTCAAACTTATGTCACCCCTCTTTTTGCGTCAGGGGTTAAAAATACTGATTAAAACGAATCCAAACACGACATATCTGGTAATATTCTATCAATAATGTACTAGTGTGCTGTATATCCTGGCTGCAGCATCACTTTTTGTGTAGGTGGTTAAATAAATGTTCTTTCTGTTATAAATTATTATTTTTGTACGATAACGTAAATGTCGAAAACGCCAACTTATATCCACCTATTCGCTCTATCTACGCCTAAGATGGTTATTCCAGAGGCGCAAAATTGCAGTCCTTTGTTTTTATTATTATTTGAAGCCGTATCCATATTTTCTGCAGTAACTTTTGTTTATGAATGCTCACGAAATATGAATTCCAGCATGTAGTTTTATTGTTACTGAATTACTGTATACCTTTTACAAGCTTCGCAATATTTCTGAAGTAGTAAACGATATGAACCTGTCGCACCAAATTTACTTTTGGGAGTTTTATATTTTTTATCTCAGAATAATATTTAGTTCTCAATGCTTAAGAAAATCTGCAAAAACATACACGCGATTGTGTTTTAGG
Organism: Apoda limacodes; assembly: GCA_946406115.1. NCBI lineage: Eukaryota > Metazoa > Arthropoda > Insecta > Lepidoptera > Limacodidae > Apoda > Apoda limacodes. Next base: position 17,358,572 of record OX291548.1, on the reverse strand, counting down.
GGACCATACCTCAAAAGGAAAAAAGGAATTCTTATAGAATCACTTTGTTGTCCGTTTGTCTGTCTATCTGTATGTCAAGACCCTTTTTTTCAGAAACGCGTGAAGGTATCAAGTTAAAATTTATATCAAATACTAAGATCTGCGGCCCATTTAAGCTTCAAATAAATGGCCATTTTTGTCGCGTCCGATCAAAATCTGAAATTCGTTAATTTGAAGTTATAACACATTATAAAAAAAAGACTCTTTTACTCGAGAATGCGTAAAGGTATCTAGTTGAAATTAATTTCAATTACTTAAGTCTACGGTCGCTTAAAGTTGTAAAAAAATTTAAAGTTTTAAGTCAATGTAATAAAAAAATATGTAATATAATAATAATATATTTTATTGCGCATAAACAAAGAAGACATTATTAAAATAAGCAAAAAGAAAACAAACAACCTTTGGGTAGATGACACTTTATAGAAAATCGAGTAGTATGTACTAACTGAATAAATATTAGTTACGGATTAATACCTAACAATATATAATATTTATACATTTATAGAAATGACTAAATTAATAAGTATTAAGTAATACAAATACACAAACTACGTACATCTTAATTGATATAGATGAATAATTAGTGTATTTATGAAACAGCTTATGCGTAATTACCAGGTTTTTAAATTTTATTAAAGTTTTTGCTTGTCTGACGTCGAAAGGTAAAGCGATCCATAGTCTTATGGCAGTGACGGTGAACGAGTTATTATGTGTTTGAGTTGGAGTACAACACACTATGTTGGAGTTTTTAGCATCAAGTTTGTTGTAGCGCAAACAACAGTAGACCCAAAGATGATTTATACGTCGAGATACCGTATCCGAACAACATCAAACGAAGTATTGCGAGCCATTTTCCTATCAATGTGTGTGTAAATTAGCTAATACGACTATCATTTTTACATCTGTGTGCGTAATTTTGGTGTTACCAACCTTAAACTGATTACCCTGAATTGGGGAGTTCTTACTTTTATTCGGTACTACAATTTATTTTCACTTTCGATGACCCCCTATGGTGACACATTATTTTGAAATAGAACGTGGCATTTGCTACGAAGGTAGCAATCTGTTGACCATGGCCATGTAATGCATGTTAAAACCTTAAAGTATGTTCCAAATATTGTATACTGTAGTGCTAAAATATAGATGGGTGCACAAAATGAAAGCCGCTCTTCTTTACCATGACATCCGTGCGCGCCGTCTACGTTATTCATATGTTCAGCTCTGTGACAACAGTCGTTTTTTGTTGACAAGATTTAAAAAAAAATTGGAATCGTTTTGTTCGCCAAATGTCAACTGCATAAAAAATAGCAATTCACTATTTTAAAATAACATCCACTGTTCTACCTCCTGAACATGTGCAGCCAATGCGTTAAATGCCGACTATAAGTGCCGCCAAATTTAACATAGGGCGCATTAATTTTTAGTCAACAGAGAGATGGAATGCGCACCTAGAGAGTATAGAGCACATAAAATGCGTAAATATAAGAATTACTAAATTACTTTTGCGAAAACGATATTGCTGATATTATTAGAGCAGCTCGCAGGAATCGGATCACAATGCTATCTATTGTTTAAATGTGTACGATTTTCTCAATTAACATTTAATGTGATTCACATTAAATGTTAATTGAGAAAATCTTACACATTATACTCGTCAGTTTTGAAGGTTACAGTGTCATTTAATTACCACCGGTACTGCGGCATCTATTCTGAAAAGCCCTCTTAAATTTTTAGTTTTTGCTTTTATATTTTTATAATTGGTTAGGAATCCCGCAAATATAACACATTCTGAGATAATTTCAGGCTGTTGCTAACTTCGAGCTCTTTAAAGGTTAGGACCCTTTAGGTAAGGAAACAATTAGGAAGTTTAATCAATAAACTATAGAGTATTTGAATCTCAATGTACATAGGAAATGTAAGGATTATATATAATATGTTATTTGAAAATTAATCAATTAAATTAAAAGATTTTAGTATGACATTTTATTTGTTTTCTAAAAGATAATTAAACAAAAGTCATTATAAGTACATTATAATTGTTTTTCTTAAAACCTAATAGTTTAAATTTTAAGATACGGTAATTATTAATTTCGTAGTTCATAAAATACATGATAAGTACTAATTTTTCTATTGATATTTACAAGTAACTGTTTTTTTTTTTTTTGCATTGCAAAGTCCGGGGTAAAAGTTTATGCTCTATTAGATACAATGTGTCATAGGGGTCATCAATACATAAATACTTTTACAACCTGAAATAGTGTACTGTATGTAAGTGACGTTAGGTGAAAAATATGTATTTTCGTTTCAGTATTCGCCTTACTACACTTGGAATGGGGAAATGAAGGTAGCTACAGACTTGGCAACACAGACCGAAAAACATTTGTTGTTTGTTTTGCTAATAGTGATTTTGAAAACTTAGTTTATAACTCAAATATAGCAAGCAGATTAGTGTGTTTTTTTACATCAACCTTTATTTTTGTTAATAGCTTAGCACGATTTTATTGCACAAATCGACATTTTTATTACTACACGCAGGAGCACAGTTCGCGTCGACGCACAGATTATGTATGATGTAGTGTGACAGCAAGTACCTGAAAATTCAGGTACTCGGATTGGCTCGTTACGAGGGCCTGAACACGGTATCTAGACGTATAAGCCATCTTTGAGTGGACCCTATAAAACTAACACGTTTTGAAGGTATAACGGGGCAGACGGATTGAACAGTACGTTGTAGAAAAGAAATAGAATAAGATTATTCCGGCGAAGGTGAATTGGGAGCCACTTATGTTTTAATCGAAATTTGGATATGTGATCATATTTATGTAGACCAAATATGTATCTAACGCTCAAGCTTATTTAATTGTGGTTGCCGTGAAAGTATCTGGTCTATAATGATACCTAATTTTAAGATCCTACACATTAATATTAGGTATCATTCATGAACCAACCACAATAATAAGTTGAGTTTTATTTGAATTTACATTAAGACTAAACGAGGTACTCCAATCAGTAATACGAGCAAGATCGCCATTTATTATAGACTAGCTTTTGCCAGCGGCATCGCTCGCCCTAAATTTGGTTATCGGCATAGGATTCTTACGGCAACTCCTCAATTATAAAAAAAAACACAGAAGGTAAATTATTTTGCTGCCACGTTATTTAAAAACTGCGATATTTCCTAAGATATTCATTGAAATCGAATGATGAACAGGGCAATTTTGTTTTTTAAATTAAATGCTTGTGATGAATAACGTATTTATTTGGATAAAGATTAATATCATGTTTATAAAAACACCTTCACAAATAATGCATTATTTTAGAACAAATGTGGTTAGCATAAAAAAGGTTATAGTGAGCCAAACTTACAATATAGACATATGCTGTCGCGGACTTTTTTTTAGTACTTTTATAGGGAACAATTCTGTCATACATGATTTTTGCGAAACTCTAACCGTTTAGTACTCCGCTCCTTTTTGTGTAAGCGTGATGATATATAGCCTATAACCTTCCTCGATAAATGGGCTATCCAACACTGAAAGATTTTTTAAAATCCGACGAGCAGTTCCTGAGAGTAGCGCGTTAAAACAAATAAACTCTTTAGCTTTATATAAGATTTGTAGATCGTCTGCATAGAGATGGTAGAGAGGAGATAAATTAGATGTTATATTATTAATGAAAATAGCAAAGCGAATCATCTGCCTTGATCCCCTGACGACGCCCACGCAAGTAACTATGAAACCCGTCGATTGCTGTTGGTTATATGTTAAGAGAACTTAAAAAAGCGAGTAATATATCAAAGTCAACAGTGTAAAAGGCGTTGCTAAAATCTAATAGTGTTAGCACTGTGACTTTTCTCTTTTCTATACCAAGACAAAAGTCATTAGAGACTTCGACAAGTGCAGTAGTCGTACTATGTCAAGTGCGAAAACCAGATTGAAGGGGATTTAAAAAGTAGTTTTGCAAGGAAATAGACAGTTGTTCTTGAACAAGACGTTCAAGAATTTTGGATAGGAATGGTAAGATGAATATGGAATGGTAATCGGAATAACAGACAGGATTTGCTTTTTTCAGCAAAGGAACAATTAATTAATCTCTCCAGGATTCTAGAAATTCGCCAGTTGCAATGAGCAACGAGAGTGATTGAGGATATTTGTGATAATAGGAAGAATCATGTCAAAGATAGGAAGGATCATGTTACGGCTAATGCAGTCACTCCCAACGGCATTGTGACTGATGGAGAAAATGCTCTTCTTAACGACACTATCAAAAAATCGACTTATAAAAAAAGGAGAAAAGTCAGTATTTGGTTTTAACGAAAGTGAGTTCAGCGTATTTTTTTTATTGTTGCCATCAATATCAAAATTAGACGAAAAGTGTTAATTAAGAAGATTGACATCAATATCATGTGAAAGTGGAATACGATTTGTCTTGCCAACTCCTAATGACTTAAGAAATTTCCATATTTTTGCCGGATCACCGTTTTCAACGGATTTATGGATATGGCGTCGTTATTCATTCTATTGCAGCGATTCCTCAGGAGTTCATACTTAGAAAGATTGCTTTCACAAGAGTTGGCCTTAAAATTAGCTTTAGCGAGATTTCTTTTAACCATCATCTGTTTTATTTCCTCAGTAAGCCACTGAGCTGGAAAATGTTCAGTTCAGTAATGACTTTGTTAAATACTAAAAAAATCTCATTAACTGTAGATGCTTTAATAACTGCGTCCCCATTTTATTTACTGGCGTCATAATATAGTCAGTTCACATCCATTCCGCTAAAATTACGTTGCTGAAGTATTCTCGATTTAGCTTTAGGAGAGAATTTTTAGGATAGGTAAATCAAATTATGATAAGAAAAGGCGTCAGCAGCGCACTGACCATGTTTGTATACATGTGTTGGGGAGGAAACTATGATTAAATCTAAAAGGGAAGATGTACAATTACGAAAGAAATGTGTAGCTTATAAGGGGGCGGTCATTCCAAAACTTAAGTGTTCGCGAGAGGAATCGCACTGTTCATGACCATTTATGTTCTAAGACGTGCGGTTGGTTCCTATACTGATGACAAGCGGCGCAGTAGCCGTAGGCATCATTTTAAACAATTCCTCGGAAAATACCCCATTACACAAGCGGTAAAATACACACAGCGTGGCAAAGTATGTCTTCAGACTTAAAGTAGCAACTTTTGGCCCGAGGTGAAGTAACGCTTTGCTCAATAAAACATACCAAGATCCTTGGTTGCGATGAGTAGGACAAAGGTTTCCCATCGACATTAAGAGATTTTGGACAAATCGGTTATCATTTTTGTTACAATCTTCCTACTAAAGGTTCTCAAGAAAAAAAATCGTTTATTCAAAAATATTTGGCAAAATAAACAATAATACAATAGACAGTAAATACTCGTTGGTAGAGATGTTAAAGACAAACTTATTTTATTTCTTTTTCATGCTTTCCTCAGGACTGGGGCTATGAAATGTCGCGTTTAATCTTCAAAAACGCTAGGCCAAAAAGGCTATCTGTTCAGCTAGTTAGAAGACTTGCTTAGTGGCACGCCTTCAATTTAATTAGATTATTTTAGATTCAGATTAATTAGTTAAATATAGATCCTAGTCACACGGTTATTTTTTTTTGTGTGTTGCTAGTGTTGTTGTGTTGAAGATTGCCCATAAACTTACATATAGTACATTTGTTCAAAGTTAGTCATTTTTATATTCAAATTAGATTTTTACAAACACTTTTTAATTCGCCAAAGTTATGCTATTCTATTTTTTGTAAACCCTCCACCCACCATCCGGTTCACAAAGAATCCGGCAAAAAACTCAATAGTTACCCTTTTCAAAAAATCATTAAAAATAAAAATACAATCAATGTTTAAAATAAAAATTTTGAGCCATACAATTTCATATTATTTCCATTTAAGTTTGGTTTACCTATGCGTCCTGAATTCGGCTATCGGCGAGGAACTCTTTAATTAAGTATACTAATTTGCCAGCGGCTCCACCCGCCCTAAATTCGGTTATCGGCGATTGTGATTTACTCCTTAATTACACTAATGAAGTATGCTATATCAAGCTGTAGCTATAGCTATAGTTCGTTTAAGCTTGGTTATAGTTATTCCCACGGGAATTTCGGGATAAAAAGCCCTTAAGTAGCCTTAAGTAGCCCTTATGCTATCCAGGACCCAATCTATATGTATGCCAAGTTTCATCCCGATCTGACCAGTGGTTGAAACGTGAAGCAGTAACAAACATACACACTCACACAGTCACACACTCACAAACTTTCGCCTTTATAATATTAATGGGATTTACTTTTGAATATTACTAGGTAATTTTTCGTAAAACTGTATACAAGAGTTACTAATTTTGAGAAGATGTATATATAATTACTTTGTCAACGTCACTTTCCTTGCTGAAACTATTAATATTTTAATGAACATATAAAAGATTTTCATATATGTATTGAAGTTAAAATATTTACTTCCCTAAAGTTATCCCTCACAGATATCCTAATTCCTAATTTGTAATAGCATGAATTGCCCGTTTTTGTAACACAAATATTGTATTTATATCAGCACCCTTGCCCACAATATAGGATACCATATGTCATTACACTATGGAAATAGCTAAAATATATTTTTGCAGTGTCGACATCAGTCAATTGTCTTATTCTCTTGATCGCATACACAGCAGAGCTAAATTTATTGGCTAGGTTATGAATATGAGGACCCCAGTGAAGTTTGGAGTCCAGCGTTATGCCAAGAAAGACTGTTGAATAATCAAAAGTTCTAGTTGCTCGCCATTAATGTACTAATTAATACATACGCCATTAATACATGACAAGATCTGACTAACATTTGGTAATGTTATTTTTAACATATTTTTTATACCACTAAGGTGGCAAACAAGCACGCGGTCCGCCTGATTGAAAGCGGTCACCGTGGCCTATGGACGCTTGCAACACCAGAAGTATCACTCGCGCGTTGCCGACCCTTAAAAAATCCAATAACTTCTTTCTCGAAGAACCCCATACTGTAGTCCTTAGAGAAAACCTTGGCAAAACCTTTTCTCATTAATTAACAAATTATTAGCGTTAAACCAATTTACAATCTTAGAAATGGCATTATTTAATTCATCATAACATGTCTGTCGTCTCTTAACTTTTAAAAGTAAAGAGGTGTCACCAGCAAACAAGACAATTTCATGGTTTTTTACATGATATAAGTAATAGAAAAGGACCTAAAATTGAGCCCTGAGGGACTCCCATTGTGACTGCTAATCCTGAAGATCATTTACCGTTGATATCTACTTTCTGTATTCTGCTTAAGATGTAGGAGGTCAAAAGGTCTAAAACTTTGCCTCTAATACCATAGTAATGTAGCTTCCTGATGAGATTTTCATCAGACACTCCAAGAGCATCATGCCAATCCATCCAGGTTTTAAATATATTTTATAAATAGTGCCACTCCTGCATCAGTCGTAGAACGGCCTTTCATAAAGCCGAACTACTACTACTAAGCAAATCATTTATACAGAAATGGCTTAACATTTGACAAAGTACGATTTTTTAAAACATTACTGAGTACAGGTAGTATTGAAATAGGGCGAAAATTATTAGGATCTGTTGAACTACCTGATTTAAAAGGAGGCATTACTTTCATAAGTTTCATCTCATTAACAACACACGACTATCAACACAACTATTAAAAATTACAGCTAAGGGTTGTGCTATAATATTTCTAATGTGTTAAATGTATTTATGATATCCGTAAGACTAATGTTTTTACATACAAAGGGAACATTAGTTTTTATAAATGTTCTGCTTAATTGGACTTGGTTAAGATGTTGAGTAGTTTTGAATGGAATATTGCTTAAAAAAATTGCAAAAGCTACCTCAAGATTTGTTTTTAAACAAGTATCATCTACAATCAACTCAAAGCTTTGACAAGAAAACCTATCTTTACCAGTTTCATTATTTATTATGATCCATGTAGTTTTTATTTTTATTGTTAAATTTTGTACTTTATTTCTGAGGTGAATTGATTAAAGTTTTTTGATTATTTTTTTACATATTCCCTAAATATTTGGCTATAAATATATGTTCTTTCTTTATAACAGAAGTCAACAACAAAAAACTATTTTTTTTGTGTTTGTTATTTAATGACTATTGTTGACGATGTTTACTTTCACCGAAAAGCCAGTGGAATGAATAGATAAATCAGTGTTCTTGAGATATTAAGAAAAGACTCATTGGTACACGCCGACCCCGGGGTTCGAACCTCCGCCAATTGGGACGTGAAGTGAAATTTAAAACCCTCGGCCCCCACCAACTATAATTGATTTTATTCAGCACTTCTTCCGTAACTTATTTAAAATTATCATAAATTGCACAAGGGAGCTTGTATACACTCACAACAATGACATGCTCATACAGGACAGCTCAGCAGTTCGCTCAACTGAGAGGCTCACAGTATCTTTACGTTCCTTAAACTTTAGCTGTTTATTAAATAAAATTAAAGAGCCACTATGGATAGCATTTACTCGGCTGTACGAACCTCCCACCTGGTGATTGAACATAAACTGATGGCTGCTTAGCCAGTGTTCAGAGATACAAAAAATGTCAATATTTTGGCAGTTTATGAACAATTCAATTTTTAGTTCTTTCTGATAATCCTGGAATATTTTGATGCACCAGATTTAACGTTTGCGTGGTGAGTCTACACCCGTATACGCAACTAGCTTATGCCTCGACTTCGTTCGCGTAGAGTAATGAAAAAAAAGAAAGCTTTTAACTGTTTATGGTTTCACTTACTAAAATATCGGAATTTTTATACACACCTTTTTAAAAATGTGTTGTTGAACTTCCTTTTTTTTACACAAGTCCATGCGGACAAAGTGCAAAAATAAGCTATTCTAGTATAAAATAATGTTTATTTTTACGTTATATTAAAAAAGTAAATATTAGATTATAGCGAATGAATGACGCTAAAGGGGAGCTACACGTACGACGATCACGACCCTTCATCCGTGAAATTCAATTACCAACTCATTAGTGACGCCAATAAAACTGACCGGCAGCCCAGTTCTGTATCTGCTACATTTATCTTTTCTATGTACTAGTCTCCGGAGTCTGAAAGTTTTATTGCGATGCCTACTTGTCTACTGGTGAGAATATTGTTGACACTCATTTTTAACCGACTACACTAAAAACATCCATACTCGTAACAAAAGTTTTATTTTAAAGTTTTAGTAGTTCTATTACCTTTTTCTAAAAGTTACTTAAAATACTAAAATTGCTTAATTGGTGTTTTCTTCATTTGTGACTACTTCAAGACTTATGTCTGCGTGTGTGTGTGTAAATACCTATCTAGTAGTGTTCTTTTCATCCCTGCATGGTTATTTTAGTTGGTACCTATACTAGTTTGATCAATAAGTTTCTGAAATTGAATACTTTACGCAATCTATTTTATTCGAAACTAAAATTTACTAGTGGCAGTAGCAAAAATAATTAAAAAAAACTAGCGCCAAATATTTTTTTATCATTTCCGTTTGGCGGGAATTTCAATCGTATATCCAAAATGAAAGAAATTTAAGTTCGTGCGGTTGTTAAATATTTCTGTCTGAAAATAATATGTTTGTGAAGCATATTATTAGGTACTAAATTAGGAGCTAAAGCTCCGTCTAGTTTCAGTAGCATTATACTGCACAGAATTTAAACGCGGTAGAACCGTCTGTAACGTAGGTAGACTAAGACGTAGGATGAGGTTAACAAAATTTAAGAAATGGTTATTAAAGATTAACGTATTCGTCATTTAGGTAAAATTATGAAGGTTTTGTTAGCAACAATTTATTTCAGCGTAACTCATATCTTCAAAAATACAAAAAGGTAGCCGCGCATTGGGTTTTTCGAATGTTAACAGTGCACAAATGAAAGCAAGAGTATAAATTTATAAAGCAAAATTTAGGATTTTTTGATGCAGACCCAAAATCTTTTTGACAACGTTTCAATATCGTTCATAAAACGTGGGTTCACCATTTCGACCCGTAAACGCAGAACCAAACTAAGGTAAAGAAAAGATCTTCTTCACCGCCAGCTAAGAGATTTAAGGGCTCTGCGTCCGCTAGCAATATGACCTATAATGTCCTCTATATTCTGGGTTGCCGAAGATGTCATATTTTTGATTATTTAACTAAATCAAAGACAATAATGGGAGAATGTAATGCAATATTGATAGAAAACACTACATATGCGAAGAAATAAAAATTAAATGATTTGAGAAATTGTGTTTCGTCAGGATAATGCTGTGCATCGTTCAGATGTTTTCAGCGCTGCAACCATCCTAATGCCTGGGTTACAGTAAACGCAGGATCCGCCATGATCTTCGCTATTTGCTCGTAGTGTGATTATCATCTTTTTAAAAAAGCAGTAATTTTAAAAGCACTTACGTGGTATAAAATGGAGATTCTAGGATCAAGACTTGTTCTCAAAAGGAATTGGTTCCAAAATGTTATTCAAGGTTAGAAGGTAATATGTTAAAAAAAAATTCATGAATGCCTCTGAAGTTTAAAGCTCTAAGTACATCAAACTTACAAACACAGAAATTCTTCAAAGAATTTAAAAATACAATATAATTTTTTGCATAGAAATAGTCTTTCTTTGTTTATGACTCCCTGAAGGTTAGAGAAGAAAATCACATCAATGTATGTATATTTATATTGTATTTCTTAATTCTATGAAGATTTTGTGTCTTAGTAAAATTTGATGCACTAAGGCTTTATAAGTCACTAGGAGTTGTTTGTGACGTTCATAAAGAGCGTATTTTCCACAGCAAAGATGTAGTTGGGACTTTAATTAGCTAGACTTGTGTCCTGATAGCTCAATTGGTAGAGCACTTACACGGAATGTAAGGAGTTGCAGGTTCAAGCCTGGCTCGAGTTGAATCTTTTGATTGCATCTTTGCTATGAAAATATAACTTTATATTGATAATATTTCCTGAAGTTTAAATACATATGTTAATGTTTTAACATTGATGTTATTCATTTCATCATCATTATTGAGATACTAAACGGGTTATCTAACGCAAAAAGATTGTTTTTAACTGTGACTGTTGTTTGGTTTAGAGCATGTACACTCATGGGCTTTATATATTACCACTTATAGATTATCCTGTAAACTTGTTTAAAGATTAAATAAACTTTTGAATTGCGTGCCAAAATGTAGAAATATATAGGATAACATTGAATAGCAATAAAATCATTTTTATATATACGTATCTATACAACAAATATTTTTCAAAAAAATATGTTATTTTATTCAGAAATTCCAATTTCTATTGAAAATTAAAAAAAATACATTTTTTTTAAGTACCTACGTGTAGGTATGTACATAGTAATGAAAACATTAATTTTTAAAAGTATTTTTTAGAAATAAATGTAGGTACTTTCTTTCTAAATCACAACCACTTCAGGTAGAAGCCGCTCACTCTGAAACAAAAAACTAGTGATAAAAAAAAAACCACTGTAAAAAGCATTTGAAAAAACATCTTGTGCAGTGGCTGTAGTAGTCCGTTTCATAAATTTAGATAGATGGTTTATGGGGTATCCGGAAAGTATTCCGAACACAATTAAATTTCGGCATGTCATTTGGGAGTACACTAGGGTATACAGTTTTCGTTTCTGACCTCGAGGCCCCTGTGCTAACTTGGGGTTAAGTGACACTCATTTAAAACGATAGCGTTTTCTTAAACTCATTCGTTTGCTTGTAGTCTTCTATAGATTTACCGTATTTTTTTTAGTTAAAATTATTTTATCTATCTATATAATTATATAAACATAAATCCCTATTTCTCTTGGTCATGTCCCTGTTTCTGAAATGCAGCACCAAATTAGTAATTCTTTTTTTGTTGTGTTCGTTGTTGTAGGGCAAGCTGTTATTGAAAGAAATAAAGGGTCAAGTGGGAGTCGTACTCGCCCACTAAGGTATATATCTAATCTGCTACAATATAACTTCTGTTACAGACTAAGTAATATTTTTTAAACTTACCTCAATACCACTGATGTGTTCTGGTTTATTTCTTGTAACAAAATTTGTTTTTTGTATCAATGGTTCATTGTTACCCTCATTTACGTCTGGACTTACAGTAATTTGGTCCTCATTATGTGATATCCTGTACTTATTCTCATAATATGAAACTAGCTTTAACATGAGAACATCTTGCAGGGTATCTTTTCGTAGCTTTAACACCTTAAATAATATAAACAGCTTTTTGTCAAGGTTATTAAACTCTTCTAAATTACCTATTCAAAGTTACCTATGTACAGTCAGTCTATGAAAATATTGAGTACCTTTAGAATCTTAGAAGCTTGTATAAGAGGATGAGTTCTGAGGACATGTTAAACATGATGCCTACGGCTACTTTCTGCCAACGCACCGCTCGCCGCCTGCAGGAAATTCAACCTCACACTTTAGAACCTAAATGGTCACGTACAGTGTGGTTTTAGAGGAACTTCCTCCCGCGAACGCTTGGGTTATGAAATGAGCCCCCTGCCAAGGTTTTATCTAAGGACTCCAATATGGGGTACTTCAAGAAAAGTATTCAAAACTTTTGTAATGAAATCACTAGTCTGCAATCAATAGTTACGTAGGTATAGCACTTTAAAGATTTTGATAAGATCTATCATTTCTGTAGAGAAACTAGTATACGATCAATTGTGAGATGTAGCCCTTTATAATTTCATAACTGAAATAAGTAGTTTAAACAAGAGAAAACCGTCGTAAGTAATTTAGAAAAAAAAATTCTGCTACTGTCTTAAGAATGTTAGATTAATTATACCAAGAGTAAACTGTTAAAATTCTAGTAAGTATACTTTACAGTATTTTTTGAAATGTGTCGTGTTAAATTAGAATATTGGATTTTAGTTTTTACAAGAGAAAATAATTTGAAGTACCTAGTACTAAAGGTAAAAAGTTACCCGTGGTATTACCACCAGTAGTAGATACCACGGTACATACCATAAGAAGCGGACACACTAACATTGGACCATTTGATGAACAATACAATACAATCTTTTCATACATATATTCGTATTACCTTATAATGATATATTTTTTTTTCGACACTTTTAATATTTACACATAAAACTCTGTCATTAAAACTTATTAACCGATTGGATAAGATATTACATATTAAATAGGTATTTACAGTAAAATTATACTGATTTGTAATTATTGGTCAAAATCAAGTGCTTTTTCTGTAAAGTTTCTTCGTATTACATATACAAATTGAAGACCTTTTTTTAAATTTCATGACATCAAATGACAATATACGAGTACCTAGGTACCTTTTTCTACTTTTTTTTATATAGGTATATATATATATACTGGTAGTAGGTGGACTTTTGCTGTTTTTTTTAGTTTTTTATGAAAGAATTGCGACATTTATTTTGTTACTTGATGACAAGTAGAAATCTGGAGATGCAAGGTCAAGGCTAGGCTCGGCACGAGAATTCTCGATCAGGGTTTCTCGAGAAATTTTGAAAATTTTTAATGAAATGCTTTTTTCAATTTTTTTTTCGTTACAAATTAGACTAATAGATAAGATTTATTAAATCAAATTTTTAGTTACCATAAATTGCACTTATTAATTAAAAAATCATCTACAAACAAAAAATAAACAAACTATACTCGGCTAGTCTATATAAAAAGTAAAAAGTAAGGTACAACTTACTTTACTTTTTATAATTATTGAGTTCCTACCAGTTCCCAAATGTACAACAGTCTTTTATTAAATAAAATATATTAAGTAAAATTAAATCAACAAAATTACTAATACATATTTAGATAACTATAGAAAATAACATTTTGCTACCAACTTTAACTAAAAATGTCTTATATATTTATTTATAAATTATTATAATAATACACTTTTAATACTATTTTTATATGAGCATAGTATGCCAACTGGAACTTAACCAGTGTCCCGCAAAATAATCAACAGCTATGAGATACTCTAGACTCGTCACGTGTTATGTGCGTATTTATTTACCTGGCGCACGAAATAGATTTCTCGAGTTCTCGAGGTGTTGTTTTTTTTCCCGTCTCGACTAAAGACAAATTTCTCGAGATTTCTCGCCTCGAGAATAATTGGGCAGCAACCCTAGTCCCTATATGATGGATGCATTTATATTTTAGAACAAAGCTCTCAATTTTTGCTGACGATATACATCTTTAGTGTATTGTATTGTAAAATGAAAGACCACATACTTTGTGTTTATCAGTTCTAGCCGTTTTATCTGATAATAGAATATTACAAATGAGAACACGGGCCATAAGTTTTTTTTCTGTAAGCTCGTTTGGCGCCCTAATATCGAGCTTTTGATCCACTCGAAATTTGGTGTACAGCAAGGTGCATCTAGATCATCATTAATAAGTTTATAGATAAGATACAAACTTTACTTACAGGATTTGTAGCCATCATCATTTCAGGTGTTATTGTTGATAACAAATCTACTTTGGGCACTAAGTGTACATCAAACTCTTCCAGATTATTGGTATCCTTGTATATATCTTTGAAAAAATCAATAACGCCATCCCAGGGCTTTGATGCTTTGGAAATTGCAGCAATCTAAAATTATTTAATATTGATTTAAAGTATATTAATGCTTTCAATTCACCATTTATTTTTGCACATATATTTCTTACATTCACTTGGGAAGGATTCACGTTATTAGCTTTTACAATTCTGAAAGTACGTTCTAAGGAAAAGAAAATTAAAAGATATTTGCAACAACGCACGAAACTAAACATGGAAAACGTAGTAAACGGAAGTTATTGCGTTACAATCAAGCAAAAGTGAATTTAATCGAATGGGAAATCAAAACTATACAGTGTCGACAAACTTTTTACTGCTACTGACCATTGTTGATGGCTTGTTGTGTTTTTTTTTGGATTTTATCAAAAGCGGTCGACTCATTGTAAACATTCACTAGCTATTATTTTTACCTTCAATTATTCATGGTTGAAGAGTAGGTAATGCTCCTTAAGAGATTACGATAATACATAGGAATTTTCTACTAATTTTTGACACTTACTAATTAACATTATGAAATTTTGAAGACGTGTTCTAGGAATAAATATTTAAGTCTGCAGTGTGCCAATTTTTTTATGTAATGGCGTAGTTTCAAAGCTGCACAGGATTTTAGTTTTTAACCCCCGACGCATAATTTTGACCGTTATGCGTGTGTGTGTATCTGTCTGTGCCACCGTAGCTCTTAAACGGGTAAACAGATTTGGTTGCGGGTTTTTTAAACTGCCGATGCAAAGTGAAGAGTGAGAAGCGTGACTACTGAAAAATAATTTGAAAAGTCTTAAATAAAAATTTAAAAAAAAATCCCCTGACATAGAAGCCTTCAAAAAAGTGATCCAAGAGTCGTCGCGTCAGGGGACCGCTAAGTAAATGAAATGAAATTACAAAACAAATCAAAGCTTAGTAATGATAAACTATAAAACTTTAAGTTTTATTTATTCAACACTAATGAAAATACTTTTGCGGCCTGCATTGCGACGACTCTTTGATAATTTTTTAGAAGGCTTCTGTGTCCGGGTTTTTTTTGAATATTTTGATTAAATTTTTTCATACAAATGTTTTGAAATAAGATTAAAAGTTAATAAAAACATTTATTATTGCGAAAATATGCATCTAACCTGAAGATTACCCGACGCAACGACTCTTGGATCACTTTTTAGAAGGCTTCTGTGTCGAATTTTTTTTTCAATTTTTGATTTCTTTTTTATACAAATGTTTTGAAATAAGATTAAAAGTTAGTAAAAACATTTATTATTACGAATATCGACATCCAGCCTGAAGATTTTACATTGCAGTCAGTGAGCATCCTAACAAGGTTTTTTGTAATCCGCAGCACGTCTTATCATCCTACTAGAATGGTCCATAATAGCTATAATGCGCAAAAGAAATTTCCACGAGCAAAGACCTGAATAGATGTTCTAAACTGAATATAGTTCTAAGAGCCAGAAGGTTATTAATTTTCTCTGTTCACAAAAATAACCTTTCGACTCAACATTCTTCATAGTAGGACTACTTCTTCACTTCTATTAACAACCAGATTGTAAACTGTACTCCACGTCACCAATGCAGTGTCATGGTAGTTTTTGCCGCACAGCAGCAATTGAAAACCTCTTCTACCCAACAGTTAATAAGCTTTTTAGCCAAATAGCCTGCTTATTGTCACTTTAGGAAACAAATATTAGATGCTCTATATCATGGTTGTAGTTTTAAATACCCGTGGCAGATTAAAAATGCCATTTGGACACTTTGAATACATGCAAGAGAGCTAAAAGCTCTACATTTTTTTTGTAGTTATATTATTTTAGTATATTTTCATTTATTGTCCTAGGTGCTAGGTAGGACAATTTTGTGGGTAGTAAAATCCCATTTCGAGTAACATGAAAGCGTTATTCCCTTTGTCCAATTGAGCTGAAATTTGACATATTTATCTAACTTCGGTGACAAGCAAAAATATGCCACCCTGGAGGTGATTTGATGATGGGCCAAAGAGACTCTGCAACCAAAGTCATAGTCAAAATTTGACTTGACTAGTATTTTCGTCTGACATGATATCCAAGGTTTGATGATAAAGCTGGAAGGTGGCTACAGAAACTCTGTAATGAAATACCGTGATCCTGTTGAGTTTGGGATCCTTGAAATTGTTGTGACAAGCACTCTGGGACTTAGATGATATGCAGGGTCTGATAATGAAGCTGGAAGGTGGCTACAGAAACTCTGTAATGAAGAAAGGAATCTGACACGCACAATGATTTATTACCTTACTTTCTGTATAAAGATCATTAAAAATGTAAACTCAAACTCAAACTCAAATCAAACTTTATTCAAGTAGGTTTCTTAAAACACTTTTGAATCGTCAATACAATGTAAACAGTGTTTATTTCTGCCAAAAAGAGCTGGCAAAAAGTTCCATCTAAAGTAGTAATACAATACTTTGATAATTAGCTAAAGAGTATACAATATGTACCAATACAATAGGTAATAAAAAATAAGTAAGTAAGCTACCAAAAACAAAGTCAAACATGTCAATTTTTTTTGTTTTTATGCAGCATAGGGGGCACACCATGTGAATGTCAAATTTCGGTAATCGAGTGAAGGAATTTAGATATTTAAGAGAATTCCGTTATTTAATAGTACTAGTGGCATTAGCGCCATCATAATTATATTATTGCACAATCATATGTACATACATATATTAATATATACCTAAAATTATCCATACTATCCGTGAATATAATATAATAATAAATATTATAAACGCGAAAGTAAATCTGTCTGTTACCTTTTTACGGTGAATTTATTAAGTCAAAGTCAAAGTCAAAGTCAAAATGGTTTATTCAAATAAGGATTTTACAATCACTTTTGAATCGTCAAAGTTATAAAATATTATTTTTTGCACCCTCCCACCTTCCCGCCGGTTCACAATGTTGTTGATTTCAACCGAGAAGAATCCGGCAAGAAACTCGATAGTTACTCTTTTAAAAACACTATCAATAATACAAATAAACTAAAATACAATTAATGTTTTAAATAAAAAAAATTTAGTCGTACAATTTTATGTTATTTCCATTTTAATTTGGTTTACCTATGCATCCTGTAATTGAGCATCATCAGTCCCAAGGATTTTTATCATTTACATAGTCTGAAATATTATAGTATGCCTTTTTACAAAGTACCTGCTTGATAAAAGATTTAAATTTACTTATTGATAGATTTTGAATTTTATTGGGAACTTTGTTGTAAAAGTGTATACATTGACCCATAAAAGAGTTACTTATTTTGTGTAGACGTGTATCATGCACCAATAGCTTATTTTTACTTCTAGTATTTACTTTGTGAACGTCACTTTTCTTGCTGAAACTATTGATATTTTTATGTACATATAAAAGATTTTCATATATGTACTGCGACACTAAAGTTAAAATATTTACTTCCCTAAACCTATCCCTCAGAGATATCCTAGATCCTAATTTATAAATAGCACGAATTGCCCTTTTTTGTAACAAAAATATTGTATTTAATTGTTTAGTAATTGAGGAGTTGCCGTTGAAATCCTACACCGATGCCCGAATACTAAGAATACAAAAATAAAAGTGTGCAAGAGCAGACCAACCTCCACAGCGGCACCCGTTCACAAGAATGACACATGAATCAGCCATCGCTTCGCTCAACCATGTTTAAGGGAACGTAACGACCCGACGCACATGCCACCACCGCAGAGACTTTGAGAGAGCATGACACACTCAAGCAACTCCAATAAAACTTCGATTGTATTAGTTACAATGTGTGTAGTAAAGGAACAAAATATAAATCCGATTGAAATGGAGATTTACACACACAAGTTTACATGTAACGTTACAGGGCGAACACACGTACTCTGAACTTAAAAATGATATATATTAAAACACGGTGTATCAAAATTGATACTACTAGAAAAAATATACATATATGTATAAACTTACATAGGTACAAGTATAATAATATAATATTAATAACCCGCTGCAATCCACCATCGGCCTCCCTGCCCGTTCCAAATGCGAGAGGGCGCATCACACAAACGTGCACACATACCCATATGCATACACATACTCACAGACGTTGACGTGACTATCCATGGTGCATCCCCTGACGTAAGGACGTTTTAGCCACGTTCTATCTAAATTAAAATTTAAGTTAAGTCGTAAATATGTTACGACTTCATGATACTTCAACACACCTTAAGAATTTAAAGTTTTACTTAGCTCTAAAACCGTTGAGACAGAACAAGTTTATGCAATACACATAACAAAAACATCATCATTTTTGTTATTTTTAAAACATTATACTTGTCTACTTAAACATATCAAACACCAATAATGTCTTAAATTGTATTGAGGTACAATTATTCGAAGTAGTTTTCCTGACAATTTATACAACTTGACTTAGTCAAAACTATTGGAAAAGCAGTTGGCGCTTCTTTAGATGTCTTATTAATACCACTTTGGTGGCAGATAAGCACGTGGCCTAGCTGACGTGTGAAAATGAATTTCATGTCCGTGGCAAGCGGTGCTACGGTAAACAGTAACAGTGGTCATTTCTACCAATTCCTCAGACCACAACCCGTTATATAGTGCGGTTTCAGAGGATCTTAGTCCCATGCATGAACGCGCAGGTTGTGGTGTGCTCCCATGCCAAGGTTTTCAAAAGGGTCGGCAATGCGCAAGTAATGCCTCTGGTGTTGCATTGCAATTAAAGTGGCCCATGTTCTTGTTTTTCCACCTTAGCGGTATAAAAAATAAAACCGACACACATAGAGGCAAAGTCACTTTTTAGATTTAATAGTTACTGTCGCTTGTGAGTTTTTTGACCGTCAACTATGCCCACTTGTCGTCTTTGAAACAAGTAAAAAAGTTATAGTTCGCGGCACGTAAGTTGAACCAACATGGCGGTAGTCTGCGCAGGTACAGCACGGACAGATTTACTAACGAACCGAAAATATGTTACTGCGCAGGTTCAACTTACTTGCCGCGATTTATACCTGTGCAGCTGGATTTGTGGCTTAGAAAGTAGTAACTTCTGGGGCTTCGATCCGGGACTTTGTTACTACAATCTAATTTAAGTCTAGTAATTTAATTGTTAATTTAAAAATTCTAAATTCTATTCTTAAATTAGTGTCGCAAAGAAAAAAAAATAATATAGGTGCTTTGAAAAATAAAATGTATTTTGCAGCCAAAAACTTCCTTGAAAGCCTCAGTCTTTGCCTTTCCAAAAGGATAAATTAAATATCTCCATCACCATTTTCCAAATAAGAAATAATCTACTATTTTCAAAAGTTTAAACACAAGTAGCCAGTTTTAAGATCTTTCAGTACGGTTCACGGATATTCTTACATGGCTATTGATATTAGGCTCTGTATATGAAACACAAAAGGGACGTTAACCCATGATATATCTCATGTTTCAGCACATATAACGCAATTCATATTCATAGCACAACAGAATCTCTATCGATAAACACGTCAGGCAATATTTTTGTGTATGCGTAAATATATTTCTTATGGCTCTACATTTCAAAACTTGTTTGTAAATATCTTTGTTATGAGAATAAGAGAACAAATAATTATATTTGCTCTTTTCTTGTTTTACACTACTTTTTTTATATGTATATAAACAGGTGAAATATAAGACAGATTCGTCAGAATTAATTCAGCTAACGAACGTTTTTTTTTTGTATTGTGTTTCATAAGTCAAAATTTTGTTACTTTTAATTTGAAAAGTTTTGAAATTAAGGTTATATTAGAAAGATATTAGAGAAGTAGATTAATTTTCGATTGATCCCAACTGACAGAATTCTATCCTTGTTTTTTTCATTATCAATGAGACAAAAATAAGTAGATACTATAGGACAATACCAAACACAGAACAAGTATTAAATATAGTTGTGAAAGAACAATCCCCAAATAATTGTATAAATGAATATAATAAAATACATTTATAAGTACGTATCACTGAAGAAAATACGTTGTGATAGGTACCAACCAACATTAGGATACAACACAGCGGCAGCTAACGGGTGCCTGTCTTCTTATTTTCGCAAGGGAATAAATAAAGAAAAAGCTTTTCTTTCTTCCTAAAAGCGACCTAGTAAGCGTACTTATGAATTATGAATTACATTACATTAAACGTATTATTTCTTTACTTCTGGGAGCCGTTCGATTTTTAACCACGGTATTAGTGCTCCAACAATAAATCGTTCGGAATTAACCCCGGGTGACAACAAGTCGTTCGGAAACTTGCGTGGCGAAACTGGTGTTAACACCATCAAAACCAACCCTGAGCAATGTTCACAGTGTTCTTGTATGAAATGACAGTTCTATACGGACACGAAGCACAAAGAATTTCGTACATTGACATTTAACTTTTTAGCCTTTGTTCATTAGTTAAAATAGTAGTAATTTCTAATGACAGCGGTAGGTCATCGCATCTGTGCGAGCGCGACGGCAATTAAATAATTATATACAAATAGTGACCGGTCATTGACCGAAGTTTTTCCTGCTTCGCGTCCGTACTATAACACCGGTTATCGTTTGGATATTCTCGGGTTAGTGAAGCGTAAGATTTCGAACGCAGCCGTGCATTCATTTCTTAACATTTACACGTGTGTGGTATGTGTGTGGCCTGTAAAAAAAAATAAGTAAAATATTCTTTACGTTGAACTGTTGTATTAAATAGCAATATTATTTATCTCTATTTACCTTTCTGAAAAATGGTCACGCAGCTGGTTTTCCACCTTAATCGTATTAAAATTAAGAATATGGATAGTTTAGAATCATTGTTACTATTCCTTCGTTACTAATAAAATTAACGTTTTTTTTTTTTTTTTTTTTTTTTATACCACTAAGGTGGCAAACAAGCTTACGGCCCGCCTGATGGTAAGCGGTCACCGTAGCCTATGGACGCTTGCAACACCAGGGGCATCACTTGCGCGTTGCCGACCCTTCAGAAATCCAATAACTTCTTTCTTGAAGAACTCCATACTGTAGTCCTTGCAGAAAACCTTGGCAGGGAGCTCATTCCACAACTTAAGCGTTCGCGGGAGGAAGTTTCTCTGAAACCGCACTGTACGCGACCATTTAGGTTCTAAAGTGTGAGAATAAATTCCCTGCCGATGGCGAGCGGTGCGATGGTAGAAAGTAGCCGTGGGCATCATTTCGAACAATTCCTCAGAACACAACCCATTGTACAAGCGGTAGAACACACACAGTGAGGCAAAGTCTCTCCTCAGACTTAAGGGCTCGATACCGCAAGTGAGTTTGGAATCGTCGACAATTCTCACAGCCCGTCGTTGAACCGAGTCAAAAGGGCCAAGCTGGTATCCGGGTGCACCTGCCCAGAGATGGCAGCAGTACTCCATATGGGGCCTAACTTGCGACTTGTAAAGTAACAACCTTTGCCCCGACGTGAAGTACTGCTTCGCTCTGTTGAGTACACCAAGTTTTTTGGACGCCAGCTTTACCTTATCTTGTAAATGATCTCGGAACTGAACATCGCTGGAGATGTCGACACCAAGGATCCCAATGCTCTTGGAGATGGAGAGGGGAGTGTTCTGGAATTGTGGGACCACAGTAAATGGAGTTTTCTTAGCGGTGAACGCGCACACTTGTGTCTTTGTAGGGTTGAATCGGACCAAGTTTACCCGTCCCCAGTCAGAGACCTGGGACAGTGTAGTCTCGATTTGAGACACAAGTTCTCCGCGGTTTTCCTCCACAACGGAACGAGGGATGTTTGCACGACCCGTGTAAAAAGCGTCTCCAGTACTGTCATCTGCATAGCAATGTATGTTGTTGATGTCCAACATGTCATTGATATGCAGTAGAAACAGCGTAGGAGACAGCACAGAGCCTTGCGGGACACCAGCATTAATGTCCATGCTATCAGAGCAACTACCGTCAACTACGGTTCGTATGCGTCTGCCGGACAAAAAGCTAGCCACCCATTTGCACAAACCCTCGGGCACTCCGTAAGATGGCAACTTCGATAGAAGACCGCGGTGCCAGACCCGATCGAACGCCTTCGCTATGTCCAGGCTACATGCCAATGCCTCCCCCTGACTCTCAATGGCTAGTGCCCATCGGTGTGTGAGATACACTAGAAGGTCACCAGTCGAGCGACCGTAGCGAAAGCCATATTGACGGTCACTGACCAGATCGTGTACTTCTAGGTATCTTAGAAGCTGTGTGTTGATCACACGCTCCATCACCTTAGAGAGGAGAAAGGTAATAGCGATAGGCCTGTAATTCGATGGATCTGATCTATCGCCCTTTTTGGGCACCGGGTGCACATTCGCAGTCTTCCATGTAGACGGAAATTGCCTAGTGTGGTAGGAAAGCGCGAAGAGGCGCGTGAGTACAGGACATAACTCAGGAGCACACTGCTTAAGCACCACTGCTGGTATACCGTCTGGCCCACTCGACTTATGAACGTCTAGAGAAAGCAACGCCCGCCTGACCTCCCGCTGCGTTATGGAGATTTCCGGCATGGACTTACCGCACCACGGTATAGTAGGTGGTACAGCGCCTTCATCGCTCATATTCGAGTTCGAGGCAAAGAGACTGCCCAGTAGATCGGCTTTCTCTTTAGCACTATGGGCCAAGTCACCATCGGTCTTTCGCAGTGGTGGTAACGACGACTGGCAGAAGTTCCCTTCGGCAGCTTTGGCAAGCGACCAGAAAGCACGACTCCCAGAAGGATAGTTCGCAAGTCGCCCACCTATTTTGCCGATGAATTGGAATTTTGCTCTGGCAGTTGCTTTCTTACTGAACCTCGAGGCAGCATTTAATTTGCGTTTTAACTCAGAAATATTCGGATCCTTATTAAAACGAGCCGTGGTCCAAGCCTCATATGCATTTTGCTTAAGAATTTTAGCTTTTCTGCAAGACCTATTAAACCACGGTCGTTTTTTGACGCCGGCAGCTACTCGCGGGTTAGGAATATAGCATTCCATACCAGCAAGTATTGTCTCAGTGACTGCGGCTGCGCAGACGTCAGGATCTTCTGAGTTAAAGCAGATCTGCCTCCACGGGTACGATGCGTAAAATTCACGCAATCCATCCCAGTCTGCCGACTTATAGTGCCACACACGACGCCAGTTAGTTGGCCCAGAAGGATCAGGTTGTGTGCATGACACTTGAGTCCGAACGAGACAGTGGTCCGAGGAGCCAAGAGGCGCATCCACTGAGACGGAGTACCCGTCCGGACGAGTAGTCAGCAGAAGGTCCAGTAAGGAGCTCGTATGTTCCTCTATATCTGGTATTCTCGTTGGAGAAAGTACCAGCTGAGAGAATCCATAGGTCAGAGCAAATTCATGAGCAGATATCCCAGCATAGTTATTGGTTCGAGAACTGAGCCACTCGCGATGGTGGGCGTTAAAGTCTCCCAAAATAACTAGTTCTGCTGTGGGATATTGCTCTAGAACCTTGTCAGTCGTCAAACTCAGGTGCGTGAAGAGTCGAGTTACGTCCGTGTCACCGCTATGAGACCTGTATAGGCACGCATAGATACGAGTGTGGCCGCCGTAATCTACGCGCACCCACAATATCGACAGGTCCCTGTCTTCAAGGCTATGAAGGCGGCGACAGCAGATATCCTCCCGGACGAACATACATACACCGGCACGACTCATAAAATTGTGTTCGAGTTTGTAGCCGGGATAATGAACGTATGATGTGTCGGCCGGGCAGGATATCTGCGTCTCCGTTAGAAAAAGAATGGTCGGCTGCGCAGTTTCGAGATGGTGGTGGACTGCGTTAAGATTTGCGTGAATACCCCTGATGTTGCAAAAATCCACATTATATGTGGATGGAGTAGCCGCTGTGCAAACTCTTTTCTTTTTCTGTCTTCTGGCCATAATATATATAAAAAAAAAGTTACTAAGACTAAGGATGAGGATTCACTGCACAGACAGCATAGAGGACAAAGGGTGCGGTTCTAAGACTGCCGAAGCTCGCCACAGATGATACGGTTGCTGGCACGGCGGGCGGAAGGGCCCCTGATCCCCCTCTGTTGTAGTAGCCGGGTCCACTCCGGTCTCCTTCTCCGGCACGACTACCACTTCAGATACTTTACACAGGCTGGCGAATCAGCCTCCCAGGGCGGAGATTAAGTGATCCCTGGGTTCGGGATCCCGTTCAACCTGCGGGCGGCCAGCGGTCAGCCGTTTCATCAGGTCTCCCTGACCGCCGAACCAGCACGCCGCGTCTACGCCGAGTATGACAGCAACAAGCACCGCCGGTCCTCCGCTGTCCGCGCAGCGAATCCTCAAAGAGCTCTGGCAACCTTACTCACCGCCAGGAACACAACACTACTCAATGTTAGTGTTATTATGGCCGCGGTTTTCTGTAAGGTGGAGGTACTTCCCCAGTTCGGGCCGCTCATTCGAGCAAGTACTCGCTATGCCCTGCTTAGTTGTTCGGGTGGCTTATTCGAGCGAGTACTTGCAGTGCCCTACCTCTCTTAAGAGAGTTTGTGTCTTTTTTATTCCATTTACAGTGAGCATGAAGTATTTTAAAGATTCTTTTCGAAAAGAGGGCAGTTGTTTGTGGGCAAATGCACTTCATTGACTCATTCACTCTTAATTTCCTCCGACAAACTGGAAAACCGAAAATGGAATTGAAACCAAGTGAGTTTAAACTAGAAGGTCCAATTTGCGATTTAATTAAAAACCTAACAGAGTTGGAAACGTTTTCCATATTGTTTTCACCGATTTTAGTTTTTTGAGAAAAAAAAATCTAAAATTTCTGATTTTTTATCATCGGTGATTGAAGGAAGGAAAAATTATTCGCATTTTTCTGTGTTTAAGACCAAACCATCTTTGAATTTTGAATTTTGAAATATAAATTCGAGGTCTTTGAAAACCAACTCCACAAAACACCAACTAGATACCATTTAAGTTTAAACATAAATTTATAACAATTCGATGGATTCCAAGGCTAAATAGTGCATGTCCCAATGGATCTCCTTGTTGACAGCCAGTAGAAGAAAGAATTGGCCCGTGTTCATTGTAAATCAGATAAGATGAGTATGAATAACACTGTTGAATATAAGAGTATATAGTGGGAGTATGTTCTTTTACTTCTTTCAACATAGCTGAGCTATCAAAAGTGTTTAAAGCATTCTTGACGTCGATTTTGATAAAGATATCAGCTTGGTCTCCACTCTGTGCGATGAAAGTACGAGTCGCATGGAATATCGCTTCACAACCACATTTTGTTCCAAAGCCCAATTGAACTGGTTGAAGATATGTACTTATGTTGTTGTGTACTTTTTAACGCATAATTTTGTAACGGTGCGCCCTTAGAGTGGATCTAGATGCAAACGGTCTTATACCTCCGTCTTTCTTCCTTAAAGCGCATAATTTCCTTTATTACACACATTAAGTTACATAATTTTGTTAGTACATCAAGAAGGACTTTAGATACATCACCGTTGGATTGATTTAAGTGGTCTTTTAGATGTTGGGGACGTAAACTGTCAATTCCTCCTGCCGAGCTATTTGGGTAAGATAGCAGAGCGTTTGTTACTCATTTGTTACTCTCGAGGAATCGTTGTCATCATCAAGAAAGTCAAAGGGGATCGAGTCTATAGCACGAGAGGTAGGGTACTGCGAGTACTCGCTCGAATAAGCCACTTGAACAATTTAAGCGGGGCATAGGGAGTACTTGCTCGAATGAGCGGCCCGATCTGGGGAAGTACCTCCACCTTAGAGAAAACCGCGGCCATAATAACACTTACATTAAGTACTGTTGTGTTCCTGGCGGTATGTAAGGTTGCCAGAGTTCTTTGAGGATTCGCTGCGTGAACAGCGTAGAACCGGAGGTGCTCGTT
Organism: Apoda limacodes; assembly: GCA_946406115.1. NCBI lineage: Eukaryota > Metazoa > Arthropoda > Insecta > Lepidoptera > Limacodidae > Apoda > Apoda limacodes. Next base: position 17,332,092 of record OX291548.1, on the reverse strand, counting down.
GCTGTCATTGCTTGGCGTAGACACGGCGTGCTGGTCCGGTGGTCAGGGAGACCAGATGAAACGGCTGGCCGCTGGCCGCCCGCACGTTAAACGGGTTCCCGAACCTAGGAATTACTTAATCTCCGCCCTGGGAGGCAGAACCGCCAGCTTGTGCAAAGTCTCTGAAGTAGGAGTCGTGCCGGCGAAAGAGACCGGAGTGGACCCGGCTACTACAACAGAGGGGGATCAGTGGCCCTTCCGCCCGCTGTGCCAGCAACCGTAACATCTGTGCCGAGCTTCGGCAGTTCTAATTCCGCACCTTTTGTCCTCTAAGCTGTCTGTGCAGTGAATCCTCATCTTTAGTCTAAGTAACTTTTTATACATGGTTAGGAACAAAAGGAAAAGAGTTTTTCCAGCGGCCACTCCATCCATATTCAATGTGGATTTTTGCAACATTAAAGGAATACACGCAAATCTTAACGCAGTCCACCACCACCTAAAAACTGCGCAGTCGACCATTCTTTTTCTAACGGAGACCTTCATTATCCCGGCTAGAAACTCGAGCGCAATTTTGTGAGTCGTATCGGTGTATGTATGTTCGTCCGGAAGGATATCTGCTGTCGCCGCCTTCATAGCCTTGTAGACAGCGACCTGTGGATATTGTGGGTGCGCGTAGATCACGGCGGCCACACTCGTATCTATGCGTGCCTATAAAGATCTCATAGCGGTGAAACGAACGTAACTCGACTCTTCACGCACCTGAGTTTGAAGACTGACAAAGTTCTAGAACAATATCCCACAGCAGAAATAGTTATTTTGGGAGACCATGGGCGTGGGCCCACCTTCACCGTCACTCGAACCAATAACTATGCAGGAATATCTGCACATGAATTTGCTCTGACCTATGGATTCTCTCAGCTAGTACTTTCTCCGACGAGAATTCCAGATATAAAGGACCATACGAGCTTCTTACTGGACCTTCTGCTGACTACACGTCCGGACGGATATTCCGTCTCGTGGATGCGCCTCTTTGCTCCTCGGACCACAGTCTCGTTCGGACTCAAATGTCATGCACACAACCCGATCCATCTGGGCCAACTAATAACCCGATGGACCACGGCTCGAAATAATAAGGATTCGAATATATCTAAGTGAAAACGCAAATTAAATGCTGCCTCGAGGTTCAGTAAGAAAGCAACTTTCAGAGCTAGATTCCAATTCATCGGCAAAATATGTGGGCGTTTTGCGAGCTATCCCTCTGGGAGTCGTGCTTTCTGGTCGCTTGCTAAAGCTGCCGAGGGGAACTTCTGCCAGTCGTCGTTACCACCACTGAGAAAGAACGACTGCGAATGTGCACCTGGTGCCCAAATAGGGCGATAGATCAGATCCATCGAATTACAGGCCTATCGCTATAACCTCTCTCCACTTTAAGGTGATAGAGCGTGTGATCAACACACAGCTTCTAAGATACCTAGAAATACACGACCTGATCAGCGACCGTCAATATGGCTTTCGCCACGGTGACGGGACGTGTATCTTACACACTGATGGGCACCAGTCATTGAGAGTCAGGGGGAGGCATTGGCGTGTAGCCTGGACATAGCGAAGGCGTTCGATCGGGTCTGGCACCGGGGTCTTCTATCGAAGTTGCCATCTTAGGGTATGCCCGAGGGTTTGTGCAAATGGGTTGATAGCTTTTTGTCCGGCATACGAGTTGACGGTAGTTGCTCTGATAGCATGAACATTAATGCCTGTGTTCCGCAAGGCTCTGTGCTGTCTCTTGCTGTTTCTACTGCATATTAATGATATGATGGACATCAACAACATACATTGCTATGCAGATGACAGTACTGGAATGGCTTATTACACGGGTCGAGCAAGCATCCCTCGTTCCGTTGTGGAGGAAAAACGTGAAGAACCTGTGTCTCAAATCGAATTCACTTTGCCCAAGGCCTCTGACTGGGAACGTGAAAAATTGATCTAATTCAACCCTACAAAGACGCAAGTCTGCGCGTTTACCCCTAAGAAAACACCATTCACTGTGGTCCCACAATCTCAGAATACTCCTCTCTCCATCTCCAAGAGCATTGGGATCCTTGGTGTTGTCATCTCCAGCGATGTTCAGTTCCGAGATCATCTACAGGACAAGGTGAAGCTGGCTGCCAGAAAACTTAGTGTCCTCAACAGAGCGAAGCAGTACTTCACGACGGGGCAAAGGTTGCTGCTTTACAAGTTGCAAGTCCGGCCCCATATGGAGTGCTGCTGCCATCTCTGGGCAGGTGCACCCGGATCTCAGCGGCTCTTTTGACTCGGTTCAACGACGGGCTGTGAAAATTGTCGACGATTCCAAACTCACTTGCGGTATCGAGCCCTTAACTCTGAGGAGAGACTTTGCCTCCCTGTGTGTGTTCTGCCGCTTGTGCATTGGGTTGTGTTCTGAGGAATTTTTCGAAATGATGCCTGCGGCTACGTTCTACCATCGCAGCGCTCGCCATCGGCAGGGAATCCATTCTCACACTAGAATTGTTCGCGTACAGGTCGGTTTCAGAGAAACTTCCGCGCGCGAACGCTTGGGTTGTGGAATGAGCTTCCTGCCAAGGTTTTCTCCAAGGACTGCAGTATTGGGTTCTTCAAGAAAGAAGTTATTAGATTTCTGAAGCTACGGTGACCGCTTACCATCAGGCGGACCGTAAGCTTGTTTTCCACCTGAGTGGAATAAAAAAAAAAAAAGGTGAAGGATTTTTTGATTAAATTAAAATAAAAGATTCAGGTGAATCTTCTGCCATAGAGTCTTCAGAAGCAGAGTAAGTCTCCATCGGCAACTTTAGACTCTATTTTCTTATTGAGGTTGAACTTATTCGGCTTTCTGCACGACGTGTCTAATACAAGCTTATCATTTAGTTAGAAACATTTTTTTAATTTTATTTGTCAAAGAAGTGCCTTTTTTGTCTGTTATTGACAAAACATGAAGAATGGTAAATGAAAAGAGTAGTAATTCCTGCCATGTGTCAACAGTTTTTTTTTCTTCTCAAAAACTTTTGATTTGGATGCAACTGCATATCTAGCTCCTCGTGGTATTCTTTTTATAATCAGTATGTTCGATTTACATTTTTTATTACGTTTACGAAAGAAAAACTACTGGTAGTACTACCACTACTTTGTGTACTCATTTGCTGTCTTCGCATCTAGTCGTCCAGGTATATTTAAGTTAATTAAGAATTATCCAAATAAACAATGTGAAAATTTTCAACTTGACACTTGGTAGCTCGTTTTTTTAAAATCATAATATATATATTGTTTCTCTAAAATATAACTACAAAAACTAGGGTATATAGATATTATTAGATTGCATTTAAGTATTTCTGGGGGACAGAAGCCCAAACAAGGACACACCTGTGCTTTGGGTCTACTGGCTCATCCTTTCGGAAAAACATATCGAGATAAAACAGAAACACAAAAAGTGTAAGCTATTTAAATATTAAATGTATAATTTTACATACAACTTGAATGTCTGCATAAAACTAATAAAGGGATGGTGTGCTGCGTCCGTGATGTGTGTCTGCGTGTAAGCATGTGTGTTTGTTTAAGAAGCAACATTCAAAAGGTTTTAACTATACTCAGCTCCCATCAAAAAATAAACAATAAGTAGGTAATAAGTATTCTTTTTAACATTAGCACCTTTTGAAAGTCGCCAATTATTGAAAATATTCGTATGCTTTAAGATATTTTCATGTGACTTCTCTGGTAAAAGGCTTAGTTCAGCATTAGACACTTGTTGTCTGAGTTCTTCTGGTGTTAAAGAAATATATTCGTAACCCGAGTCACTTATGTTTTAAAAAAAGACAATATATACGTAAATAAACAATCTAAGGTTAAAATAACTAATTACGAGATTTGGCGCGAATCTTAAGAAGGAGTGGTGTCTTTTCGTGTTTAATATTTCTAAATTCAATCATTTCGATGTGAATGTTTTAGCAATGTTTTACGAAAGCATGTTAAGAATTGTGCTCCGAAGGATCATGAATAGTGAATGATGAAGGAATAAGCAGGACATGACGTGCAATTTCTGAAGGCTCCACACCAAAACTCCCGCCCTATCTTGGAACATGAAAACGAGGACGCACGATAACGCCGCGATACAACAAGATGATTGATATTGACTCTGGCAAATGCATAAATGGTCTGCTAAGACCGTGCGAGCCAATGACAATATTAAAAAAAACTAATTAGTTTCGCGCCATTTCGCTTTTTTTTTAGACGTATATGTTCAGAAATTTACTCCATTACACTTTTTTCGAAAACAAAGCATATTTTTTTTTAAATAAAGGCTATTAATTATTAGTAGTTATTATAAATCATAAATATTAAGTACGTTAACGTTGAAAAAATGCAATGTAGATATGCTTTTTATTAAAATAAATTTGTTTATAAACCAATCATTTGCGTTGTTTTTTTTCAGTATCGCAAAATTCCAAAAGGTTAATATTCTCACTTTTTGAACAGCAAAAACACCCTTTTGGAGCTGGAGAGGTGAAAATGGAACTTTCGAATCCAAGTGGAACTTCCAAAGATTAGTGCTTTAAAACAAAAAACTTATTAGCTTTATTGCAATACTAAGCTGGCTGACCTGGCAGACGCTCTGCCCTTTTTGTAAGTGCCAACAGTGATGTCATTCAAAGACGTAGCAAAGTACGATTGATATCGAAGATCAGCCCTCCTGTATGTTGTAAAACTAATAAAAATTTAAATTTTTTAAAAATAGGATAATTTATCTTAAATTAAAAAAAAATAGGAATGATTTGAATTCAGCACCCTCAAGAAACTAAAATAATTTTATTTCATTAAAATCGGATGATTAAATACCCCCTCAATTGGCGCAGTCGGTTGAAAAAAGTACAGACAAAAAATGATGTTATGTTATTATGTAGACTATTGTCTTAGTTAGGTAAGTTAAATTGTGACTTAAGATGTCTCACAGCAAACGAATATATCTGAAAGTCAAAACTTATCGGAAATCGCAAGAAGTCACTCAATATTTGTTTTTCCTGCTTAAATAAAAAAAAACCAGTTTACTTTTATAAAATTCCCTTGTTTAATGCACCTAAAATTGATGAATATTGATAAAATATGTCTTTATATATTAACGGTTTTAATCCCCAGAAGCTGGTGGCCAAGTCGGACTGGCCTTTCGGAAACGATAAGCAAGCAAGATTAAGCTACGTCGGGCGTATAAAACCGCTTGTATAATGGGTTGTCTTCTGAGGAATTGTTCAAAATGATGCCTACTTTTTACCATCGCTCCGCTTCTTCTTAGCATGGAATTCACTGTCACACATGAAAATCTTAATGGTTACGAACTGCACGGTTTGACCGTAAGCTTGTTTGCCACCTTAGTAGCAAATCAAAAACAACTAAGCATTTATCAAGGGCGCAATTTTACAAGCTCGCACAAATAGCTAGATGCTTGCTTATTCTTAATAGTGCACGTTGATCATGAAGGATTATTTGAAATATGGGAGCAATGCACGTAAACGTATGAAGAAACGTATAAATTATTGTAAGAAAATTGGCATAGTCAGCTATTTTTAAACTTAACTGGCCCGTCAAAGATCCGTAAACCACTAGCTGGTCAACTAAAAAATATCTGACGATAGAAATTTCCATACCACCTTCCATTCCTGGCGAATGGTTAACGTCATAGTTAGTTGATGCAACCCAGCCTTAAGTTTTGACTTATATTTTTTACTTTGTGATAAAAATATAAATGAAAATGTATTTACTGCTGACATTCAAAAACTTTTTTGTGGTGAAATATAATATAATTTTTTGTGACGTAACCAAATCATATATGTCGACAAATTTTAGTTGTATCTTCTTCAAAGAAGGTTTTATAAGATGGAAGTGGTTTGTGAAAAGTGGCCGTCCCAACATTATCAAGTGGATTTCTATCTTCTCACTGGTCCTTGCCTTGGATTGTGACTTATACCTACATATATATCTTACCTCTAATAGTAACTTTAGCATAAATTGTATAACATTTTGGCAAGCTGATTTAAGATTTGCACCATCGAGGTGGCCCAGGACTCATTGGCGGACCTTTATCGAGCTAGTGCGTGCCCACTTGATAGTCAGAGTTAACAAGCCGCCCATAAGACCTCTGATTTACTCCTACAACAGCTAGAAATGACATTATTTAAACGTGACCTCAAAGCAGCTCAGAAAAATATACATCCAGGTACTGACCACGGTTTGCGATGACAAAATAAAAGCCGATACCTACGCTACAAGCGCCTCAAGGTAAGGATTGAACTAATCAATTGATGTGGATATGTCAAAAAATACAGTTCTGCCTTAATCAACAAATAGCAAAATCATAATGAAGAATTTTTACGTTGTTTACTGTAGGCGGATAACGTTACTAACTTTGGACAAGTCTGTCATGACCTCTGGGATAACCAGGTTGCAAAAAAGAGCTACTGTTATAAACGATCCAATCTCAAATTATTTATTTCATTGCTTAAATTGGTCGAAAATCTGTGGAAGATTTAGGTAACACAATGAATAAAAATGCAAGGGACATATCAGTTATTGATACCTGGAGGGCTTTTCACTACTTATGTACGTAACCAAGCTATTCACAAAAGGGTATACAGTTTGCTTGTAAAATATAACTGTATAGGTTAACATGAACATTTATACATACACGAAACGATTTACTTGTAGGTTTTTTTATTCACACCACCAAGGTGGCAAACAAGTTACGATCCGCCGTAGCCTATAGACGCTTGTAACACCAGGGGTATCACTCGTGCGTTGCCGACCCCTCAAAAATCCAATAACTCCTTTCTTAAAGAACCCCATAATGTAGTCCTTTGAGAAAACCTTGGCAGGGAGCTCTTGTATCGTAGTCCTAAAGTAGGCTTTATTCGAGACTATAATTAGAATTATTGTCATTTGAGATAGATACTATTAAGAAACAAACTATAAATATAGCGACTGTCATGTTTTTCTTTTGTACTTATATGTGATTTGAATATTTTAAGAGTTTTTATCACTGATGTTTTTACTCAGGGAAAGTTATTCATTCCATCCACGTGCAGCCGGCGTGCGTTATTGCAGCTTGGTGCAATTTATGATAGCATTTCTTTTGAATATAAAACAGTCTTTGAAATACTATACCGAACGTTTTAAATGTTTCAATTTGATTTGGATTGTCAACTCTTCGGAGATGTCTTTTTTATACGCACGGTAACGTAGATTTTTAACGTGCGTTTTTGGACACATCGATCTAACTATAGGTCTCATTTCTGGGAAAATTCACAATTGTTTCGTTTTTCTCTCTCTCAGTTGCTCAGCTGCCCAGCTCTTATATAAAAAGTTCCTAAGATAGACTCCGTAATAAATATGGTCTAAACTACTAACTTTTACGCCCCCCCCCCCCCACTATTTTTACACTACTTTTCAATATAAAAATAAATAAAAAAATTTATTCCACTTACGTTACTCCTTGCACACCCTACATAATTTCTAAGTAAAGATTTTTTAGCCGGCCCCTCTTTTTCTGTCTGGAAGGAATCAATCTAAAACAAAATTACATTAAATTTTCATATAATTGTTATTATTCTTCATAATACTGGTGTATCTAAGTGACAGGTCTGTAACTCATTCCTTTTACAAGCTAGAGACTCGTAATTTACCTACTCAGACAGACAAACAGCTAAGTGAGAGAAATATTAGAGCTTTGTTTTACTCTTCACTTACAGAACCATGAATATTATTTTAACTTTGACTATGGAACTCTAAAATAACTAACACGTGGGATGCCATGATTACATTTGATCACGATAGATTTTCCGCCTAGGGTGATTTAATTTTCTGCCAAGTGGGTTTCGATATGCAATCTACTTATCATTTTCTACCAAATTTCAATTAAAATTACGATTATAATAAACCTAATTTTTTTTTATTCAAACGCACATATATTTTGAACCAGTCATTATTGAAACATTATAATTTAATACATTATAATTAGCATCTGTTGTGCCAGCTTTCATTCGTCCCCACTTTTGGGGCACGGCCTACCCTCATAATAGAGGAATTTTTCTCACGATGTTTTCCTTTACCGAAAAGTGGTGGGAAATAATAAATCAGTGTACTTGAGAAATTAAGAAAAGACTTATTGGTACACGCCGACCCCGGGGTTCGAACCTCCGCCACTTGGGACGTGAAGTGAAATTTAAACCCCTCCACCTCCTCCAGGATCTCGCTCCGGCTATATTAGAAGCTAAGCAAAAAGAAAGAAAGTCAAAAAGAACACTAAGCGAAAACAGATGGCGCTACACCGCAAAATCAATGGAAAGGGCAGAATAAAGTCTGCCTCGTCCGCTAGTTTTATTAGGTATAACCCTTTTTGAAAAAGAGATTTTATTGTTTTTTTACACGTTACGCTGTGGATTAATAGTACTTTTTCATAGTGGTATAAGGTATAACTTTTCTCTACTTATAATTTGATGTGAACATTATTCATAAGTTTACATTAAAGTTTTTACTTAATTAATATATGTATCAAGCCTAATTTTTACAGTTTCCTGGCAAATGTAGACACGTGTATAAACGTGTATAAACGTGTATAAGTTAGCTACCCAATTTAGTTTTCGGAGAAACTTTATTCAGCTGCCTTGTTGACCTGGAAATCAGATTGGCGCAATAATTACTGAAGTTTGATTGGATTTAGGTGAAATGCTTCACTCACTTCGTTTCTTTAGCTTGATCCCTTGGGTGTAGACAGACCTAAATCCGTTTCTAATATATGCATCTAACTATATGTATAATGCTAACATCTCACTTTTAGCCACGAATTTTTTTTTATATTTTTATATTTCTTACTTAATTCTTATTATTGTTTTTTTTTGCAAGTAGTTTTTGTCATTAAAAAATTAAAACTTTTTAACAAAAATAAAAACCGGCTTCAAAAAGTTGCACTAAAAAGGTAAAAATAGTTTCTTATTTCCAAAAATCTAATCTGAATTACAGTTTGAAGATTTTTGTAAATTAATAATTATTTTTAACTTTTTGAAGCCGGTTGAGTGTCGAATCGCTTTTTTTTTGTCGTTCACCGGTCCAGGCATCTTCCAGTAATCGGGGAACATACATAAAAAATAAAAGATTTTGCAGATAGAGAACCTCCTTCTTTTTTGAAGTCGATTAAAAATGAATTCGACTTTAAAACTCTGCCACTAAAAAGTAAACACATCTTATCTGTACTGCAAATTTTTCGCTCAGAAAAAATCCGATCTCATTGTGTTTTTGTTTAAATTATACATACATTAAAGGAAAAGTCTTTATTCTAGACGGTAAACAGAACATATTCTTGAAATTAGTAAGAAACCTAAAATTCAGTTATTTGGTAATAGTAGTAGTCTATAATTCAGTTTAATAATTTCAACAACAATAAAATTATTAAACTGAATTATAGAAAAAAAATGTTTCTAATTAATAACAAGTTTAAATAAATAACAAAAACCGCATGAATCTACATGAATAACTGTAGACGGTAAACAGAACATATTTTTATATTTTTAACTAAAAACTAATAAAAAAAAATATAAATCAATTTAATTAAATTGTTATTGTAATATAAGCTCCCACCTTTTCTGACCAGGAAAAGTGGTTTTCTGTACTTTATCATGAGCAATCAAACTCAAACTGAAACTCAATAATTTTTTATTTAAATTGGGGTTTACAAACACTTTTGAATCGTCGAAGTTATTAAAAACTATTTTATTTTTTGAAATCCAGTTCACAATGTTGATTTTTATTGAGAAGAATCCGGCAAAAAACTCGATAGTTATACTCTTTAAAAAAAACATTAAACATAACTATATTGTCATTACAAAATACAAATACAAATCAAAAATCGATGTCTTTTTAAAAGCAATTTTAACTTATCACAGCGTAATATAATTATACAGTAACACTGTCAAAACCTGACTCTTACATAAGCACGTATGTCGATCGTAGGTTTTCCTACTTTTGTTTGTTCTACTCATAACAAGTTTGTAGAACAAGGGTTGATATATTTGTCTCGTCTAAGTTTCTAATTACCTACATGTCACAGGCAGACTATTGATTGATGGGGGTTCTTATATCTGGAGACGACAGAACGATGAAGGATATAAAACATAGGGACCGTAAATTAATTTTTAATTTAAATTAAAATAAGGCGTATTTTTAGTTGTTTGTGCAACCTTTTGAACAGAGATCATTTTAGATTTTTACACGAAAAACTTAAAAAAAGTAAACTATAATTTAAGTTATTATAATAGGGCAGAAAATCAAAATCGCTAAATTTACCATTAAACCGCTAAACCAATTTACCAAATTTATCGCTGTTTTTTTTTAATGTTTGCTACCTCAGAACTCTGATTGGTCCCATTTGCTTTCATTTCCATTCGTTTATTAGTTCAAGGATTATTAGTACAAGAAATACCAGAGTTAAGTGAGAAAATGTTTTCAAGTTGTATCATTTAGACGAGCTTCTACCGGTCTCTTCTTCTAGTCTGGCCACGTAAGTTTCTGCGTGGTGGAGGCACCACTGTGAATGAGATTAACAAAACAATACACGATAGAATTATTTTATATGTTTCAGTTATTATCTGCGTACTTCAAACTGTCGGGTAGAGCCGCACATATGTACTAGTTTACCAGTAATACATGTGCCAAACTAACATATTGTGTATTGTGATGGATATAATTCGCTTAGTACTTAAACGGTTATTAAAGGTTAATAAAGTATTTCAATCAAGCACACATGTCACGCACGGCAGACACTATTGACAAGATTTCATTACGTCCCTTAATGAAACTGCAGACAAGGAGTGACAGGGTCTGTTCCCATCTCTCAAGGGTTTACATGTTCATGCGGTCACTGATGGTTATCCGTTCAGAATCGTATAGAATTTGGCAACGAGTTTTGTTACTCACGGACTAAACTAAAGCACTGACATAATTTTTACAGCAGTGCATTGCGATGTCACAAGACCCCTACATGATATATGCCAAAATATAAATTTATAAAAATAAAATATACCTATATTAAAAAAAAAATTTTTCGCTTAGAAATACTGGTCAGTATTGGCCACCACCGATGATGCTGGCTACTATATATGGCTCTGAAAACAATAATTTAGTGAGTATTTTATCCCAATGTCTAAAATCCTATTTGATAATAGGTTGGTCGTAAGGAGTCGGACTGACGCACAGAAGGTTCTGTAGGTACTTAATAGAAATTTAAATAGTTTATTTGGGTCACACATTTACAAACTATGTACATAAGTAACAATGGCCTACTAAACTAAAAAATTGGACGCCCCCTCCGCCCCCCGCATCATTTTATATTAGGTACTTTTTATTCCACTTTAGTCACTGAGTTCTAGACAATAACATTTTATATAATGTCTTAGTAAGGAATTTTTAGTGTGCCCCTTCTTTTTGTGCCTGTTGTTCTGTCTGTTTACCTAAGAAAATAGGAATGTCGTTATATGCCTTGCTCTAGTTTATATTATTAATATATTATAGTGTGTGATGGGCTTAACACGTTTATAAGGCAGTTGTTTGATTTTATGATTGATTGATCATACACATGAAATCGCCTCATAAACCTTAATATTGCAAATGTCACCAAAATCAGCAAAGCCGTTCTCGAGAACGCGATCAGCAACAAATTTAAATATATACACAATATTCCTAGTACCTATGGGATCAAACTTTCTATAACACACATAAGAACTGAAAACTAGACAATTCATAAAACCTAGATTTAAAAAGTCCACGTTAACTATATTCAAATTTAAATTCATTACGTGCCTGTGTACAAATATACGTTCTTCCAAAGAGTTGACGGTCCAAATCAAATTGAAACATTTAAAACATTCGGTATAGTATTTCAAAGACTGCTTTATATTCAAAAGAAATGCCATCATAAATTGCACCAAGCTGCAATAACGCACTCCGGCCGCACGTGGATGGAATGAAAAACTTTCACTGAGTAAAAACATTAGTGATAAAAACTCTTAAAATATCACATATACAAAAGAAAAGCATGACAGTCACTTTATTTAATTAGTTTCTTATTCGTATCTTAAAATAAATGTTTAATGTTTAAATTTAATGATAGTCTTTGAAGCCTCATTTAGCCTCCTATGATACAATTTAGGCGCCATCCTTCATGAAGTCATCCAAACACGTAAGGTAACTGTTAAACTGCACCTACAAGTAAATAGGAACGTGTGTGCATAAATAATCATAATAGCCTATACAGTTCGATTGTACAATCAAGTATAACCTTTTATGTCTGTCTCTCCCTACTTAAGTAGCGAAAAGTCTTCCAGGTAACAATAACTTATACGAGTCCTTTGCATTTTCATAAATTATCTTTTCTAAATCTCCCCCTTAGATTTTAGAGACCTGATTCTCAAAAAGGTCGTGAACTCCTTGTTACTAGCGTCATCCGATTGAACAGTAAACAAAGTAAAATTGTATATTTTGATTTTGTTAATTATGACAAACATGCATTTTGTAAAATATCCATACTCTGCAATTGATTAGTTCAGTTCTTACCTGTAGCGTAAACCTATCGACTGTTTTTTTTGTTACCTACTATATCAGGTTGTCCTTGTTAGTATACTATATGGATGCGATATTCGAAGATCTATATGACATGGCATGACATGATATAATCTAATTGAACCTACAGATAGACGACATTCGCAAGGCAATCGAGAAAATACAGAATACTTAAATTCTACTTCGCATATCGTTTCCAAAACACGAATTTCCTCGGAAAAAGTTCCTCGAATTGGAGAAAAGTGTAGTATTTAGTGAGTAATGACTGTATACTGAACTATAGAATCACTTAATACTTGAGCACTAAAACTGTTTTGTTTCGCGTTTCAAGAGTTCAAGCGATGCCAAAACATATAATCTACTTTGTTGAATTAACCCAATCTCAGTCGGCTTTCTGCCAGTTGTAGCTTCAGCCAAAATGTTATACAAGTTATGCTAAGGTTACTATTAGATTTATGTTATATATGTTTGTATATATATAATAGCTTCACACTTTTAATCCTAAAATTCTAATTGTATAAAAACTTCATTGAAGGAGATACTTGGTACATTTGTTTATTTTTGACATTTATTTTCGTTTTTCGATTTCGATTAGACGATAATACAATTGTATTAAATTTTATCTCCAAATACTTTTTGAATGTCAACAGTAAATAATACACTATTATTTATATTTCTTTCCAAAACTAAAAGATATTAGTTTAAGTCAAACGTGAACGCTAACAATAAAACCTCTGAGAAAATATTTCAGATCTCTAAAATGGAGTTTGCGTTCATTTGCACGTGTATATTTTTCATACGTTAACGTCCAATGTTCTTTTATTTTGAATAAGACGTAGAAATTTACGATCAACGTGCAATGTTAAGAATTTACGCCTAAATTTTTAACAGGGATGGTGTCGCAGTAAGTACTTACAAATTCATAGGATTCTGTGGGCTATGAACTTATCATTGCCCACAGAATCCTGTGAATTTTTAATGGTTTTATTAACTTGTGCCTACGTAATTATAGGGTAAGTAATTTATTCCAGTGGCTAAACACCCTTTATTGTATAAACAAAACACATATTTTCTCATAACAAAAATAATCATTTAAAACGTTTCTTCTCAACAGTTTTTTTTTTTATCTTGTTGACCAATTATTTTCATTATATTGTAACACTGACATCGCCTGTTGTTTTACAGTTTTAATATGGTCACCCTATACGAACGACCGCTTTAAGTTGTGCCCATTTTGCCCGCTGAAAAATTAGAAGTCGGGATTTTGTCATTAACCGTAACTGAAGTTAAGAAGTTACGCACTATGTTATTAATGTGGTTTAGTTTTAAGATTTTATTTTGCAATTGCTATTGGTTTAGTAAAAGAGTCAATCTAATGAATTAACGGGGTGCTCATTATATGGTATATACTCCTTCAAATTTAGGGTTATTTTATATTATGTTTTCTTCTAACTAGAATAAAATTAAATTATTTTTTAATGCATGCAAAGTTAACTATAATACAACCTTAAGCTAGTATTGGAATAAATATGTAAGAAATTCAGTAAATGTACTATGGATATTTGTAACTGTTCAAATATCTCTACCGCTAATCAGTGATATTTTTAATCCATTAAATGAATAAATTAAATGAATAAGTATATGGTCTTTCAAAGTTCATTGAATAGTTTAAAGGAACCTTAAATTAAACAAAGGTGGATTGTTTAAGATTTTTAAGAGATGATTTAATCACAAATATTTAGAGGACAATTCTATTGATATTTTCAATTATGTGCGTAATTGACTAAAACTTTACAATTTACCCTACAGCATAATCGACCTAATTAGGTTCCGTGTAATAGGAAATAGGGACAACTGAAATTGCTTAATTCTCTTCGTCAACTGACTCCGTGGCTCAGTTTGGGAACAGCGCTCGCTATGTGTAATGTCCAAAAAAAAAATATTTATTATTTATTATTATTAAATAGACCACTAAAGAAGGAGAATAAGAGGAATCCATTCCTCTAAATTTACTAAGGCAAATTAGGATTTGCTTTGCATCCGATGAATTGTTTGATCCGATTGCAGAAGTCTGCGTGTTGTTCTTCTTGAAGAGCATATCAGGATCCTTGGTGTTGACATGTACAGTGACCTTCAGTTCACTGTAATAGTTTTAAAAAAAAGGTGAAGCTGGCGTCCAAAAACTTGGTGTACTAAACAGAGTGACTTCATCCAGGATTCAAAGATTGCTGCTTCATAAGTATAACTCCGTCCTCACATAGAGCACCAGCTTAGCCCTTTTGAGTTTAAAATAGGCTGTGTTCTGAGGATTTTTGCAGTAATTAAATTTTTTTAAATAATTTTAGTAAGGAGTATAAAATGGGAGAAGAAGAGAGGGCTCTTCAAGAAGAGAATGACAAATGACAAAAGGATCGACAATGTGTGAGTAAGGAATGCCAGTGTTGTAGACCGCTTCCCGTAACCTACAGAAAACCAATTTTTAAGTGTGTTAAGGTCCAGTTGTTTCGGAAAAACAAAAAACCTTACATTTTCGGTTTATAATATTTTTATATTACTTTTAATGCAATATTTGATCCTTTTTTGGCAGATTTTACTTCACATATTTAGATAGAAACGTATTGCAAATAATTGTTTTTGTACATACGCACCAAGTCGTCATATGGTTTTGAAATATTTTATTGTCAACACTACCAGTAGATACAAAATATCGATTGAATTAAGTTAGATACTGTACAATGGGTATAGACTATACTATAGGTATATTGCCTACATATTAGCTGGAAGTTGCTGCACTAGGATATCTAAGTTCTAGGTCCTGAGTGTCTCAATTTCGACCTGAGCGAGAGATTTATTATTTCAATTACCGGACCGTGTGCGAAACTGTTCCCTTGCTCGAACACATTCACTAGTAATTTTATTTTGTTCGAATAGATAGAAATGTATGGTGTTATTGTAGAAAATTATTAAAAAAATTCTTTAAAAGTTGTGACATTTGATATATATTTTACTAAAACATTACACTACATAACATTACTACGTTTAATTATTAATAACATAAGGAATTTAATAGACTTATGTATGTGTGTTTGTGTTACACACGTAATTATGTGTTCAGTTGTTACTTACATTATAGTTACTAGTTCTTATAGTTCTTTTTACAACTTCCACTCGAAAAGTACATTTCCTTTCAAGATAAGTATTAAAAAAACACAGCTTTTTCGGCAGGGATTTGTTTGAAACATAATATTATCATTTTCTTATATATATTTTGCTACTATGTCACAGGCAAACAATTAAAGTTTTTATAATACGCTAGTTTACAGTAAGGAAATATCTATTTAATTTTAATTTCATATGCAGGTAGTTTTACGGCTCCGTCAGCCGTAAATTCGGCTATTGTAAAGATATTCATGTAACTTCCACTTAACATCTTTTAATTAGCTTATACCCTTCAACAAAATGCAAGCTATGACACTGTTTTATCGAGACCGGCTTAGCACTGAAAAGAACATAAACGGACGGATAGACATGGTCACGTGACATTATTCACCAATCAGAATGCGTGACATAACTCCTTGTATACTTCTACGGTTATTTTTAAATCTAATAATTTATCTATATAGTAGATAAAAGAAGAACTAACGCATTGCGTACACAATCAATTGCCCAAAAATATAAATATATGCAAAATTAGCACTCTGGCAATTTAATAGCATACTTTGTAGATCTACCTGACTCTTCAATAGACGCATGCACTCTTGTGGTAGCTCAGTCACGTCACGTTCTGGAGTGATGCTCCCTGAACAATTAGGTGCCGCAAAAGGCCAGCTTTTGTCGACAGATAAGAAATGAAAGGAATTTAAATTGCTTCTCACGTTTTACATTGAAATCTAAACTCTCCGTTTAAACCAACCTTTACTTTTTATGGTATTACGCTTACTTAGGAACTAAATTTTTGTTAAGATAAATACTATATAACTGCAATTTCTATAGGAAACCCTTATTTCTAGTATACCAAGATAAATAGTATATACTCGAACTTCTGATTTCTTGTATAATATGTATCTACATATATACATATTCATTTATTTTGCTCAAAACGTGGTACAGTAAGGTCTTAATATAATTTATGGCACAATTCACATTTTACTGAGATCTCAGCATGCAAAATTGTTTGATCATATTTATTCATGTCATTGACATAATTTACATCTTTTTTAGGTATATTAAAATTACATACAATTGACACACAATTTAACAAATAAGTTAATTTTAACAATATTACATATTAAATTTAAGATCATATTGGCATCACATTTTAATTTAATAGATTCTATTATGTAACAAATTAACTTTAAATATCATTTCAAATGTCAATCTTATCATTTTGTTATGTCTTTATTTTTAAATTAATAAATTAATTTATGGAATAACAATTATCGATGTCAATCTTAATTTATTATGTCAATATGTTTCAAATTTATAAACTCATTTACGGAATAAGAACATTTTTGTACTAGCCAATTTCGTTATTTTATTTTAAATACGTTTATAGGCAGTTCTGTAAGAGTACTGGGTAATTTATTATATAAAGTTATAGACATTGAGTAACTGTTTTTTAAAAATGTCGTCGTAGAACATTTAATAGCACTTTTAACTTATTTGGATATCTGGTTAAGAAAGGACAATTATTGATTTTCTTTTTGAATAAGCGTAAATTAAGCTTTACAAATACGCAGACATCAAATATATACAGGCTAGGTAGAATCAGTATTTTTAGTTTTACAAACAGTGGATTACATGTCTGCAAAGGCCCTACACCACATATAGCTCGAACACATTTCTTCTGTAAAATAAAAACCCTATTTATTTATGAGAAGTTTCCCCATATAATAAGACCATAGCGCAATGCAGACGCAACGTATCCGTGATATGGGATTTCAGCAGTTTTTTGATCTGTTGTTAATTTTAACCTACGCAATGCATAAGCAAAACCATTTAGTTTAGCAGTTACCTTATGTGTGTGAGTGATTATTATCTATATTTAATCCTAAGAAATTTGCTGTTTTCTCTTCATGGATGATTTTATGATCATGAGTAATATTTAGTTTTATTTGTCTTCCATTTGTGTGGAAAAATTGTACATATTTTGTCCATATTTATTTATAGTCAAATGATTTTGTTCCATCGATCGTGATATGTCAATAATTGTATTATTTATGTCATTTTCGAACGTTTATTATCGTGGATATGTCACCGCCAAATAAGACACATTTATGTTCTGTCGCCTAAGGAAGATCATTAATATAAATCAAAAATAAAAGGGGCCCAAGCACGCTACCTTGTGGCACGCCGTAATTTACTTCCCTTAACACTGAACTGTATTTTACCATTTCCGAGGGTTTTTTCATTGCACTTATTTCTACACGTTGTTTACGACCTTTCAGACCTTTCGGACCCCGAAGTTCATACATTTCACAATTGTGTAATAGATTGTCATGATAGACAAAATCGAAAGCCTTAGATATGTCGAAAAAAATAGCTACTACAGGTGTTTTGATGTCCTTACAATTTGCAATTTCATTTACCAGAAAGAAACATGCTAAAGTTGTAGATTTGTTTTTTTTGGAATCCATATTGATCCTGTTTGATTATATTGAATTTTGTGTTGGGTACTATACTTTCCTATCGATTGGTGTTCGATGTAGGGTTTGGAAGCGTCGGACAAGCCGGTCCAGCTTAAAGATAAGAGACATATCTACATACAACTGGGACGACATTTCGTCAGCCGTTGGGGAGGTCATACGAAGTGGAACCTTAATGCCTAATCGCTCAGGTGGGCTGCTTTGAATAGACATTGTTATCAGAGATTATCGGCAGATCCAGCGGCGGGTGGACTCATATTTGCACTTATTTGTGCAGTCGGGTAGGCACTCAATGCTCTATAAGATTCATGACAGATAGATGGTTTAGTTGTAGACCTACCACTCTATGGTACTCTCCATCGCGCAACTATGGAGTCATTATAGGGCATAGAGACGGGTGGCGAGTTCCCTGGCCATATCCCTTGGAAGCCAATGCCTTAAAGGGTTGTTGCAAACAATGCGAAAGTTGCAGTCCCTGCGTGCATATGCTACGATGGGGCTTTTAGTTGGTTGAATCGCCGCATTCGTATCTTTTGAGGATTACCCAGCTATAAGATGTTAAAAGCTTTACTTTGGGTGTTTTTTTTTTTTCGTATCTTTCCCAAAGTCATTGATTTTGTATATTCAAGATTTAATCCTTCAAATGGAGTAATCGACGGGCACACACAGTGTTTCTTTATATACACACCCACATTAAAATGTGTGTCTCAGCTTCCTTTTAACACAAAGAGCATATTTACTATTTGATATTGACCTATCAACCTTAAATAGTTATAGTTTTTAAAAACAAATATTAAAATAAAATCAAACGATTAAAAAATTATTTGCTGTAATATTTATACACTAATTTAGAGTTCCATATTGGATAATATTCGGGGACAGTTATTTTGACAAAATTATACATTTTAACGACATTTCAATACTGAAAATACAGATATTTAAAATATCGTATTTTCTTGATTTATCAACAGGGACAAAACTGATCGACAGCTGTTAAGTGCTGTAACTAGCGCCAGTGTTGAATTTCATCTGTCAATTCTAATATTAGCATAACGCTGTTTTTGTTACAATATAGCCACCATGATTTAAGTTGTAGGTATATGACTTTAGCTTTATATTTGTTTTGCGTTTTTTGGTACAATCGAAGCCATTATATTATGTTCAGGCTTGATAGTTTTCTTGGCGTTAGTGTACTGTAAAAAAAAAGTAAAAGGTAAGTTATGTCGACCGACATGGTGACACTTGGACTTCATTGTTACAAACAAAATCTAAGGAACTGTACAAAATCCTATATTTTAATGCATCTATGTGGTACAGATCTAGGTCTAACTTTTATGAAGCATATTTAAATTTGAACACTTGCAAACAAATCATTATCTTTGGTACTAAATGACTAAATACTACTATAATAAGCATTGGCTGTTCAAATTATTATGCAATAAGATTGTATGGTGAATACTTATTTGAACTGTCACCTGTTTATAATATTAGTATAGATAAATTGACTTGTATAACCATAATATGTACAAAGCCTTAGTAAATAAATTTATTATTATCATAATCATCGGTGTAAAAAGCGTAATCAGAAAGTTTCCATTTGATGACATTATTACATGCGTAACTTGATTCCAAGTAAGCGAATAAATTTAATATAAGATGCAAAAACGTGGATGTTACGATTTTCGCATCATATTTGCTCTGTTTCAATTGTGAATTGTATGCCGCTCATTGGATTAATAAAGACGATATCTCTTATTTTGTGTGTATGTTATACAATCAAAGTAAAAAAACTAAATAGAATTCGAAACTGCGATCTTGAGGCTGAAAATGCTGCTAACAATGCAAACTCCAAATCAGGCCACGGTGACCGCTTACCATCAGGCGGACCGTGGACTTGTTTGCCACCTTGGTAGTATAAATAAAATAGAATTAGTTATTACGCTATGATAATAATAATAAAATTACGCTAGATATAGGATAGATAGGAGTAAATACGCCGTTTTTATGCAAATTTTCTGGCAAAACACAGGCATCGAAAGGATTAAGAAAAATATATGTTATAAAACTTGCTTCTATTTAGTGCATTACCTTACTGAATGATTTTCATTTACTTTATTTAATGCTTAAAAAAATCTGGAACCGACCATTGTATCAACACTTGTGCAAATTTTTAAAGCGTGTTTTGCTTTGGGTTATGAAAGTCGATTAAATAATTATAATTGGTTGTTATCTAGTGTATGATATGTTACTACAAAATAGTAAATACTTTAAATTCTATAGAAAAATTTAAAAGTTTCATTGTGACATTATGGTATATTTTTTTTTTATACCATTAAGGTGGCAAGCAAGCCTGATAGTAAGCGTTCACCATGGCCTATAGACGCTTGCAACACCAGGGGTATCACTCGAGCGTTGCCGACCCTTCAAAAATCTAATAACTTCTTTCTTGACGAATCCCATACTGTAGTCCTTAGAGAAAACCTTGGCAGGGAGTTTATTCCACAACCCAAGCGTTCGTTACAATGTTACACAGTTACTTAATGTAAAGTAATGTGTATAACATTGTGTAATGAATTTTAGTACATTTACATAGGCATCGTTATTATTACCGAAATTTGCTTTCTGGCCTATATCGCTCTCTTAATTGTTATAGTGTAGGTGTCACCGAGTCGTACACAACGAGAAGATCTCTTTGGGTGAATTTGACTTCTAACTTAGTCAAATATAATATTAATACCAATTATCTTGTGGTTGTACGTAATTTAGTTTGTGCGTAATTTTAAGTGAGATGGCAATGCATAAAATAAACATGTAAAAATTAACAACTTAAATTAAAAAAAGAACTTTTTAGGGTCGAAATCGTATAGGGTAGACCACAGAGTAAAGAACAGTACGTATTACTAAATTCAAAATATTGATTGTTGCGAGATCTTGTCGCTTAAAGCAATTGCACAAAAAATGCGGTCTCCTATGTGTCTAGAGTTGTCATATAACCATACTGTACATTATATATATATCAACCTTACCTTACTGCGGCATAAATAATGATATATATATATCTACAAAAAACGCATTTTTTACTGTCTTTTATAATTTTGATTACGATAAGGTTCTCATTTACAAGAAAATAATTACTTTCCGTTATGAAACTAATATAGAACCCATTAGTCAAAGAAACCAACTTTTAATTCCTTTCCGCTTCGTCTCCAAAATAGGTTATTACGAAAGCGGGAATCGTCTTTATTGTGAAACAATTCTATGTCGTATCCATTTTCTCTGCAGTAACTAATATTTATTACTTATACGAACTATTGATTCTGAAATATAAACATATCTATTTCATTACTATACTGAATTAGGGAATCTACTGCTTTCAGAAGCGATCGCAGTATTTATGGCAAATTGGAGTATGGGGTTCTTCAAGAAAGCCGTATATTTTTTTTATTTTATTAATTCATACAAAAAAGCTGAATTACATAGTGTTCCGCCAAACTGCTAGGCAGTTTGTCGGCAGCAATTCTCGCTTATCACAGTATCACGTAGAAGACCGTGCAGATGACATATATGGCGTACACCAAGAATAAGGTAAGTACTAAGTATGTCTTATAGCTATCTATATACTTATGAGTATAAAAATAAATATGAAATATTAAAGAAAATACATACACAAAAAAGACTAGATGGAGATTGGTATTCTATAAAATTGACACACTTTACGTGTATGAGAAATTCTTTTAGGTAAGTATGTAAGTAGGTACTTAAATATTATAAAAACTTAAATTATTTCACTATGTAAGTAACAAGATATTACCCAATAATACGAATTTAGCATACTAACATCAACATGCACCGCGAAGAATTTGTTCTGTTATTTAATGGATATTATACAATCGAGTAGGTAGTACAAAATTTAATCGAACCAATCTATTCTCTTACTTAACTATCTGCGTAGGCGTTCAATTAACTGGCTAATTTAACCAGATGGCTGCGACATACATAATATCCTGCTGACTGCTTATACTAAACCGACACACAAAAGCATACTTATTTCTGATATTTGAAAGAAATTATTACAGATAATGAATTTGGTAATAATTTACATCCAACAAATACAAACTCATAACTTTTTATTTGTTAAAGTAAAGTTGCACATCTGATATTCTTGAACAAGTACAAAAAACAAACCTAAATTTTAAGCGAAAACTTTGTATATTACGTTTTGTATAATTTTATTTAGCACAATATTTTTTTTGATTGGTTTTATTAAAGTTAAAATTTTATTAAAAAAACTAGTCTTTGTATCGATTTTCTAGTTAAGTTTTAAATCAATGATGATTTTAAGAAAAGTCATAAGAATCATAATCATACCTTTGGAATATACCTGTTCATGACAAACTTTAATATAATTAACACACACACACACACACGGTGATATTTTTTTTATTGTTTAAGTTTCATTCGACAAACTGAACTAACTTTCAAAATAACAACCCATATTTGATACAAATTAACTGAATTTACTACAGTTGATTCAGAGAAAATTTCACATACGAGATAGATGGAATGGGCGGATGAAAGTATACCGAAGTGATTCATAAAGTGTAGAGAAATGAAATATGAAATAATTTCAGCTGAATGCGATATTCACAGACTTGTTCATATTTGCGTAATCCAAATAATATTCTTAACAAGAGAATTTTATATTTAAAACTCAAGTTAATTTCTCATATTTATTCTTTTTCTGCCGTTGTTATATGTTATGTTTAGAAATCGATGGTCGTCTTTTGGTCTCGGCGACAGCCTCGCGTTCTGAGGAGCCAGCGATCGAGCCCCGTCGTGTACTGCCCAATAAGTCTTATTTTGAACTAGTTTTTGCCTGCGGCCTAATTTTGTTTATCGGCGTGGGATTCTTACGGCAACTTGTTATAGCTGCTAATAATAATAATTATAATGCTAATAATAATAATAATAATAATAATGCTATGTAATATTAAATCTATTATTGGACTAACTTTGTGTTGAAATGACAGTTTCAATCCCATCTTAAATTTGCAAGTGTTGTTGTAGTAATGAATTGTTTGTTATCTATACAGTGTTTATCGATTATTTACAGTGCAATTTGTACCTTCTTTAAAGATCTTTTCTCATGTAAGTAATGTTTAATCTTTTATGAGAATAAATATTTTTGAATCTAGCTGCAGCTATAGTTCGTTTAAGTGGAATTCGGTTATTTGGTTGCTCCCGCAAGAACTTTTAAATTTACTGGGATAAAAAGTAGCCTATGTCCTATTCCATGACCTAACCTATATGTGTGCCAAGATTCATCCCGATCCGCCCAGTGGTTGAAGTGTGATTAAGTGACAAACATTCAAACATGCAAACTTTCGCATTCATAATACTAGCGGCATTTATCAAATATATTCTTTAATTGACACCATACTTGACCAATTAAGTCGTGGGGGTCGAAACTGGGCTTGCGTGTCCGACCTTGGCCCAAATCGCTCTCTTAAAGTCAGGATAGGCCGGTAGTACAATAGTAGAGACGTATGGAGG
Organism: Apoda limacodes; assembly: GCA_946406115.1. NCBI lineage: Eukaryota > Metazoa > Arthropoda > Insecta > Lepidoptera > Limacodidae > Apoda > Apoda limacodes. The sequence goes on along the minus strand of OX291548.1, from coordinate 17,308,291 downwards.
GTGATAACGATATGATTTCATAACAACATTTCCAACGATAATTTGAATAAACATTTATTACATGACTTAAATGCCGGCCAGTTTGATTTGAAATACCGCAAGTGTCAGTGTAACCGTAGACAGAGGAATATCCAGCTCGTTATAAGCATTCCAACTCTAACGGTAAACTTGATTTAATTACCGAAGCCAGACGTACACTAGCTAGGTATAATTCGTGTTCTGGGGATTTAGTGCCCCAATTACACGAGGTCGACCTGCAGGAGATATTACCTACATAACACCAAAAAAAGTAACATTTGAGTTTTTGAAGTGAACTGGCTACGATTGCGACAATTGTCTTCGCAATCGTAAAAATAGTCATACCTTTTTGAAATAAATTAATATTAATTTACTTAATTACCAAAAGCACTGGGCAAAATGTTTCTAACGTATATTTTTAAATTTGGAAGTAAATTTCCCCTTGATTTTGCCTTACGGTATAGAAAGTTTTTATCCTTACTCGTCTTTTCTCTCATCCGTCCTCAGTATTGGGGCATGGCCTACCTTCACCCGGAGTGATTTGGGTTACAGTCCAAACGTGGTCCCTATGCGAATTGAGGACTTTATATAAAATTTATCCATTGGATATTTACGAAAAGGATTTACCTTACAATTTTCCTATATATATATATAGTACAATATATCAAATTCAATTATATTTCCTGTTGGACGGAACGGTTTCTCAGCGGAAATTAATCCCTCCAGAAAATAAATGAAGTGTACTTGTCCACGAGGGCTACTTCCATTATCGATTCGCTCGCCAATTGTTTAAGCAATTTCTGCTTGTGTTTCAGCATTTGTTTGTCTGTATGTATGTTCGAATAATCTTCTAGAAAGCTACAGTTCCGATATTCAAACAAATTAGTATTTGAAAGCTACATTACCTAGTCCATAGGAGATTATATTTACATAAAAAATATACATATAAATATTCTTTTATCACACTTACTCGTAAACAGTTTCATTACGCGCAGGCAAAGCGGGTGCTAAAACTTCGATTACTCCCCACGGGCTCTTTTTTTTGGAAAGTGGCATTTGGCGGTAGCGTTTTTTTCTCTACTTCTATTCCTGTCATTTCAATTGTGTTTTGGTGAAGTTATTTATTTATTTACCTAATATTTTTATTTTTTTTTATTCCGTGACACAATATAGGTAGGTAAATAGTTAAAGAACAAATATTAAGGTCTAATTTTTTTTAAATTTTAAGCCAAAAGGGAGCCTTTGTAGTATTTTTTTTTGTTAATAATAAGTCAAAGCTATTTCGAAAACTTTTTGATAGTAATTTTTAAATGAAACAATTCGGCCGCCTATTATTTTCATGCAACTGCAGGCAACATTTAGCACAGCGCTCACCGTAGAAGCTACCAAGCGATACCAGTTTTTCCGGCTTAGTTGACGAATATTATCATAACTTTATTTATTATTATAACATATAGCCTATGTCCATTCGATAAAATATATCTTTCGCATATATTTCGAAAGCATCTTTTTAAAAGGTATATATAATAAGGTATCCAGTAATAAGGCGGACCCTGAGCTTGTTTGCCACCTTTGTGGTATAAAAAAAAAAAGAGGTGCATTTATTGCTGAGACAATAAACAAACAAAATTCGCTCTCTCTTTCCATATAATATAGTCATTGGTATATTAATCAGTATAGATTAAAATATTGTTCACAGCATAACTAAGTTATCTGTTAACTATTTAAAAACTCTCTTGCTAGTGTTTTTATGTACATTTTTGTTAATTCAAAATTAAGTTCATATTATTTTTTGCATGTAATACTTTAATTAAACTAAATTTTAATTTACATTGAGTTGAAGTAATTATTGAGCCATCGACAAAGGCCCTCTACCACAGATTATGCACTATTATGAAAATATTGAGATGTACAGTGCAACAAACTTTTCTGATCCGGTGTAAGGTCTGTAGTGACGTGTTAACACACCGTTTTAATATGGCGACTTAGGTTTTCATTTCTGACCACTAGTCAGAAAAGTTTGTTGGACTGTAGTGGTTGGTACACTCAATCGCAATCGTACCCGCGTAACGGGGAACTCCCCTCCTGGCGGTGACTCACCTTCAGGTTCGAGACTCACGCCGGTCGAAGGGACGCCCCCGAGAGCGACAACCCAAGCCGAGGCTTCCCCCGCGGGGAGCCCTTGAGCGTTGGGCGCCATATGGGCTGAGGCTCCTTCAGAGTCTCGCCCCAAAAGTCCGGTGAAGCAGTAATGGCTGCAACAGCCAACTGCATAGTCAGCTCGGAAAAAAAAAAAAAGTGGTTGGTACACTTTTACAAAATAAATGAAGAGAGCTATGTATATTATATTAAAGAAATTACACATATTCACTTAAATGTTTATACAGCTTTTTTAATTTAGATGCCATTATAAGGAACATTTTTAATTTGTTTTACTTATTTATTATGCTCGTAAATATAATATGCTGATACATTTGTTAGAATACAATTTCATCACCGACCGTGACTTTCATATGCCGGATTAATTTCCGGCTTCTCAATATTTTCAGAAGGAAATTTAACTAAAACAAGAGATTTGTGAGCCTACGTAATTTCCTTTCAGATTCAATAACATTGTTTTTGTTCAGTGATTTTGTTCCATTGTGACAACAAACTATACAAGTACCTACCTACTTTAACAAAAGAGAACATAATTTAGTATTTCAATCTTTATTACGTCCCTTGATTTAGGAATAAATTCGAAAAATAAACATAAAAATTTGTGACCTTATGCTATAGAAACAGCAATTTTGTAAGTCTTACTACTAGAGTGTTTTCACTTCTCTTTGATTATGATCAACATGGGTTATTATCATAGTTACCAATCATGATTGAAATTGAAATTATATAGGGCCCGAAGCGATAATCATCGCTATAGCTTCTGAGCTTCTACTACGTAACTCTTACAAACATTTCTTACTAGAATTAAGAATAATCTAATAAATATATACACATATCTACATAGAAAACTAATCTATATTTGTATGTAGTCTTCCCTAAAGGTATTAAGTAGTCAAAGAAGAGATTTATATCATATAAACCATATCTTTGGCTACATCATCAATATAAACAAAACATTTTTAGTGCAAAGATACAATCAAAAAAATAATCTTGAGCCAGGACTTGAACTCGCTACCCTTACAATTTAGACCTTTTATGGTATCTTTGCTTTGAAATAGTCTAGTATTGTAGATAGTCTGTGGCTTTGAATAAAAATATTTATTACATTGACATAGATTACGTAATACTGATATTGATAACTTACAATCTTTAAACACAGACATAAAATTATAATTATATAAATGTTCCACTCGTTAAATTAATTTATTGACATGTTGCTTAACTTTTTATTATTTTAGGTTTAAGATTTGTTTAATAATTATTAATGACAAAATTATGCCTAAAAAATTAATAAGTAGAAAATATATTACAATTGTTAACTGAGCTGTAACTATATAGTTCGTTAAAGCTCGGTCATAGTTATAGTTCCCGCGGGAACTTTTGATTTTTTTGGGATTAAAAGTAGCCTATATGTTAATTTGGATAGTATATATGACGAATATGTGTGCCAATTTTTAAAATGATCCTTGTAGTCGTTAGCGAGTTACAGAGTAACAAACATCTATTCAGACATACTTTCACATTTATAATATTAATAGGAAGGACTACTTGTGTCTAAAGTATAGACACAGACAACAGACAAATAAAATTATAGACAAATCAAAGAGACCACAGGTTTATTTTGTCTCTTTTCAAAGGATTGTCAATTATGTCAGTATGTATAGAGGTACGCTATTAATACACCCTTTGTCGTCTTTAGTAGTTATGTAAATCGTAATTATATTTTACTCGCTATTGCCGACGGTTTTACCTGCCCTAAATTTGGCTATCGGTGTAGGATTTAAAGTCAAAGTCGAAGTCAATTTTTTTTATTCAAATTAGGATTTTACAAACACTTTTGAATCGTCAAAGTTATGAAATACTATTTTAAACACCAACTCCTCAATTACAGAAAAAACCGACTCACACTTGACGTTTTCCAGTAGCCTATCCCGGGACTTAAACTATCTCCATGCCAAATTTCATCTTAATCAGTACAGCCTGAAGAGGTAACAGTCAGACAGACAGAGTTACTGTCGCATTTATAATATTAGTATGGGTTGACACTAATATATGGGTTTATTTCGCAAAACAGTATTGAATTAGGCGGCCATTTATTTTGCTCCGCAATGCTCTTGGGAGTCGTAAGAAAAAAAGGTTTTTTGTCCAATATTACGTCCGGTAGTGGTCACGTGGGAACGACTTCCGTTTAGACGCCAATCCGAACATTTGATATCCACATATATATGTATATGCAATAACTTAGACATTATTTAACTCAAAAGCATCTTATGTTTTAACAATTTTTAGTCTTTTGATATTTTTAGTGTTTATATATGGCTAATAAATGAGAAATTCATTTTCGAGCTATAAAGTATCGATCCCATGGGAGGTAATATAGAAAAAAGCGAGATTGACTTTTGATACCTACCGTACCAAAGTACCCAGTTTTTCGCGCTTGTACCTAATAAGTATTTAGCCAGTTATAATTCATAGACTAGGTAACTTTAAGAGGCAAATTAGAAAGTAAAAAAAAAAGTTTAAAATGAAGAAAATAGTTCTTTGCCTATAGATCACAATTTAGTCACATATTTAGTCTTAAAATATCATGAAGAAATCTCTTAATATTGTGCGTTGAACTTATATTTTATAGATATCAAAAACAAATTTGGATCAGATTTAAGAAAACCATCGCAAATATCATATTCATTGTACGGAATCTTTTCAAACCGAATTCAGTTCGCAATTGTTGGGGTTTTTTGTTCCTTCTCTGACTTATAGTTACTTAATTTAAAGCTTTTTAGCTAAATAAAATTGATTTCTATAATTTAATTGTACCAACAAAACTCTTTGTCAAACTTACACACAGTATTGATTAAATTAAAGATAAAATATTTCAATAAGAAAGGCAAGTTATAATCAATTTTAGGGAAAACCATACACTGATATAAATTTAAAAGGTACAATAGAAAATTTTGTGGTATCACCACTTTCATTCTCCTGTTTTATCTGGCCGTCAAACCATGTAAAGCTGGTGGACCAACACAAGGATTAGCGACACGTAAATTTACATTTAGTGCAGTAATCCCAGCCCAATGTATCGGGCCAAATATAGCTTACAATTTATTTTTTATTTTTATTAAATTTCCCAAATTTACAATTTCGATTAGCAAACGGAAATATTTTGAACTAAAGTACCTATTTAAAATACACAGATTAAATAAAAAAGGTAATGACAGTGGTAATAGTTATTTATTTTTTATTTATTATTTATGATATAATTGCGGTAAGTTGGTAATCACAAACGAGTAGACTAATGTTAGTAATGCTAATGTAATGCTTACCATAGTCACGAGTTTGTTAATACTAATCACACACGAATATCATACAACGTTTTTCAACCCATTTGCGAGTACACAGTCTTATTTATAGGTAATTAAATAAACCTTTTTATTCGACTGATTTTAATAGCAAATAAGAAATCATAGAGGTAGGTTTGGAAATAAATAGTAAAATTTGAACAATTTTTAAAAACAGTGAGACTTGCTGCTTTGGAAGCATAACTGACTGACTGACATTTTTAATTTCATACGTATTATGTTGAACGCGAGAATTAGGCGTAAAGAACTACATCATTCGTCCCTTTTTCTTTTAGTATTAAAGTAAGTCAAACGTATAAATCAAAAGCGCTTCCAAGGAAGTTCGATCGAAATAAAAAAAAAACCGTAAAGGATACGCACGGCGCCAGACAATGGAGCGTGCGGTAAAACAGGTACTTATGAGTATGTGAAAGTATTATTTTACCGCACGTTCCTTTGTATGGTGCGTAATTTTAAACTTGAAACACTGTATATAAGCTTCGTAAATGCATTTATTGACCAAATGTGTTGAAAAATACATTTTAATGGCAACAGCGACCTCTGCTTAAAAGCTTAGAATAGAATTCCACACAAAAAATATAGAAAATATACAGTAATAGCGCCTGAGCGAATGTCTAAGGGCGAGTTTGTTTTGGGATTAAGAGTTCCCACGATTGATACTTTTCACACCTTTGATAAAGCCAGTTTTGCTACCAACACCTATTGTTCGTGTAGCTTTGAAACGTTACTAACAAAATTTTTGGTTGCAAATCTTGCAAAACGAATGGTTGACGTACACACACTACGACAAAACACACACACACACACACACTACTTTAAACAATGAATATGTATAGGCAGATTGACTGTTTGTATAATTATTATTATTATAGTGTATGAGAAATTTTAATGCATATAGTTTACATAACGATATGGTTTAGCTAAAATGTAAGGAAAACACTAAATAGGAACGCATTTAGAGCCACTTCCGGTGTTCGTCAAGTTCGACTTCCGGTAAGGCGCCGATACATTATACGCTTAGACTAAAAAACTAGAATATATTTTCACACCAAAAATAGTTAATTATTTTGCTACGACAAATTATAGCCACAGAAGAGGTATTGCACTTCGTGGACATGTTACCGGAAAGGTGACAATTGTGGTGTAGGTTATAAGGTAGTCTTATTTTTAGATAAACATTAATTTATTTATTTACTAGACTTTGCCAGCGGCTCCGCCCGCCCTTAATTCGGTTTACGGCGTGGAACTCCTTAATTAACTGTGATTGATGAAAAAACATCCATCCAGACTACATTCACATTTATAATATTAGTAGGATTATATTACATTCACATTTATAATATTAGTAGGATTATATTAGTATAGATTGCTCTTATTTTTGTCCATTGGAAGTAGGCTGGCTCAGCAAATAGCAATAGAGAAAAAAAAGGATTTCATGTACAGAGCCGCATGCTGAAGCGAAAGTTAGGTGAGGTCTATTTCCAGCAGCGAAATTGTGTTGGTTGTCATTATTATGGTGATGATGATTGTCGTTCTAATCAATCAAACGATATTCAGCTCATAGACAACGTTCGGCAAATCTGTACCTATTATCTAAGTATCGCAATCGTAACACGTAATCATCGATTCCTCGGGTCATCGATTATAAAATATGACTTTTACTTATTCACGAAGTGAAAGTAGCTAACTTCTGCAATATTTTTTCATGGATCGGTAATTTTCAGGAAAAAGACGGCCATTTACTAGAATTGCGTCATAATAAAGATTATTAACTTGGTCAGCTACCTTTTCTGCTGAAGATCAAAAGTTTATATGTACTTACTGAAACAGTAACACCTAAGAATCGGCTTGTTTCGGCGAGTCGTTACGATTATTTTCAAGAGTTATATTTAATATCTCAGTTTATTATCAAAACTCAAGCAAACTATGTACTTAAGAACCTTCCCGAAAATAACCGTTAATTTTCGTATTTTTTAAATTCTATAAAATATGACATAACTATTACCTATAATTTTGAATAAAATATATATTATTCCTTAATATATTCTCCTTGTTTCTCTAGAAACAAAATTTTGATAACACTTTTGGTTTCAAATTAAAATAACAAAATGAAGGTAGCATAGTTAAATAGAAATATCCTATAGCGCTAATGCCATTAGTACTATTAAATATCGAAATACTCTTAAATATCTGAATTCCTTCACTCGATCGACGATATTTGACGCTTCACATGGTGCGCCCCCTATGCTACATAAAAACAAAAAATAATAATTGACATGTTTGACTTTGTTTTTAATAGCTTACTAACTTATTTTTATTACCTAATAAGTTTTTTTAGCTATTTATCAAAGTATTGTATTATTACTTTAAATAGAATCTCTTTACCAGCTCTTTTTGGCAGAAATTAACATTGTGTACATTATATAGACGATTCAAAAGAGTTCTTAGAAATCTATTTGAATAAATATTGTTTGATTTCATTTGATTTGATATACATTTCGAGTGATTATACAACGATTTAAATCTAAGACACATGTGTAAGTGAAGGGTTTGTATTTTTTGGAAAAAAAAACAAAAATAGTTTTAATTTACAATTCTTTGGTAACTGTAGCCTGCGCGGCCGACGTGCAGCAGAACGGTTGCGGCCTCGGCTCAGGATTCTTCTCTAGCATCCTTCGCTGCTCTCGGGATCCAACAAGCGTCCATAGGCCACGGTGACCGGGCACCATCAGGCGGACCGTGTGCTTATTTGCCACCTTGGTGGTACAAAAAAAAAATAACTTCTTCCCGCGAACGCTTACGTTGTGGAATGAGCTGCCATGGTTTTCTCTAAGATATAAAAAAAAAGTGATATAAACAAATAAAATTGATATAAATTATTATTAATAAAATTGATATAAAAATAAAAGTGATATAAAAAAAAAACAAAAAAAATTATCATTAATAAAAAAGTTTTCAGTTCGAAATATCAATATTTGTTAGTCAAGCCAAAACAAATGCATCAAAGTAACGTTATATTTAGCGGTTTTTTTTTTTTTCTTTCTTCTTGAAATCATTACAAATAGAAAAAGGGGGAGAGGGTCAACCTAGGGTTACTCGTAAACTAAGAAATACTTTACATTCGCATAGTAATTGTGGAATGAATAATCAATGTACATACTTGAGAAATGAGAGAAAGAAAAATAAAAAAAGCTCATTGGTAGAAGCCAAACCACTAAACCACTAAGCTACCATCGACTCACATAATGGCCAATTAAGAATAATATATATATATATTTATATATGCATAACGATAAAGAATGAGTCCATTACAAAATTGCTAACTCATGGTCGTAAAGATGTTACTCAACAATTTTTAGATCATACCTAATATAAAACTTTTATAGCTAAAGCAGAGGTTGACAAAGAGGCGAATAAGATTTTACCATTGATGAGTAAAAGTTAGTTTTATTTACATCTCATTTGAAGAAACATGCTCTGTCAGATAATATCGTAAAAGAGAAACAGAAAGGTATTATGCTTCTTATTTAGCTTCTAAAATCATATATGAAAAAAAACATTTACAAGTATCAAATCATACTTAATTTGATTGACTTTGAACAAATAAAAGTATCTAAAAAAACATATGTAACAAACCTCTGATGTAGGTAAATTGTTATGAGGTTGGGTATCCTGCAGATACCAGTTGATACTGCAGCATCGAGGTCAGCAGGTCGAGGTTACTGTCTTCTTGTTATATCGATGAAGCAGCAGGATACCAAATTTCAAATCGAACAAATCTGTAGAAGTTTCTCATATCCCTTTAAGAGCTGATGATCTTCAAACAGCCTTATCATAGCTAAAAAATTCCCAATGAAATTACCTTTTAAACAAAAGTAAACCGTATCAAAATCGGTTCATCTATTTGGGCCAGAGACAGATACACATGTAAAACTTAAAACACCACTTTGTTTTCGTCGGGGGTTAAAACGGTTCTTAGGATAACCGGCAGAACTTATGACGACTTTAGATAAAAAAATTAAACTTACATTTCTCTTATCTCTAAGAACGAGTTAATTTAATAACTTTTTTTATCAGGAGGAGTGCCATAGACAGTGCCATGGCAAAAGTAAAAGCTATTGAAATTTTTAAGCATGCTTTAACCCAACGCCAAAATATGTGTAAGTGCGCTTCCAAATTAATAAAAGGCGAAATTATGTATGTTGAAAATGAAAAAATCACGAAAAATTACTTTCTCATGTTAGGGAAAAGATGGCCACTACTATTCTGAGGAAGATAACAATAATACTAAATCATCGACGAGTTATCTATCTTCCCCACGACCGACGTCGGAAAGGGAACATGTGGACGAAAATGTATTTATTACATTGATTCAGATGTTAAATTGTGAATTGGTTTGTTTGTTACACTATATTCTTCCTTTGACGCCATTATCGTTGTTTTAGTGTCTTTCCTTTTTGATGTGAACTTGATAAAACGTTTTGAAACTGCGGACAGGAAGTATTTTACAATCTGCGTGTCGCAACTAAAGGAATTCGGAGTTTCAGGAGAATCATAATTTGTAACTATCATAACATCTTGCCTTCTGCACAAATTATCATCTAAACCTTACAAAGTAATTTGTTATTTTGATTTTGTAGACTCTTAGTGACATTAACCATGATATACCTTAATTAACCATGTCTCTGATAGGTATAGCAATAAAGGTTGTTGCACAATAGGTGCTAAATGTTAGCATCCGCAGCAGTAGCGCAGCGCAGGTCACTCACTCTACTGACTTATATCCGCTTTGGCACCGCGCACAATCACCGCTCGCACTTAATTGTTCAAACACTCGAACTCTGCTAACAACTGCGCCGCAATCACAATATATCAACGCACAGCCCAAACTACTAGGACTGGAGATACTTGCAAATAGGTTTCTGTTTCAATGAAGGCGAATACTAAGAAAGTATTTACCAAAATTCTAAGAAGGTAAAATGGGGGTTCGAAATTTGTATGGAAATCAGTATTTTTTTAAGCTACAAATTGCTATTTGGATTTTAAGCTAAAAATAAATATTGACATGTTTCTGTTGAACTTGAAATAGTGCACAAAGGTTTTTATTATAACGTAAGCGAGCACGAAGAAAGGATTTTACAAAATGGCTTGGAAGTTTGTCTAGGAATCGGTCAGTTTTGAAGCTAAATGCATTAAAAATTATGATTGACATTTTTCACCGCAAATCATTCCCTAGAGGACAAAAATAAAAGACGAAAATTTGTATGAGAGTTCTTATATTTTTGTAGGTACAACCATACTCAGTTAAAAGGTTTAATTCTTGTTAAAAGTCCACCGAGGTGTGTCACCGTTTTTGGAAATCGTCCCCTTGCGAGAAAAAATATTTAGAAAATTAGTGTGGGAACCCCGATATTTTTGTGTCTACAGACTTGAAATTTTGCACAGAGGTTTCTGTTAAATAGTATGTGAAAGTATAAAACCGATTTTGCACAATTTATCCTACAAGGGGGTAAAATAGAGGTTAGAAGTTTGTATGGAAAACTATCAATTAGTTTCACATTATTATTATTAATTTATCAAGTCATGAAAGTTATTTTACCATTTCCCAGTATTTGGTGCATGTTTTCGCACCAAGAGGAAAGTCCTGGCGCCTCACCGGAAGCTATTCCCACGTGACGGATCCCGGAAGTGACACCAGACAGAGCTTCATTACGTGCTTTCACAACCTTTTAGCTTAATCTCTACTCGCAGTATGTACGAGTCAATGACCTTTTTTTCTCAAAGTTGAATGAAGTATTTTTAGCTACAAATTGATTTAATTGAAGACAAAGTCGAAGTTAAGTCTACAAAGAATTATTTCGTTTAAGTTTTTAACTTCTCTTTGACCAAAACGCAAAAGGACATAAATACGCATATGGCCTAATTACCTTTTATGCAAATCGGTCAAGCCATCACCGAGAAAAGGGGAAGGGAAGATTCACATATTGAATTACTGCCAAGGATGCTTTGACTGATTTTAAAAGTGATGGCACAATTTTTAATTGCGCCTACACGAATAAAAAAATAATAATTAACAATGAAAAAAAAATATTCAAATTTAATTAATGCAATTTAATGTAGTTATGATAACTATTATACGAAATCTTATAACTGTGGGTCATATTACACTTAAATTCATTTATTATCCGCTATTTTTAGGGTACCGTAAAAAAAGCGAATACCCATAGCACAAAAATATTGGTGAAACCATTAAGTAATCAAAATGTTTTTAACAACAACTTATATGCTTTATAACTTTTCAACATTATAAGTTATTTAATTATTATTTATTTGAATATTCGTCTTGTAAACATTGTATAAAAGTCGTGTAAGCATCGTCAAAAGTTTACATAACTTTGAGGGAAATTTATGACCTTTATATGATTATCATGTCAAATCTATCTACAGTCGTAAAAAAGAGATAATTGTGACCTGTATACGTTCATCTTGTAAGAGTCGTTTTACTGTTAAAAAGTCCTAAAGTCGTCACTATGATCATATATTTTTCTTTTAAACGACAAAGAGCTGCATAAAAAGGTTCTTTTAACGTCACAGCTGCGACTGTTATAAAATGATTATATAATTTGATTGTGTAAACGTTTTCTGGACTGAATTAAATTACTAAAGTATTATACAATCAAACGTTTATATAAAATACTATTACACGATTCCTTGAAATTTGAGAAACCATTAAATAACCTCTATATAACTAAATGTTATTTAGTCCCTACATTAAAGGATAACTTTGCTAGTTGGGCTGACCTCAATTCAACAAGGCGAAAAAGCTTTATGGTTTTTATATTCCGTATTAAACCTTAAGTGCGCTAATCCGACTCACACTTGACGTTTTTTAACTACAACAGCTTCCTTTCTTTTAAAAGTCGGTTAAAAAGGAGTGATGTTTATTCAGGATAAAACCTTCATGAAAATCTCATTTGAGAACCTCCTTAGAAGACCAATTTAAAAGAAGATCACGTATGTTATTTATTTCAATTGTTCCCATGCATATAAAATTCAGTTCTTTTTGTTATGAATTGCTGTAGGACAAATGTCGGAGATGCCAGCGAAGCGTGATATTTAGTCATTTATCCCCCTCATATTGGCTCCGGCGCCAAAATACTCCGGATGCGAGAATTGCAATCCTTTGTCTTTATTGTGAAACGTACCTAAGATATATCCATTTTCTTTGCAGTAGCTTATGTTTATGGGTGCTTACGAAATATGAATTCATTTTGTCTTGTGAATGGAAACATTTTTGTCAGTCACAGGTTCGTATGAAACAGCACATACGTATATTTCAGTTTGTTACGCAATCTATGCTAGCGAAGACGTGGTGTAGTGAGTATCAGCTTGTAGATGTGTGTATAAATTTGAAGCCACACAGGTGTAAATTACAGTATATTTAATAATATCACAATATATGGTAAGAAAAATTTACTGAAGTGGTAGAGATTAGCAAAATCGCATAAATGTGGAGTTTTTTGACAAATCAAAATAATACATGTTACAAAAATGAGTTTTGATAATCAATTTTATTTATTGAAAGCTTTTAAGTAGTGGAAATAAAAGGAAATCCAAATAAAACATTCCGTTTTATAAATAACAGTACCTAGGTGAATAAAAAAAATGATTTCAAAAATCGCGTTTTTACAAAAAATAAAACTTTATTATGTAAACTTAAAAAGCAAAACCCTACCTTACCACAAAATTTTTTCCAAATCGTTAATGCCGTTTCTGCGATAGGTATCCGAAGATACAAGAGTTGCTCGTTTAAATATATAAGATTCATAAGAAGGCATTCTCGGGCAGTGTACTAGAGCCATTATTATTCCTTCTTCTCCGACTTGCCCAAAGCAGTTCAGTCTCCAATGGTATTATTTGCTGATGACAGCACAATCCTATAACAAAAACAAAACAATAGGAATTATCAGGAAAATATTGCCGAAGCCTAGAAGCGGTAACATGACTTAATAATATTTATTTGATGACAAATTTAAATAAGCCAAAAGTGATGCATTTTCACCAACTCCTAAACTAACCTGATGTTGAAGATGTTAGCAGCGATTTCTGTAATTCAACCTACAATTATGGAGGAAAAAGTTCCCGCCGGATTAACTTTAGCTAAATTCCTCTTTGACGAACTAAAATCTACAGCTATAGGTTTGCTATAGCAAACTTTCTTACTCTAATCAAAGAGTAACCGTACATACATATGGGCGGCGCCGAGGGCAAAATCTAGCAATAATTATAAAGATAATAATCTAAATAACCAAAATTGTATACCTATACACATATATAAATAAACTTATATGTAACTTTGTAACGCCAAAAAACCTAATTCCGCCGCCGCCGGCGACACAGAATAAAAGTACCCAATTACGTTAGTCCTGTTACTTATTCTGTGCCTATGTGTTAATTCAAAACAATTTACTGTCTACTAAATAAACTAATTTTTGAAAAAAAATATTTATCCTACATCAAATTTACTAAAAGTAAAAATCGGCCAAGTGCAAGTTGGTTCCGTACCATTATCTATAAAAACGGCAAAAAAATCACGTTTGTTGTATAGGAGCCCCCTTAAATATTTGTTTTATTTTAATTTAATTATTTCTTTTTAAAGTGACTATATTACTAAACATTTGTAAATATTTTAATAACGAACTACCATCGAACACGATGCGGGCGCGAGACCCCCTTTCCCCGCGCCGCGCGCCTTATTCTGGTATGATTTTGTCGTATAACTGGAACATCAGTATTCTGATAAGCGATATGACTTTCACCCAAAAATACTATATTTTGAGCATTAACGAAGTATAAATGAATTATCATCATTAATTTTTCAATTTAATAAGTATTTAATGTGCTGCCATATTGTTTATTCGATTGCGATAAAACTATGTTAGTTTATTGCCACCACTTGCGCAAAAGTTATAGGCATGAAAGAATATCATTGGTTGTAATGGAAAAGGTATTAGACGTTCTCTTCGGCGCGCTCTCTGAGAAAATAGCTCTAGATACCTAGATACCTACTTATACAAACTTATAAAGGTTATGCGTTTTTTTTTTGAAAAATTCTTTATTTATAGGCAGGAATGAATATTGAAATAGGAGGAGGTTTCTGAGCTAACATTCATTTATCGTTTCACGGAGACCAGCGAGGACGATAATAAAATAGGTAGGTAACTCGGTACCTCGTAAAATTTTGACCCACACATACGGTATCTACCGTTTTTAAAATTTACTAATCATAATAATGTCAATAATAAATGTAACTACAAATATTTACTTATCTTTTACCATTTTTAAATTTATACTTATATATTATAGGTACTTATAGGCTACATAATTAGTATTTTTCAAAATAATTGTTCGTTACGAAATAACGTTATGAAATTGTTGATGAAGTTAAGTAGGAAGTTGTAACTTTAAAATAACGCGTACACTGCTTACTGATTGACTAAAGAAATGAAAGGTAACATAAATGTAACATTGGCGGTTAATTGATAATTAATAATACCAAAATAATCTATAAAGGTTGTAATTCATAAACAGTATTCATAGTAAGTATTTTTTGAAATGGAGTAGAAATGTCGGCCCCTTAATATGAAACGCAACTTTCAGTCCTAACCATACCTGAACCTTGTAGTTATCCACCGTTGAATTTGCACTGTCGGGCTATTTGACATTTACACTTTATGTTATTGAGTATATATAGTGATTATAATCATCTTAAATTCCGTGACAAAGAATAAAAAGCGTTTAAAGTTTTGTACGGCAAATTTTCTTAATATCGGCCATCCTTTAACTAACTACTGCCTTCTTCTATCCTAATGTCGAATCGTAAAAAGAGCAATATATCAATAGAAATTATTTATTTGTGTTGAAACTTTACCATGCATAACTTTAACTCTTTATAATACCTTTTAAAATAGAAATCGTATTAGGTTATATATGTATTCTTGCTTTTCTTATTATTTGAAAATTGACCAATAATAAATAAAGTAAAATAAATTGTTGAAATTTCCAACGGTAACTAGTTTTAATGTGATAAACAGCATTGTGTTTTACAGCAAAAAAATATAAACACACTGTTCTACACAGTGACATGAATAGACTTATTTAGTATTTTAATATACTGTATTTCTGTTAGAGCAGCCTAATTTCGGCCGTGATTTTTATAGTCTATTAAAAAAGTATAACTAACATTTTGAGGCGGCCAAACTTTGGTTATTCAATTAACGGTTTAAGAGCCCTAACTTAGGATACTAATAAATCCATTAAAATTTAAAATTGCTATTTAACTGTCCGGAATTAGTAAGAAAACTATTGTAAGCTATTGGTGGACAAAAAAAAACATATTTCCAGAGTGGTATCCGTTGACGTTTTTTGCCAAATTAGTGACAGAATTGCACTGTGCTGCCCCTCGCCGGCTTAACATAATCTTTATCATAACCTTTCATTTCATCATTCTATCAGTAGGCAGTGAACACATTTTTTAAAAGTTATAACGCAGTTGTTAATAAAGTTAAGTATTGACCGCTTGGCCCTTTTGACTCGGTTCAACGACGGGCTGTGAGAATTGTCAACGATTCCAAACTTACTTGCGGTATCGAGCCCTTAAGTCTTAGGAGAGACTTTGACTCCCTGTGTGTGTTCTACCGCTTGTACAATGGGTTGTGTTCTGAGGAATTGTTCGAAATGATGCCCACGGCTACTTTCTACCATCGCACTGCTCGCCATCGGCAGGGAATTTATTCTCATACTTTGGAACTGAAATGGTCGCGTACAGTGCTGTTTCAGAGAAACTTCCTCCCGTAAACGCTTGAGTTGTGGAATGAGCTCCCTGCCAAGGTTTGATCTAAGGACTACAGTATCGGGTTCTTCAAGAAAGAAGTTATTAGATTGCTGGAGGGTTGGCAACGCGCGAGTGATACCCCTGGTGTTGCAAGCGTCCATAGGCTACGGTGACCGCTTACCATCAGGCGGACCGTAAGCTTGTTTGCCACGTTAGTGGGATAAAAAAAAAAAAAGTACTAAGTTATAAATTTAAAAATCGAGTTCACTGCCTACTGATTAACTGAAGACATTAAAGGTTATGATAAAGATTATGTAATGCGTCATTGAATTATAATTTGAATGTAACATTGGCGGTATGTATGCAATATGGTGTCTTTATGTCGTACGCTCCAGCTACACAATAGTATAGAAGCCGGCGGCAGCAGTGCAATTTTATCACTAATTTGGCGGAAAATGTCAACGGATACCACTCTGGAAATATGTTTTTTTGACCATAAATAGCTTGCAATAGTTTTCTTATTGCTTCCGGACAGTAAAATAGCAATGTAAAAGAATTTTTATTAGTTGTTTACTTTAATTTGTTACTTAGAAATAACGGGGCCCATGATAGGATTCTTATTTTATTACAAAACCCTAATGTCGGCCTGCGGCCGAGACAAGGGGGATGACAGCAATTTTATAATTTATTAGTATCCTAAGTTAGGGCTCTTATAGTTTATAAGGCGTTCCATACCCGTTAATTAATTGACCAAAGTTTGACGGCTGAACCGTCTCTAAATGTTAGTTATACTATTTTATTAGACTATAAAAATCACGGCCGACATTAGGCTACTCTTACAACCTAAGCTCGGCCACATTTACCTGTTCTGATGAAATATAGGATGTTCAAAATACTAAATAAGTCTATTCATGTAACTGTGTGGAACAGTGTAATTCATAATTATTTTCTAAAATACACAATGCAGTTTGCCACATTAATAATTTATTTTTTAATAATAATATAGAAATTTTAATAATTTTAGTATATTTTATTTATCATTCGTCAAATTCAGTTTTTACATAAAAATCATAAGAAAATACCTATATAACCTAATATAATTTCTATTTTAATACAACTTTCAATTTTAAATAACAATGACTAATAATTCCTTCTTTAGATAATTTTTTACTGGCCGATATTAGAGTAAAAGAAGGTTGTATTATGGAAATGTTACAAGCGTCCATAGGCTATGGTGACCGCTTACCATCAGGCGGACCGTCGGCTTGTTTGCCGAGTTTTAACATATAATATTTAATTTATTTTTAATATTTAAAAAAAATTAAATACCTACTGTTCTATTCTTTTTACTTAGGATAGGAATAATTGGAAATCTCTTTCTAGACTTTCAATCTTAGTGACACATTGTTTACAGTAGATGTAGGTACAATTATTTTGAAAAATAGGTATTATACGGCAAATTTTTGAATAGGTATGTATTTATTATAAAAATCCATACTAATATTATAAATGCGAAAGTAAATCTGTCTGTTTGTACCTCTTCACGCTTAAACATCTGTACTGATTAAGATGAAATTTAGCATGGATATAGTTTGACTCCCGAGAAAGGACATAGGCTACTTGAAAACGTCAAGTGTGAGTCGTTTTTTTTATAATTAAGGAGTTTCCGTTGAAATCTTACATCCATAACCGAATTCAGGGCGGAAGGAACTGCGGTCAAATTTGGCATGGAGATTGTTTGAGTCCCGAAGAAGGACACAAGCTACTTGAAAACGTCAAGTGTTATTCGTTTTTTTTTCTATAAGGAGTTGTCGTTGAAATTCTACACCGATAACGCGGGCAAAAGCTGGTATTATATAGGTAAGTGTAACTTACTCATGATCCTGTCTTTAGCGAGGGTCAATAAATTGCAAATCAAATGGTAACACTTTTAATTTTATTACCTACGCTGAACCGTGTTTCTTTTTTTTAAACCGCACTTGACCGTTTTTCTTTTATAAAAACCTTGCCCTAACACTATCAAACACAACAAAAAAATTATCCGAATTGGTCCAGCCGTCTTCGAGTTTTCCTTAGTGCGCGAGTCCGACTCGCACTTGACCGTTTTTTTCTTTCATAAAAACCTTGCTTTAACACTAATAAACACAACAAAAAAAAATTACCCGAATTGGTCAGCCGTCTTCGCGCTTAGCAACAAATTTTGCGATTCATTTTTATTTATATAGATTACGCTAAATACCTACCTAGTTAAAGGTTAAAAAAATCTAATCAACTTGCTGCGCAACGAAACATGCAACATTGATATTTTCGTAATTGTTTCCTTAGGTACCTACATACTTACGTCAAACATAATGCAAGTGAAGATTCGCTCACGGATGGCCCGCGACTGATTTTGGCTGCTACCTCGCCTCGGCTCCCCCGTTTCAAGCCCCCCGTGTTTGTCAAGCGAGTCAGCATCATGATAGAATTCGATTTTTGCTACTTTGACTAATGATTTTTGTGTTTCGAATTATTGTGTTTATTTATTTAATTAAGTAAGAATGACAGTAAAATTGCTTTATTTAGAAAAATTTTGTTATAGTGTATTTAATAAGCACGAAGTTGCAGCTGTTTTGACCATACATTTCAAGTTTTTGCACTCTAATAATTCTAGAACTACACAATTTAACGTAAAACTGAAACACCACAGATCTAGATATTAGTTGTCTGGTCTTGTTAAAACAAAAAACATTGAGTTTGAGGGATTAATCCTGTTGTATGGAGCGCGCTGCGAATCCGATACTCTTAACCAGTCAGGTTTTGTTCGTCTTGAAGTGGAGTAGTGGGGCACTGTTGTCACTACGTATTTTACAGATGGAGGTTTTTTAAAATTTTTACTAATACTTTCTAACTCGTATGCTTTTAGTTAATTTTAAGGCTAATAATTACTATGAAAATAATTTGTAATTAAGATTTATAGGATTGACGTGAAACCTAAAAAGTAAAACGTCTACTGTAGCAGATAAAACAGAATCTTAGTTACTAGTTAGGTACCCACATAGGTATTTGAAACAGCAAAATCTAATTGGACTTTTCGCTACGATCTTAAACGAATCACGAAGCCAGATTTATTAGTTCAATTAGCCGACCATGTTCTGGGTCATTTCGCTTACCTACTTTAAACTTCTGTGTCTTAGTAACTAATTCCTTGCTCTCTTATATGAGCTGAATTTAGAGGGAAATGACAAAATTTGTAATTGGTCAAAATTCGAAGGTTCTCAGGACTTCACTAAATTTAGCCACTAGAAAGTTTTCTACATTTATCCCCTAGGTCAAATGGGCAATAGAAGCTTGTATGACATTGCTTTTATTTCTAAAATTAAAATTAGGTAAATAAGTATTTAAAATTTTGGTTTGAAAATTAGGAGAAATTTTAGCGTTTTTGGAAAATCATTATTAAGTAAAAACCTATTGGCAGCAACCTGCTACATACAAATGTGATTGGATCGTATGTATGTGTGTACCTTCAATTCGTTTTTATAAAATTTTGTATACCTAAATAATCTGAAACTTAACATACCAGTATATATTAAAAATCTTTAGAAATGTTTAATATAAATTTAAAGCTCTTTTGGAGGTTTGTATGATTTTGATTTATTTATTAGTAGCTTCTTCCTGCGGTTTTAACCTAATTTAAGGTTGACGTCGTAGGATTGCAACGGCAACATTTTATTTATAAAAAAAACGGCCTCACACTTGATGTGTAGGCTATGCCTTTCCCGGGACTCAAACTATGTCCATGCTAAATTTTATCCTATCGGTACTTACGTACTTACTAACTTCACAAAGTAGCAAGTTAGTTTTTTTAATAATATATATCCAACTTAATCAAGCACAGATTACCGTACCTATTTACATCAACAATACGCGTTTTAAAAAAACTTACGTGATATTAGGATAGGCGGAGCCGAATTTCATAACACCTCACCAAAGGGCGAAAATTACCTCACGTTATTTATGGACGCCCCCTAGCTATAACCGACCTTAAACGAACTACAGCTACTGCTATGGCTTGCTATAGCAAGAATCCTTAGTATAATTAAGGAGTTCCACGCTGATAACCCAATTTAGGGGGAGCGGAGCCTCTGGCAAAATCTTGTCCTACTAATATTATAAATGTGAAATTTTGGATATTTGTTACTCAATCACGCTTCAACCACACGACGGATCGGTATAAAACTTACCACACGTATAGGTTAAGTCCATGAATGTCGCCTATGACGTAAGGCTAGTTTTTATCCCGTAAAATTCAAAAGTTCCCACGGGAATAACTATAATTGAGCATAAACGAACTATTGCTACATCTATAGCTTTCTATAGCAAACTTGTTTAGTATAATAAAGGTGTTAATTAAGGAGTTCCACGCTAAAAACCAAATTTAGGGCCTTTGCCCACGACGTTTTTTAGCGCGCATGGATGATAGGTATTTGACGGCTTTTAGGTCTAGTTTTTTATATATACATATGTTTTGCGTATAGTATAAAATATGCTTTCTTTACATTCGCAACCTAAGAAATCATTTGCAACTATTATTTTACAGTGATGTCTGTGTCTGTAATATAGGTTGTAGCGAGTGAAGTATTTTATTTTGTATATGTAGTGTATAATTAGCTTTAAATTACCCTTTTGCGTGTTATTATTTCAAAATCATTGTAAAATTCTATATCCATACAGGCATGGAATGCCATACTCATTTACGTCAACAGTCTTTTAAATCTGATTTTTAAAAAGATGACAGATGGAAAAATATTGAAAGGAGTCTTTTGGAGATTTTCTTGAAGAGGGATGTTAAAAACAAAATTTGCAATTTTTACCTAAAATAAATAGGAATTAATCTTTTTGAAGTGCATCAAGTTCTTCGAGAAACAGGAACTAAGGAGATGTAAATTACAAGAGGAACTTACTACACGAGTTTTAATAAGAGAAGGTTTGAATTTCTCGATAAAATATCTCAAGGTTGTGGGTTCTACCATAAACCCTCCCATCAGGTACCTAAGTGCATTTATTTGGATAGGTGATTATTGCTATATTGATTCTGCGGATTGGCTTTTTTTCGCCATATTGATTTTTAATTTCTCAATCTGAAAAGAATGATAAAAGCATAGATTGCTGAAAATTGGTGAAAATTACATCATATTACGATCAATTGATATTTTCGACAATACAGTCGACCCGAAGGAAAAATTACGATACCATCGTCTAAATAGGAAAAAGACGGCAAAACAGATAAATTCAGAAACTGAATTTATTATGGAATTATAGACTTTCAAATTGTTTATTTGTGAATTAGTGATTGTATATAAAACTAAAAATAAATTGTATTAACGAACCTATCTTTTCATTTATCTTCCCCTGGGGAATTGAGTCTTAACAAGCGGCGCCCAACGGGATAAAAAATACAATTTTTTATAGTTCTGTATACGATCACCTCACGCAAAAAGTTTTTTTTAAAAAAAAAAAATAGACATAATTTATATTTTTTTTTTCAAAATTCAAAAAAAATGCAACTATCTGCGTTACATTCATGTTTTACATGAGATTTTCGGACTTGTTTGGCTAATAACTATTTTTTTTCTTTCGTCTTTAGTTTTAACAATTAAAAGGTTGTATTGTAAGAAAACCTTATTTATTTACTAATCGTTAGATTAGTAACGAATTGCTAATATTAATAGTGTTAATATTCATATAGGTCCACCAGGAAAAAATACTTCGGAGAAAAACGTTTACATCGTTTTTTCTTGTTTTTTTTTTTTGGAGAAATGGAGACAGTGAAAAGCTGTGTCGTTTAATTATTTATATTTGTCTCAAGTGAGGGGTTCTTTTACTACGTTATTTAACTAATAAATAAAAAGTCCCTACTAATAATAATTTTATTTTTGTTGTTTCCAAGTTTATCTTCGTCGATTATGTCTAAAGCAGTACTTGACATAAGCGGGATTACACGTATAACATCTTGGAATCAATTATATTAATATTGTTTTTACAAGAGAGCCTGTAAAGTAGTAAAAGCTTCGTTACGAATATTTTACTATTTTCTTTAAAGGAAGTGTGTGTGTCTGTGAGAAATTTAAAAAAATATATATATTTATAAAATAAAATTAGTAAAAATGGAAAAATCTATTAAATATCACTTGCTCAATAAGAGTGAGCTGATTTATGAAACTTTAGTGAGATTTGAGAAACCAGCAGAATCTTTAATAGGTCTGAAGCGTCAAATATTAAAGTTGGTTGAAAAATTACCAGCTAATGAGGTACTTGAGTCAACTTTAGATCCCAAAGAGGATATTGAAGGTGTAAAAGCTACTTTAACTTTTATAAAACAAAAGTTAGAGGAGACAGGTATTAATAAGGAAAAAATTAAACGATTGGAAGCTTTTTTAAATCATATACATTTTAGATTACTACGTATTGATATCACGGATAAGTTAAACTTGGGTCCAGAACTGGCTACAGTTAAAAATGAGTTTCAAAAATTGGATAAATTATGGAATAACAAGATTTTAGAGATTACTGAACTAGAATTTAATTCATTACAAGAAATTTCTGATTTAACTGATGACAATAGGTCAGAAGTCGGTAGTTTACCTGGAATTAACCAGGTATCTCAAAAATTTAATGAGGTCTTCAATAATTTAGAAGATGCAGACGTTAAACAAAATAAATTTATTACAGTTTCTTGTGATAGAAGCTCTACACTTGAATTGAAAAGATTCAATTATAATGGGAAATCCTGCCCTAGGTCGTTTTTGCAAAAACTAGAAGAATTTAGGCTTTCTAGGAATATAAAGAAAGATTTACTGTTAGCTAGAGCGTTTGAACTCTTTTCTGACGACGCTTTACATTGGTTTAGATTTATTAAAAAAAAGGTAAACAATTGGGACGAACTTTGTATTAAATTAGTTGAAGATTTCGGTAGTTTCGACTACGATTATAAATCATTGAACTATATATACAAACGTACTCAAGGGGAGAATGAAAATATCGTTATTTATGTTGCAATAATGGTTGAAATGTTCAATAGGCTAAAGAAATCGCTTTGTGAAAGTGACCAGTTAGAAATATTACTTCGGAACATTAGACCATGTTATTCTTTTTTTGTAATACCTGCAAATATTATGACGATTGACAATTTAATTAACATTTGCAAGAAATACGACCAATTTCTTGAAAAAAATAGGAATTTCAAAGAGCCAGAAAACGGGGAAGTGATTTTTTCTGATTTTGATTATAAGAAACCTAGTAGTTCTTCAGAAACGCCCTTTGCTAATAACAAAGATATTAATTATGAAAATTAGAGACAGAAAGAGTTTAGAGCGAAACCCCTTGATAATTTTAAATCTTTTAAAAATTACAAACAAAAACCTTTGGTTAAGTTGGAATCTAGTTCTCCTAATTATAAACCAACGGTTTATAGGAATAAAAGTTTTAATCCGATACATAACGAAGCGCCAAAGGAAATTGCGGCAGTTCATGAAAATCGTCCGCCATTTTGTGTTCGATGCCGTGTACATGGACACGAACTTAGTAAATGCACATCTAATAACATTGTCTGTTATAGATGTGGTGTTAAAAATTTAAGAACGATAGATTGCCCTAATTGTAATCAATCTTCTAATAAGAATTACTTTAAAAATACTATAAATTATAATCGTTGTAGACAGGATTTACACGACTGGTCGTCATGGCTTAGCAAAGTCAATATTTTTTTCAATTCCTTTCGTACTTCGGTCCTGTTTAACAATGAAAATGATAATTTACGTCCTTTTTTAAAAATAAATATAAAAGAGACAGAATGTATGGGTCTTTTAGACACAGGTTCTTGCATCAGCGTTTTAGGCAATAATTCACATCTAGCCATACAAAAGCTAGGTTTTACACTTTTAAGGGATGAGAATATAAAAGTTTCGACTGCTGGTAAAGCAGTACACCAAGCTATTGGCTATTTTTTATTGCCAATGGTATTTAATAAACAATGTAATATAATTAAAACATTTGTTTTCCCAGATTTGTTCCCTTCAATAATTTTAGGAATAGATTTTTGGAAATCTTTTAATTTGGCACCTAATCTTTTTCAAGTTAAGAACGAAATTAAAAAATCTAATATTTCTGAACTTTCTAAAGTGGAAAACAAGATTCAGTTTTATAATAACCTTTCCCCTCTTCAAAAGGAGACGGCGGACAGAGTTATTAGTAATTTTAAAGCTATTTCGTTTGAGGAAACTGGCATTATTGGTGAAACCAATCTAGTTACACATAGAATAGATACTGGTGATCACGCACCGATTAAACAACGAAATTATAGGCTATCTCCGGAAAGACAACGGGTACTTAGTGAAGAAGTAGATAAAATGATAAAGTGGGACATTATTGAACCATGCGAGAGCCCATGGTTATCTCCAGTCTTAGTTACGCCTAAGAAGAATGGCGAATAGAGATTTTGTTTGGATAGTAGGAAATTAAATTCAATTACTAGGAAAGACGCGTATAATTTACCTTTTATTAATGAAATCTTAGATAATTTGTCTAATGCGAAATATTTAAGCAGTATTGATATTGCAAAAGCATTTTGGCAGATTCCTTTACACGTAGATGACAGAAACAAAACTGCGTTTTACGTTCCGACACGCGGCAGCTTTCAATTTAAACGATTACCCTTCGGGTTATCAAATAGTCCTGCTACACAACAGAGATTGATGGATTCCTTGTTTTCTCCCAACTTTAACAACAAAGTATTCTGTTATTTAGATGATATTATCATTATTAGCGAGAGTTTCGAAGAACACATATCCCTTTTAAATCGAGTACTTGAAAAACTCACAAAGGCTCGTTTAACTATTAATTTTGAGAAGTGTAAGTTTTTTAAAAATGAGCTTAAATATCTAGGTTACATTGTGGACGAACGTGGTCTACGCACAGACCCAGATAAGGTGAAAGCCATTCTTGAAATCCCTACTCCTAAATCGCGTAAGGAGGTTCGTCGTTTTTTAGGAACAGCTAGTTACTATAGACGTTTTATACCCAATTTTAGTACTGTAGCTGGTCCTCTTAATTTATTAACGTCTGCGGGTAAAAATACGCCAAGATTTAAATGGACGAAAGAAGCGGATAACGCATTTAATACTTTGAAAAATCATTTTGTAAATACACCTATTTTAGCTTGTCCCAATTATGATCTACCATTTAGTGTACATTGTGATGCATCTGGTTTTGGCATAGGTGCAATGCTTACTCAGGAGGTAGACGGCAATGAGGTTGTTGTGGCATACATGAGTAAGTCTTTATCTAAACAACAACGGAATTACTCGGCCACGGAGCGAGAAACGCTAGCGGTTATTCTAGCATTAGAACATTGGCGTTGTTTTCTTGACAACGGGAAACAATTTATTATTTTTCTGACCATGCTGCATTGAAATGGTTTTTAAAATTATCTAATCCAACGGGTAGGTTAGCCAGATGGACCATTCGGTTGTCTTGCTTTAATTTTATTTTAAAGCATAAAAGAGGAAAGGACAATGTTGTTCCTGATATTTTATCTCGGTCTACCCCTATAATAGAGGACACATCAACTGACGTACAGACTGACGTAGATGATGTTTTCCATAAATACGTAGAACCAATTGATACTGATCGGAGTATGATTTGGTACGAACAAAAGCGTACCAATTGCTTAAATAATCCATCAGATTGTTTAGATTTTTGTATTAAAGACGGGAAATTACTTAAAAAAGTTGAAACGGAACCTGATAGTGATTACATGTGGAAGGAGGTTCCGAATCCTAACGATAGGCTTAATATTATTGCGGCTAAACATACGGAGCCATCAAACTCACATTTTGGTGCTTTTAAGACCTTTAAAAAGATATCAAAAGATTTTTATTGGCCAGGAATGTTCCGCCAGATATCTAAATACATAGCTGATTGTTCTACATGCTTGGCTTACAAGCATCAAAACCATTCCCCATTTGGTGTCATGGGAAAACCTAAAATTTGTTCACGTCCTTTTCAATGTATCTCCATTGACTTAGTTGGTCCTCTACCAATGACAAGGGATAGGAATCAAAACATCTTGGTTGTCACATGTTGTTTCAGTAAATACTGTTTAATTTTTCCTTTAAAAAAAGCCACAGCGGCTAATGTATTAAAAACCTTGGAAAACGATGTTTTCTTGGTTTACGGAGTACCCCAAACAATAATTATGGACAATGGTTCACAATTTACCAGTCACGATTGTAAAAATCTTTGGGAAAAATATAACATTCCAAAAGTATTTTACACTCCACGTTACTGTCCACAAGTAAATACTGTGGAACGTTATAATAAAACTATTATTACGGCTATTGCAGCCTTAGTAGGCGAAGACCACCGAACTTGGGACAAATTTATTCCACAAGTACAAATGGCTATTAATTCGTCTTGTAATCATACGACTGGCTATTCACCAGCGTTTTTAGTTTTCGGCCGTGAATTAGTGACCGATGGTAATATTTTCGCGAAGTACGAGGACTTCGACAATTTCGTATTTATGCCCAGGGATATTTATGCTGAGCATACCGGGTTTCTTGCTAATATATTTAACAAAGTTGAATTAGCTTTATATAACGCACATCAGAAGAACGCAGAACATTATAATCTGCGTCGTACTTTTAAAGAGTTTAACGTTAATGATTATGTATGGAGACGCAATCACGTTTTAAGTGATGCTGGTGCTTATTTCAGCACTAAGCTAGCTCCAAAATTCGTAAAATGTCGCGTTATACGTAAAGTTTCGCCGTTAGTATACGAACTGGTGGACTTAAATGATAAAAATGTGGGTATTTACCATATTAAAGATTTTAAATGTTGAAGATACCTCTTAAATTGAGGGCACATTTTGTGCAATTTAATTGTAATCAACTACTTATGTAATGGACCAAAGAAATTGGTTTTTAAAGCATTTGCTTTATATATTATTGTTTATGAAACTAATATATGCTTTCCTACTTGTTTTGCAACTAACTTAAGAGTTAGTGATGTGTTTTTAAATTACTAATCATGATATGTTGTTTTTTTTACGTCTTCAAAATTCAAAAAGTCATTTGAACGACACCGTCGTTATTATAAAAATAACATTTAGACCTAATTTAATTTATATTCCTCTTTTACCTTTTTCAAAATTCAAAAATTCATTTTAACGACACCGTAGTTTTTATAAAAATAACGTTTAGGCCTTCATTAATATTTTGTTGTTTTTTTTTTATCTTTTATTTCCTTTAGAGGAAAAATAACTTTATTTTCTTTCGATTGGCATGCAAGAGATACTTTGATTTGTATTTATATTTAACTACGAATAATAATTTTCATTAAAGTCGATTGGACGCATTCTTTATTTAAATATTTTAACTGATTCTCAAGAAAGCTATTTGTTCTCTCACGTCAAGAGACGTAATTTCTATATTGTATATTTTTCTTGTCTATTTGACACGTTATTGAAACATTATTTTATATTTTTTCTCAATATTACTATAACAACGACAAATTTCGTTGTTGATGTCTGCGACATTATTTATTGTAATTTTCTTTACATAGTTTCTTTAGTAGTTCTCCTTCCTTGGGTCGGTTATACGACTTTTGCGTTATTAAATGGAGACCAAAGAACACGACATCTTTGGCTCATTGTTAAGTCTAAAAGCTATTGTAGCTAATTATATAAAAATACTCAATTTATTTTAACTAATTTTCTTTATTAACTATCTAATTTCTTACTCGTTTTACTTTCTAGCTGTTTTCAGACTTGCAATTTTAGACAGTCTCTTTAATATTTATCTCATAATTTAAGGATTTTAATAAAGCGGGGTTTTATCTTGAGCAGTATGACAACTCATTAAATAAGCTTATGTCCAAAATATGGAGCGGATTGACAACTCCTTAAAAAAGCCCTTGTCGAGGAATTTGAGCGGTGGGATAACTCATTAAATAAGCCTTATATCGTATTCCTAGTTGTAATAAGGCATTTGGCCAAGATACAACAATTAACATCAAGTCCCTTACAGATCGGTCATGGGGTTCTTTAGCGGTTATGCCCTTTGTGTGTGGATGAATGTATAGGAATTATATGAGGTAAGCGTGTTAGGTTGGGTTAGTATGAGTGATGAGGTTAGAGTATTAGATGCGTACATGATGTAAGTTTTTAGGGATCGGTTCTGTTTTTTAAATTATTAAACTAACAGCCGGAAAATTCGTCTAACCGAATTTTCACGAGGAAGGGGGGATAATGTAGCGAGTGAAGTATTTTATTTTGTATATGTAGTGTATAATTAGCTTTAAATTACCCTTTTGCGTGTTATTATTTCAAAATCATTGTAAAATTCTATATCCATACAGGCATGGAATGCCATACTCATTTACGTCAACAGTCTTTTAAATCTGATTTTTAAAAAGATGACAGATGGAAAAATATTGAAAAGAGTCTTTTGGAGATTTTCTTGAAGAGGGATGTTAAAAACAAAATTTGCAATTTTTACCTAAAATAAATAGGAATTAATCTTTTTGAAGTGCATCAAGTTCTTCGAGAAACAGGAACTAAGGAGATGTAAATTACAAGAGGAACTTACTACACGAGTTTTAATAAGAGAAGGTTTGAATTTCTCGATAAAATATCTTAAGGTTGTGGGTTCTACCATAAACCCTCCCATCAGGTACCTAAGTGCATTTATTTGGATAGGTGATTATTGCTATATTGATTCTGCGGATTGGCTTTTTTTCGCCATATTGATTTTTAATTTCTCAATCTGAAAAGAATGATAAAAGCATAGATTGCTGAAAATTGGTGAAAATTACATCATATTACGATCAATTGATATTTTCGACAATACAGTCGACCCGAAGGAAAAATTACGATACCATCGTCTAAATAGGAAAAAGACGGCAAAACAGATAAATTCAGAAACTGAATTTATTATGGAATTATAGACTTTCAAATTGTTTATTTGTGAATTAGTGATTGTATATAAAACTAAAAATAAATTGTATTAACGAACCTATCTTTTCATTTATCTTCCCCTGGGGAATTGAGTCTTAACAAGGTAGTATGTATATGTGTAGGTATATATCCAAATTATTTTCGAACCTATACCAACAATCAGAAGAAAATCTGACAATATACAACTATAAACTATACAATATATTGATAATTATCCACACGCACAGATCACTCTAAAAATAGTTGCAAATGAGTCCTCAGGTCTTATATAAACAAAAAATACATATAATAAAATTGGTTTGTTTATAGAACGTTGATTTGTCTAGTTAGAGATGAAAAGTAAGGTTACTTGATAATCTGTTATCAGAGCAAAAAACTTTGTCATAAATATTTTTTAATGAAAACGGGAGTGGTGTTCAGTCGTGCGTCAGTAGGACTCTCAACTATCGAAACCTTTAAATATAAAAACTTTTTAACAAAAAAAAACAACCGGCTTCAAAAAGATGTCTATGTACTTATAACACACTTCACTTGCATGACACCATCTTTAGTCCGTAATTCAGATCAGGTTTTTGGAAATAAGTAATTATTTTTAGCTTTCTTAACTGGATCAAACCACACGGAAAACACCAACTTTCAAATAATAAAAGAATCATTAAAATCTGTTCACCCAGTCGAAAGTTCTGAGGTAACAAACAAAAAAAAAGTACAGAAGAATTGAGAACCTCTTCCTTTTTTGAAGTCGGTTAAAAAGTGAAAAGTCACATAAAATTCTCAAGAATATATCCATAGGCAAGGACTTACTCGTTGGGTATATACTTACTGCGACACCATCCCCATTACGAGTTAAGTCGTTAATACTTAAGGCTGTCGCTCGTAAAGTGTTTACGGCTACTAAAATTAGGGAGCAATGGACATAAACATGCGAAGAATGTGCACGTGCAAAATGTACGTAAAATCTATTTTAGTGTATTTTAATACACTGGTCTGCAAAGAAAGCTTTCAAAGTATTTGAGCAATCCTTTAAAAATAAAATGTAAAATATAGTCATTTCATCACAAATATAGGAAAAAGTAAAACCTTTCATTTCTTATTGGTGTCTTAAAAACCATAAATATAAATACAGATTTTTTTATTAAGTTGAAGTTTTTTGAGTTTTTTGAGTTGTTTCATTTCGGATCAAATTTAATCAAAAATGCCACTAACCCCTAAAGTGAAAAATCGTCGTTTTTACTTTACTTACTCTTATTCAAAATAAACTTCATAATCTTGAACTTTTATGACTTTGATTTAAGCCCTATAAAATTATCTAGAAAACAGTCTTTATTTTATAAAACTAAATCTAATATTTTTAAAGCTTTTTTGTGGCCCCAATAATGCAGAAGCCCCTGGGCCCATGGCCATAGCTATTATCGTCTAGGCATACCTATTCGAGAATATATTACTACCTATTGCGTGCTTTTCTAAAAAAAATGCAAAGAAATAAAAAAGGTTTCTTATTTAATAAATCTTATTAATACAATTTCAGAAACACTCCGGCAATGGATTTTCATACAAACTTCCCGACGCATTTCTTGTTTCACATTTAAAAAACTCGACTACTAATTTTACTCCAATATTCTTGGAAATTTTCGGATTACGTTCGAAAATAGAACACTAAAAGTAAGTAGTTGGATTGTGATAAATTAAAAAAAAAATTGCACATGTTTTTGTATTCGTTGTTTGGTATCCGAAGCATATTAGATTAAGTAATTGTTCTGTAACCACGTTATGCGGAATTATTGCTGGCACACTTTACACCAAGTTTCAAAAGCTGTCTAACTTTGGTAATTTAAGTTCTTAGTTATTTCCGGTTGGGTTAAATTGATAAACTCAACGTAGGAAAATCCAATGAAAGCTTAGCTTTTGTAAGTAAAAATCTAGTTGAGAATAATATCTATACATAAATATTATCCACTTGCCACATGTATGACGGAGCATCACTTGGAAGCAGCTGGACCGATTTGGCTGATTTACTTTATGAGGGTGCCGTACCCAGAGGGTGCCAACGGAGACCTATTACTAAGACTCTGCTGTCTGTCTTTCTGTCCGACCAATGAAAGGCTCCATCTTTTAGACCAAAATCTGAATTTTTCACAGAATATGTATTATAACGAGGGATTATCTAACAAATAATAAAAGTTTAAATTTAATGCAATGGGGGTGTCCACACAAGAAATACCTTTTCGTTGTTTTTACTCTATCGTAAAAACAGAAAGACATACAAACTTCAAACTTGCAATGAAAGATAGAGTGAACTCTAAACAAATAACAACAAATAATAAAACCGGCCAAGTGTCAAACGGGCCCAAGCAATTACTATTTTTAATTACCGGTACAGCGCCATCTAGCGTTTGTTGGAAACGATATTCAAGGTTAAGCAACGTCGGGTTATGTAGAAAGCGTGTAGATTATTTGTAAATAGTAACTGTATTGGTAGTATTTGCCACATTTTCTTTGCTATTTCTCCGAGTCTCTCTCTATAGCAAACAAGTATGATTACTTGATTGCTATAGCAGATTTTTATTGCTATTTAAGCAATAAATATTGCAAGCTCAATAATAAACCACCTCGCTAACTTCCGTTTTTTCAGTGCGATTCTTCGTCGTTCTTCATACTCTATTCATCCAAAAAGGTCTTCTTTTACAGCCACGACAGTAATGAACTATTAACGTAATGTATTAAAACATTTGGGTAATTCTCATCGTCACCTTCGTGGCTGATTTAAGTTTATTACTTATTTGAACAAATTCTGTAAATAGCTTATAGCGCTTGATAAGATGAGTAAATCCATAAGTAAATTAATCAGATCGTGAGTCTCGTTTGGCTGATATAATATCTTGAAATTCTTGATCCCACGAAAGTGACGCAATAAGCCACGAAAGTGACAAATAAACTTTACAGCCATTATTTTTTCATAATTTAAGTACTGTTTATGAGACTTAATGCTAATAAAATAATTAAACTGGCAAATAGATGATATCAATAAACAAAACTGCTAATTACCAGTTTAGTCCGAGGTTCTTAATATACCTGATGTATTATTGTAAATTTAAACAACATAACTTTAGAAATAATTTTTATCATAAAACACTGCACTGCAAGTACTCGCTCGAATAAGCCACCCGAAAAAATAAAGCGGGGCATAGCAAGTACTTGCTCGAATGAGCGGCCCAAACTGGGGAAGTACCTCCACCTTACTGAAAACCGCGGCCACAATAACACTAACATTAAGTAGTGTTGTGTTCCTGGCGGTGAGTAAGGTTGCCAGAGCTCTTTGAGGATTCGCTGCGCGGACAGCGGAGGACGGCGGTGCTTGTTGCTTTCATTGCTCGGCGTAGACGCGGCGTGCTGGTCGGCGGCCACACTCGTATCTATGCGTGCCTATACAGGTCTCATAGCAGAGACACGGACGTAACACGACTCTTCACGCACCTGAGTTTGACGACTGACAAAGTTCTAGAGTAATATCCCACAGCAGAACTAGTTATTTTGGAAGACTTTAATGCCCACCAACGTGAGTGGCTCTGTTCTCGAACCAATAACTATGCAGGTATATCCACTCATGAATTTGCTCTGACCTATGGATTCTCTCAGCTGGTATTTTCTCCAACAAGAATACCAGATATAGAGGACTATACGAGCTCCTTACTGGACCTTCTGCTGACTACACGCCCGAACGGATATTGCGTCTCAGTGGATGCGCCTTGAGGCTCCTCAGACCACTATCTCGTTCGGACTCAAGTGTCATGCACACAACTCGATCCATCTGGGCCAACTAATTGGCGTCGTGTGTGGCACTATAAGTCGGCAGACTGGGATGGATTGCGAGAATTTTATGCATCGTACCCGTGGAGGCAGCTCTGCTTTAGCTCAGAAGATCCTGACGTCTGCGCAGCCGCAGTCACTGAGACAATCCTCGCTGGTATGGAATGTTTTATTCCTAACCTGCGAGTAGCTGCCGGTTAAAAATTTTCAAGCAAGTTGCAACTTTTTTGCTGTTTTTTTTCTTTTCTTTTGCCGTACAGTTTGCTCTTAAGTCGCTCTCGTAACTGTTTTGCTCTTTTTATTTGGATATACATTTCATTGGCTTTGTACAATGACTCCTCTGGCTTTACTTCTATAATAACGATTTGCTTTACCAGCATTGTGAAGCTCAGGGTTCGCTTTTTTCTTTCTGTTTTCGTTTTTCTGCATTTTTTTTCTTTTCTCGGTGTTCTTTGACAGTTTGTGACATTCTAAGGCACTGACAATAGTCATAAAACTTTACTGCCAACATACAAAGATGTGATCGATACATCTATGAATAAATCGAACTCACTAGATTTTGGTGTCACTGAACGTGGATCAGCCGCTCGTCTCACTTCTTCAATACCGGAATACGCCTGACGTTCGTCCGAATCTAACTCTGTGATTAGTCGCTGCTGTCTTGTTCAACTTTAATTACGATGATTTCAGTATATTTAACATACAAATACACTGAAATTTAGTGTAGCAGTAACCAAATGATTTGAAGGGAAGTGTGACGCGATGAGAATGCGAAAAATGGCCCCGTTTTCAACCGTTTCGTGAGATTTTTGGTATATATTTTTGCTTCTATTACGACAAGCTTTATTTATTTAGTAGCTAAATCAAAATTTCTGTTTGTAACTTATACCGTTTAAAAAATATATAACTGTGTGACAATTAAATTTGAGCTATGATGAGAACTACCCATTTGCTTAATAATAATTTGTTACTTTTATTTCGTATAAATTAATGGATCTCTAGGTTTTTCTGTGTCTCTTTTGAAAAATTTTTTTGTTGACTGTTTGCGTCCTTAAATCCTACTAATATTAAATGCGAAAGTATGTCTGGATGGATTTTTGTTACTCAATCACGCTTCAACCACTGGAAGGAACGGGATAAAACTTGGCACACATATTGGAATGGAATAGGACATAGGCTACTTTTTATCCCAAAAAATTCAAAAGTTCTGAGCCTTAACGAACTATAGCTTTTTAAATTTACGCATTCCATTACTAATTCAAAAAAAATAAAACGGGATTAAACCAGCCTTGGTCACGGGTAGATGTTGGGAAAAAGATAATTTGCCAAATAACAACGCGTTTAATCCCGTTTTATTATTTTTAAATTACAAACTATAGCTTGCTTCATTAGTATTATTAAGGATTTCCACGCCAATAATCGAATTCAGGGTGGGCGGAGCCGCTGGCAAACATCTAGTAAATAATTAAGACTATGGGAGAATACTGACTGTGGCAGGTGGTCAGCACCTCTTTAAGCTTGAGCTTGAGTAAGAAAACAAAACGTTTTAGGTGTTTCTGGATAACGAACAAAAGCTCTCTTTTCGAACTGTCCCCTGTAACTTTGCACTGAAGATTCACGCCCGTTGCCCAAATCGTGCTCAGAGTGCGACAGCTTTCTGTGGCAAAGTATCTATTATTCTCAACGATAAGTAACAAATAACCTCCTTTTTTACAGCAAATGGAAGATGATTTGAAAAAGTGAATTGTACCTTTGTTTTATTTTAATCGAAATGGACATATTACATAACGCCATCTGGTCCTAAACTAAGCAAAGCTTAATAGTTATAATTTTTTTTTGAGTACATATCATACATAAATGCACCCATAATCAAGACAAACAAATGTTTATCCAGTGCGGGAATCGAACCCACAGCCTCAGTACAGCAGCTGGTAGGCTGACTGGGTTATACACAAATATCTCTATTCTACATGTCTCTATCTTTATTAATAACAAGAATCTACTAGCACTTTTAAAACATGAAAGTCCATGGAGACCAAAGTTTTTAACAGTAAGAGAGGGTATAATAGTAAATTGCCCATTGTAGAATAGAATTTTTAGTCAGTAAATGAAAACACAACACTTGCGGAAAACCAGCTAGTAATAGAAATATGTATAAAAATTAAGGAATTTCTATGCGAGGTAGAAATTTAAATTGTTTTTTAAATTTTTAGGTAAACGAACAATTCAAGAGCAAACAAAATAATCCAGTAATTTTCTGTTTCAGATCGGGCTGTTTATTAATATCACTTTAGTCCAATCATATCGTAGCTGTCAAGTTATGAGTGAAAACAAAATCAAAAGTAACAATTCTCTTTTATTTATAAACGATAACCTTCTACTTCAGGTATATTTCTGAAGTAATTGGGATTTGAATATTTGATTAGACATTCCTTTCCTTGTCATTCTGGGCAAGTGATACCCTCATAATATGGGGAAGAAATACTGAATAATTCAACGGGTCTGGGCAACCTTGTCACTCATACAAATTGTAATTCTGACAGAGTAAGTAGACAAGAACGTGTTAAATATGAAAAAGGCTGTCGTCTACAGCGATTTTTTTTTAATAAATCATTCTTGGAGGAACCTGAATTTGTGTTATTTTAGGTAACGGATATTTACTGACAAGGATTTTTTATACAAAATCATCGTTTAAAATAAGCGGCTCAAATATAGTTAATTACTTTCGGATTACATATTTGTGCCGTTTGCGGTAGAGACGCTCGGCCCATGGGGTCCATCTGCTCATATTTTTTTTAAATCAATTCTACCGCGCTTAAAACCTGCGTCTGGCGACAAGAGGGCTGGGTCATTTCTCGCTCAGAGAATAAGTATTTCGATACAGAGGTGAAATACAGCCACCGTTCTCGGAACTCTACCACGCGGGCACACACTTTTTTTATAATAAGCTTTAAATTTTCTTAGTAGGTATATTAATATAATTAATTAATTGTCTGAAACTAATTTTAATTATTGACTGAAATTATTTTTACTAAGGTGGCAAACAAGCTTGCAGTCCGGCTGATGGTAAGATGTCAAGTATGATGAATGATTGGGTCGCACGCAAGAATAATAAACGAAAAGTAACAAAAAACAAAATTGGTACAATTTAAATAAAAAGAATCACTTTAAAATAGATAAATT
This sequence comes from Apoda limacodes, assembly GCA_946406115.1. NCBI lineage: Eukaryota > Metazoa > Arthropoda > Insecta > Lepidoptera > Limacodidae > Apoda > Apoda limacodes. Next base: position 17,271,933 of record OX291548.1, on the reverse strand, counting down.
AAATATAAACTTACCATTTCTAAACATAATACATAATTAAATCAACGTCAATGCCCTTATAATGTTAAAAGTTGTCACATATTGTAGTAGTTAAAAATTGTACAGTCAACAACAAAAATTGTAAAGCAACTTAATTATTATTGTCATTATTAGATTTTTATTTTCTGTTATTTTCCAGTACATATCGTGACTATACATACATATATATATTATCTGCAGCTACTGGCCTCGTAAAAAGCTCAAAGTCCCCGGCGTGTGCTATGCTAGATTTCTTTCCATGATAAAAAAAGTAATAAGAAAATTTTCTGAAGAATTCAAGCCGCTGTCACTACAGGAGTACTGACGAGACGTGACTCTAGAACGGCCTGTGTGGAAACGTAGAGGCACAGCCAAAACGTTTATGTCATTATACATTTTATTTATTTATTATTATTGTCTCTGATAAATTCTAGAACGTTGAGACAGTCATTGCGCCGCGACAAAATGTATAGCTGTACGGCACCCGACTGGCTATATGTGATGACGTTAGTCGGATGCTCTCGCCTCCCGTCTCGCCGCGCATTTTACCTCACGATTGCACTGTCTATACGCCTTTGAGTGCGGACTGTATGAATTTAGGTTGTGGTAGAGATACGTTCAACAGTAGCAGACGTTGATTGGCTCAGATGGCCAAATCAAATCAAAGTTGATTCTTGGTTGAAGTCCTTGAAGTGCACCCTATCGCTTTTTTCACTGCTGTAAGCAACAGAGACAGGCATCTTTCAGAATTAACATATCGTTAAATTTAGTTCAGTTTAGTTCCTCCGGTTGTGGCATTGTAATTGTATATATAAACAAGTTGTATAGGTGTATTATATATTATTGGTCTATGAGTATATGACAATTTTTGAATTAAATTTAACCAGTTTTGATATTAGTTACTTTAAAACCTATTGTTAAACTAAACATACATTTTATGTGATTGTTTATTAATACAATGATCCAGTACCTATTCATTGTCAAAATATTTAAGCTTAGCTTAAGTTTCAAGGATATGTTTAATACTCTAATAGTTAGTAAGCATAAACTTAAATTAAAAGTACAAATCTGAAATAATCCGGATTATTACATCCGGATTATAATCGAATAAGCATATCGAATTTATCTTTTAACTGGGGGTAATTTGTCGACTAAATGTAGCTTCTTTTGCTAAGGTTTAAATGTAACTAGTATATAGATTTTAGAGTGAGTAGACAGTTTATATTAATTAGTGGTAACGACGTCAGCTCCAGGTGTAGCCGCAACTCCTGCATCGTGCTAGCGACGGACCGAGTGTAATTGAAGCAATAAATCCCTGTAGGGCAACTTATAACTTGAGGGCAGCCGTCTAGTCTGGATAATTAAATCAAGTTACATGCCAGAATCTCTGGCTGGAACGGCATTCAGACAAAATAGTCTAGATTTAAGATAAATGAGTAACTATATCGGTATTTAAGATTAGAACCTACATATATCACGTTAAGTTTCATCATCATATCATGATTATTATTGAGGTGACTGAGTGATTATCGTCTTGAGTCAGAACTTTAAGAATAAGAAATAGCTTGTGCTTTAATTTAGTGTGCTATTATTTGCAAGTGAACCGGGAAAAAAACATAGTGCTATTCAGAATGTATGAAACAATATTTAACTTACAGATGTAGTTAAGTAATTTTTCATACTTTAATTTACTGCTTAACTATATTATATATTATTATAATTACTTACTATAATACTTGAGCCAAAAGTACTGAGGTTATCCTTAAGGGTTTTGCCTGTATAGTCCACTTTTGCTAACTGAAAAAAATATTTTCTATCCAATCTGCCCCACCTTAGTCCAGTCTTCCCCATCCTAGCTCAAAAGACGGCTACGCCCATACATGACCCGACTTGCTAAGAAATATATATACATGCTAAGAAACTTGCTGCGATGTAGTATTTCTGTCTGTCTGTCCAATAATGATCTTAGAACTTGTGAATCACTTAACCAAATACAATACAACATTAAGTGTATATTTCTCTGACCAGGGTTTGGTATTGGTAGTAAATGGGTATGGGTAGGTAGGTACTACTAATAAATCCATACTAATATTGTAAATGCGAAAATAAATCTGTCTGTTACCTCTTCACGCTTAAGCCGCTGTACCGATTAAGATGAAATTTGACACGGAGATAGTTAAAATTTCGATGAAGGACATAGGCTACTTGAAAACTTCAAGTGTGGGTTGTTTTTTTTTCTATATTTGAGAAGTTGCCGTTGAAATCCTTCACCGATAACCGATTTTAGGGCGGGTGGAACCGCGGGCAAAAGCTAGTATAGATATATTTTACCAATCTTTATGAGCGAAATTAGAATTAAAACATTATGTCTTTGAAATATACCTACTCCGTATTCCTTCTGTAAATAAATGTTTTTTAGTCCTTTAGACACCAGGACAAGCACTGGTAACTCAGTCACGTCTTGAAATACTGCTCTCTGAAAAATTAGCTGCCGCAGAAGGCCAGCTTTCGTCTAGAGATATGAAATCTAAGGAAATTATACTACCCCTCACGTTTTACATTGAAATCTAAACACTTCCGATCCAACCGATTAAACATGTCATATCTATAGGGACGTAAACTACAGATTAAGCTATGGCTTAAGCCAATATTACCCATTTTTCTGTAGGTATTTAAAAAAACTGGCCAAGTCCGAGTTGGACTCGGGCACCGCGGGTTGCGTAGGGTAACCACAGAATGCAAGAGCCTGACTTGCACTTGACCGGTTTATATTATTTGTTGATATACTTACACCATAAAATTTTCAAGTTTTAAGCTTGTATGTAAATATCACCGTTTCAACAACAAAATCATGTTTCTAGTATAGAGGGTCTCTATATGAAGTATTTGAATACATATTTTATAAAAAATTCCGGCGTTAGAGAAAGTAAGAGCTCTTTAAAGGTTGGACAGATGGACGGACAGACATCCCTGATAGCACCCTTTGGGTATGGAACCCAAAAAAATGATCACAACAAATAAGAAAAGAATTATTTTAGTTCTTTCTTTTTCTCTTTTTTTTTACAGAAACTGACAGACATAGATTTAAAAATATGTATTAAGGGAATTTCGTTATAATCTTTGGGTAGGAAACCCTCCCTTAAATAAGTATACATAAAACAATTGCACGCACAAAAAGAAAATTGTCCAAATAAAATTAATGTACCTACGAGGAAAATTTTCTAGGAAAATGTGTGTCATAAAATGAGTGTAGAAGGGTGCAGTTATCTCTAACATTATTCAAAGTAGATACAACTTTAAAATTTTTGAATTAAATGAATGTTTAGGGCCTAAACATGAATTTGATTCCTACTAGGTTGTCGACAGCGCGTGAAGAAACAAACGAGTAGGGAGATATGAAACATAATACCTACGTAGGTACATAACCATAAGTTTGAACAGTTAGTACTAGCGTTAGCGTGTGAAGGTAGAATTTGTATGACAAGTATATTTTATACCACCAAGGTTAAGGTGCGCCTGATCGCAAGCGGTCACCGCAGCCATTTTGCAACGCCTGGGGCATCACCCGCGTGTTTCTGTCTCCAGCAGCCGGTAAATACTGTATATATGTTCTACTTTTCATAGTAATCCTAACTACTTCACTGTCGATAGTCAACTGCATAGGTACTCTAAAACGAAAAACACAACTGAAATTTTATTTTGTACTTGTTTTCATATTAAAAAACTATTGCAAACAATAATTAGAACATATAGTGCAATATAATCGAAATGCTGAAATCATAAGGTTATCGGTTGCACTCATGAATTTTCAACCTACATAGTAATAAATAGCTGCCGTTTTTCCAAAGAGGCGATCTTTTACAGGGACGTGACCGAAGGAGCCAATAAAATCCTTGCAAAGTGCCGGTTGCCCTGCCTTGCAACATTGGTGGAACGTGATATAACGACTCCTTCCGGAAATTATTCGATCCGCAACGCATACTCAATCCTTCATGTAATAATTTAATGCTTACTAACAATATAAGTTTTGTTGACCATTATGCACATTATGCGTTTAATGTCAATAATCCAAACAAAGAGAAATAGCCAAGATTTTTACAGTGTGTCACACAAAATTTATGTCTTTTTAACTTGGCTGGATGGCATTAAACGCATTGAAGCTGTGAATAGAACGCACCTTTTCTTAATTTTTTATGCTACCAATGTAGCAAACAAGCTAACGACTCGTGTATGTGTTAATCCTAATGCGACATTCGTATTTTTGGGCCAAATTTTGTGACATGACGCAGACTGCATTGTGCACTATGAGGGAATTATTATTAACAGTGGAAACATCATTTCTTTGGATTAATATAAGTTACTAACAACAAAGATACTTACATCTAAGTACGTTTTTTTTTTTTTCGTTGTCAAACAAGAAATCCTAATTGTGTAGGTATTTCCGTCCATTCGTATGTATGTCACAATAATTTTATTCAGACTAGTAAAAAGTAACTATAAGTTTGTGTGTTATCCTATCCTATCCCACACTAATGTTATAAATGTGAAAATTTGAATGTTTGGATGTTTGTTACTTAATCACGCTTCAACCACTGGATGGATCGGGATAAAACTTAATTGGCACATATACAGGTTAGGTATTATTAGGTAATAAGATATAGACTACTTTTTATCGCGAAAAATTCACAGTTCCCCGTGGGAATAACTGTAACCTTACTTAAACGAACTATGGCTACAGCTATAGCTTGCTATAGCAAACTTCATTAGTATAAGTAAGAAGTTAAGTAAGAAATTCCATTCTGATAACCGAATTTAGGGCGGGCGGAGCCGCTGGCAAAATCTAGAAATCAAATAAGCAAGACGCGCTTGACCGTTTTTTTAGTACGAAGTTGCATTCGTACATATAAAATCAGTATACACAATACGAGGTAAAATTTGTTACATAGATTTGATTACGTAAATTAAAATGTGTTTCTGACGTTTTTACAATAAATACAAAAACACTACACACAGTACATATACGAAAGCGTTTTGGCACAAATCCCGCTTTGCAGTGTTATACTGTTTTATTTCGTGGTATTACGTTGCGTAATAATTCACAACTTGAGTAAGTGAATACCATGTCAAGGAACAGTGGTTTATCGAAATCGAGTTATTACTATGGATATTCCTATTTCATTTTTATTTATGGAATAAATACATGTGCTAGAAACGAACATCAATATACAAATAAATGTGATTTTATTTTATTTTACTAAGGTTTTACTTGTTGTCGTTTCAGTTGGCCTTATTGTCTCTGCAACCGACATTTCTGAGCCACTCTTTTTACTTGCTCATATTTTATTATCATATTCAGTTTTATTTCAACTTTACTTTCGCACTTGTTTCAAAGATAAATTGAGATACTAACATTTTAAAAACTGGCATCCGAAGTATTGCAGTGCCGAGTCGAATTAAGCTCCGGTTTGATTACGTAATTAAGAAAACAATAATTATCTATATATTTTTCATCACACTTACTCGTAAACAGTGTCATTACGGGTAGGCGATGCGGGTGCTAGGACCTTAATTACTCTTACGGCCTTTTCCTTCAAAATTTTACTTTTATCTAAGCAAAGAGCGCGTTCAAAGAACTTTCGGGCGGGAATGACACGCTATTCTATCAAATATGTATAAAAGCTGTCCTAGGGTTCTAAATATGTTTTGTATGTTTTTTTTTTTTTGTATTTTAACTTCAGCTGTTTAGTTCATAAATTCTCTAGCTATATTACGACTTCTCCCGTAATTATTTTGTGTGGTTGTGTTTTAGTGACTTTATTTATTAATTCATCTTATATTTGTATTTATTTACTCGCAAATGTGATAAAAAACATTTTGTGTAACACGGGTGGTACGGAAATCACAAATTCGAGTCATTCATTACGCCTTAGGCATCTACATAGCCTTTCGTTAGTAATTTTATTCTTACCACCCTTAATACACAATGTACTTTTTTCACTTCTTATGCTCTAAAAGTGTGTCATTATAGCACAATGGCGAAGGTGGCTATACTTTAGAAAGAGACAAAACAAACCTGTGGTATCTTTTCTTTTTCTATCAAAGTCCGCCATTTCGTTTTTTTATGTCTATTAAAACAAGTTAGAAAAAGACAAAAGACCTCAGTTTTGCTTCGTCTCTGTCACACTTATGCATCCATTTTTAGGGTTCCGTTCCTTTAAAGGTAAAAAGAACCCTTAAAGGATCACTTTGTTGTCCATTATAAAAGTTTCGTCCGTAAAAAAAAACTTTTAGTTGGTATTATGTTAAAGTTACAATTTGTAATAAAATAGTTCCTATTATTTTTGATAATTGAACAATTTATTAAATTCAAAATATTAAATACTTCTAATTATATTTAGCTTAATTGTAAACTTAGCTATATTTTCTGTCAAAACTCTCCGATGCGAAACCAGGGTATGCTCGAAGTTTTCCGCTTGTCGTTCATGCTCGCACCCACGCTGAGTTCGCTTATCCGCTCCTGGAATTCGAAAAAATAAGTGTGTATATATTTGATTCAGAATATTTTATTATGTAAATTCTTGAATTTCTAGGGATTTCTTTTTTTTAAATTAAAAAAAAATTAAAATGACCTTGGAAAAGAGTTTATTTATGAATAGGCATTTAAAAAATCTTTAAAATGAAATGTAAATAAAAATGTAATTTATAATTTAAATTACAAATAAACTTACAGATATGGAGTTAAAATTAAGAAGCATTTTTAATTAATTGGACCCTTTCATCCAAACAGATATAATTAATTCTGCTTTTTTCGTAATTATCAAATTAATTATGCTAATTTGACCAATCATATCCCTTTCTCTCGAGATTTTATAAATAGAGAAATCGCAATGTATTTAAAATCCCCACACATAAGAGCTGTCCAGGGATTCTATATACTAGTTGAAGATAAAACAATCATTAAAAAAAAAACAAAAAAATACGAAAATACAAATTGAGTGTTTTGGGTAAACTAATTTTAGCTAACAGCGAGTTATGATGAGCCCGATAAGAGCCATAAACAAAAAGGGACGCTGAAAGAAAATTAGATTAATACAAATTATAAATAAATTAACATTTGAGTACATAAGCGATTGAAATAATATGCTAAATTTATGTGAACTTTTCTCATAAGGAAACAAAAAAGCATAAATCAACTTTTCATTGAGTGTATGTTTTTTGTTCTTGTATTTTAAAACTTCACTAAAATCAGGCATTACTAAGGTACAATAAAATACCTAATTATTTAATCAATGTAATTTAAAAATAAATAATTCTTTACAATATATTTATTTGATTGAATAAAATTAAAACAATGCCATACAGGTGAGAAGTTCAAATAGTAATTAATTATACTCAGCTTTTTAAACGATACGTGCTTGAAAATTTTTAACACGCGTTTCAGATTATTTTTATATTTTTTTTACGTTTACGTATCAATCCACGGGGCAATATCATACGTTAAATAATTCGTATGGTAAGATAATACGTAACGGAGTGACTTAATTTTTAGCACAGGCTAATTATAACGAAACAGAGAATAACACAAAATACTTTTTATCAAAAAGTTCCCGTAGGAATCCGACGGCAATAACCAAATTTAGCACGGGCAAAACCACAAAAACAAGCTAGTCATATATAAAGTTACAAATGAGTTTGTTATTTGAATAATTGGTAATAAGCCAATACGCAGGGCACCCTTTCCTGACCGCACCGCATGCGAGCCAGAACCGCGATGTTAAATAAATTTACATATTATATGCCATATAACTTAAATAAAGATTTTTATACCTTTGATTATAAAACAAAAAGAAAATATTTAAAACGACGATATACCCTAATATCCCAAAACATCTTTCTATTCTAGATTGAAGAAGTGTAAGAACATACTACAAATTACAGAAATATACCTACAGAGGTCAGGGACAGAAATAATTTAAAAGAAAGATCGAACAGAATTTAAAAAAAATGTCATAAATTAAAAAAATAATTCTTAAATCGCAAAAAAGTGCTTGATTATTAGGTTAACTTGTCTTAGATCTCGATATTTTTCAGTTTATTAATTAGGTAATGTTTCATATTAAAAGAAAAATTGGCTAGATTTTCTATATATTTAAAAGCTAGTTTTTTTTTAATTAATTAAAAAAATGAAAAACCAACCAAAAACGCAAGCGCTCTATGCGTGAGACATAAAACGTGACGTGCGAAGTTCAACCTTATGTATGCAAGCTTAAGATGGTTTTAGCTGTTTTTTATACTTGACTTGCTCATGGTGTCTAGTGTCCCCTTAAGAGGTCTAATAAAATTTAGGGCGCACACATTGCTGTACCTATAGGAGCTGCAGCAGCTAAATTAGCAAAACATGAAAAATTTGATTCTCAATGTAACTATTTAATACTTAAGTTAATTTGTAACTAATTAATTTTTAGTTACAACTTGAACTATTTTACAAATTTCAGTAGGTCATAAAAATAAGGTCTCTATTATTAAATCCCTTCTCACCAAATTAAAACGAATCGGCTTTGCTCGACCTTACTCTCATTTCATGACAATAATGTTAAGGAACTCTTTTCCTTCCCTTGTATAATTGAAATGTATTGCGGTAATATTTGCGGGGTGCGAGAAGATCAGTTTTCTAGAACATTGTCTTGGCTTGTCGTTTCTTACAACAGGTAAGTGATTTTTTTTATGTGACAACGTAATAATTTACTTTGGCATGATTATCTTTCACGACAAAATGGCTGTACTGGAACAAAATAAAATAATTTAACAACTTAATCAAAGCTTTATTTCAAGTAATAAACAAAACTAATATCCCCCTATCTTATCTTAGCTTACTTCTGATTATTTCTGATCTACCGATTTACATGGTGAAAAAAAAATTTATGGACATGCGTAGCACAATTTATGTCTGTAATTGATCACAGCTTTGTTTTAGTAGCTTGCTAACTTATTTTTATTACTAATTGTTTCAACACAGATTGTATACTTGTTAGCTGCATAACAAAGTACCTATTGTATTATTTCTTTAAGAGGGCGATATAGGCCAGAAAGCTATTTTCTGTAATACTAACGTTGTGTATGTAAATGTACTAAAAATTATTACACAATGTCATATACATCTTTACTTTTAGATATATTTTTTATATACTTCCTAAGTAAATTATTCCATAAAGACACCTTGAAACTAAATTTTTTTAGTATGGGATTTAACGTTTTTATCGTTTTGTAGTCACATTTTTTTAGTTTTTGCTACAACTTAGAGTCAGCGCACTAGATAACAAGTTATTTTAATTATTTATTCAACTTTCATTACAATAAAATGCAATACACGCTTTAAAAATTTGCCCAAGTGTTGAAACAATGGTTACTTCCAGATTTTTTATTGCATTCAATACAATAAATGAAAATCACTCATTTAAGTAATGCACTAGACAAAAACAAGATTTGTAACATATATTTTTTTCAATCCTTTAGGTGCTAACGTTTAGGCACAAAATTTGCACAAAAACGGCGCATTTACGCAGTCGAACCCATACCGCAGTCTACTTCTTGCCGGCTCTGTTTGGCAGAAATTAAGTTTAAATTGCATTGTTCGTAGAAACCTACTTGAATAAATTTTATTTGATTTAATTTTACTGGCGAATGCGGCATATTCTTCTGTCCCTGTCTAGTCATAACATATTATTAAGATAATGTAATCATTGGTTATTACGCTAAAGATTTATACCTGGGACAAATAAAAATATGTAAAAACATATATAATAAAGGTTTTTTCCCAAAAGTATTTTTACATTTAGATGTTTTACGATGAATGAAATGAAAATAAAAACCACAACTTTTTTACCCAGTAATTAAAAAGTGAGGAATTTCATTTCTTTGTTCTTATTATAAAGCATATATACCTATACTAAGATTGGTTAAAAAATTGTAAAATTGTCTCGACTCTGGTTTTAAGAAATAATACGCAGACCAGAAAATAATTCTCAGAAATGAGGTATTCATTTTGGCAGCTCGTAGGCAATTACAAAAAGAAAACTGTCATAAGTCCGTATTATTTAATCTTATGCATATACCTATAGCGGCAATTCCGGGTAACGTTACCGTCAAGCCGAAAAGTAAAAGTACGAAAGAGGGAAATAAAATAAAAGAGTATATAACGACAAGGATCTCCATAATACATATTTTATTTACCTACCAGATTTAATGCCTATAGAATATTTTTAAAGTAGCTCTAACATTAATTCAAGATCTATATAAAAAATGAAGACCATTTTAATGCATTTTAAAATGAATTTAATTATTCCATGGCATATTACATTTTATTGCAAGAGACGGTTGAGACTATTATGTTATTCTATTACATGCACATAAAAAAGTTTCAATATGATCGAAACTATCTCTTGTTTATAGTCGAGCTACAATTTGCATGAAATTTATACAATGCGTGGTTATTATATAGGTACATCTATACATATAAAATGCTTTGTCCTGAATGACTGATGGATCAACGCACAGCCTAAACCGTTCATCGAAGAGTCCTGAAACTTGGAGGGTATGTTCTTTGTATGACGTAGGCATCCGATAAAAAAGGATTTTCCGAAATTCTACCCCTAAGGGGGTGAAAAAGAGGGGCAAAGTTTATATGGGACAACGTGATTCCTTGGTGCAATCTCCTTCAAAATTTCATAAAACTTTTTTAACAGAATTGGTGGAAGACGTGTTTCGTATTTTATTGAAATTCATCCCCTAACGGGATTAAAAAGGGGTAGAAAGTTATTTTAGCTGTTATATGCTTCGAAGTTGATATCAATACTCTTTAGTGCTTTTGATTTAAATTACATTTTATTTTGACACATGTTTCACAACTCAATTCGATGTAATTCAAAAAAGGTTAAACTCACAAAAACAAAAGCAAATCTTCTTCTATACCATATATATAATATTATAAAGTTGAAGAGTTTGTTTGTTTGTTTGAACGCGCTAATCTCAGGAACTACTAACTGGTCCGAATTGAAAAAAATCTTTCAGTGTTAGATATCCTATTTATCGAGGATGGCTATAGGCTATAAATTATTACGCTTTGGAGAGCACCAATGAAGAATGTTTCAAAATCGGGTTTTTTTTCCCTTTTGAGAGCTTCCACTGCGTGCGCTGCGTAACAAATATTTTTAAATAATACGTACCGCCCTTCCCCCTCCCCTTTAACCGCGGTTAAAGTTTTGCAAAAATCATGTATAACAGAATTGTTTCCCTTTAAAAGTTCTAAAAAGAAGGTGGGCAAAAGCATGTCTAGCTTCTATAAGGTTGGCTCACTATGACCTTTTTAATGCTAACCAAATTTGTTCTGAAATAATGCATTATTGGCGACGGTATTTTTATAAACATGATATTAATCCTTATCCAAATAAATACGTTATTCATCACAAGTATTTAATTTAAAACAAAATTGCCCTTTACGTCATTCGATATATCTTATAATATCTTATAATAATATCTTAGGGCATATCGCAGTTTTAAATTAACATCGCAGCAAAATAATGATCAAGTACTGCATGCGCATTTATGATGTGCAAGCGCCGCGGACAGTCATGAGGGAGAGGGGCGGTACTTATTATTTAAAAATATTTTCACCTCCTACGTAAACAAAGTCGCCGGTTAAAGTAAGCGTTAGCCCAAAGTAACTATTACTGACTGACTGACTGATCTATCAACGCACAGCTCCAACCACTTGACGGATTGATCTGAAATTTAGCACACATATAGCTATTATGATGTAGGCGTGCACTAAGAAAGGATTTTCCAAAACTCACCCCCTAAACGGGGGTTCAAAGTTTGTATTACATAAGAATACATATTTTTAATTAATAGTCATCCAAATTCAGTAAAGAATCATACCAACAAAAAATAACTTTTGCACGTGTAATTCAGAAATATTAAGGCATTATTCCAGACTGCAGACTCCATATATTGCTAAACAAATATCTCCGCTAAACAAAGAAAAAATATGGTATTCCCGCCAAATAAATGCGTCACTATACTCATGAAAAATAAATTATACATCTCACAAATCATATTATTTCTGTATTAAGACAAGTGCTTACGAACGAATACAAACGAATTGCCCATTTATTTTTAACACTAAATTCAAATACCAAAGTGACGTTTTGTTGACAGACATAATGTTCATTATTCTTGGCAGGATTATGACATTAAACGCATTAAAGCAGTCAACAAAACGCAAAATATTAAACATACTTCTTAATCCAATCGTTTTATTTCGTACACTAGCGTAGGTAAATAGGTACGTACGCGTAAACACGTAAATAATTAGTAAAAACCTAAACTACATATTTTTCCAATGAAGACCATCAGTTATTTTATTATTATTATAGGTGTGTTAAAATGTAGATTATAAAGTTAAGCGCAAATGTGTTTTATAATGCCGCTAAAAGACGCGCTACCTACCAACTATTGAATTAGTAATAACTTCACTTTACAGCGTTGTGACGACGACGCGACGGTCTTAAACTTAATATCCTTATTAAATATTTAATTTGTTCTTTAGATGAACCGTCACAGTGAATTTTTCATCCTCTAACTTATATTTTGTAATAAGAGAAAGACAAGACTTATTTTAAACTTGTAGGTTATTTTTAAGAGTACACCGAACTAGCTTTAATGACTTGTGCTGACTGACTGTCTGTTTAACCAACGTAATATAGCCAAAACTGCTGGTATTCAATCTTAAACTTTGTGTACCTATTATTTTATATGTTTGAGAATATTAACGTTGGTATTTATTTTGGTGTCGGAAAGCATGATACCAAGTTTTGTGAAAATTTTACTGTAAAAATATATTCCAATTCCGTTAAAAATTAGTAAAACAGGTTTATTTTGTTCTCAGTATTTGAATTTTGAAAATTAAGAAATACGGATCTTATTTGTAGTTTAAAAGCATCAATGCAAATTTTTAACCAAAGTCGTTATTCTTTTCCAAACAAATTTCACCCCCTTAGAGGTCGAATTTGAAGAAAACAACAAAGTAAGTGTTTTTGATTTATATTAAAGAGCATTGATACAAATACAATTATTAGACTGAAACTACAATTTCACAATTGCATACGAACTTTGCTATCCCGTTTTTCCTCTTGGAGGTTTCGTTTTAAACACCCCAAAAAACAAATTTTTCATTTACCTTAAAAAAATTGCAAATCAATGAGTAAATAAATTAATAAATAAAGCTTATATTTAATTGAGCAAAGAAATATGATAGCATATTGTACGCCGTTTCCCTCATAGCTTATGGGTTATTTAAAAAAAATACCGAAACTACTGAGCCTAAAATTTTGAAGAAATACAGAAAATAGTTCTTTGCTTATAGACCACTAGCTTTTGCCCGCGGTTTCAACCGCCCTTAATTCAGTTTTCGGTGTAGGATTTTACTGGCAACTCCTAAATTATAGAAAAAAAAACCGACTCACACTTGACGTTTTCAAGTGGCACATGTCCTTTCCCGAGACTAAAACTATCGCCATGCCAAATTTCATCTTAATCAGTACAGTGGTTTAAGCGTGAAAAGGTAACAGACAGGCAGACATACAGAGTTACTTTCGCATTTAAAATATTAATATGGATACCATTACAAGAAAGTTTATAAGAGAAAGACCATGGTATATATCAGTGGTGGGCCAAGTACGGCCCGCGGGCCAGCTCCGGACCGCGAAAGGATATTATCCGGCCCGTGCCGGACCTTTGAAATAATTAGTATATGGCCTGCGATAATTATATTTCGACTTTGAAAGTTACTTCTTCGCAACTCGAACCTGCATTCGACGATATTATGGCAAAACAGAAATAATTTCATATGTCTCACACACCGATATAGCGCCTTCAAATTAAAGTTAAATAGTAATTTTTAAGTAAGTAACATTTGCGCAAGTGCATAATGTTTATAATTTTATATGATTTAACGATTTAAAATAAAAGATTTTTAATATGATTAATTAACGGGTCCAAATCAAAATGCATTTTTGCAGCAATTTTGGCCCTCTTTTGAAATTTCTTAAACTTTCTGGCCCCCCATGCGGAAAGTTTGTCCCGCACTGGTATATATGAAGCCACCTTAGTCCAGATATATACACTGCATCAGAGGCAGTTTTGCAGCTTACCCCCATTTCACCCCTGTCACGCAGGAATAAAGAAGTTGGTGAAGAGGTTGTCCCACACATTGATGTGGGTGTGTCCAGCCGTGAAAAGAAAACCGTCAAGATTTACTCACATACAAACACACAAATTGTATGAATATTGTTGCATAAGATTTATTATTTGTGGGGTCGTATATACGGTGAGTTCGACTCACACACGTTTTTTCCGCTAATACATTCTGTTATAACTAGAAATTACTAATATATTTAGGCAGGTCGCAGCGGAGGATTCAAATTTATTTTATTTGTGCCACAGGCATAGTTGGTAGGACAAAGAAGGGCATAGGATACTTTGGTTTCTATCAAAATTTCCCACGGGAAAAATTTAGACTCGGGTTATAGCGCAGGGCTCTATTTTTCAACTTGTGTCACAACCAACCAAAGGAATGACCTGATTTTTGCCACAGAAATAACTGACACTTTAATAGCCGTTTCAGATTTCCTATGTTAATAGATGGTGACACCACGGGTTACGATTTCTTAACATAATTATTCATATAACACAGACGTGATGGGACACAGATTATGAAAGAATAATCTTCCTAAAGGAATCCAACGGCAATGACTAAATATCGCGTTGGTGAAGCTAGAAGCAAAAGCTAGTTTTAATATATTTAAAAAAAAATACATATTGTGCGCAAGGCATGGAAACCTTAGTGCACGAGCACGACTTACACTTGAAGTTTTATTCTTCAACCCAGTATACCTGTTACGAGATAAGTCCATAATAAAATATGTACTATAGGTCTTATCTGTAAGAATGGGTATGCTTACTCACAAACTGGGAATGGCGGAATTAATATATCACGTATGTATGACAGAACCTATTTTAAATTGAATTTCGTCACCCGCTGTGACTTTCGTATGCCGTTGGATTAATTTCCGTTTTGGCAATATTTTCAAAAGGGAACTTGATTGAAACAAGAGACAGCGCGATGCCGAACCTATGTAATTTCCTTTTATAATATTATTAACTGTACAACCTAATTTCACACGTATGAAGCATACCAGTCTGGAAAAATTAAACTCAAAGTATTTTTATTAAAGTATTTATACTTACCTATACTTTTTCATTTAAACAGTGCATTTTGAATTGTCAATTTATTGATTTTTTAGTCTTTACTTTATCACTGGTTCGGAATGTTTTTTTACTAAAGTATCTACAATCTACGGGTACACGTGAATGATTTGAATGATTAAGAGGTACCTAAGTCTAGTTTTTCATGAAAAGTAAAGTACGAGCAGGCGCGGTCCAAAATCATATACACAAACTTGACTAGATACCTGCGCCGACGGTTAGGTATCTACCTACCTACCCCAAAAAAAATTTATCTTCTTCTAATATTATAATGTTATTAAAAATGATAGGTATATGTCATATACTGGCAGATTTGAATTTTTAATATGTGATTTTGTATTCTGGATTTAACCTTAGGTATCACTAATTTGTGGTACCTACTCTCTGCTCTAAATTAGGTATCGTTGAGAATTTTCGGGGAAAAACTCTAATAGAAAATGTTTTCTAAACTGGAAAATGAAGAAAAACAGACAAACATACAAAAACAAAACAGACACATAAGCGGTAGCTAGAAAAATAGATAGGTAGAGGTCATAGACATCTCATTTCGAGCTTCCTGGCTTTGAAATCTGGCTTTGAGGAAAAATAAGTTACTAATCAAATACCTCGTCTAGTATAACTAGGTGATCCACACAACTACAGTGGTGAAGTGACAAGGAATAGGAGATAACACAATTATGTATGTAGAACAAAAGGAAATGAATAAAAACAAATGTAAGTTTCATCTTATTTACATTTAGTCAAGGTATTTGAAAGGAATAAAACTGTTACAAATTGCAAAGTAATGAAGGTCATATGGAATCAGGTGAATAGGGCGTTGCATAATATCATATGGTAGTTATGTGTTGTTTGATAAATTGATAATGCACGTCCGAATAAAAATATTTCTGATGGGGTGTGTTTCCATCACTGATGTAAGAAAAGTTGGGTATGGCAAAAAAAAACATAAGAGTAGAATAATCGATAAAGACCTCATCGAACTTATTTTTCGATCGATTTAGTAGAGTGTTTTAAGAATCGGTGAGATCAAGAGTACCTACAAACAAGAGTAACAAAAAAGTTTTGAAAACTGATAGAACAGAATGATAAGTGAAAGAAGTTTAGTGTGCAAGGTTCATAGCAAGTGAAAGTCTGCCGTAACTGATCTATCTACTCTTATATATATTTTTAAATTTTGGAATGCAATTTATAAAAATAAATATTAGGCTGAATAGAACAATCCTTTACCAATTATGGTTTGTAAAAATTTTTTTTTTACAATAAGAGCCGCGTACTCATCCCAAAGGACGTACAATATTCCGAGATGTGGCCGCCCATTATATAAAAAAGTCCAAGATCTTCGTTAGCAAGTGGGGGAAGAGATATTAAGGAACAAAACTGTCGATGACTAACCAGATTGTGGCAAATCTAAAAAGACGTCTGTCGTAAAGGATTAATAGGTAATCGGTTTGTGCAGCTGTTTGCCAAGAATCCTTTTTTATCACTTCGCTCTAGGTAAGAACGTTGAAGAAAAGGGTTTAATTATAACACTTGACACCATCAATCGGCGTTCAATTGTAAATGGCGTGAAATATGGAAGCACTGTGAACAAACCTTTCCTTTCTGAAACGCATATTGGAAAGAAGCTGCATTGGCCATGCAAAAACAAAGAGAAATAATTGGGACAACATAATTTTTTCCGATGAACATTTTTCATTCTGGGTAGCCGGTTACTTAACTCGAGTTTGGACTACGGCTGATACTAAACTAACGAACCATGAAACACCCATTAAAGGTGCATGTTCAGGGATGCTTCGCAAAAAACTTGTTTACCGGCACTTTAGATGCTCAGATGACAAAAATTTACGAAAAAACATTATTGCCGTCGGCTAAGATGAAGTTTCCACGGCAAAATGATTTCTGGATACTGAAAGAAGATACCTTAAACATGCTCTGCATCATTTGGAAAGCGAGACATGGTGTAAACGTGTTGAATTGGCCGTCACAACTATGCTGAAAAATTAGCGAAAAGTATGCCACGAAGGTGCCAAGCGATTATGGACAATAATGGAGATTGGACACCGTGTTAATATTAAAGAATTAAACCCAAATGATTACAATTTATCGTTTGATATTTCTAAGGTTTTCAATAAAATTCTTCTTTTCGTAATAGTAAGCAGGAACAAATCGCGGACAAGGAATTCAGTCCTCGGTGCTAGACGTGTTGCCTGAACACATGGGATCAGACCACCTTCACGTACTCTTCATTTTGATTGCCCGCCCAACAACAGGAAGCACGCCCGTTTAGCCGAGTATCTCGAACGCCAGTTCGAGCTAAGCCCCGCGTCAGAGCAGATCTGAACTATGTCGCAGCAGTCGAGGAACACCTTAGAGACTACTTTGCCACGCCGATAGCCCCAGAAGAGGAACAAGAAGGAAAGCACTGTGGCAGTACTCCTCGATATGGAGAAGGCGTTCTATCGAGTTTGGCACCAAGGTCTGCTGTTTAAGCTCTCGTCGTCCCAGACCCGCGCAGAATACAGTGGTAATCCAGTCCTTCCTTAGGACCGCAACTGCAGCGTCATTATTGAAGATGCAGTATCTTCTGTGCGCCCCATAGAAGCTGGAGTACCTAAAGGGAGTGTGCTCTACAACGTTTTACTCATGCTACACCGACGACATCCCGAAGGAGGGGGGAGCTATGCTGGCACTGTACGCTGATGACGCGGCGTACTTGACCTTCTCCATCAGACCAGATCACGCCGCTATCAAGATGCATCGGACCCTCGACGCCTTGCCAGACTGGCTCTCCAAGTGGAGGTTGTAGGTTAACGTGAGTAAAACACAAGCCAACTTCATCAATCAGACCAGATCCACACAGGCTTTGCTCACTCCAGTGCTCAGGGCAAAACTCCCAATACGGACGAAGCTCGGGGTCTACAAAACTTATATCAGACCCCGCTTCACGTACGCAGCACCGGCGTGGTTCGCACTTCTAAGCGAAACACAACGCAAGCGACTACGTACTCAACAGAAAAAGGCTCGTCGTACCATAGTCGGTGCATCCCGCTACGTGAGGAACGCTACGATCGCAAGAGACCTTCAAATCGAGTCACTTGTTAGCTCGCGCTGACGAGTCCCGACTGCCGCACATTCAAGACTTGGCACCGCAGCACGCACGGCCACCGGATAGCAAAGCCTACCCACGGGACCTAGTCCTTGTGAAGAGCGATGCTGGTAGGCGGCTCCTCGCTGAAGACCCAGGGAAGCCGATAGACAGGAACCCACCCAAGGACGAGCCCGTAGTGACGGACAGTGGTTAGCAACCATTTGAGGAGACTACGCCTCGAACAAATTTCCCCACACGCATATTGTGTGTGTGTGAAAAAACACAAACGACGGCGGAAATCTAATAATTATTCCACTAGGCTTTGCCCGCGGCTCTGCCGCGCTAAATTCCGTTATCGTTAGGTTTTTTATAGAACCTTCGGCTGTAGCTACTGTTCGTCCACATGGAGTTCGTTCTAATTGGTAGCTCCGTAATGACGTAAAGTAATAACAACCAAACAGACTATGACAAATATACCACCTGGATTTCATCGACTGCATCAAACGAAAACCTCTGCTTTAGTTCATCATTGGTAACGTATATTGTTAGTTCTTATTATTATTCTTAGTTTGAATTTTTTTATATGAGGTTTTACACGATATTAAGTATGTTGCAGTAAGATAGAATTGCTTAAGTTTATAAAAAAATTAGGTATGTGATACGTGTTTAGATAAATAGTAAATTATTGATAAAAGCAAAAACTTTATATAAGCCGAAAAATAAAATAGATATGGTTAACATTGGTTGGTTATTAAAAATCTTGATCATATTTTTGATGCTTGTGCCTATATCTATGTATCCTATAGCCCCTTAAAAGGATACACTTCGCGAAGCCTCGCAGCGGGCTTCATACAAACGAATTTCTCACTTATTTTTGACACTTGCTAGTCAAACACCACGAAATTTTGAAGACATGTTCTAGTAATAAATACCTAGGTCTGCGGTGTGCCAGTTTTCTATCAAATTTTATATTTCAAAAGTTATACAGGATTCTAGTTTTGCATACAAATGGTTTTAAAAGGATTTCTAATTAACAAAACGTTTTACAAGATTTTGGAAAAGCCACAGACCTAGGTATTCGGCTTAGTATTATGACTTAGAAGTTTCCCAGTGATTGATCAGTAAATGTCAAAAACAAATAAGAAATTCGTTTGTATGAAGCCCGCTGCGAGTTGCCGCAAAGTGCGTCCTCTTAAGACTGCGATATAGGCTAGATCGCGTAAATACGCCGTCTTTGTACAAAATTTTTCTGGCCTTAATGATTGAAAACAAAAAAGACCTCATTAGTGAGTGGGGTGTGTTGACGTCACACCAATCCACTAACTGGATAATTTCATAAGCAAACTTTAAATACATAGAAGTGCCTGCTTCTTAGAACAAAGCAACAAGCGATAACAACAAAGATTTGCTTATAAGAAGTTTAAGTGGCGATACCAATTCCCCCGGCCTTGAAAGAGCGGCTTTCAAAGTAAAGAAAAATAGTTTGAGGTAAGTTTACCTCCTTTAATAAATACAATAACTTATTACGAAAAAATTAACACTAAAGGAAAATTAATAATTAAGTAAGCCGTAATTGACTATAT
The DNA here is from genome assembly GCA_946406115.1 of Apoda limacodes. Lineage (NCBI taxonomy): Eukaryota > Metazoa > Arthropoda > Insecta > Lepidoptera > Limacodidae > Apoda > Apoda limacodes. Next base: position 17,251,923 of record OX291548.1, on the reverse strand, counting down.
TAAACTAATTTATTGTGCAGGAAGAGGGCATAATTTTACTCTGATAAACACCATTTTTGGTTTTTACTGAAGCTACGCGGACAGTCCCATCCCTACCTGGAAAGGTTTTTACTATAAGGCCTAGTGGCCAATGTAAAGGTGCAACATTGTCCTGATTTACAATTACGACTTGCCCCTCAACAATAGGATTACTTGGAGTGTTCCATCGTTGACGCACTTGCAGAGTATGTAAAAATTCGTTTCGCCATCTACTCCAGAAAGACTGAATAATTTGATTTAACAATTGACAGCGATCAACTAACCGACCCGTATTAGATACTGGTGCGGCTGGAAAATGCGTAAGAGGAACAACGTTTAAAAATGAGCGGGAGTTAAGGAGTTAAGCTAATGGCTCCGCAGGATCTGAACTCAATATAGACAATGGGCGGGAATTAAGTATGGCCTCAATTTGAGTTAAAATAGTTATAAGTTCTTCTTGAGACGGTACTTGCTGACCTATAGTACTAAACAAATGAGTTTTTACACATTTAACAGTGCTTTCCCAGCAACCGCCAAAATGAGGCGCGTTAGGTGGTATAAAATTCCAATTTATCCGATTTTCAGTCAATTCTTCCTCCCAATGCTGTTGGTTCTCATTGCGTAAAAAAATATATAAATCGCGTTAGTATGTTTGTGCGCCTACAAAATTTGTACGATCCGAATGCATACACTTTACTGGACCACGGCGCGATAAAAATCGTTTCAAAGCAGAGAGAAAACAAACTGTGCTTAAGTCAATTGCTAATTCTATGCGAACTGCACGAGTAGTTAAGCATGTAAATATGCATATATATATGCCTTCTGACTCTTAATTCCTCTGCGTCTTATAGGAGTACAGTATAGAGTACCGGCGTAGTCACAGCCTGTAAACGTAAAGGCCTTATCTACTTGATTTAGTCTTGAAGAGGGTAAATCAGCCATCATTGAAAAGGAAGCACGTGGTTTTGCCTTAAAACAGAGGTTACACTTATGTATTCTCTGGCGTATTATATGTCGCGCTGATAAAATCCAATAATTATGTCTTAAGATTGACATAAGATTCTCGGGACCTGTGTGAAAGTGATCAATTAGAATTTCAACAATATGATCACGACGCGGTAACAACATTGGATGTCTATAATCAAAGTTTTCACTAGAATTCGATAACCGACCACCCACTCGGATTATGCCGTTATCGAGAAAAGGGTTTAATTTTTGCAATGCAGAAGAACATGGTTAAACTGAAGCTATAGGATACCTCGATGCATAACAACTTAAAACCCTTTTAATGAGTTGGGATAATAATAGTGCTGCACACAATTCAAGGCAAGCCAAGGTCAAAACCTTAAGAGGTGCCACCTTGGATTTTGCATAGATTAGTTGGACATGACCTCCATATTCAGATGTAGCTACATGTATGTATATAACTGCGCCTTAATAAGCCTTTTCGCTAGCATCTGCAAAACCCAAAATGGTCACCGTGCTATCCTCGACATCTCCTATGTGACGAGGAAATTTTAAATTTGTTACTAACGGTAGCTCTGACTGGAAAATTTGCCAACGTCGTGCAATGTGAGCCGGCGGTAGTTCATCCCAATCAATTTTGAGAATCCAAAGCTCCATTATAAGGAGTTTAGCATATAAAATCATAGGTGCTACAAGGCCAAGAGCATCAAAAAAGCCGTGCTACAGAAGATAATATATTACGTTTCGAACAAGGCCTATTTTCAGGAATCACTTGAAAAGAAAATATGTCTTCTTTCGGAAACCAGCGTAATCCCAATATCTTAGTTTCATCGTCGTCGAAAGAAACACTTTGAGAAACATGAAGTTGTGTAGGAATTCCTCTTAAAACTTGACTTGAATTAGAAGACCATTTGGCTAACTCAAATCCCCCGGCCTTGAAGAGGTGTATTAGCTGCTTAGTCGTCTCCATAGCTTGCTGTTCATTCAAGAATGAACTGGCGACATCGTCCATATAAATATTCCTGGACATAACCTCTTTGGCCATAGGATAATAAGCACCTTCATCTACCTCAAGCTGTTTTAAAGTGCGCAAAGCTAAGAATGGACTGCTCCTTAGCCCAAAGGCTACCCTATTGTATTGAAAAGCTTTCAAGGGTTGACAGGAATCAAAGCGATAAAGAATTCTTTGAAAGCGTCGATCTGCTTCCTGAACTAAAATGGAAAGATACATTTGGCGAACATCAGCCGATATTGCTACAGGAAATAGTCTTGTATTCAACAGGATAGAAAAGAGATCAGTTTGAAGACTTGGCCCAGTGTGAAGCACATCGTTTAAACTTAAACCACTATCTGTGACTAAGCTTGCATCCAAAACCACTCTTAACTTGGTAGTGGTTTTGTCTTCACGGAGTACTCCATGGTGCGGAATATAATACGCCCTTTCAATACAGGTAATATCAACTGATGATAAATATTGTTTTTCCAGATGATCTTTAGTCACCTCATCATAGAGCGATTTAAGCATTGGTTGCGAACTAAATTTGCGTTCTTATATTGCAAATATGCGAGCTGCTATTTTATAAGAGTCTCCTAAATATTCCGGATCGGATTTAAACGGAAGCCCTTCCTTGTATTTTACGTCTGATTCACGGGTAACAGTAGATTTCTATGACTCTTCAGCTTGCGCATCCTCATTACTAATTACAGGCTGTTCACTTAACGTATCGATTTCCCTAAACCTCTTTATCAAACTGTCAATATCTTGCGTAGCACAGAAAGATAAGGGTAAACTCAGTGATGTTACGACCGGCGCCTCGCCTAAAACTACATATCCTAGCGCTATCTCGAGAGCATCTAGCAAACCGGTTTTATGTACTATTTTTTGGGATAGAATTAATTCTGTGAATAATTTTACTCCAATGAGAAGGTCAATAGGACCTGGTACCGCCCACGCATCATCAGCTGAGAGAATTTGATTAAAAATACCTAATGAAGAGATATCTATGTGACATGTTGGCAACTGGGCGGTTATTTCATCAAGCACCAAAGCTTCGATAGTGTATTTTTTCGCTGATCGAAACCTTGAAGTGAAAGTAATATTAACGCTTCCTTTAATCGGCTGACTAATGTCCCTTATCCCCTTTACAGCCAGGGTTGACTTGCGATTAATAGCTAATCCCAAGAGCTTACAGCACTTTACAGTAACATAATGTTTCTGCGAAGCGGGGTCCAATAAACAGCGAATCGGAAACTCTTGGGAATTGTTTCCAACAGCAAAAACCTTAGCTGTTGCAAAAATTTCAGTGGATGGGTGACCGATGCTAGTTTTGGATGACAAGAAACATAAGGAGACTTCTTGAGGAGAAGACATACCCGAAACATTTGAAGCTGGGGTGTAAGATGAAATGTTATGTAAATCATTATTATTATCATAATTAGTGGTATCCGATTCATTAAAATGAAGAAGAGAATGATGTTTCCCGTGGCATTTACGACATAAACCGTCCGAACGACATTTTGAAGATGTGTGTTGAGTACTCAGACAATTTGAACACGCCTTTATCTCCTTAACATAGTTGAACCTATCACGAGGCGCGAGAGTTTGAAATTTTTTGCAACTATATAGCTGCGCGTGGTCGTCATGTTGACATAAAATACATTTGAATTTTTCAGTTTTATTAATATTAGGATGCGTACTGACATATACGTGAGGTGGCCGCAGCTGCGGTTTGCGTGCACTACTACTCGCGGCAGTAGATTAGGTTTCAGTTGTAGTCGCGCTACGCTGAGAAGTACGTGTCAAAATCTTTGCATGATCTCGCACGAATTGAATAAAATTTTCATAGTCGGGTATGGGCTGACCTTTTAAAGACATTTCAAAATTTTTAGCGGTTTCTGGATCTAATAATTTAAGACCGTGATGTATAAAAATAAAATCAGCCATTTTTCTATTTTAAGATGATTTAACGCCGATATAGCAGAAAATTTATCAATAAATTTTTCTAAGTTTAAAGCCGAAGGACCTGAGAGCGGTTTCATTGCAAACAGCTCATTTAAATATGAAGTAGCAAGCGCTCTGGGATCGTTTTATTTAGATATCAACGCTTCCCACACGATTGTGTAGTTTTCAGCACAGGGTACTACTCCTGCGCAAAAAGTTTTTGCCTTTCCAGTTAAACTATTAAATAAATAATGCACTCTTTCAGAATCTTCCAGCCGTGAGTTATCATGGACCATACGTTTAAACGTTTCATAAAAACAGGGAAATTCCTGAATATCATGAAATACGGGTAAATTTATAGGCGGTAAACGAACACTATCTTCTTTACAAATGTGCAAAGTTTGATCGCTTTTCAGCTTCCAATCCAATCCAAATCTAAGTTCAACAAATTTATTTCGTCCAAAGTATCCTTTTAGCCTCACTTAATTTAAGCTGTTTCAAATTTTTTTCCATTTTTTACAGTAAAAAAAATAAACAAACAAACTTATATATATATATATATATATATATTATATAATAAAATAATATAATGCGTTTTGAAATAAATAAAATTATACTTATTACTTACGTACCGCAGCGCCTTAACAATTTATATGTACACAATGCCTTAACAACTTGCAAACGTACACTTAACGTATCGGTGATCACGTATAATATAAACCGATTAGAAAAACAATATTAACTGTCACTTTTTGTCTTTGTAAGTGATTGTGCACAGGAAATTTTAATTTTAACTTAATCCGTAACTAATAGATTAATTAACTTGTAATGTTACTTGTAACAATAGCATGTACTAATTAATTAAAGTCTAGTACCTAATTTCAGAAATTACTCAGTAGCAACTATATAATAACACAATAAGTGTACTTATACACAACCAATTATTTAACTGTGCAACGTAAGTACGGTAACTGGCTACTGTTTGTAATCTATTATTTCTATGACTTAAACAATAGGAACTTTGTTTAGGTCTTACCTACGTTTCAAAGAAATTGTTACGTTGAAAGAAAGACTGAATTAACTTTAGCGGTTTAGTAAAGTTGATAGCTCAAAAAACTTATGAGGTACCTATGTCCGAATGTAGACACTAATTTAGTCTACACCGGTGCGGTGAAAGTGTATGGAACCTTCCAAAAATCCCAGTGTAGATAGCAATTTACCTACCTCAGAGCGATTTAACTAAGAAATGTTAAACGAAACATTGTGATAATTATCTAAACATTCCTAGATTTATTAATTGTAAAATCAAACTATAAACCTAAATTATGCCTCTTTATTCACATTACACGTAATACCTGCACAATAAAAGAATAAAAAATACCGAAATCTAATCCGGCCGAAGGCCCAAAATGGAAACTTGATCGCCACGTAGACTCTTCGATAGCTGAAGGCGATCAGCGCGGTGCTGGTTCTTTCGGATTAAAGATTAAAAAACGTTGTTACTTCGTTTAGCAATATAAGCAGGTACTCACATGCAGCCAAAGTAGCTATGATCCAGCCCTCTTGTCTGTTCCTCTGGATCCCGGGATGCTCAGGTGGTCTGAAGTGATGTGGCTTGAGGTCACTAGGTTCGTGAGCGTAGAAAATTATTATGCAAAAAAGACTGCCGTCGACACAGTCCAAGCGAATATGTATATGCCACGAGGACTAGATTCTATGTTCAAAGACCTCATTAGTGAGTGGGGTGTGTTGACGTCACACCACTCCACTAACTGGATAATTTCATATGCAAACTTTAAAAACATAGAAGTGCCTGCTTCTTAGAACTAAGCAACAAGCGATAACAACAAAGATTTGCTTATAAGAAGTTTAAGTGGCGATACCAATATGCACATTGTTAGTATTACGGAAATTATCTTTCTGGCCTATATCGGGTTTTTACCGTTCGTCCAACTAGTTGTACGAACAAGGATTTTTTTCCCTGTGGTCCAAATAATAGTTGAACATTAGAAAACTGAAATTTACTGGGCCGGTCGTACAATCTCCTCCTCTTCGCTATTTGTGTTAAGACACAGAAATTTAAGTTGAGATATGGAATATGATGGTAAATTTATAAATATAGCTCAATTCCATTTAATTTACTGCGTTATAATCTTCTAAAATATTTTTTACCATTGTCACTCGAAAAAGGGCATTTTATTCATCGATAACAAATAATAAAACTCACTTTTACTATTTTCTACTATTTTTAATTAAATCGTAACTCAAAAATAAGTATTATAAAATTTCTTTAAAACTCAATTAGATAATTGAGTTTAAATGTATATTTTTTATTTTAAATATAAATGTATATGTTATGGACCAAGTGATAAAGGAGGGCATTATTTACAATGCCCGGGCACTATGAATAATGACATGTCAAATCAGGCAAAAAAATGTAATTAACAATCATTAAACCGTCATTATTTACCACATTGTCTGGTCATGAATAATGCTACCTGACTGTTGTGCAATTTGATAATTTAGGTACGTTTCACAGGGCGCGGGGAGCCGGAACAAACATGTGACACGCTCTGGTTTTTTTTGGGATAAACGTAGAGTAAGGATACGTTCACACGGTGCAATTTTTCTCGTATACCGTATGCGGGATTTTATCTAATATCGTAGTGACTACAAAATTTGTATGGCAATTTTATGGTTATATTTATATTTTTAACCATACACCTATGTTTATTCTCAAAGTTTTTTTTTTAAAAAAAGTCAAAATATTCAATGTCGGTTGCGTCCGCTGCGTAGGGAGGGAGGGAGCAAGTAGTCAACCGTGCGTATGAGACGATCACGGCTGCGCGGCGCGGTTTTCTTTTAGTATAATATACTATTTTATATTTCTATTAATATAGTTTCAATTAAATGTCCGATTTGAATAATTCAAAAAGTAATCTACAAGTATTGAGACAGTCTTGAATACGAAATGATTTATTTAAATAAGGATTAATACAAAGGTATGGATAACATGGTCTGATTTTGGTCGACATTTCTATCTACTTTTTACATGTAAAAAGTGTCTATAGTGACATGATTACAATAGTTCGACATATGGTATCGGCAATTTTTATTTTTTTTAAATATGTGTAGATTTGTTCTTTAATATTGTAGACCATTTTTTTGTTCTATCATCAATAGCCTCCGCAGCGCATGCAATGAAAGACATTTTATAGCAAATTTTTTTACACCTCGGGTTACATTATTCAAGTTAAGTAGGGATCCCTTATTTTTCCTAGTAATAAATATAGCATTTGTTACTCAGGAATAATTTTTTAAAATTGGTCCTGTAGTTTTTAAGTTTATTCGTTACAAACATACAAAAGAATCCTTCCTCTTTATAATATCAGCGTAGATTTGCAAAAAAAAATTGTCACCCATAAAACACATATTTTTATTATTCTGCCCAATAGGTCATGGGCATTATGTATAATGCCAGGTCAATGTAATTTTTTCATTAGTTTTTATCATATTGCCCTCTTATATTGGGCATTTAACAAACAGCCAGGGCATTATGAATAATGTCCTATTAATCACTTGGTCCACAACATATATACTTCTTTAGTCAGATTGTATCGTTAAAATTATTCGTTAACCCTAAGAATAGAGCAACTCTTAAGAGATAAGAATACTTTTAATTCCAGATTGATTATAATTAAGGAGAGTAAACTTTGATAAAGTGCCTTGTAAGTATTTAATATAGATTGTCTTGTAAGTAACGGACTCGTTAAAAATATTATAAGGATCATCAGTAGCTATGAAAACCCTTTAGATTAATAAAAAAAATATGTCACGTAGACTATTAAAGCTAGATCAATATTTTAGGTTTTGTCCTAGAATTTTAAAAATCCCGCCAGTGTGCGGTACATACTACACAAATTGTGTGCAAGAAAGAAAAATAAATTGTAAGAAAGTACTATCAAATAGAACTAAGGGTGAAATTGACTCGCGTATTTAGAATTCCATGTGATCTCCTCAAACCATAATATATACCCTTAATATGATAAAAAAAAACCATTGAATTAAAATAATTTTATTAATTTAATATTGTTAATACATCAAGGCATCTTCGGCCGAAAATCTAAAATAAAACGTGTTAATATCACTAAAGCTATGCGACACCTGCTGGAAATATCTGCTAGCATTTCTAAAACAAAAATAATAGTCTTACATGAAAATAATATTCATTACTTTAGAAACCAAATACATACATTGTGTAATAAATTCCGCAAGCTAACGGAAATCAAAATTATTATCTCTGTCCATAAACTGGCAAAACAAATAAAAATCTAACTTTGTAGCTTAAAGTACGATATGACATAGCAAGAACGAAATATTTGCAACAAATGCAAAGTAATGTAAGCAAAAAAAAAACTTAATTACAAAAAATGCTAGAGTATTAGGCCTGTAATTAAAATGCGATATGCAAGCATCAAAAATAACACAGTAACATCATCCTATATACAATCAGGAGTGGTCAAAAAATTAAATAATTGAAGCAGTATGTAAAGAACATTTATTAAATTTGTGACCTTTACCACGAATAACGTCACTTTTATACATAATATGGACCGGATGTGAGATAAGACATTTAAATTAATATATTTAATGTATTATGAGCCACTCCTAATGACATCTATATTGTTCCCGTATTGTTTAAGAATCGTACGCTACGCACAAAAGTAGTTCAAAATGTCATAAATTATGCACCATTAATTATTATGTTACAAATAATTTGCATAGATAGTGCAACAGACTTTATAAAGTGAATATAGACACAACTTTCCATATACCTGTATGTAAACTGTGTACCAACTGCTAAATGCAGACAACGTCTTAGTGCCATTTTTCACTAGTTCAATCTATAATTATTTCAATTCCTAAAACACAGAATGAACTACATTTGTGAAGTGTACAAGAGCAATAGACGGACATTTTGTGTTTGTTAAAGGCTTAATTAGCAAGGCCGACGGTCAGGCCCACGACGACGAGGTGCAGACTTCAATATGTTGTCAACACGCAGAATCATTTCAGCAGCTTCAGCGGCAGATACCAGCACTTGTCGCTTGACAACGTAAGATTCTGTAATCCCTAGTTTCTTCATGTCACCCACGCGTCCATGGTCCATGTCTGGAAATTGATTTTTGTTAGTATTATGTGAAAAAGGGTAAGAATATTATAGTAAATGCCAAATTTTTATTCTATATTGAGTAAACTTATAGTTTCGAAAACTTTGGAACGTAAATTATTGCATAAGTTGGTTTTAATTAATCATTTCAAATTAAATATAAAGTATGTAAGTAACATAAATAGATTTACTAATCAAGTATTACTAAAATGCCTTAAAAGTATGTAAACATTTAGGAAAGAGTATCATAACCGAATTTAACAACACAGTAAAAGAAAATTGCTCTTTAGGGATTACAATTTTAGGATTGTCACTTCTCCTGTTTAAAAAAATTAAATTTTTGAATGTTTTTTAAAAAAACCTTAGACCTGTGTTATATGCTCACATACTAATAACACTCACTGGGGATGCCCGCTTAGTACGACTATTTTGTTACATCGGGTATAAATTATGTTATGTAAGTTTGTACGTATTTGGGAACGCATTCAACGTGACTACAAACAATTGCGAGTGTTGTCCTTAACCTGCACAAAATAGCTTAAACATTTTTAGTTTTTTCCTTGATTTCTGTTATCAAGTCATCTTTTTCGTTATTAATGAAAGTGAAAACTATACCCAATGTATATAAAAATTTCATAAAAGTTTGATCTACCTAAATACCGCTAAAAGTCTTCAATCATGCGTGTTGTCAGTGTTGACTTACGGCACTGCAAAATGGCTTTCAAGGTCGCTTAGAAATTTTATCTTTGAACAAAAAGGCTCATAGTTGTTATTTACATAAACTTAAGCTTTTGTAAGTAAAATAAAATTAAACCATTGATAATACTGTGCTAGTACTGACCTAGTCCCATGGTGTTTTCGCCTTGCGCGTGATGAGCCCTCAGCCTGGCAACAAGCTCGGCGCTATCATACCCGGCGTTGTCAGCGACGGCGGCGGGCAGCCGGCGCAAAGCTATCGCAAACGCCTCCACCGCCGCCGCCTCCTTGCCAGCCGTGCGTGCCCCCACACTGGACACAGCCTCCGCCATCAGCATCTCGCTTGCACCTAACGATAATAAGTTTATGTAATGTATGATACAACTCATTTAGATGTCTTAAAATGGCAATACGGCAAAAATAATAATTCGATTTTGCAATAGATTCATAGTATTTCGAAGACACTATTTATACCTACCATGGAATCTATTAATTCTGAACTTAATTATTAAAATTTACATGTATGATGCAATCAACGTAAAACACAGCGGAGTTTTAGCAGTTTATCCAATATTGCAAAAAACAAACAATAGATATAATGAGATTGCATTTGGTGGCCCAGGTGTAAAAACAGGCAGAAAGCGGGCGCGGGTGCGGGCGCGGGTGCGGGCGCGTGTGCGCGTGCGTCTAGTTTTAACATATTAAATCGCGCTTCAGAAACACACCGATCGTGACGCGTCTGGATTTTACAGTTGCGGGTGCGAGCGCGGGTGAACGTGGCGGGTGGCTTCATTCATGCGACTAGGTTTCTCTCGTACAATCAGCCTGTATGGGCCGGTGCGTGTAGATTATTAATTCGCTTATACAGGCGGGTGAAAAAAACCATTTTTTATCTAGACCCCTCAAAAATTGAAAAAAAATTCAGAGGAATTTATATAATAATCTTTTGCCTATTTTATTTAAAATGTTGTCTAAGGTACTAGACATTATTTTTATTTGTGAAGATATTCTTCTATATTTATAAAATTTGTCAGGATGCAACCTTAAATCAGCATAAATCGTGTTGAATTATTCATATTATGTATTCTAGATTTCACAAAACTCATTTTCCATTGAATTTCCCATAATAAAATGTCTTCTTTATCCATTATATAAACTTTCCGATGTTTTATTACGTCTGACCCACCAGTATCTCGACCGCTGACGGTGCGGCCGAAACGGTGCCAAGACCCGCGCGCCCGCGCGAGTCCCCGCATACACACTCACGCTTTGCTTCAGTTTGGGCACTAGGGGTTTTGATTTCACCTTACACCTTGAGAGATGGAGGTTCCAGCCCAACGTGTGCTAATTAGTCGCTTTCTTAATTTCTCAAGTACATTATTGATTAACACACCTGGCTTTTCGGTGAAGAAAATTAAACATAGTGAGGAAACCTGCATACGTTAAAAAAAAATCGGCCAAGTGCGAGTCGGACTCGCGCACTAAGGGTTCCATACAATTATCTATAAAAACGGCAAAAAAAAATCACGTTTGTTGTATGGGAGCCCCCCTTAGATATTTGTTTTATTTAATTTAATTATTTATTTTTAAAGTGACTATATAACTAGATATTCTGTGAATATTATTTTAAGCGTCTACATGTTGCCCTTATCAATATCGAGCAAAAAAATCACGTTTGTTGTATGGGAACCCCCTTAAATATTTATTTTATTCTGTTTTTTAGTATTTGTTGTTATAACGGCCACAGAAATACATCTTCTGTAAAACTGTCTAACTATAACGGTTCATGAGATTATAGCCTGGGAACAGACGGACGGACGGACGGACAGCGGAGTCTTGGTAATAGGGACCCGCTAATTACACTTTGGGTATGGAACCCTAAAAACGACATGTAAAGTCCACTATCCACACTGGACCCGGGTGTGGACTATAGTCCAAATCCCCCTTGGTAAGGGGCCCCAACAGTGGGGACGCATGAAGCTATGACGAATCAAGAAATGAGTATATATAACAAACAGTGTTAAGTCAACTGAAAATACATTAAACGCTGCTAGTTCCTAATCTATTAATTTCAGAACCTATTTTCAACCCTATGACCAGTTAATGACGAACATGATTCTTAAAACGTATCTCATTCAAACTTTTTTCATACAAACATCATTACACGAAATACTATAAACATTTCGCCAAATCTACATTCATTAAATGCTAGTGAACTATGATATTATTAGTTTTTTTTTTTAATTCATACATTTACATATTTGATTTAATATAAAGTTTAATTATTTAATAATTCATTCACTGGCAGATTATTGACAGTTTGTAAAAAAAAGTACGTCGAATTCACCTTAAAATATTAACAGATAACTGTGTAAGGCAATAATTCTAAACATAAATAAAGTCCTGGGCTATGGTCAGTTTCAACGCCGTGTGATCACCCGACGATAAACTTACCGTTCAATAACTGAACAGTGACTCACACGGCAACCGCACTCGCACCGTACAACCGCACTCGCACTAATCGCACCGTGAAATAGAAACGTGGAAGTCGCACTTTGACAGCTAACGAGGATTAATTTTTATATTTAATATTCCTAAAGCGACTAAAGGGGATAAGAAGTACTTTTTGTTAACTGACTAATATTTGAAAAATATAAGATTTTTATAACCTCAATTTATATTGACTGTTTTGCAACCTAGTGGTAATTTTCAAATCTCTGCTGTTGTCAAAGCCAATCAGTTTTAAAAGTCACGTAAACTGGACAAAAAACCGGAGACCGCCGGACGATAATCACACCCAAAATGAACGTAGCCCAGTCCTTAATCTTAAGGATCTAATCAATTCTTCTTTAATGTTCATATCCATATAAATAAGTTTGTTAGCGAAAAAGTAATAATTATAACACTGCTTTTGATAAAAAAAATCTTAATGACTCTCCCATCTTCAGAAACAAGGTCAACAAGTGGCCTGAGTTCACAATAGATAAGATAGCAAACCCAGATAAAAAACACTGAAGTGGCCCAAATCTGATTTTCTTACATCTACTGCGTGAATGTCATTATTTTAATATTACACTTAGCTTATTTTTAAAAAAGCAATTTATTCGCATATAAACAATTAAAAAGTGTACATACCACTAAGGTGGCACACAAGCTTACGTTCCGCTTGATGGTAAGCGGTCACCGCAGCCTATGGACGCTTGCACTTGTTTATTATAGAATTATTTTTTCAAATATATGTTTAACTTTACATTACCTTGATTAAGACATTTATACAGGATCCTTTCCTTATCTTACCGTCGAAAGGTTTAAGGTTCCGATATTTCAATGCTATTACAAGCGTCATCAAAGAAGCAACTAAATTTATAATAAATAAAATTATGGACAATTTGGGTTCACTATTAATTTTGAAAACATAAAGTCCACTGTTAGGATGTTCGGACCCATAAAAACAGTTACAAATTATAGGTTTCAGAAAAACGCAGTGGTAATATATTGTCAAAAAAAACCTTAGAACCTAAATGGTTAGGTACAGTGCGGTTACAGAGAAAATTCCTCCCGCGAACGCTTAGGTTGTGGAATGAGCTCCCTGCCAAGGTTGTCTCTAAGGACTACAGTATGGGGGTTCTTTAAGAAAGAACTTATCAGATTTTTGATGGGTCGACAACGCGCGAGTGACGCACCCAGGTTTTTCAAGCGTCCATATGCTGCGGTGACCGCTTACCATCAGGCGGGCCACAAGTTTGTTTGCCACCTCAGTGGTATGAAAAAATAATCTTCATGATTATTTTTTATTTATTACCTCCTCCATAAACAACTTTTGGTTCGCGCACGGTAGCGGCGAGGACACAAAGTGCATCGTGCAGCGATCGCTCGGCCTCGTCAATGACTTGCTGTGTCGCACCACGAATGACGACAGTACACGCCGAGCCTAGAGCGACTCCAGAGAAACGGATAAGACATTCGTCACCGATTAACACCTGCGCACAAAAAATGTCGGTGCTCAAAATTATGTAGAGTATATGCATGATATTTTTTATATAACACATAACCGTAAAAAAAACGCTTAAAAAAACAGCAATATTTGGTATAAACAAACATTTATAATGTGAAATTGATTCTAGACCCGGTATTCCGACCAGAAATTTTAGGATTTACCCGCCCACTTCATACGACAGTTTGAAACACAGCTATCTAATATCACGTGCACTTGAGCAAGACAAAAGACCACAGCGCTTTTCAGTGTAAGTAAACGTGAGCGTTAAATTGGTTTTTAGGTATTTACTTGAAAACTAACTCAATTTTTAAGATTTCAGTAGAAACAGCCATGGAATTTCTAGTTAGTTAGCTAGCCATTAATATGAATTTTAATGTTATATGTTAAAGAATAGGGGTTAAAAATAAAAAAATAAAATTTAGAGGTCTTTTCCAGATTTTTTTCTATGGAGGCAAATTAATGCTATCGTGTTTTTGGTAGAACAAGACATTAGGTATATGCTCTTCTATATAGGGTTAAATTTTTAATCTAAAATATTTACAAGTATTGATTTTTTCCATTTTAAAAAGTGTCACTTGGTGTTGGTCAGCCTCTTAAGTGGTTGAAACGTCGCCATTGTGGCGCACTTTTGTGGCGTGAAAGGTTATATAAAAAATACAACCTGATCTAAAAATGTATTACAATTTTGTAATTGCTACAAATAAACCATGGTTAGAGACCAACAACTAGTATCTACCATAGTACCATATTGTAGCTAAGTGAACAATACTGGAAAAAGTTCAACTGGTAAAGTGTTTTTTGTCGCAGACTTTGACGTCATAATTTACCGTTTTGCTATTTTACATTTGGCTCGTATTTTTTGTGCTTTATTCAAATAAACAAATCATTTAATCAAAATAATTATATAAATGGAAAAATATTGTTGTAGGTATAATTCCAAGTCATAGCAAATACTAAATAAAAAAAAAAACTAAACACCAAAAAATACCTGTTCAATAAGCTTGCAGTGGCCCAATTTGACTTTGTCAGGTGAGTCAAATGTGGAAACAATTTCTCCACCGGTCACAAGTGCCAGTCTCTCGATACCATCAAAGTCTGCATGCTCTATGGCCATCACACCGGCATCTGCGAAGAGTTGCTCTGGGTAGTTGTAAATAAGTTGCCTGCGTTAAGAGAAATATGTGTAAAAAGAAAGTATTGGTAAGAAATTTAAAAAGAATGGATTTGATAATTATTATCAAGCTACATAAAGCTCCTACAGCTTAAAGAGCTGATGTAAATTAATGAATTTTGAAATTTGAGTATTATAGAAAATTTTGTTCAGTTTCATTTTGATTAAAAACGGCATTGGAATGTAAGCGCCTGTAAGTAATGGAAGAGAATTTCACAGCTGTATAGCCTGAACTTTTTTTTTCTGTTTAAAATTTAAATCGAAACAACGGTAAAAAAGAAGAAAATCTCCTAAAACTGCCATAAAACGAAGAAAAAAAATTAGAGACACATGTATATGAAAATCTAGAAAACATCGAAAAAGTGGAAAAAAATAGAAAAAACAGCCGAAGATACATAAACAAGTTAAAATCTGAAAAGAGTTCCGGACCGGACAACATAAGCAACAAAGTCTTACAGTTAGGAGCACCTATCCTGGTCACCTACTTGGCACACCTCTTTAACAATTGCACATCTCTTAAACAATCTCTTTAACAAGGATTTAGCTCTGGATACTCAACTATAGACCATAGCCATACATTAGAGCAAGTGACAAAAAAATATGTGGAATTCAATAAGCCATTATACATGGCATTTGTCAATTACTCCAAGGCCTTCAATAGCATAATTCATAGCTCCATATGGAAAGCACTTAAGAAATGCAAAATAGATAATATATGGCATTTGTCTTTTACTCCAAGGCCTTCGATAGCATAATCCACAGCTCCATATGGAAAGCACTTAAGAAATGCAAAACAGATCCAGAATATATAAAAATCCTAAAAATCATATACTCAGTCTAATAGCAGAATAAGATATATAGCATAGGAAGTAAGTTTGAAGTAGGTAAAGGCGTCAGACCAGGGGATCCTCTTTCGCCCAAGTGGTTCATAGCTGTGCTGGAGGATATCTTCAAAAACTAAATTAGAAAAACATGGGCTTGAACATACTTTCTCAACGTCGAATTCACCTCAGATTTGCAGACGACCTAGTCCTCTTTGCCGAAACTGCTTTAGAACTGGAGCATATATTATGCAATCTAGATAAGGAAAGCAAAAAAGTGGGTCTACATAAAACTAAAGTAATCAAATAAAAAAATTAGATACGAATTTTACAACAGACCATTAGAATATGTAGATTATTTGGAAAACAGGTACCATTTAACTACAAAAATAAAGAGGAAGAGGTAGACAGAAGGATCAATTCCACATGGAAAAGTTTTAAGAACAAAAAGAGATCCTAAAAGGAAACTATGACCTTTAAAAATACGGTTTAAGATACTTTTCTTTTACCTTGCTTAACATATGGGAGCCAAACATGGGTTTTTTACTAACAAAATTTAAAAAAAATTACAAATATAAAACAATTAATATAACAAAATACAAAAAAATAATAACAAAAGTTTTTAAAAAAAATTAAGTCTCACTTTCAATAATTTCATTACAATTTAAACTTTTTATAACAGAAATACAATAAAATATGTGTTGTGACAAAATTGCTTATGGTGTTGATTACTACATATTACTCTCATGACCATAAAAGATGGTCGCATAACATGTTAAAAATAAAACATTTTTTTTTACAAAATTATTTCAAAAACCCAAATGTTTCAATAAGCATTTCAGCAACTGTTAAAAAGTTATACTCGCCTATTTATAAATACATTGCACTTGTGAGCTAAAATCTTATTAACTTTGTCTTTCATCTTCTCCTTTTCAGCCACCTCTAATTCCGCAATCTTCGCCATTGAATCAACTTTTATAGTTGAACCAAACACTTTGATTTTGTCAGTGTCCATAGGAGTGTTGGCTATCAGAATATTCGCATTCTCCAGGCGCTTAGGCTGATGTACTCCAACCTATGCAAACACAAAATCTAATAGAAAAAATATATATCAATAGCTTTTGCCTGCGGTTTCACCCGCCCTAAATTCGGTTATTGGTGTAGGATTTCTACGGCAACTCCTCAATTATAGAAAAGAAACCGACTCATACTTAACGTTTTGAAGTAGCGTATGTTCTTCCCCGGAACTATCTCCATGCCAAAGTTCATCTTAATCGAAACAGCGATTGAGGTGTAAAGAGGTAACAGACAGAGCTACTTTCGCATTCATGACATTTATTATATGGATTTCAGCTTTTATATATTATTATACCGATAAACACGATGCACCTTGAGGTTACGATTTTCCGAGTCAAAGAACCTAATTTATTCAAGTAGATTTTTTAATAACACTTTTGAATTATTAGAACTCTGTAGTTTACTTTACTTTGTAGATAGCTTGTTTGCCACCTTAGTGGTATATAAAACTTTACCGCTGGTTCACAATGCTCAATCCCATAGAAAGAGCTGGCAAGAAACTCCATAGCTACTCTTATTCTCCAGAAGTTTTAGTTGTATATACCCCGATGGAGAATGGCCTTACCTTCATTATTAGCAGGACTGCCATGGCGCAATGCCTAACACTATTTGTGTTTTTATTTCGAAAATTTTTATACCTAAGGTCTTGGGGAATGCAGAGAGTTTAAGTTTAGCAGGAAAATCATAATTGCTTCATTTATAAACCAGTAATACCATTAAATATTTATAAAGGGTAGATGGTTAACCTATATCCTTATTCACCTTGATACGTCCCTACTGTTGGGGCCTTCCCTGACCTTGGCAAGGGGGATTTACGCCATAGTCCTCGTGAGCCCAATATGGATTGTGAACTGCACAGGCGTTTTTTTGATGAATGCAGGTTCCCTCACGATAATTCGTTTATTACTTCACTAAGTATGCCAGTGCAATAGTGTGAACAAAACTTATTAATTCACGCCGAGCTCGAACCTCTGCCCCTTAGAACGCAATGCAGACACTTAAACCACTAAGCCACCACTGACTACACAAACGAAATTAAAATCTTATTTTGAGCACGAACCTTCTTATTTAAAAGAAATCCTTCGTCCAAGAAGGATTCTTCCAGGACACCTCCAGGTATTTTTATGATTTGAATAGCCTTCAGATTGCCAGAACCCTTTAGTCGAAGTACAGCATCCACAGCCAATTTTGTGAAATGTCTAAAACAAGTATATAAGTATACCTTTTAATAATAATAGCTGTGCCATTTTTTTTGTTATTAGATTTGGAAACAGAGCATGCAGAGCAAGACGACAAAAGACATAGGCTTTTTGTTATGCCAATTGATAGTTCCCATGGGAGCATATTCAGTGTAACGGCGGGCACAGATTATATATTAATGACTAAGTAACAGATCCATAAAACGAAAATACCTACGCTAGTAAATACCTACTCATTATTATTACTTTTCTTAGCGCGCGGTTTACTAAATGCACATGCACGCAGTAGCACTAGGGTTGACACATAGAAGAAGGTAATAAGTATTTAATCGGTAGGTTCGTAGGTAGTTGATAAAGTATGGATCTATTATTTACATAAATATATTTACTAAAAGGAATAACTAAAGGCCTGGTGCGGCAACACAAGTGGATGACACTTCTGTATAAGTAAATAATTGTTTCCCCAACCTTTGATTGACTCCAGGTAGCACAGCCCTCTCTTATAAAAAGGAGGCTAAGGCCATAGTCCACCGCAGACTGTCAGAATTTAAAGTCATCCATTATATCTAAACTTTGCTTAATTACTGCAGGCAACAGCCAGGACTAACGCTTTAATGTGACCTAAGAAAAATGTGCCACCAGGTGGTCAAATATCCAATGCCTGACTACCTGCACAGTCTCTTTACGTTTATCGTTTCCAATAAACGAATTTGACTGGGTCACAAGCTCCGCAATAAATATATAAATAGTAAACAAATATTTCTGGGCTTTTACACACATCGCCGTCTAATCCCAAACTAAGCAAAGCTTGTCTGTATCCCTTATCTGGTATCCATAGCACAAACAATCTTTGCTTAGTTTGACACCAGCTGGGGCTGTGTGTTGTCCAAAAATGTTTATTTAATTATAAAATGATTAATTTTATCATATAGTTAGTTTAAAAGACACTTACTCTTTATGATTAGATAAAATTTTGGAGCTAAGTGTAGTGCGCGCAATGTTCTCTAAATCAGCACGTAGTGCAGCCTCATTCATGTTTTTCTCATGGTCGAAACTGGCATCTGAAAGTGCTTGTCTAGCAGCTTCTACTGATATACGCCAACCAGCTATTATCGTCTGAGGATGAAGCTTCTGATCTATCAATTTTTCTGCCTCACGAAGTAATTCCGCCGCTGAAAATTATTTTAAGTAAATTAAAATTACACATTGGAACTTTAATTAAATCTTAACCTTAGGCAGTTTATTGTTAAGTTACAATTTATATACATGTTAGAAAGAAAGAAAGTTTGGCCCTAAAGTAAGCAAAGCTTGTGTTATATATTATAGATACCAGACCACGGATAAAAGTACATTATTTGTAAATACATATATATTATACAGAAATACAACCAGACTACACAAATGTTTGTCCAGTGCGGAAATCGAACCAACACCCTCTGCACAGCAGTTGGCCACATTACCAACTAGGCTGAGAGGGAGTCTATTGGATAGTAAGTAAATAATTCATCTCCACTTCACATATATGGGATGTAAATAAATAAATTAATATACAATTAAGTTCAATATGACAAGCAAGTCACATGATGTGACATGCAACTTTACAACCATTATGCTTGTTATGAATAGAAAGATATGCTCATAAAGTCATACCTAATACAGTGACTGATGTTGTACCATCACCAACTTCTTCATCCTGAACTTTCGACATATCAACCAGAATTTTAGCAGCTGGGTTGTCAATTCCTATAGACTTCAGGATAGTAGCACCATCATTAGTAACCTCCACCTGAAACATCATTATAAGAATGTGGTGACACAAAGAAACTAGGAATCACAACATTTAGTAAACTATAGTAACAAAGAATAAGAAGATATACATGATAATATATTCTTTGAATGCCTAAAATTAGCAATTTTATTAGTCAAAGCTCCTTCTGTCAGTTTTTTTCCATAACATAATAAGGAAAATCAGCATTGTGGACAACAATATTTAGACCCTTAAACTTACGAGAACTAATAAAAAAATATGTTAAAATTTTGTGTCATAGTATGCCGAATATTAAGATCTACACCAATGTACTCATGTAGATTCATCAGCAAATTGCTGCTTGTCCATAGTAAAATAATTGATTGTAAAATTTGGCATAACATCGCAGCACTAATAAACAAAGACAAAATTTGCATTTTAAGCACTCTACAGCATTAAGCATTCAAAGCTCCCAGTAGAAATGTTGATTTAGTTTCTATTGTACCTAAAATAAAATTGATGAATACAAAATCTTAACGTGTAAGATGTCACGTAACTAGTTACTTACAGACTGGTCAGCACTGGTATTCTAATTTGATCATGCATATCAATTAATTAAAAGAATGAAACATGTACTGTTTTTGGGGATAAATAACATAATATGATTTAAAAGTCATTTCTGAATAATTATCTTCTCATTCAACAAATAAATTAAAAAAAAAACAATTAATGGAACAAGCAAAAGGTCTAAAACACTATGTTTTTTCATTAAAGCTGTGATGCAAAACGCAACATAAATGTTGAAAAAGTGGTTTTGGAATTCCCGGTTCAGGGTATTTCCAAACTTGCAAGTTGAATTATTTACACTCCTGCATAAATATGGTTGGAAATTACTCCTGTCAGTGTGAAAATTGGTGGAAAATCAACTCAGAACAGGGTCATAATATTCAGTATGTTTTAATTCACTGCCTAAAATTAGTCACTTTTATCTGGTACGTTAACCTAGGATTTTGTAATTTTTATTGTATGTTCTTGATCTCTTATATAAGAAAATATTCTTGAAGAATTATTGATGCATTGAAAAAGACGACATTTTAAACCAGTTTATTTTAGCTTCTGAGATTTTTTCGATAGTGTACACAAAAGAAAAAGCGGCAAAGAATATTTTTTGGAAAAAAAAAATAAACCAGTCTAGACTGAAATACTAGTGGTAGGTTGCTTTTTTTTCCCGAGCGGAGCGAGGGCAGCCCACAGAGGGATGTGCTTTACACATATCAGGTAAATAAAAAAAAAATCAATTCATAGGCTTATTTCATATAAAAAATTACAAAAATGCGTAAAAAAACTGCATTTCCGAAGATTTTTTCCCCCGCAGGAGGGTCGCGATTGCGAGTGAGTGGGGGGCGAGAAGCGCCCCGGCACTCTTTGATACCTCGTGTATGAGGTGCGTCGGCGTCGTGTGAGGGGGGCCCTATTAGATCGTCAAGACTAGTCTCGCTATCCGGATAGCTAGTACGTGCCGAGGCCGCCTAACAATAGTTTTTCGACCGTGCCGTGGTCGGTTGGGGGGATGGTAGCTTGTGGATTGCACAATTAATCAGTTCGGGTGATTGGATGTACGCTCAAAAAAGCGGACTGCTAGGTCTTTAAAGTATTGGGGAATCATGGGAGGCCCGAAATCCCTGAGTAGGTCCGCAATCCGGATGATCCATGGGGCTCCGGAGGCCGCTTTGAGGAAGCGGTTTTCGAGGGTCTGGAGTCTATGGAGGTTGCGTTTAGACAACGCATAGACGACACTAGCGTATGCTAGTATGAGGCGGATGCAAGTGGTGTAAAGAGTCAGCTTATTTCTAAGCGACATCTTACTGTACATGCCTATCATGGGATATAGACGACCGAGGACAAAAGCGACTCGGTCTCTAACTATTTTGATGTGATCGCGGAAGTGTAGACGCCTATCCAGGGTATGTTGCTTTATGTCCATATTTGGCCTTGTTTTGCCCAGGGATGGCACGGCCGAAGAGTGAGAGGAAAGATGATCGCGGAGGGCGACCAACCGTGAACAGAACGGCAGTGCTTTTTTCACTTCGTATCTCCATTACTGAAACCATTGGCAGTAATTGCGGATTGAAGTCTGTTAGTGATTCGACTCACTTGCCTGAACAAACTCATTTTTTTTGGTAACTCGTTTTAATTCTGACCATATGGGTCAAATTTTTAAATTACCTATGGTAATAAAGGAACCAGTTTCTATATCAAAGTAAAGATCTACGTCTTTAAAAAATATAGAAAAATTTAAAGCAAACATTACAAAAGAACTTTGTGTACTAAATTTAAATAGTAGCAATCCCAATATTGTTCATTTTTTACGGTTCTTAGATGTAATTCTGGTGACAATTTTTCTCTTTTACAGCGTGTTTTTAAAAGCAAACATAATTATAATGACAGGGCAACCAAAGGAATCCGATAAAAAAGAGAATCATGGGGAGAGTTTTTGCGTTGGTACCTAATAATATTTTTATGGTTAAATTTAATTAAAACTTAGTATACATGCTGTTCAACACAATTAATTCATAATTAGATTTGGGTTTTTTTTTATTTAAGCCCTAAAGCCAGAAAGGGGGTGGCAAAGTTTGTGTGAAAAAAAGTACAGATTAATCACTGAGTCCAAATTGATATGGATTAAAATTTGGAAAAAGAGTTATGATTATTTTGTAAAAATCATTGTTTTTTGAAACCCCAAAGAGTGTGAGCTGTGCATAATGTGTAGCGATAATAGATTATAATTTAAGAGCATACTCATGAGAACTAGGCAGTACTTTTTTTTCTTTATTTATAAAGCCTTTATTCAGAAATTTTGTTACAGTGGTTATAGTTTCTAAGTAATTAAATTATATCTAGGATATCATCTTTATATTCTGCTTGCTTTTTAGCTAAGGCCTTCTCTAACCTCTTCCACTCTTATCTGTCTCGGGCAATTCTCGTCCTTTTTTTTCCTTGTCTTGGGAACCATGTTGTTATGGTTTTGCTCCATTTATCTCTACTACTACTCACTACTTTAAATACATTGTTCTTAAAACTTGCACGAATTTCTAAAATGTCTATTTAAAAATTGAACTAGTCTATATTAAGGGGTAATGTTTTCCAGCATGGCATCATGCAAGTGAAAAAAATCGAAATGGCTTATGACAATATATCCTTATAGGAATCTTGTAACATAATTTACTAACTAAATAAGTGCAGTCATATTTATTATTACATAGATAATAGAGTAAGGTTGCATCATCTAGTTTTAAGATCAAAGAATTTATATTTATGAAGTAGTTGATTATATTCTAAACTACTTCTGCACTGATTTAAGAGCATCAATGTAACAACAGAAAGTAGTGTTAAATGGTTATGAGTCAGATTTTGTGCCAATCAGTTCAGGAGTGAATTTTGGGTCCTCTTCTATTTATTATTTTTATTAATGATGTTTACACTTGTTTTAAAGCTAGCAATTTCTTACTGTATTCTGACGACTTAAAAATTTATCATAAAATCTTAAGTCATGAAGAAGACCACCTTAGATTACAAATGGACCTTGATTGTTTTACAGACTACTGTGTTAAGAATAAACTCACATTAAGTATCAATAAATGTAAGTCCATCACAGTTTAAAAAACGAAAAATAATAGTAACTACTTACAACTACAGTTTATGCGGTATGAAACTTGATAAAGTAAACTCAATAAGAGATCTAGGAGTTATACTAGACAATAAACTGCATCTAAATTTGCACATTGACACAATAATTAACAAATCATATAGAATGTATGGTTTTATTATGTGCTCTAGTACAAGTACAAGTTTCACTCAACCATCCACCTACCTTTATCTGTATAAAGTCCTAGTTCGCTCTCAGCTTGAGTATTCTGTACCAGTCTGGAACCCTTTTACAGTATATATGTAGAAGCCCTTGAGACAGTTCAAAAAAAAATTTTGCGCTGTATGAATTACAAATGTTGTCATAGTAAATGCTCATATGAAGAGCTCCTTGCAAAATTCAAATATATGAAGTTGGAACATAGACATACATATTTACAAGCAATGTTGCTGTATAACCTATTGAATAATAGATTGTATTCAGCTCACAAATAAGCTCTGTTATAGGATTTCTTTAAGAACACAAAGCCATACCTTATGCAAAATTTTTGCTACTACTCGATGTCATACTAATGCAGGAAAACGATCACCCTTGTATCGATTAGTTCACTCTTATAATAATCATTTCAATGATATAGATATTATGTCAATACACCCAAGTATGTTTGAAAAACTGTTACGTCATAATTTATAGCAGTACCTACTTAATAGTATAATATTTATAATAGTACTTAATTTACCCTATCCCATTGCTAGTTCTCTCAACATTCAAAGAAACCCGTATTTATAGAATATTACTTAATCATTATGTGGTAAATGATGCTGATGTCACAATGATTGAAAACTGTTACATTTAAGATTTATTTTAATACTATATATTGTGTCATTGTTTTTTTACATCAATAAATTAAAAAAAAAAAATTATTTATTGTAATATGGGATCCAAATAGGCACAGCATAATCAATTCATCTGAGTGAAAGATTTCAAATAGTAGATATGAATGGGGTGAAATCAGAAAGCCATAATGTTACAATGGGAGTTCCGCAAGGAACTGGGTCCTCTTTTATTTATTATTTATGTAAATGACCTCCTTATAAAAAAATGTTATCTGAGATTGTTATGTTTGCTGATGACACATCCTTATTGTTCATGGAC
The DNA here is from genome assembly GCA_946406115.1 of Apoda limacodes. NCBI lineage: Eukaryota > Metazoa > Arthropoda > Insecta > Lepidoptera > Limacodidae > Apoda > Apoda limacodes. The sequence continues at coordinate 17,227,319 of OX291548.1, read as the reverse complement.
AACAGAGAAACAAATAAATGATAGTCTACATTATATTCTGAAATGGTTCACGGTTAACCTTGTTTGAAATTCAAATAAAACTAAATTTCTAAATTTTTCACTATCAAATCCCCAAAGCCTAAAAAATAAAATTAATATTGATGGTAACATACTGAAAACAGTCAGTGGAACTAAGTTGACATACTTACCATGCAGTATCAATATATATGCATAAAACCTTACACAAATTAGTTCAAAATAGTGATGACACAATTTTCTCAAAAGGTCATAAAAAAAACCTTGGTTTAAAAACAAGTTGTCAGAAACAAGTAAGCCTACCATGTGTTAAAAAGTTGCTAACCGCTTGAGCGTCCACTTATTATCGCTATGCATCTATGCATGGCTCACACCCTTATAGGTTTCAAAAATCTTCTATCTATATATCAATTTGAATTCTGTATCGGTCTAAGCTAACCCTTATAATCATATACCAAAAGAATTGAAAGATTTATCAGAAACTAAATTTTAAAGATCACTTAAGGAAAAGTAAAAGCATTTTACAGGGTTTTAAAAAAAAATTTAACAGATAAAATATTTTTCAAGTAATATTTAATTATTTTTTTTTCATTACTTATGTATGTATACTATTCTCTTATTATTTTGATTATGTGTTCCAGATTTATAAAATCAAATTTTGACGATCCATGTGAACAGCTGAAAAACTTCATTTATTAAAATTTGTTAATTATATAAAACGACAATGCCCCTGTAAAGCAGCTATTATTATTCTCATATTTATTCTAGATTTATTGAATCAAACTTTGACAATGCTTCTGCACAGCTGAAAAATCCACTGTAAAATTTGTTAGCTATTTAATGACAATGCCCCTTTACAGCAGCTTGGTATTAATCATTGTATATCACGTGTTATAACAACATCCATAAGTGTACCACTTGTACAAAAATGGTCCGGAATACATAATAGAAAATAAAATAAAACACCGTATAATACTCAGGAATTGTGGAGTGTGGTCATTTGAATTACTAATAGTTTGATCAGAAGGATCACACACCTTATTAGCCAAGACACTACGTGAATGTATTGCAACTCCATTACCTGACCGCTATTTCTACCCATGGATACTAGAATTTTATCCATTCCTTTAGGTCCCAATGTACTTTTCACCAAGTCACCGATAGCAATAGCTCCGATAAAACTGGACATACGGGCAACTTCAGCTTTTTCTTCTTCGGCATCATTTTTCAGAATTCTAATAGGGTTCAAGGAAACCTGAAACACGTGCAAATATTTGATGAGCAAGCACCGGTTTCGAAAAAGTCTTTTATCATTGATAGATATAAATTAAAATGACAATCAAATTATCTCTGGCAGAAAATGAACTGATAAAATGCAAAAATAGTGTACCATTTTTACGTATTTTAGTTAAAACTTGCGAAGTTTTATATAAATATGATGGATAACCAATTTTTTCGTTCACAAATCAGCAGCCATGAACGAGTATTTGTTTTTTCCCATTCGTCCCTAAGGACTGGCTAAGGTATTAGACTATGCTGCCAAGTCTTTAGTAATTGTTTTCCATTCGAAGTTATTTTCAAAATATTTTTAAAAGTCTTCGGTAGTATTTTCTTGAAATATGAATAAGTATTTCTCCAGATAGAGAAATACTCTTACAGTTTCTTCATATTTTGTCAAATCGTCTTTTCTCATATGGTCTATGGCCATTTCGTCAGTTTTTCATTTCTTCAGGAAATACATATCTACTAACTTTGTGTACATATATATTAACTTTGTGTGTGGTAGAGGCCTGGTGATCTGAAATTACAGGTGCAAACCTAGTTCGAACTCCAGAGTCTCACAAAGTAAAATTTTAACTCAGTGTACATTCTATATTGTACTTATCATTTAAAACATTTTGAGACTAAATAAACGAAATTATATATAGTCAAATACATTTATAACCTTTTACTGAAAACTAGAATACATACACACATTACATTATCATACACTTACAAAAAAAAAATCTTTTTACAAAATGTACACAAATTAAATACGATGTTTTTTTCAAATTTCTTCTACTGTATAGACAATAAATTTACACAGATACGAGTAGCAAAGTTACAATGCTGCGCGGGAACAATTCATCTTTTCTGTAAATGTTGATTAGTTTATCCATAAGCACAAGGCGCTGGATGCCAAAGGATGAACATTCAAAGATTTTTTTATTAATTCATACAAAAAGGCTTAAATACTAAACATAGTGTTCTGCCAAACTGCTGGGCAGTTTGTCGGCAGCAATACTCGCTTACCACATTATCACGAATGGAGACCGTGCAGATGACATATTAGGCGTACACTAAAAATAAGGTACATACTAAGTATGTCTTAAAACTATCTATATAGGTAGAGATAGGTATTTTAACATTGACATTGACTTTACTTGTATGAGAAATTCTTTAGGTAGGTAAGTATTTAAGTAGGTACTTAAATATTATAAAAACTTAAATTATTTCACTATGTAAGTCATAAGATATTACCCAATAATACGAATTTAGCATCAACATGCACCACGTTGAATTTGTTCTCTTATTTAATTGATATTGTTGATATTATACAATCGAGTAGGTGGTACAAAATTTACTCGAACTAATCTGTTCTCAGGAATCTTAGCCAATATCGTTGATCTTGGCATGAGAAATGCTGCAACGTTCGAGTTGCTTGGAAATTGCACTGATCACACTAAGGTGTATCTGATGAAGATGAGAATTGATACAACAATGACCAAATCTAAGCCTGCAGACGATGCTGTAAAATTTTCTGTTGATGTAGTATTGGATTTTACTAATTTTGTTAATTTTAATAGTATTTGTTTAAAGCAGCATACCATAATCTTTTACTCGGAATTTGAGTACAGTGATACCACGGTCTTTTCCATGTTTCACACATCCTCGTTTTTAAGTCAGGAATAGTTTTTTAAATGGAAAGGATACCTTAAAACTACTGTTTTTAATATTACAAGGCAGGTAAGTTAAAACTTGCGTTTATTTTTTTTAAATGATCTGCCCTTTCATTTTTATAGAGTACTTTGTGAGAAGCAACCAAAAAAACATTTACATGAATGTCAAGTAGAGAAAAAAGCTCTGCTAGTATTTGTTTTATTTGATATATCAGGTAATTATTGTTGAAATGAAATTTATTATTTTGCAAAGCTTTTAAAACACTCATACTGTCACTAGCAAATACCCAATGTAAACTATTCGGATACTGACTTTGAATATGTTTTAACGCAAGTAAAATAGCTGCAACTAGCTTTAAAAATAGAGGCTTTGAAATGAATACTTTCATCGCATTAGTTGGAGTAGTTTTGAAAGCTCCTTTATCAACTTATACAATTCTATGTCAGCTGCAAAGCATAAAAACCCGTACTCAAAATGATTTTGCATGAGAGATTTATATAACAACAATAATATTTCGGGGTCTGCTCGCCTGTTAACTGTAGACAGAGACTTAATCACATTGTATGCTTTTTTGCTTTTACAAAAATACTATCAACCTATTTTTTTCGGAAAGGTTGCGAGTGAAGATTACACTTAAAAACTTGAATTATGTTGATGATATTACACTACTTTTTCAAATAGAACAACTTTTGATTTACTTGGATTAATATTTAAATGTAGATTTATAATTTTAATTCAGCTTTTATAAGGTACTACTGACCACGTCTACTATATTTTTTTAATTTAAATTGCATGTCTGCCTTTTGCATACACTACTGAATAATCAGCAAACTGTAGATTTTTAACATTTGTACCCAAAATAACGTTCAAGCGGTTAATATACAAGATAAATATAAGTGGTGATAAAGATTTCACCCTGACAAACACCCATACAAGACAACCTTGGTCCATTAAGGTTGTCATTATATTTAACATTCCTGGCAAAAACTTTGAAACACAATTAATTAATTTTCCAGGTGTGCCTCCCTATAGAAAGCTATTCTAGACCAAGAACATTAATTTACACTGTTAAAAGCCTCTGCGACATTAAAGAAGACTGACAGTTAAAATTAATTACTAGCCAAGCTATTTTTAATATCAATGTGTAATTGATAAATGCTCTCCTGAGCTGAACGACTTCTTCGGAAAAAAAGGTGATTTGAAGTTAAAAAGCAATTTTTTTCAATGAAGAATTTAATACGTTGTTTTAAAAGTTGCTCAAACACTTTTTCAATACAAGATGTAAGTATGACAGGACGATAGGAGTCAGGATGTGACTTAGGTTTTAAGGTTTAAGGATAAGTATGAGGCAATAAATTTTCCAATCAGAAGGAATTTCATTATTTAACCAAAGACTATTTAAAATGCTGAGAAAATTGTGCAAACTGCTGTCGCTAAGATTTTTCAACATTACATATGGTACACCATCTAATCCGAATGCAGTGTCTCGACATGAAAACATAGCAGATTTCAATTCCTGCAGAGTAAAGGATTCTAGAAGAAAACTGTTATTACTTGCGACAGTACTGTTTAGCAAATCACTTTTATTTTAAACAGAATAAGGTGTATATTTTTGCAAGAAATCGGCAACCCTACTATCATTGCTTGTGTTGTTAGAAGTATGTTTTATTAAATTTACGCATATATTTCCAGATTACAGAAATTAGAGTGCAGTGATTAAAGGAGTTACATAACGTCATTCAGGTGAACTCGGCCTATGTACGTTCCGCTATCGGTGCATCAAAAGGTTTTGTCCCGACAAATTCCGTGCGAGCAGAAACACTTCATATTTTTGATTTTTTAGTTCGAGCGTAGACTACATCCACGTCGAATGCCTTGAATTAACGCCACGTGTTGAGGGAGTAAAGAAAAATGTTCTTGAATTTGTAGACAATTATGAAGCTGAGTCAATCACATTAATAGCCATACTATTACAAACTACTAGGATTTGGCAGATACGGCAACAACCGTCATATGATTATGACTGTAGCGCCATATTATCATCATCATCATATCATTAAAACATGACACTACGGTAAGAACCGTAATTGGCTATGACCATAGTGTCGTACTGTCAGGATAATATAAGATTTATAATATGACACCGCGGTTAGAACCGTAATCGGGTATGACCGAAATGTTAATACTTAAGGGCATATCTTACATTATAATTTGATACTACGGCAAGAACCGTGACCTGCATTGACTGTAGGTGTCACAAACTTACGACATAAATATCATAATACTAACGTTACGGTATTAGCTGTCAAATAAAAAATAGTCTATTGTATTTTTTATTTAATTTTAAATGGCAGGTTCTTTGGTTCACTATAAGATACTTAAAAATATTTGGCACTTTTAACAATTATAATTATAATGTTACGCTGTTAGCCTAATGTTAGACATCATTATAAATACTAAAAAAATAAGTCTTTTTCTATCAAAAACTAAACAAAATAAGTTTTCTTTTCTAAAAAAACAATAGCATAATTTTCTTACTGATTTGTAAATCAATGCCACTCTTCAAAACAAGATGGACAAAGTAGGGTCTTATTAGAGCACCCTTTGCATCTATATCTGGTCTCCTTCCGTTTTTTTTTCTTTGTGAACAGACTACAGTTTGAATACTTTTTGTTCCTTTTAGCATTTTCTAAAGTAGGAAGTTCTTGTATTACTTGGTGCGAAGGTCCTGATTATTCAACTCTAGAAACAACCTCTCGTCTACTGGAGTAGATGCTTCCCGTTCTAACAGTGTCCCTACCTTTGATAATATTGTCTAATTTTGTCATTTGCTTGATAAGTTCATCGCTATAATCTAAGAATTTGTAGGTTTTGAATTGGTTTTGAGATTTTTTTTTACAAATAAAAAGCATTCCACACAGATATGTCAAGCTTATGAGAAAACACTTTTTGTACTACCGAATAGTTTTTTTTGGTGAAAAACCATTACCATTTGATCTTTATGATCAATTCCTACCATGTACTTATTGTATTCTGCATCTTCTGGTTTTTTAGCCACCTTTCCAAATCTATTGGCTACGTATTGCTTATTTGGGTGATTTCAAATAGTGACAATATAAACTGGTCGTTTGTCTAGCCAAACTGAGACATAAACCTGTTTTATGCGATTCCAAAAAATTATCACCTTTTTTTCAAATTCCTGTGGGTTAGAAGATGCGGATTTGTTTTTCTATTCTTTCGTAAAGTACCATTATTGTATGTTCGAAGGTCCAATAACTTTTGACTTACATAACTCTACGGCATTATAAAAGTTATCCATAAATACATGATGTCCTTTCATTTAATATGGCTGTAGAAGTTTCATCACTATTTGTTCTGTTTTTTTTGCAGAATTGTCTGCCGTCTTATCCTTACCACAATACATAAATATATTAAGCACATATCCATCTGAAGTTGTCAATTCATAGAATTTAATTCGATACCGAGCTTTTTTAGTTTGGATGTATTGGCGAAAGTGTAATCTGCCTCTAAATAATATTAACCTCTAAATATTGAAAGTTGTTTGTCTGGGTACACTCTAAACGTAAACTCTACGAAGATTTTCAGACAATGCCGCAATAAAGATTTTTTTTTCACCTTTAGCATTAGTATCAGCCACGTAAATACACCGTAAAATCTGTTCAACTCTTCTTGAGGACAAAGGAAAAAAATGGATGATAGTATAAAGCATTAGAGTATGAGAACAATGATCTGCTTTTTGTAGTGTTCATTTGACCTTGTAGTAAACACCATCCTAAAAAAGCTATAATTTCATCCTTAGTTACGTTTCGAAATGTTTGTGTTCGGCTATGTCTTGTAAGTGGCCTGTTTGTATTCGTTAAACTTTTACCATAATCATTTGTCCTAAAAATCAGAAAATCTATTTAATCTTCAGAGAAAACCAATTTGAATAAATCAAGAGGAGAAGAATTGTTCGCAATTATCACTAGAATCCTCTGAGATCGAAAATCAAAGTCAAAATTTGGAATAGGTTCCGTAGTAGAAGTGCACTCCTCGCTAATAATTTGGGAATCAACAGGCTGTATCTCATGAACTATGATAGAAAGACATTTCAAATATTTACAGAAGATGTATTTCTGTTGCTGCTATAACAAAAAATAAAAAAAAATTTAAGGGGGCTCCCATACAACAAACGTGATTTTTTGCTCGATTTTGCTCGATATTGATAACGGCAACAGGTAGACGCTTAAAATATTCACAGAAAATTTTATTAGTTATAGTTATATAGTCACTTTAAAAATACATAATTAAATTAAAATAAAACAAATATTTAAGGGGCTCCTATACAACAAACGTGATTTTTTGGCAGTTTTATAGATAATGGTACGGAACCCTTCGTGCGCGAGTCCGACTCGCACTTGGCCGTTTTTTTTCTTTCTCATCTGAAAATTGGAATACATAAGAAAGTATAAAATAAACAAAAACTTTTATATTTTGTTAAAATAAGATTTGACGTAACCTGCAAAAAAAAAACCATTCTGTAACGCGATGTTCTAGTGACTTTAAACATTTTAGGTATTAATAGGTCAGAAAACAAGGCAAATTATAATAAAATGTAATTTCATTGAAACAATAGTACATGCATATGTTGTAAAGAAACATTTTAAATCATATATGCTTTTTTACTTACTTTGATAGCCAAATCGTATATAAATATCACCTTAAACCACACTCAGCGCGAACACAACTCTTCTCTTCTCGCGCTTGCGACGCGACACTGCGGGCGCTGAATCATTGTTCGTACTAGAATAAAAGGTGTACCCGTACTGTCTATGTGAGCAGTACCTGTGCGTGTGTGTGTATTGCCTCAGTTCAAGCTTATTGAAACACATACTTTTGACGGTAGAGTTACAGTGTGTAAGACGAACACAGTAAATGTACCTTGTATGATGCTCTCATATAGATTTCACTGCTACGTACATACGTTGAGCATCACTCTACTAAATACGGCAGCAACCGTACTGTCATATTATCAATTTATCTTTTACGGGTAGAACAGTTACCGCGTTCGAACGTGTTAAGATAAAATATCCTAACACAACAAGAACACGTTGAAAATAAAAAATAATATATTGTCGTACATGATTTATCAGATTAAAAAATTTGAAAAAAAAAACATTATTTTTCTAAGAGAGCATAAGAAGTCAATTAGCTACAAAGCAAGTCCATCGTTAGGATATTCGTCCGAACCCGAAATAAATTTTATGGAACTATAATCTGGCCCCGCTTGGCCGATAACGATTTTTTCTCGCGTCAACACAACTTTTTTTTTTTTTCTGAACTGACATTGCAGTTGGCTGTTCCAACCATTACTGCTTCACCGGACTTTATTTGAGCAAGTCTCTGTAGGAGCCTCAGCCCGTATAGTGCCCAACACTCAAGGGCTCCCCGCGGGGGGAGCCTCGGCTTGGGTTGTCGCTCTCGGGGGCGTCCCTTCGACCGGCGTGAGTCTCGAAATCGAAGGTGAGTCACCGCCAGTTTCCCGTTACGCGGGTGCGGTTGCGATTGAGTGGGGGCGAGAAGCGCCCTGGCACTCTTTGATACCTTGTGTATCCGTTTGGGCGCCGACGAACCCGGGGACGTCGGCGTCGTGTTTGGAGGGAGGCCCTATTGGGGGAGGTCGTTGAGACTAATCTCGCTATCCGGATAGTGAGATCGTCATCTGGGGCCGTTAGTACGTGCCGAGGCCGCCTAACTATAGTTTTACGACCGTGCCGAGGTCGATCGGGGGATGGTACGTTGTGGATTGCACAATTAATCGATTCGGGTGATTTTGTGTACGCTCGAAAAAGCGGACTGCCAGGTCTTTGAAAAATTGGGGAATCGTGGGGAGTTCGAAGTCTCTGTGTAGGTCCGCATTGCGGACGTATCAAGAGGCTCCGGAGGCCGCTCTCAGCACAACTTTTTTTTTTTTTTTTTTTTTTTTTTTTTCTGAGCTGACAATGCAGTTGGCTGTTGCAGCCATTACTGCTTCACCGGACTTTTGGGGCGAGACTCTGAAGGAGCCTCAGCCCATATAGCGCCCAACGCTCAAGGGCTTCCCGCGGGGGAAGCCTCGGCTTGGGTTGTCGCTCTCGGGGGCGTCCCTTCGACCGGCGTGAGTCTCGAACCCGAAGGTGAGTCACCGCCAGGAGGGGAGTTCCCCGTTACGCGGGTGCGGTTGCGATTGAGTGGGGGCGAGAAGCGCCCCGGCACTCTTTGATACCTAGTGTATCCTTGTGGGCGCCGACGAACCCGGGGACGTCGGCGTCGTGTTTGGAGGGAGGCCCTATTTGGGGAGGTCGTAGAGACTAATCTCGCTATCCGGACAGCGAGATCGTCATCTGGGGACGTTAGTACGTGCCGAGGCCGCCTAACGATAGTTCTACGACCATGACCGGGTCGATCGCGGGGACGATACGTTGTGGATTGCACAATTAATCGATTCGGGTGATTTTGCGTACTTTAAAATATTGGGGAATCGTGGGAAGTTCGAAGTCTCTGTGTAGGTCCGCATTGCGAACGTACCAAGAGGCTCCAGAGGCCGCTCTGAGAAAGCGGTTTTGGAGGGTCTGGAGTTTGTGGAGATTGCGCTTGGACAGCGCATAGGCTACGCTAGCATAAGCTAGTATGGGGCGGATACAAGTTGTGTAAAGATTTAGCTTATTCCTAAGCGACATCTTACTATACTTGCCTATCATGGGATAGAGACGACCGAGGACAAAAGCGGCTCGGTCCCTGACTATTTTGGTGTGAGCTTGGAAGTTCAAACGACTATCCATGGTCACACCGAGATATTTGGTCTTATTTTGCCAGGGAATGGCACGACCGAAAAGAGAAAGGGGAGAAGGCCGCGGAGGGCGGCCTAGGGTAAAAAGAACGGCAGAGCTTTTGTCGGGATTCACCTCGATTCTCCATTTCCGAAACCACTCGCCTAGGGCGGTGATAGCGGATTGGAGTCTCTCAGTGATTCGACTCACTTGCCTATCGGTAGTATAGAGAGCGGTGTCGTCCGCATAGAGGGCTAATTGGGTACCTATCGTTTTTGGGATATCGTTAGTGTACAGAAGGTACAAGACGGGGGCGAGCACGGACCCTTGCGGGACTCCTGCTTCTATGGGGCGGGGGGAGGAGAGAGTGCCTTCAACTCTGTAGCGAAAGCTACGATTCGACAAATAATCTCGTATGATGAGCACGAGACGATCTGGCAACTGAAAGTTGTACAGTTTAAAAATTAAACCGTTGTGCCAGACTTTGTCGAAAGCTTTCGCTACATCGAAGAAGACAGCGCCCGTGTGACGGGTCTTACCTAATGCTGGCTGGAAGCCAGTAAGAATATGTTCCGTTATGCGGAGGACTTGATGGACGCATGAGTGTTTGGCACGAAAGCCAAACTGCTCGTCTATTAAAATGCCTCTGGAGACTATAGAGTTCCGTAGGCGGGCGAGAAGGAGGCGTTCATAGAGTTTACCAAGGGCCTTTAGTAAACTTATAGGGCGATAGGAGGACGGCTCGGTACGAGCTTTGCCGGGCTTATGGATGCCTATAACGATTGCATCTTTCCATTGAGATGGAAAGATGCAATGTTCCATAGCAGCGTTAAAGATCGCTACTAGGAGGCAGATAAGGGGAAGAGTGAGGCGCTTTAGGATATCGTTAGAGATACCGTCTGCGCCGGGGGACTTACGGGGGCGTAGGTCTTTGATGACCTGTATGACTTCGTCGACAGTGACAGGGGGCAGGGGGTCTTGTGGAGGCAGAGAAGTTCTGCGCTCCACTTCGCCGTCTACCTCGCGCACATGATCGGGATCGAAAGGCTGTGTGCTTAAGGCACATTGGGCTTGGAGGCTGGATGCTAGGCAATCCGCTTTTTCGTCGTCATTGAACGCGGGAACGCTATTGTTGGGACGAGTTAACGGAGGGAGAGAGTTTGCGGTTTCGGATTTTAGAGCTCTGGCTAAGTGCCAATAAGCTTGGTGAGAAGGAGAAATGTTCTCCATAAGATCACCGAAACGTTGGGCGCGGAGCTCAGCTACAGCGGTTCTTACACGGCGGTGTAAGTCGTTGAAGCGAGCTTTATTTTCGATAGTGGGAGCGCGGTCGCGAGCGCGGCGGGCCGCGTTACGCTCAGTCATTAGCGACCTGATGTGCTGAGGCAGGATTAGGTGGTGATAATCACCAACCGGCACCTGTCGTGAGCACTCGCCAACGGTGGCGGTCAGGTGGCTAGTGAGTGAGTCGATAGCTACGTTAAGATCGGTCGCGGATGAGATAACGTTGGGAACGCGATCTAGATGTGGCGAGCTGGGATTTTCGAGCAATTGCCCAAATTTATCCCAGTCCGTCACGGTTCTAGTGTCGGGAGGAGAGTCCGAAGGGAAACCTAATCGGAGGACGACAGGGCGATGGTCCGAGTCAAGTTCGTCAAGCACCTCTATAGAGCGAAAGCTTAGCCTTACATTCTTTAGAAGTGCTATGTCGAGTACGTCGGGGTTAAACCGAGTATTGTGGGGAAAGTAAGTGGGCGTCATGGGAGCGATGATGTCAAAGTTTAGTCTGTCAACTAAATCGTCGAGGAGTCTGCCTCTTTGTGAAGTTACAGAAGAGTTCCAGCGGCGATGCTTGCAATTTAGGTCGCCGGCAAGAATGACGGCGTCGCCTAAACTTAAGAGCGACTGAAGGTCGCTCTCGAGCAAGTCTTTTAGGGGAGAGAGATAAACCGATGCAATGATGATCGGCTGATGGCCGGTCATCGCTAAGCGGCAGACGGATGCTTCTAAATTCGTAAGCGGTGGAGGATCGATAGGGGAGCAATGCAGGGAGCGCCTGTAATAGATGAGAGTGCCTCCGAGATTGGAGGCAGTTCTATCATTACGGACGGTACGATAGTTCGCGATTGAAGGGGTACGGACAGCGGGCTTTAGGAACGTTTCCTGGATGAGGAAGACGTCCGGTTTTTGGGACGAGAGGAATTGCGATAATTCCTCTCTTTGGTTGCGAAGACCGTTGGCGTTAAAATAGCCTATGGAGACGGACCGGGGTTTTTCGCGCGCGGTTGTGCAATCCATTTTGATTCTACGGTTTTGGAGCTACCCTGCGGAGGGCGGCGAAGAAATCGCGATGCTTAGCCATGAAGCCGAGCATTTGAGAGAAATCGGTGATCTGTTCGTATTCGGCGAACACGATCTCGAAATTGGCCGCGTCGAAGGCCCAAGAAATCTCGGCGAGAATGCCGAGGTGCTGCTGCTGCTCGGCCGTATGAACGGCATTGCAGGGCAGCGCGAAAGAGGGGCGCGGGGGGGCAAGGCGCGTATGCGCGAGAGGTGCGGGTGCACTTCTCATGGGCGCTGGACGCGGGATGTCCCGGGACATCAGAGGGGCGGGGTAGGGAATACCCGTAACTGAGACGGGCCCGGGGAGAGCAGACAAAAGTTTGTCTGTCTCCTTCGATTTGGACGCTACTAGCGCTGGAGGACGGCTCCAGGCGTTGACAGCCGGGAGGGGGGCAGGCACGAGCGGAGCCTGTTGGCGGGGGGCGGAGGGGCGCGATTTACCCTGATGGGGTTTACGCGAGCTCTGTTTGGGAGCTTTGGGGCACCCGCGGTAATTCGCTGGGTGGCCTTCACTCCCACAGAGTACGCAAGCGACCGGGTCGGATGCGTTAGAGCGATCGCGATCACAGTCCGGAGTGGCGTGATCGCGTAAACATTTGACGCAGCGCGGTCTGCGTCTGCAGTTGCGCTGCGCGTGGCCATATAGCTGGCATCGGTGGCATTGACTCGGGTTCGACCGCTTGTGCGGAGTCTCGACCCTGATGCCTTTGAGGCTGCAAACATCTTTGATGTTAAAGATGGCTTTGCCTTCTTTTGTTAGGTCTAGTACAACGAGCACCATGTCGTAGCACTCGGACTTATTTCGGCCATTGTACATACGATGTACTTCCCGTACGGGGAGGCCTTGGACGATTAAGTCGTCCTGGACAGTCGTGGTGGAGAATTCCCTAGGGACTCCCCTTACGACTGCCCTTAAAACGCGTTCCTCGGCCAATGAGTACGTGTGGTACTCATATTTTTGAGCCGTGAGGAAGGCCGTCAGATTTCGGAAATCTGACGGTGTCGGGACCTGCACTTTGATGCCGCGCTCGGCATCATTGCGGGCGTGCGTATAATTGATACGCTTGGCCTTCATAGCGTTAGCAATGTTCGGCCAGGCCCCCTTGTCTTTGATGACGATGGGCGGCGGAGATTTTTCCTTCCGTCCCGAAGTGGGACAGTCGGACTGCGAAGAGGTGGCGGCGGGGGGGGTTGTGTCCATGGCGGCTAGCTCAGGGCTGGCCGCCGAGGTGGACGGGGACGGGGACGCGGAAGCGCTAGGCGCTTTGAGGCGTTTAGCCTCAGAGTCGGAGGGAGGAGGAGTAGAAGACTCCAGAGCGGATGCCGCCGAAGCCTTTTTAGACTTGGCGGACTTCTTCCGTTTTTTACCCTTTTTGGTTCCCAGGCCAACCACTTTGAAGCCTTCGTCGTCCTCAGACGACGCCGACTCAGCGGACATTACGGCTGCTGGAGACCGGGGTGCGGTTTCGGAGGTTGCGGGGGGCGGGGTAGCGAGAGACCGAGTAAGGGTCTCATCGGCTACCGGAGTGGGAGGGCGAATGGGCTCAGGGGCCCGGAGAGCGCGGCGAGCGACACGCGGGTCGCGATGGCGGGGTTCGCGGGAGAGAGAGCGCGAGCGAGTGCGTGAGCGAGAACGCGAACGGGACGGGGCACGCGGCGGCGAACATTGGGAGGGTACCGAATTGTCGGACGTTTCGTGGGCAGCCACAGCCTGGAAAGCGTAGGCTCGGACCAGATCTGAGTGATCACGAAGGCATAACCTTATGATCTCCCCTATCTGGTCCCGGGACATGCCAGTGAGTAGTTCTTCGGCCATCGCGGGAGTGGCCGAGGTGTAGCTTGTGAATACCTAGTGACTCCCCACCATTGCTGGCGAGGAGCAAGAATACCTAAATGTGGCCAGGCGCCCCGCAGTGCTACGGATTGCCTGGTGTGTACCTAACTCCTACTCCTACGGCAGGGGTTACGTTGTCACCGTTAGGTTTCCCCCCAGCAACGAGACGTTTATGAACGAGAAACTTTTAGGTAGACCGCAACTCTGAAAAGAGCTATACGATCTCACCCACCAGCCCTTGAGCACTCGGAACTGGATTTCTACAAACTAAAACGCAATCGACACTTAAAACGCGAGAATGCACGGAGCGGCGAACCGCTGAAGCGGAAATACTACGCTAGCGATTTAACACAAAGCCGGACTCAGACCGGGCGAACCGGTAACAGTCAAAGAGGCAAGCGAGGGTCACCGCTATGCGTAGTAGTTCCGCGACTACGAGAACACACACTCACGCACAAAAACGCACAGTATCGCTTCGATAAACACTCGGTTATGGGCGCGTTGAAGAACGCACAAACACACTCAGCGCGGGCCGAGAAGCAATTTCCCAGCCAATACACACTGCCGAGCAGCGCTTCAACACTCAGGCCGATTTTCCAGGAATTGCGGGCAATAAACCAAACAACAATTCGAGGTCGTCAGCGCTGAGGCAAAACACCACACAGGAATGCGCACCAGCTGAGTCACCACTGCACGGAGCACACTAAGAGCACTTGACGCTCGAAAACACGACCGCACAACACAAGAGTCGAATCGGGAATCGACAGCACAACTTTTTTTTTTTTTTTTTTTTTTTTTTTCTGAGCTGACTATGCAGTTGGCTGTTGCAGCCATTACTGCTTCACCGGACTTTTGGGGCGAGACTCTGAAGGAGCCTCAGCCCATATAGCGCCCAACGCTCAAGGGCTTCCCGCGGGGGAAGCCTCGGCTTGGGTTGTCGCTCTCGGGGGCGTCCCTTCGACCGGCGTGAGTCTCGAACCCGAAGGTGAGTCACCGCCAGGAGGGGAGTTCCCCGTTACGCGGGTGCGGTTGCGATTGAGTGGGGGCGAGAAGCGCCCCGGCACTCTTTGATACCTAGTGTATCCTTGTGGGCGCCGACGAACCCGGGGACGTCGGCGTCGTGTTTGGAGGGAGGCCCTATTCGGGGTCGACGTAGTAGAGACTAATCTCGCTATCCGGACAGCGAGATCGTCATCTGGGGACGTTAGTACGTGCCGAGGCCGCCTGAGTATAGTTTTACGACCGCGACGGGGACGATCGGGGGGAATGTACGTCGTGGATTGCACAACTAATCTATTAGGGTGATTTTGCGTACGCTCGAAAAAGCGGACTGCCAAGTCTTTAAAGTACTGGGGAATCGTGGGAAGTTCGAAGTCTCTGTGTAGGTCCGCATTGCGAACGTACCAAGAGGCTCCAGAGGCCGCTCTGAGAAAGCGGTTTTGGAGGGTCTGGAGTTTGTGGAGATTGCGCTTGGACAGAGCAAAGACTACGCTAGCATAAGCTAGTATGGGGCGGATGCAAGTTGTGTAAAGATTTAGCTTATTTCTAAGCGACATCTTACTATACTTGCCTATCATGGGATAGAGACGACCGAGGACAAAAGCGGCTCGGTCTCTGACTATTTTGGTGTGAGCGTGGAAGTTCAAACGTCTATCCATGGTCACACCGAGATATTTGGTCTTATTTTGCCAGGGAATGGCACGACCGAAGAGAGAGAGGGAAGTTGGCCGCGGAGGGCTGCCTGTGGTGAAAAGGACGGCAGAGCTTTTGTCGGGATTCACCTCGATTCTCCATTTCCGAAACCACTCGCCTAGGGCGGTGATAGCGGATTGGAGTCTCTCAGTGATTCGACTCACTTGCCTATCGGTAGTATACAGCACAACACGAAAATTTGCCCTATATATAGTCCTTCCCTTCCTTCTTCGATGTGGATACCAGATTTCGCATTATTGCATATCATTTCTCCAGAGCCATGTGTAAATATAGTCATGTGCTTATATTAAGTGCGTGTTTTTGTAGCTTGCAATTTCTCGCAAATAACAGAAATTTGGCAATGAAGTGTCCACGGAGCTTTGATTGTTAGAAATGATTGCTCGCAATTGACAATTTTTCGTTCGTTCGTAATTGCAAACGATACACTGGACAGCTGCTGTCACTGTCATTAAAAAAGAAACTGTTCTGTTGAAAATGGAGAAACAAAAATAAGGCAAATATTAATATTTGGAATATACTTTAAAGTAGTATGACTGCCATTCATTAAGAAAAGAAAGAAAGAAGACATAGTCATATTGGTTTACTGCAGTTTTTTGAATTTTACATAAAGCACAGACTTTGAGTTTAACCTCCAAATCCAAATCGGTATTAGGCTTTAGTAGTATAGAACAAATACATATACTAGAAAAGAATAATTGAACTCACCATGTAGCAATTTTTCGAATACAAAAATGTGTTTGATTCTATCAAGATTCGCAAGTGTTGCAGTATCTCCAACAGTATCCCATTGACTATTGGTACATCAAAGTGTTGAAAGTGTTTGTGTAATAGAGCTTCAATGTCTATCCAACTTCAAGGCCAGAACATTGAATAAATCCTACAGTAGTGCCTTCAGTTTTAATTAATCAGACCCTATCTAAATTGAACACTGGATTTCTTGATGGGCTGCTTTCATACCAAAGTTACATCTATAGCTCTAATAATTCGAGGAAAGCCAAAAACAATTTTTAAAATACTAGAAAATTTAAAAGTATAATTTTCCTTTCCACATAGCAATTGTCGAGTACAAAAAGTGTTTGATTCTATCAAGATTTGCAAGTGTTGCAGTCACTCCAGCAGTGTCTTATTGAAAATTAGTACATCAAAGTGTTGGAAGTGTTTGTGTAATAGAGCTATAACGTTTATCCAACTTCAAGGCCAGAACATTAAACAAGTCCTACAGTAGTGCCTTCAGTTTTAATTTGTCTGACCCTATCTATATTGTACACTGGATTTCTTGATGGGCTGCTTTTATACCAAAGTAACATCTATAACTCCAATAATTCTAGGGCAGCCAGAGGCAATTTCAAATGCTTGAGACACCATCAAAACCTCGAAGGGTTTATGCTGTTTGATTTCACAAATGACAAAATGATGAATGAATGATGATTGGTATTTATATGACAGTTCTAAAACTGTCTACATTTGAATACCCTTGGGTTTGCACAAGCTGCGCCCTTGGGTTGTAACACGAAGATTTCAAACTTAGCCCTGGTAACCTTTGCCCTGGCCCCGATTTGGATTTGGAGGTTAAACTCAAAGTCTGTGCTTTATGTAAAACTCAACAAACTGCAGTAAAACAATATGACTATGTCTTCTTTCTTTCTTTTCTTAATGAATGGCAGTCATACTACTTTAAAGTATATTCCAAATATTAATATTTGCCTTATTTTTGTTTCTCCATTTTCAACAGAACAGTTTCTTTTTTAATGACAGTGACAGCAGCTGTCCAGTGTATCGTTTGCAATTACGAACTAACGAACAATTGTCAATTGCGAGCAATCATTTCTAACAATCAAAGCTCCGTGGACACTTTATTGCCAAATTTGCGTTATTTGCGAGAAATTGCAAGCTACAAAAACACGCCCTAATATTCTAATAATTCGCAATTCCTAATACGTTTTCGTAAAACACTGCTAAAATATACAAATCGATATACACTAAATGAATTTAGAAAAATTATACAGAAAAAAACACCACTCCTACTTAAGATGCGCGCCAAAACTCCCTATATATAGTCGTATCTTGAATAAAAATATTGATACTTTGGTATCGATATATTTTGAACATCCCTATCACATTTTATTCATTCTCTTCTTCATTCATTCAGTTCGTTCAGTAAAATAAAGAAATAAATATTCTTTGTGAAATAAAAGTCGCCATTATTACTCATCAGGACTTTACGTGATAAAATATTACTTTATTTAGTTACGCACTTGTCAGTAGAAATCAGTAAAATGGAAGACCAAACTGGAAGCTCTGCACCTAGGGTGAGCGACAAACGCCTTGCCCAAACCCAAGCAAAAGTTGATGAAGTTGTTGGCATTATGCGTGTCAATGTCGAGAAAGTTTTAGAGAGAGATCAAAAGTTATCGGAATTAGACAATCGAGCTGATGCTTTGCAACATGGGGCAGCGCAATTTGAGCAACAGGCTGGTAAATTAAAGAGGAAATACTGGTGGCAGAACTTGAAAATGATGTTGATAATTGGTGCTATTGGAGCCGTCCTTCTTATCATTATTATTGTCTGGGCTACATCCGGATCAAGCAACAGCAATTCGAATTCTGCTCCTCCGGCTAACAATGCCGTCACTCCTGCACCATAAACTTAATTGGTAGATAGAAAATAAACAATACCGTTTACCAATTATTAATACTGAATTCCAGACCAAACTTCGACTGAATAGTAAAACAAACAATATTTTTAATAAAAATTTACAGTCTTAAGAAAACGCACATCTTTAATATATTTTATAGTATACATTTATCCAGGTACTTTGCAGTATTTCAAATACGTTTGGGGTAGGGGTAGGTACGAGTTTCTGATAAATCTGTTAAAACCTATACTGCCAGTTTTGGCTATTTTTACTACTGTTTAGGCTATCACAATTTAATTGTTACACTCTGCTGTGAAATTATTGCACAGTGAAGTTGATTTTCATACCATTTCAGAACAAGTGACAGTTAATTTTTACTCTGACAAGAGTGATTTCAATTGTATGTATGGGATTATTAATAATTCAACTTGACAGTTGAATAATTACCCTGAGCTGGGCGTTTCACATAGCCTTTAAATAAACGAAATCTATTAAAATTACATTAATATAGAAATGAAATGAAAGAAAGACCCTTGTAAAATATATTTGTGTACCTTTTGAGGCAGTGTTACACTCTATAAAATAATAATCACCCAGTGAAGTTGATTACTTTAGTTTTCCTACGACCACTTTAACTATTACATGGAGACGGGTGTTTGAAAACAATTTTTAATTTTTAACTACCATGTCGCATTCTGAAACAACCTAGGGAGATATTAATTTACTGAAAGGCTTTCAAAGCTTCTGCTGTGAAATTGTTGCACAGTAAAGATTTTCATACCATTTCAGAACAAGTGACAGTTACTTTTTACTCTGACAAGAGTTATTTCAATTGTATGTATGGGAGTATTAATAATTCAACTTGACAGTTGAATAATTACCCTGAGCTGGGCGTTCCAAAACCACTTTTTTAACTTCAATTTTCATTTTGGAAACACAGCCTTTAAATAAAAAAAATCTATTAAAATTACATTAATATAGAAATGAAATGAAGGAAAGACCCGTGTAAAATATATTTGTGTACCTTTTGAGGCAGTGTTACACTCTATCAAATAATAATCACCCAGTAAAGTTGATTACTTTAGTTTTCCTACGACCACATTAACTATTACATGGAGATGGGTGTTTGAAAACAATTTTTTATTTTAAACTACCATGTCCCATTCTAAAACAACCGAGGAAGATATTAATTTACTGAAAATGTGTGTCACTTAATGTGTCATTTGTATTGCTTAAAAAATGCTGTAAAACCGGTTGGAATTACTAATGCCACAGTTATTACCATTGTGCTTTTTCATTTACCTACAACAGAACTGATACATTATTTTTGGCATCTGTTCTATTAGGATCCACAGTTAACTGAGCATTGTTTTAATCTGTTTTTAAATGGGAGCACAGATATTTTGTGCAGATTTGTATTGTTTTTACAGAACTGCATGGTAAATAGGAATTCTGTATAAATATAAACCTGCTCCAAACTTTGGCTCAACGACTGACACAGAATATGTCTAACTGCTTGCCCAAGCATCGGGCTAACATTTTGCATCTATATAGGTACATGTTGGGTAAATAGTTCTGGGCTCAACATTTGCACAAAGTGGCAGTGTTATCATCATGGTTAATCTGTCAATTTCCAATATAGAAGGGGCTACCATTATAATGAAAACACTCACAAAAACAAATTGCAATTTTCTTTTATTTTTGTCTATATATTAGAAATTTTATTATAATTATTCTTCATATATTTATTATATAAATTATTCATCTGCTGTGGATGAGTGAACATGTTGCATTATAAAAATCATTATTACTAGTTAGTATAAGAGAGATATTTTATGGTTCGGTGCTGTTTACCTATTTACCTAAACTCCTTTTGTAATTTTGTAATAATATTTATCTAATTCACGTGGCCAACTGTACAGAATAAAATTGTTTTGTTATAAAATGTATTATGCATTAATAAAATAAAATGTGCTTATTTTTTTTTTTACTAAAAATTGTTAATATTTGTATGACGAATACTTAAATGTTTACTTTACATTCTATGACAAATAATTACTATATATGTGACTAACTACATACATCAAGTTAGGGAGCACAAACTGTATAAAGCACACAATATAGAATATGGTTATTTTAAATGTAACATTACAATAAAAATGTGGTTGTTTACTATGAGAACTTTATAAACTACTTAATTTAATATTAAACCTTTTGCTAGTTTCAATAGAACAGCTAATAGAACCTCACCATTTGATTTTGAGTGTTGTGGAACATAACTCTAATGGTTTATGATAAAATAATGCTGGCTCCACATATAAGCCCCCAATTTAATGTTTTGCTATCCAGATGTTGGGACCATTTAGGTGCCGGCCAACACATAACACTTTTCTCTTGCATTGGGGCCAGTGCTTTATGTCAATCCACTTGTGCAAATAGTGTTAGGCCCAGCATGTGAATGGGGTAGTGCTTAAATTATAACTGAGGACTTTTTGGCCTAATTATAAATTATTAATAAAATCTAAAATGATTGTAGACTGAATTTTGTACTTTAAACCAGTGAATAAAATGTTTTGTTTGGAATAGTCACAAAAAAATTTGAATGGGTCCTCATCTGTTAGAATGTTAAAATACAGATACTGTTATAGTTGTTAAATGTGACACTGATTTTATTTATTCACATAAAGCTATAAATAATTCCCTACTTAAAAAAGTTGAAATAAGTCTAACAAAGGTATTTTTGTAAAGTTATTAGGAATTTACAAAGAAAGATAAGATGGAAGAGTTTAAAAAACAATTAAATTTTGTAAATTTTGAAATTTTTATCACTAGCTCTAATCAAAAATTTAACTTGAGAATTGTTTTGTAAACTAAGCCTTGCCTTAATCATAAGTGTTGATAAAAATGTTTACCTACAACAATCCTTCAAGAGAATTAGTGATATAATTTGATGATGATCAGAATATACATAATATTTTTAGTTCATAATTATTCTTTATCATTGTGGGGTTCTATCTACTAAGAAAATAATGGGACCAAATATCCTCAGCCGTGGCTTATGTGGCCCATTTACACATGATTTGAAAATTTTGATTTGAATTGTTGTAGATTAAATTAATATATCTGTCTAATTATTTTTTCTTAGTTGTTTTGTATTGTATATTTAAGATTATAAATAATAAATGTATATTCTTCAAACTTTTGGAGATTTATATTTTGAGGTTTGCCGAGGAAATTACATTACCTACGCATATCTACATTATCTTAAAGCAAAGAATATAATCAGTCGGAGTGTTCAAGATAAATGTTTTGAAGTGATTCATGACTACATAGGCCAAATCTGACAATGTAGGAATTGTTCATTTCATTTAATTTTCATTGTCTGTATTTTTTTATTATTCTTATGTCTGATAAAGACTTGTTAATTGTGCTTGCTAATGCGTCGCGTTCTTATATATAGTGTTGATTATACGCAAGCTATACTAATACCTAATACATTTACAGTAGGGGCTATTTTAGGGGGTATATGGTATTATATGTATTCGGATTGTTAAAATCTATTGTAGAGACGACAATGTAGGTATCATTTTTGTAGTTCTCCTATCATAAATTAAATATTACTTAAAGGATTAGGCAAATATAAACAACAACGATTATGTTCTACGAAAGGAGATTTTGCTGCAGAGAGCTTCGGCTCTGTCACGTGGGTAATAACCCGACTGATGAATCGAGGGGCGTAGGTTCGATTCCCGCACATGAAAAACTTTTGTGTTTGTCTTAAGACAGTGTTTTCTATGTGTAATCTGTAAAATAGTAAATTTTAAAAAAATATTTGTATTTGATGTCTAGACATCCATAGTACAAGCTTTGCATAGTTTGGGACCAGAATGCGCTGTGTAATGACTAAGAATATTTATTAATTATTATTATTAGTTCCGTACCACCCCACCGATACCGATTACGCCGCCGCCATACATATGTTATTGAATACAAAAGCCTATAAAGTAGAGTAGTAAAAATTTCAATGAAGCCAATTTGAGCTCCAGTAACGATCAACAAACGTTACTGACTAATCGATCATGTACGCAAATATGAATAAAATTGTAGTTCGTGAGGCGATAACTGTTGATAGTAGGTAGGTACTGAATCCATAATTTGATGCTAATTCTTAAAATGTTGGAGCTTGGTACATACCCAATCCATCCTCTTCATTCATATCTGCGTATATTACTGGACACAGTCTTACGTCTAACATAGCCATTTTCCGTTACTGTTTAGGGTTGCGTAGCCAAATGGCACAAGCCTTATAGTTTCGTCATATCTCACTCATTCTAGCTTTGTGATTGTCCACTGTGCTTCGATTCTTATGAAATGTTGCAGATAGGTTGCTTACCTATTATAATATTAATTCAAAAGTAACTGTGTCTGTCTGTTGCCTCTTCACGCATAAAATGCTAAACCGATTTGGAAATTTTAGTATGAGACCTGGGAAAGGACATAGGTTTTTTTCTATAATTGAGGAGTTGCCGATGAAATTTTACACCGATAACCGAATTTAGGGCGAGTGGAACGGCAGGCAATGTTGGGATTTGGTACCTACCCAATCCATCCTCATTATTAACCTATCTGTGTATATTGCTGGACACAGGTCTTACCTTAATAACACAGCTATTTTCCGCTACTGTTTAGGGTTCCGTAGCCAAATAGCAAAAGCCTTATAGTTTGTGTCATATCCGTCCGTCCGTATGTCACAGCTTTATAATTATGTCTTCTGAGCTTTGATTCTTATGAAATTTTACAGAAAGGTATCTTATGTACACCGCTATACAGTTTTGTAAACTAGGGAGGATCTCTCCATCTATACCTAGTTAAGTACTTGAAGTCATAAATGTTTTTTTTTTAGCAGCTTTGTCTATTGTAAAATATGTATCGTGAAGTGGGTACTTAATGCAATGAGAATGGAAAACCACCAACGGTCTACGCGAGCTTCGACAATGGTGGGCGATTAACTGTAGCTCCCACTCTTTTACCTGTAGTAGCTTCCTGACCTTAAATGGTAGGTAGATATACTACAAGTTGAGTCAATTATGCCAATAGTTAGTAAGTACCTAATAAGGGTAGTTAGTTTTAGAAGCCGGTTTCGGCAGCTCTATGAATAGGTACGTAAGTAAAAACTAAAAAATAGTACTGTCTATGAGCGTATTTTGCGTTCCTACTATACTGTTGTATCAAAGTGGAGAGACAGCTGAACCAATCTAGACTGCGTTGGGGTCAGATGACGCTGTGCGTGATGTCTAGGAATATTTATATAAAACCGGCCAAATGCGAGTCGGACTTACATCAAGGGTTCCTTACCTACCACCATTTACGTAATGCACAAACAGAAACAAAAAGTGTGCCGCTAAGCGGTCACCCATCCAATTTCATACCGTTTCCAACAAAAAATTGTGCTATTATTTCGCTTAATAATAGCTAGATGGCGCTGTAACGGTGATTTAAGGTGGTAGGTAAATGGATCGGGCCCGTCTCACACTTGGCCGGTTTTGATTATTTGTTGTTATACTTTAGAGCTCCTGTACCGCCAAGCGCCGCGCCTGAATTCGAACGTTAAACGAATACCTGTTGTTATTAAATTAGTAAGTATTCAGAATGATGAAAACAATGTTTAATGTTTTATACAAACAACTGCACAACAACAACTGTTTCATTAACTTATATTTAATACCTGTTCTACACAAGTACTAACTTCATCTAAGTACCTTTAATGGAATTTGTACGAAAGTTCTGCAGTATTTTACACGAAGACCATTTATGATTTTCCGAAAATGCTGCAAATATTAAAAAAAAATGCAAATTATAGGTACCTCTTTCTATAATGCACTAAATAAACATATCTGACATCATGGCTTACTTCATGACGTGTTGCTAACTACATAATGTGGTTAGGTACGTATACCTACACACAGTTTTTAATTAGTGTGTTTTAGAGTAGTAGGATTTTTCTCAAATTTACCTGTTAGTTAAAAGTAAACGCAATTAGGGGAGAGTAGGGGAATCACGAACACCTAAGGGCAAATTCGAATAAAATAGCGGCGCCATGATATTGAATTGTTTTTGTTACTCTTTAAGCCAGACATTTTTTTTCATACAACGCGGAATATGAATGTAGTATGGGCAGAAAGCATTTAATATTAATAACTCGAATATTATTATTTGTATTGAAAATTCTTTAGAAGCAGCCCTTGATTTAGTATTTTACTTAAGTAATATTATGGTAAAATTTAAGCTAAATTATATATTAATTAAAATAAATCAAAAATTGGCCAAAATCAGGGATAACTTCGTGATATTTTTCTATCGAGAAAATTTTCAAGCATCATATTTTTGCTAATATCAGACCTTGAAATTATAATGTAAGTAGTATTTTATTTGAGCTTTATTCCCTCATTTAAAATTCAATACTACTATAGGCAATTTCCCTTTATTCCCCTCTTAATAAAGTTAAACTATCTAAGTAACTACATTAATATTATCTCACATTTCTTCAGTTTAAAATTTTAAAAAAACCCCTTGTGCTTCGGGGTTACACGACAACGGCCGGATAGTTGCGAACACTAGGAGGGGTAATAAGGTAATAACGAATTAACATGTATGTATAAGTTACCTATACTTGTAGCTCGCCAATCTTACTGGTTTAGATGTACAAATCACCAATATGTACATCTAAATTGCGGTTAGTGCCACTCTTATTAATTAAGTAAGTGGTTTAGTGTGTAAATGTTATATGTATAGTGTAGGTAAATAGAGAGAAAGCTACACTAATTTGCTTTTATTAAATAACTAGCTTTTGCCAGCGGTAATTTAGGGTATTGGCGTGAGATTCCTATGGCAAACTCTCGATTAGGAAGGAAAGGAAGTTTGCTATAGCTATAGTTCGTACACGTGAAATTCGGTTATAGTTATTGCGGGAACTTTGTTACGTTAAAAAAGGAGCCTGTGTCCTTTTACGTCTCTTCAATTATCCCTGTGCATAATTTAATCTCAGTGGCATGCTCCGT
Source organism: Apoda limacodes (assembly GCA_946406115.1). Classification (NCBI taxonomy): domain Eukaryota; kingdom Metazoa; phylum Arthropoda; class Insecta; order Lepidoptera; family Limacodidae; genus Apoda; species Apoda limacodes. The sequence continues at coordinate 17,201,971 of OX291548.1, read as the reverse complement.
TGCGACGTCTAGAAAGGACAAACTCACTTTCGTATTAGTATAGACTACATCAAAAATAGGCACGCGGCATGTTTTTGCGAGTTGTTTAGAAAGAGAGTTGGGGACTAGAGTTGCTATAATTTTTAAAATGGCGGTTATCAAAATATGTACTGTCATTTCTTTCTGACATAGAAGAACCTACAGTTTGGGATTACCCAGCGGGTGTTAGTGTTTCCCCGCACTCACCTACATTATTAATACCTAAGCTAACTACAACAAATCCAGCTAAAAGAGTAGACCTTTTAAGCTTTCAATACAGTGGTTGATTTTTTGGATTTATGTTCTTGAATAACCTTATACTGTAGTACAGAGTAGTACTCCAGTAATACTCCATATGGCGCCGGCCTTGTAGAACAGCAGCAACCTTAATGCCCTGAGATGAAGGACTGTTTCATGTACTACTGACCGTCGGCCTCACCTTGTCTTCCAAATGATCTCTAAGATGTCAACAGCAAGGATCCCAATGCTCTTGGAGATGTTAAAGGGAGTAAGTTCTGTCTGTCTATGTGGCTCTCTATCTGTCTGACAATAATGGGCATTATCTTTTAGTACAAAGTAAGTAGAAGCCTAATTTACATAAAATATGTATTATTCCGGCGGGTTTCCTACTAAATAATATAAAAATTTAAGGGGATACAAGAAACATGTTTTTGTGGTTTTTGGTTGGTTATACATAAAACGTAGTGTAAGCTCTATATTACTATAGACTAGTACTTATAGTATTATATAGTCAAAAAAGTTTTGGAATAAGCGAACAAAAATAGTTTGCACACCTAGCCCTGCTGCTTTAAGATTCCGATTCCACATTTTCAAATAACTGCATAGTTTCATATTTTTTTAGTAGGTACCTTGATACGGGTAAGCATTTCAATTCAATAGCATATGCAAGTAGGTAGTTGCTGAATAAACAGCCGTGACATACAGACAAAAAGACACTGAAGTGTCACCGTGAGGGTGTCCCTATATAGTTATAATCTTAATACGAAACCCTAAAAACTCGGTCGCCATGACTTTGATTACTTACCTACCTGACTTTGATTACTTACCTACACATATCTAATTACTACGAAACTGTAGCTTCACCAAGTAAACCGAGGCTTGGGGCAAAAATGCGGAAGTAGGGTCGCGTCTCGCTCTGTTTGCTAGCTGTCACGGAGACAGCTCTCGGCGGGGCAACTACGACCTTGATCTTCATTTTACTACCTTATTAAATAAAATGAAGATGATCGAATTTCGAAATTATTTATAGAATGTACCTATGATTGCAGCCAGGTGCACAATACATAAACACCTATCCACTTACAAACTATTAGGTACTTTAATAGGTGCCTACTGTACCTATAGAATGTTTTCTCAAGTACCTACATAAGTTTTTTTACACCACTGGCTTTTCGGTGAAGGAACAATACCTGCATACGTCAAAAGTCCACATTCTGCACTTAGTTCGCATGATTGATTATGGCCCAAAATGTGGGTCATATATCGTTGTCGCTCAAGAAGAGGGTAGGCATTATGCCCCTACAAAGTACAGTCAAATTTACGGTATTCTTATTCGCGCATTAATAAACAAAGAACATCCATACTAATATTATAAAGTAACTCTGTCTGACTGTCTGTCTGTCTGTTACCTCTTCACGCTTAAACCACTATACGGATTGAGATGAAATTTGGCATGGAGATAGTATGGGTCACGGTAAAGGACATAGGCTACTTGAAAACGTCAATCGTGAGACGGTTTTTCTTTCTACGAATAATTCTTCTGTACTTGTGTTTGTCACCTAACTCCTCCTAAATGGCAGAAACGATTTGGTTGAAATTTTTCGAAGATTTCAATGGGTTCCTGGTTGGTTTGAAAACACGAATGGACCCGGTAGGTGGCGCTGTAGTCGGTGTGTCACTGATCTTCTCCTAAACGGCAGGGAAGATTTAAATGATATTTTGTGTACATTCGAGTGTGTCCCTGGAATGTTTGATAACATATAATTGGACCCCGGAAGGTGGTGCTGCAGTCGGTGTGTCACTGATCTTCTCCCAAACGGCAGGGAAGATTTAAATGATATTCTTGTGTACGTGTCTTCTCCTTAACAGCAGGGTCAGCAGGAAAAGCTTTAAATGATATTTTTTGTGAATGTTAGAGTTTGTCCCTGCAAGGTGAGTTTGTTGTTTAGTTAAGTCGAGTTATTATAGTGTTTTAATGTCTATTGAGTATACAGAAACACGAATTTTTATAACTTATAAAACATATTACGAAGAGCCCAGCAGGTGGCACATTTTTCTGATTATACTTGTTTTTCTTAAATTAAGTCGTCGTTTTCGTTTAACAGTTTTAATTTAAAATTGCACTAAATTCAAGCTTCTTGTTCGTATAAAATGCTGCAGAACTTACAAGCGTTACCTACGTTAAGTTTCGTGTAGTATTCTAATAATAGGATAAAACTATTACCTAAGGCATAGAATGACGCATGACAAGGAAATTTTGTGTGCGAGATAGTGTAAGTACTTAGGTTACCTTACGATATATTTTTTTACGGATGTAATGAAGGCAACATTTAAATTTATTGATTTTTATTTTAATTAAACTCTTTATCCGCTTGTTAAATAGAAAATCGTAACGTGCATTTTGAAGCTGCAACCTTTTTTAATATCTTAATACAACTGCAGTGTAGGGATATAACGATCCACGAGGTTTCTCCATGGATTGGTGTGTTTGCCATTTTTTTCGGAAATGCAGACGAAAACCTAGCTCCATGTATATTTTTACTGGATATCCTTGCAGCCTAATACGTCCCTACTGTTGTGGCACGGTCTTGATTTAAACCATCATAATCCACTCGCGGGCCCAGTGCGATTGTGGACTTGTGATTGTTGACTGTGCAAGTCGCTTCAGTAGAGGGGATTCGTTGGTTCTGGCGCACTACCCCCCAACCTCAACCCCTCGCCTAAAAAAAAGCTCACCTCAAAACCACCCCTGTGTCTGGGGTGTGGCGACTCGCGCTTGACCACTCTGAAAACCACCCCTGTGTCTGGGGTTGTGGCGACTCGCGCTTGCCCACTCTCAAAACCACCCCTGTGTCTGGGGTTGTGGCGACTCGCGCTTGCCCACTCTTAAAACCACCCCTGTGTCTGGGGTTGTGGCGACTCGCGCTTGCCCACTCTCAAAACCACCCCTGTGTCTGGGGTGTGGCGACTCGCGCTTGACCACTCTCAAAACCACCCCTGTGTCTGGGGTGTGGCGACTCGCGCTTGACCACTCTCAAAACCACCCCTGTGTCTGGGGTTGTGGCGACTCGTGCTTGCCCACTCTCAAAACCACCCCTGTGTCTGGGGTTGTGGCGACTCGCGCTTGCCCACTCTTAAAACCACCCCTGTGTCTGGGGTTGTGGCGACTCGCGCTTGCCCACTCTCAATACCACCCCTGTGTCTGGGGTGTGGCGACTCGCGCTTGACCACTCTCAAAACCACCCCTGTGTCTGGGGTGTGGCGACTCGCGCTTGACCACTCTCAAAACCACCCCTGTGTCTGGGGTTGTGGCGACTCGCGCTTGCCCACTCTCAAAACCACCCCTGTGTCTGGGGTTGTGGCGACTCGCGCTTGCCCACTCTCAAAACCACCCCTGTGTCTGGGGTGTGGCGACTCGCGCTTGACCACTCTCAAAACCACCCCCTGTGTCTGGGGGTATGTCGACTCACACTTGACAAAAACTACCGCGTGACGTCACAGTGACTCCTGTGTATAACTTGTCTCTAGTTTTGTTATGTAATTACATCATTATCGTAATGGGTTATCATGTTTTTCCCCGTTCATAATTAAGTTATTCCTATTTAATTACAATGATGTTGGTGGTGACATTCCAAAAACTAGTCCCCCGAGGGTGTATCTCAAGATTTTAGGGGTGTGTCCACTCACGCTTTACAAAAACTTGTCTTTAGACTGGAGACTTACCTGGAGACGTGTCGGTTCACGCTTGATATGACTTGACATGTTATACCTACAGAAAATCTTCAATTCAAGTCGGTCGAAGTTTAAAGAGAAAAGCTGATAATAGTGTTAAAGATTTACAACTAGCATCGACGTCAACATGATGTGTCAAATATGTTGTAAATCACATTTTTTAACCAAAGATTCTATGCTCAGCACTTACGATCTAAGAAACACAAATAGAAATGTCTTATTCTTAATCATAATTTACTTTATGTGTCTGTTATATCACTCGTGAAGTATTAATAGCATCAATTAAAGAATCGTATTGATTCTATTTTATTATTCATGCAGATTTTGATCAGGAAACAAAAGATTTAAAAAATACTTTTGAATTTTTAAATTTGACTATTAGGAATTGGATAAAAATTGGTGAATTAGAAAATTATTCAGAAACTTTAAGTGATGACATTAAAAATAAAATGTGTAATGTCACATAGTGATTTAGAAAAAAAAGAAAATGGTAGACCTTAAAAAAAAAAAAAAAACAGTTCTTAGAAATGCATGTTAATAAGTTCAATCCCTTACAGGGATCTTCGTATATTCGTAAAAAAGAACGATCAACAATGTTTTAAGTGGACTATATCCTGCAAATACACATTCCGATAGTGTATCATCATACTTTAGGCATCAAAATAAACTATCGTTTAATAATATTCAGTTCCCAATCAAATTCCAAATCAAAACCCAAGGTAGAAAAACAAAATGACATTAGCATTAATATGTTTGAATTAGAGTTTAACAAAGAAAAAAAAACTTTACAAAATGTTCTAATTAATTAAAAATTAACTTATTATTTTTAAACAATGGTTGAAATAGGTTTTAATTAAACACCAGAAGCATGACTGCCTAAATTTTTACTGAATAACTAGGAATTCATAAAAAAGAAAAATATTGGTTTAATAGGGACACAAATAATGATGAAATCTATTTTGATAAATTTCAAAGAATATTAAAATTACATTTTATAATATATGCAGACTTTGTAGCTCATTTAAAACCCGTCGCCTATTGTGTCCCTGATCCATCGAAGTCATATACGTAAACAATACATGTACATGTAGTTTGTTCTTATGGATACTATATAAAATGTTCATATGATGATAAACTGTCTATATACAGAACATACTCAGAGCCTAATTGTACAAAAATGTTTTTGAATATACATAGGATAAATTGTTTTCAAAAATGTCCACTTTCTTTAACTAATGAAGAGAAGGATAAGACAATCGCAATTATGTTATATTACGTGATGAAATCACAGTAGACTATGACTGGAATACTAGTAATTTTAGAGGTGTTAGTCACGAATTATTTAGTAGCACAAAGTATCGTGTTCCATTTTTTCATTCCTATTCTATTTCATAATCTAAACAATTACGATGCTCATTTTATTGTTCATGCTTTGAATTTTGAAGATTGAGAAATAAAAATAATTCCGCAAAATAAGTAAAAATATATTTCATTCTCATATAAACCTAATATGTCGTATATTTCATTTGCGGTTTTTAGATTATTTTTAATTTATGATCTACTAGAGTTTAGATATATAGAATATTATATAAAGACCAATTTGCAGAATTAAGAAATCAATTACAAACGAAAATGATTTTAATAAACTTATTAGGAAAGGTGTTTTTCTTTATGAATTTGTTAATTTTTATGAGTTCTTAAAAATTACATCTCTTCCAAATCAAGACGCTTTCTTTAACTCTTTAATACCAGTGTATCAAATTATAATTATAAACATGCTCAAAGCGATGTCAGCCCAATTTAAATGTTAAAATATGTTGGAATATTCCAATCTATATTTAAGAACTTATGTAATGCTACTCACTGATATTTCTGATAACTTTAGATTTTTTTTATATCTAATGTGATATAATTGTAATTATTTATTTTCTTCTTTTTACACTAAGCTGTACACCTATCTATAATATATTTTTGCCACGGAAAATGAGCTCTATTTTAAAATTAACCTGTAACCTTAAGTACCCTGAACATTTACATGATCTTAATTCAGATTTACCTTTATACCCTGAAAAACATTGTAAACGGTTACAGTAAAGATAAAAAATAGAAATCTCAAACAATGTTTACAACTTACTATTAAGTTAATTAGGGTTCATAGAGTTTTACAGTTTAAGCATAGTCCTTAGTTGAAATATATATATAGATTTAAACACACAAGTAAGAACTACAGCTAAAAGTGACTGAAAAAGATTTTTATAAATAATACATTCTTTGGTAAAACTATGGAAAATGTTGAAAAACGTGTATTTGTGAAAAAAAAGATATTTATTTGGAGAATTATAAGTCGTGTCTATGTATTACAAATGTTAATATTTCACGTGCAGAATTCGAAGTGTGAAACATACTATTTTACACAAAAAAATAAATAAACTTGTTGTAGACTTATAGTTCTCCAAATAAATCTCTTTTTTGTCACACTTTTCTTGAAAACTTTAGATTCGGCAATTACTTCAAGCAATTATAAGTGTACAACAAGTTTTATTAATTTTTGTGAAGTCTGTAGGACTCTCGAAATACTTGTTACGATTTTGTATATTGGAAATATAAAATTTTTGATGTATAACTTTCATTATTATACCATGCACAAAAAAAAATACGATAATAGTGTCAAGTTTTAATACCCTGATACGGGTAGCTTCGTTTCTATGTATTTACAGATAATTTTTATAATGATGTAAAATCTGACTTTAATTTTTTTTTCGATACTTCAGACTATCCTAGTGATAACATTTATGGTTACTTTATAATTAAACTTTAATAAAACGAAACTTGGATATTATAAAGATAAAAACAAAAAGTATTTCTCCTACAGACTTCACAAAAATTAATAAAACTTGTTGTACACTTATAATTGCTTGAAGTAATTGCCGAATCTAAAGTTTTCAAGAAAAGTGTGACAAAAAAGAGATTTATTTGGAGAACTATAAGTCTACAACAAGTTTATTTATTTTTTTGTGTAAAATAGTATGTTTCACACTTCGAATTCTGCACGTGAAATATTAACATTTGTAATACATAGACACGACTTATAATTCTCCAAATAAATATCTTTTTTTTTCACAAATACACGTTTTTCAACATTTTCCATAGTTTTACCAAAGAATGTATTATTTATAAAAATCTTTTTCAGTCACTTTTAGCTGTAGTTCTTACTTGTGTGTTTAAATCTATATATATATTTCAACTAAGGACTATGCTTAAACTGTAAAACTCTATGAACCCTAATTAACTTAATAGTAAGTTGTAAACATTGTTTGAGATTTCTATTTTTTATCTTTACTGTAACCGTTTACAATGTTTTTCAGGGTATAAAGGTAAATCTGAATTAAGATCATGTAAATGTTCAGGGTACTTAAGGTTACAGGTTAATTTTAAAATAGAGCTCATTTTCCGTGGCAAAAATATATTATAGATAGGTGTACAGCTTAGTGTAAAAAGAAGAAAATAAATAATTACAATTATATCACATTAGATATAAAAAAAATCTAAAGTTATCAGAAATATCAGTGAGTAGCATTACATAAGTTCTTAAATATAGATTGGAATATTCCAACATATTTTAACATTTAAATTGGGCTGACATCGCTTTGAGCATGTTTATAATTATAATTTGATACACTGGTATTAAAGAGTTAAAGAAAGCGTCTTGATTTGGAAGAGATGTAATTTTTAAGAACTCATAAAAATTAACAAATTCATAAAGAAAAACACCTTTCCTAATAAGTTTATTAAAATCATTTTCGTTTGAAATTGATTTCTTAATTCTGCAAATTGGTCTTTATATAATATTCTATATATCTAAACTCTAGTAGATCATAAATTAAAAATAATCTAAAAACCGCAAATGAAATATACGACATATTAGGTTTATATGAGAATGAAATATATTTTTACTTATTTTGCGGAATTATTTTTATTTCTCAATCTTCAAAATTCAAAGCATGAACAATAAAATGAGCATCATAATTGTTTAGATTATGAAATAGAATAGGAATGAAAAAATGGAACACGATACTTTGTGCTACTAAATAATTCGTGACTAACACCTCTAAAATTACTAGTATTCCAGTCATAGTCTACTGTGATTTCATCACGTAATATAACATAATTGCGATTGTCTTATCCTTCTCTTCATTAGTTAAAGAAAGTGGACATTTTTGAAAACAATTTATCCTATGTATATTCAAAAACATTTTTGTACAATTAGGCTCTGAGTATGTTCTGTATATAGACAGTTTATCATCATATGAACATTTTATATAGTATCCATAAGAACAAACTACATGTACATGTATTGTTTACGTATATGACTTCGATGGATCAGGGACACAATAGGCGACGGGTTTTAAATGAGCTACAAAGTCTGCATATATTATAAAATGTAATTTTAATATTCTTTGAAATTTATCAAAATAGATTTCATCATTATTTGTTTCCCTATTAAACCAATATTTTTCTTTTTTATGAATTCCTAGTTATTCAGTAAAAATTTAGGCAGTCATGCTTCTGGTGTTTAATTAAAACCTATTTCAACCATTGTTTAAAAATAATAAGTTAATTTTTAATTAATTAGAACATTTTGTAAAGTTTTTTTTTCTTTGTTAAACTCTAATTCAAACATATTAATGCTAATGTCATTTTGTTTTTCTACCTTGGGTTTTGATTTGGAATTTGATTGGGAACTGAATATTATTAAACGATAGTTTATTTTGATGCCTAAAGTATGATGATACACTATCGGAATGTGTATTTGCAGGATATAGTCCACTTAAAACATTGTTGATCGTTCTTTTTTACGAATATACGAAGATCCCTGTAAGGGATTGAACTTATTAACATGCATTTCTAAGAACTGTTTTTTTTTTTTTTTTAAGGTCTACCATTTTCTTTTTTTTCTAAATCACTATGTGACATTACACATTTTATTTTTAATGTCATCACTTAAAGTTTCTGAATAATTTTCTAATTCACCAATTTTTATCCAATTCCTAATAGTCAAATTTAAAAATTCAAAAGTATTTTTTAAATCTTTTGTTTCCTGATCAAAATCTGCATGAATAATAAAATAGAATCAATACGATTCTTTAATTGATGCTATTAATACTTCACGAGTGATATAACAGACACATAAAGTAAATTATGATTAAGAATAAGACATTTCTATTTGTGTTTCTTAGATCGTAAGTGCTGAGCATAGAATCTTTGGTTAAAAAATGTGATTTACAACATATTTGACACATCATGTTGACGTCGATGCTAGTTGTAAATCTTTAACACTATTATCAGCTTTTCTCTTTAAACTTCGACCGACTTGAATTGAAGATTTTCTGTAGGTATAACATGTCAAGTCATATCAAGCGTGAACCGACACGTCTCCAGGTAAGTCTCCAGTCTAAAGACAAGTTTTTGTAAAGCGTGAGTGGACACACCCCTAAAATCTTGAGATACACCCTCGGGGGACTAGTTTTTGGAATGTCACCACCAACATCATTGTAATTAAATAGGAATAACTTAATTATGAACGGGGAAAAACATGATAACCCATTACGATAATGATGTAATTACATAACAAAACTAGAGACAAGTTATACACAGGAGTCACTGTGACGTCACGCGGTAGTTTTTGTCAAGTGTGAGTCGACATACCCCCAGACACAGGGGGTGGTTTTGAGAGTGGTCAAGCGCGAGTCGCCACACCCCAGACACAGGGGTGGTTTTGAGAGTGGGCAAGCGCGAGTCGCCACAACCCCAGACACAGGGGTGGTTTTGAGAGTGGGCAAGCGCGAGTCGCCACAACCCCAGACACAGGGGTGGTTTTGAGAGTGGTCAAGCGCGAGTCGCCACACCCCAGACACAGGGGTGGTTTTGAGAGTGGTCAAGCGCGAGTCGCCACACCCCAGACACAGGGGTGGTTTTGAGAGTGGGCAAGCGCGAGTCGCCACAACCCCAGACACAGGGGTGGTTTTAAGAGTGGGCAAGCGCGAGTCGCCACAACCCCAGACACAGGGGTGGTTTTGAGAGTGGGCAAGCGCGAGTCGCCACAACCCCAGACACAGGGGTGGTTTTCAGAGTGGTCAAGCGCGAGTCGCCACACCCTAGACACAGGGGTGGTTTTGAGAGTGGTCAAGCGCGAGTCGCCACACCCCAGACACAGGGGTGGTTTTGAGAGTGGGCAAGCGCGAGTCGCCACAACCCCAGACACAGGGGTGGTTTTGAGAGTGGTCAAGCGCGAGTCGTACAAAGCAGAAAAAAGTTGGTGAGCTTTTTTTTAGGCGAGGGGTTGAGGTTGGGGGGTAGTGCGCCAGAACCAACGAATCCCCTCTACTCGCTTCACATTATGTCCTTTTTTTTGGCATATGTAGGTTTCCTCACGATGTTTTCCTTCACCGTTAAGCCACTGCTGTGAATAATCAATGTAGTAGGTATAGGTCGCGCCACGTAAATTGAACTAAAATGGCGGCCGTCTGCGCAGGTACAGTACAGACAAATGTACTAACGAAACTGCGCGGGTTCAACTTACGTGGCTTTATACCTACTTGAGAAATTAAGAAAAAGACTCATTGGTACACGCAGCGCTCGAACCTCCGCCACTCAGGACGCTCAGGTTTCGATTTCATCCCTGGGCCTCCACCGACACTAAGTATTCCAAATAGATAATTTATCAAAATTTCTATACGGGATCCATCACGACTTTGTAGTTGCTTAGGAAATATTACCTAAGATTATCTACATTAAGAAAGTAGTCACAATAAAGCTACACAGTCAAATGTAAAATTTTGCATATATTTATTTGTGATACATATATTTGAGACTTTATTGCAGTTTTATAACATTTATGCACTGACGTCTATAAACTAATGGATAATAAAGATCAGTATAGCAATCAAAGATGACTTATACAATGTTAAGACAATATTCACCGCAACGCACTCCATAAAGAAACCAAGCTTGTCTGTTTTCCATTTGTTTATCGATTGTAATGAAAGTAAAGAAAAGAATATGCTATGTGAATTACGATTTCGTAAACATAATTTTCATGCAAAATGAAAAATTTCAAAATGGCGGTAAATAGTGCTGTTATGGTGTTGCTCGCAATTGATTATTGTATTGTCACGAGTTCTGCGAGCTTCCCTTAAAATTTGAGCGGTTTAGCCAGTCGCGAAGTGATCGAAATTACGATTGCAACATTTGACCCAAACAAACAGGTAAAAAAAATACTTATAAGCGTTGTAAAATGGTGATTAGTATCTAAATGTCAAAAAGAGCGTCCAACCTAGTTTGTATGATAGACGGTTCAGACGCCTCACACCAGTCATACCGCCTCGCTTGGAGTATCCTATCTACCTAAGAGTATAGAGTAATTTCACAGTATTTGATCTTAATGAGGATAGATTTGTATGTTTATTTGTGGCTTTTTATAAATCAAGTAACTGAACACATTCATTTAAAACTTTATACTTTTATACTACACGAAGCTTTATACTTTCCAGACTGATATAACCAATAAAATAGATCAAGCTAGTGAAACCACGAGAAAGCTAGTGTATTTACAAAAATATCCATTTGCAAAAATTTGCTCTGTTGCTGTCCACTAACATAAATGTGACAACATATCGCACTAGTTTGGAAGTGAACTGAAAATGTTAGATAAATAAATAGTTTGAAAAGATACGAAAAAAACGACACAAACTTGCAAACTAAGGGTATGAAATGTGCTAACATAACCCGTCCGGCCTATTTCCTGTTACAATATCACTTCCGGCTACGAATCAAATACGACTACCCCATTGACAATAATTATAAAAACTAGCAATAATTATAACTCTAGAATTACAGATAGATGCAGGCGTGCAAGAACGCTCAGGTTATGGAATGAGAAAAGGTTATTTTCTGTAAGGACTATAGTATGGGGTTCTTCAAGAAAGAAGTTATCAGATTTTTTGAGAGTCGGCAACGAGTGAGTGATGTCCCAGGTGTTGCAAGCGTCCATTGCAAGCGGTGACCGCCTACCATCAGTTGTTTGCTATCTTAGTGGTATATAAAAAAAGTTTTAGAACTGTTTGGTACCTTAAGTTAATAGCGCTTAGGTTGTTGCGAAAAAAACAGCTGTGATATCTACAGACACCGAAGAATCACTATAAGGGTTCCTATTCACTATTTTCGTACAGAACCCTAAAATAGCATAAGACGTAGGTATATCATACGCCAAAACCGGTAAGATATGAGGTAGTATATGTATACGTAGGACGTCGAGCTAGTAGGTATTCCTAATATAGTCATCGGCGCTGTATCGAGTCGATTACGTCACTTAGGTGTTTATGTAGTCTGCTCCTAAATCCGTCATGGTCATTGAACTGTTCTAATTAAAATTTCACCAACGCTTCTTTTATAACCGCAGAATGTACGTTGTACGGTTGTGTTAAGAATTCAGTTTTACTTTGCGCACACACACATCAAAGTTGTACCAAATACATATCTTCAAAAAACCATTATCGGTATTCGTTTATCACAAATATTTTTCTTGAACGAAAGTTTTATGTATTGTATAAAGGCAGTTCCGTTAGCCATATAGGCATTGGATAAGAAAACCTCCTTATCCAAGGAGGCTATAATCTACTTGGTGGACTTGGTAGAGTTAGTAGCCAGTAGCAACTCGACTGTCAAAGTTTTCAATAGGGCCTCTGACTTGGCTTAGCGACTGTAATAATATGACAACAACCAGGACAGCATACAGCTTAACGTGCCCTCTAAGACACGGAAGAGGACCAGGATACTGACCACTCCAATGCTGTTTAATGTCACATACCATTCACTATGGACGACTTTATAGACCACACACGTGCATACTGCATAAGCCTATATGTCGTGCTGAACCTTATTGGTTTCTAGAGTTAGTCTGTTACTTTAGGTACTATCTCGTAAACGTTGATGAGGGTCTTATAATGTCTTAAAATAATAAGAGAAACGATAGCAATTGAAGTTTGAGACGGCGACCTTAATACTTTATTTCATATTTATTTCTTACTTTTGTATTTTTGTGCAATAAAGAATATTTCTCTTGTTTTGCCTTTAAAGCCGATGGTTTTGAGATTTGATTCTGAAGACGACTTGGTATACCGATGGTAGATTTGGCGGCATCTGCGAAGAACCTGTGGCATTTCCCAATGCTCTTGTTTCTACGGATTCAGACCTTTTTTAGACCACAAATGCTAACAAATTTTAGACCTCTAACTTCTGTATCGCCTCCCACAATGTATTTATGTATAAGGTCTATAGTACTATAGTCTCTTTACTAACTGGCTTGTGAGCGAGGCGATTCATGACAACTCTCTAAATAAACCTGACTTAAAAGCTTGATGGGTCTGTTACTCTTAGAAAGCATAGCCAGTGAAGTAAGTAAGTGTAAGTTTAGGAAAGAGGTCTTACGGCGAATCCATCTCAAAAGAAAGCTCAAGATGCTCATCATGGGAGAACTAAAGTTGCCAAGCAGGGCACATAGCTTGATTATCCAATTGTTAATGGGAGAAAAAGGTTCTTAAGTGGCGGCCACTTTAGCAAAGCCAACGTCTCTTTCCACTTAGTTCCACCATTATGATTCAATATATATAGCTTATGCTCGCAGTTCCACGACGAGTTGCCGACGCTTCAGAAATCTAATAACTTCTTTCATGAAGAACTCCATACTGTAGTCCTTGCAGAAAACCTTGGCAGGGAGCTCATTCCACAACTTAAGCGTTCGCGGGAGGAAGTTTCTCTGAAGCCACACTGTACGCGACCATTTAGGTTCTAAAGTGTGAGAATGAATTCCTTGCCGATAGCGAGCGGTGCCATGGTAGAAAGTAGCCGTGGGCATCATTTCGAACAATTCCTCAGAACACAACCCATTGTACAAGCGGTAGCACACACAGGGAGGCAAAGTCTCTCCTCAGCCTTAAGGGTTCGATACCGCAAGTGAGTTTTGAATCGTCGACAATTCTCACAGCCCGTCGTTGAACCGAGTCAAAAGGGCCTAGCTGGTATCCGGGTGCACCGGCCCAGAGATGGCAGCGGTACTCCATATGGGGCCGAACTTGCGACTTGTAAAGTAACAGCCTTTGCCCCGACGTGAAGTACTGCTTCGCTCTGTTAGGTACACCAAGTTTTTTGGACGCCAGCTTCACCTTATCTTGTAAATGATCTCGGAACTGAACATCGCTGGAAATGTCGACACCAAGGATCCCAATGCTGCTCTTGGAGATGGAGAGGGAAGTGTTCTGGAATTGTGGGACTACAGTGTGGAGTTTTCTTAGCGGTGAACGCGCACACTTGTGTCTTTGTAGGGTTGAATCGGACCAAGTTTACCCGTCCCCAGTCAGAGACCTTGGACAGTGTGACTCGATTTGAGACACAAGTTCTCCGCGGGTTTCCTCCACAACGGAACGAGGGATGTTTGCACGACCCGTGTAATAAGCGTCTCCAGTACTGTCATCTGCATAGCAATGAATGTTGTTGATGTCCAACATGTCATTGATATGCAGTAGAAACAGCGTAGGGACAGCACAGAGCCTTGCGGGACACCAGCATTAATATCCATGCTATCAGAGCAACTACCGTCAACTACGGCTCGTATGCGTCTGCCGGACAAAAAGCTAGCCACCCATTTGCACAAACCCTCGGGCACTCCGTAAGATGGCAACTTCGATAGAAGACTCCGGTGCCAGACCCGATCGAACGCCGTCGCTATGTTCAGGCTACATGCCAATGCCTCCCCCTGATTCTCAATGGCTAGTGCCCATCGGTGTGTGAGATACACTAGGAGGTCACCAGTCGAGCGACCGTGGCGAAAGCCATATTGACGGTCACTGACCAGGTCGTGTACTTCTAGGTATCTTAGAAGTTGTGTGTTGATTACCCGCTCCATCACCTTGGAGAGGAGAGAGGTAATAGCGATAGGCCTGTAATTCGATGGAGCTGATCTATCGCCCTTTTTGGGCTCCGGGTGCACATTCGCAGTTTTCCATGAAGACGGAAATTGCCTAGTGTGGTAGGAAAGGGCGAAGACGCGCGTGCGTACAGGACATAACTCAGGAGCACACTGCTTAAGCACCACTGCTGGTATACCGTCTGGCCTACTTGACTTATGAACGTCTAGAGAAAGCAACGCCCACTGCACCTCCCGCTGCGTTATGGAGACTTCCGGCATGGTTCCGGCATATTAGGTGGTACAGCGCCTTCATCGTTCATGTTCGAGTTCAAGGCAAAGAGACTGCCCAGTAGATCGACTTTCTCTTTAGCACTATGGGCCAAGGTGGTAACGACAACTGGCAAAAGTTCCCTTCGGCAGCTTTGGCAAGCGAAGAAGGATAGCTCGCAAGTCACCCACCTATTTTGCCGATGAATTGGAATTTTGCTCTGGCAGTTGCTTTCTTACTGAACCTCAAGGCCGCATTTAATTTGCGTTTTAACTCAGAAATATTCGGATCCTTAATATTACGATCCTTATTCCTTATTGTTTAAACTAAAAAAATAAATTAATAAAAATATTCTATTTTAAAGTTCATTAGAAGTCAATATCTGCATAACAGAAAGCAAAACTTACCTAGTGCAGCTACTTAGTGCCCAAACAGACACAAAGCGGGCGCGGGCGCGTGTGCGTCTAGTTTTAACTTATCAAATCGCACTTCACAAACACACCGATCGTGACGCGCCTGGCTGTTTATATATTATTTACTTAATAAGTTTTTATATATTTTTTATTTATTTCTATAATATAATATGGAATTATGGTTTTGAATCTTTCTCTTTCATCATCTTTGGATCGAAGTTGCATACAGAAATATATAATAACTCGTAGATCCCTTCATGTGTAGATCATAGTGGCATAGAAAATGCTCCCATCAACGGCGAATTTAAGAGGCAGTACTACGTGACAGAAAACTTAAGTTAAACAAGGATGACACGATATGTAACTGAGCGTGCGTGAGTAGTACAGCTACATCTCAACTCACTGAGATGAAATCTGCTCAGAGGGTCCGAAGAAACATTTGCCAAAAAAAATGAAATTTAGGTAGATTATTTCGAGGAGAAAAAAATATATGACGATCCACCTGCGGAACTTGGCGGTGGATTCAAGTGGAAGGAGACCGTCAACTGCTGCTGAATGTGGTCTGCCATGGCTTTTTCTTTTTCATATTATTAAGTAAAAGTAACCAGAGTCAATAAACAGCATTATTGTGCCCCATATGCTAAATCCTCTTTAAGAAAAGAGTAATAGTTTCTTAGGTTTAATTGTAAAAGTACCAAGATTTTATTATGGAGCATATAGTAGAAGCCCCAAATGCTTAATACTCATTAAGAAAACAGTATAAGTTTTTTAAATAAACGGTATTTTTGCACTGTTCAAAAACTGGCTATAAGTTGTTTTATTCTGAAAAAAATTTGAGTTCCGAAAGATACGAGGATGATCTATAGATTCACATGTGGATTAACGAAGGAAAAAATATTCATGGATTCACCTGTAGACCATGACCAAGTATAAGGAAACAGTAGACGTGTGCAGGCTGGTATAATGACAATTTTACCCATTTGTCCCCATCTTGATTAACATGAATTCGTACGAATTTTTGTATAGCACTTGATGATGATCAAGGATTGGAGCAAGTTTTTTCTATCGAGTTTGGAGTCGATCTGATCCATACTTCCAGACTTATAAGCCGTTTTTGCGAATTAGGAAATCTCGACGGACTGATTTTACACTTCTTGCAATGTTTCAAATGTTCTCGCCTTATTTTGACTAGAGGGAAGAATGAAGTTTTAGGTAATATCTGTCACTTATATCTCTTTCAGTTTTCGAGATCTAATGCACTAAATGAGCATAATCTGCGTTTCGCAACTCTTTGTAAAACACCCCTCGTCTATAGTTTAAAGACGTTTCATCATTTACGTCAAAAACAAATTAGGTGCTCTTTAGCAGGATGCGCTTCGTCCGCGACGGGATGTGAACGACCTCCACTAGCAAGTTATCGCTTTCATCAACATTCCAATTGCGCTGCTCCAAACGAATAGCTTAGTATCGGGCATGACTGACATGACTCGCGGTTACTGCGGATATTCTAATAAAGAAAAAAAAAAGTAGAGCAAGTCAATCATATAACTTCCTTTTATTTGCGTTGACATTGACACAGATCACGAAGTCTAGTCAAGTCAGCTATCATAACCATAAACATTTTCATAACCCTAAAGAAAGCTTCTCGGTCAATGCAATAAAAAATTTGCCGAAATAACGTTATTTTTGACGCATATTGTGACACAAATAAATCAAAACCTATGAGGTACTTCCCGTTGACCTATAGAATCATGAATTTGGCAAGAAGCAATGCCACGTAATGTAGCTTACGGGAAAATAGCTGAAAACCGTAAATTTGTTGTTACATCACAAAAAAATATATTATTAAATTATATTTTTGCGATTATAAACTTATTTGCAGTTAGTAAATTAACCGCGACCTTATTATTTGTTGTTGT
This sequence comes from Apoda limacodes, assembly GCA_946406115.1. Lineage (NCBI taxonomy): Eukaryota > Metazoa > Arthropoda > Insecta > Lepidoptera > Limacodidae > Apoda > Apoda limacodes. Next base: position 17,184,418 of record OX291548.1, on the reverse strand, counting down.
ATATTATTAAAAACTATTTTTTATTATATGATGTACCTAAAAATTTACAGTTTATGCAATTATTCCTTTATCTGTGCTATAAGACGTTGTTTCGTATCAAATTTCAAGATTCTGAGTTCTCGGGAAGTACCCTGTAGGTTTTGATTCCCTTGCGAGTTTCGAAAATTTGCGAATTTGTGAGTTTGATTTTTTCACAGTTCCAAGGGACAGTAGACCTGAGTATTTGATATAAGTTTTAGCTTGATACCTCCAAGCGTTCCTGAGAAAAAGGGTCTTGACAAACAGACGGACGGACGGACAACAAAGTGGTCCTATAAGGGTTTCTTTTTTCCTTTTGAGGTACGGAACCCTAAAAAACAACCGGCTTCACTAAAAAAGTAAAAATATTTTTTTAATTAATTTTTTACAAAATTTATTTCCAAACATCTGATCTGAATTACAGTTATATAGGTATAACGCACTTCACTCGCTTGACACTGACTTCAAACTGTAATTTAGATCAGATTTTTGGAAATATGTAATTATTTTTGCCTCTTTAGTGCAGCATTTTAAGCCAGTTGTTTTTTTTTTGTTAAAAAGTTTTTATCCCGCGCAATAAAGTGTTTTGTTTTCGGCCCATCTCAAGAACATCTGTCAAGTGCGTGTCGTTTTTGCGCAGTTTCGTACTTAATAGGACTTTTAAGTTATTTTTAGTGTTAAGTCTCAAAAACGTTAGAGTTCAAAAATATTTTTTATTAATTTTCGACATTAAGTTTATAGCTATGTAATATACAATATGAAAAAAAAAATTGAAATGTTAAAACAAAGTCCGTTTATTGATAGACATGACGCCCACTTGTTGTAGAGCCTTTTTTTTTTGATTGTTTAGATAGACAACTAAAAATTTATTTTGTTTGTAACCGACTGCAAAAAAGAAGGAAGTTCTCGATTCGGTGGTACGTTTTTTTATTCACTTATAGATGCGAGCAAGCAAAATTTAAAATAGATACCATTTGTAGCTGCTGAGTAAGCTAAATATATAGTTGTGTTGTGACAGATTGACTGACAGACACCTAAGTCTCACATAGGTACAATATCGGTAATGCATGTGTAATTTTTTACAATTTAATCAATGCCTACGCGTGCGGAAAAAGAAACGCAATGGTCAAAGAAAAGAAAGGATTAGAGAGGTGTTGAATTTGAATCTGATTCCCACTAAGTTTGTGCTTGACTCGGCTTCAAACCTTTGTACCCATGTTTTAAGTCATGGTGTGGCAGTGGTATTTGAGCATTTGTTCAAATTTTGTTCGAATATGTGTGGCTTTTGAGAGCACATCAAAGCATCAAAAATATGTGCGTACTATGCCATATATTTGTACAAAGTACAGTTGCGTGTGCGTATCTGAGCGGGGCTGTCGTTTTTATGTATATAAGTATTAATCACAATTGACTTGAGAAACAAAAGTGTTTTTGAATTTATTTATTGCAGAGGGAACTTATTATAAGGTCAAAGAGTCTTAAAATTCTTAGGTTGTTTTTTATTTTATGTTTTGCAAATGCATTAACATCACACAGGCATCCATCCTGTTTGTCGTCTATTCGATAAATGTGAGCTCAAATGTTTGCAAAGTATATCTGGAAGGTACACTTGTTTGCGACAATATGTGCTGCAAAGTCTTCAAACGAGTGCACACATATTTGTACACATATCTAGGCGCCAGCTTTTAGAGTTAGACAATCGAGGGGCTGGTTGAAGTAGCACAAAGGTACTCATTGGATGCATACGGCTAAAGCAATAACAGCCGTTTTGGAATTATATGGAGGCCGACGTTCAACAGTGAGTGTCTTCTACCCGAGATGATATTGTGAATCTTTAAGTGTAACTAAGTCTGTCCTGGTTTAACGTTGTATATAACACATCCTTAAGTGCGATCTTTTTACAGTAATAGGTAATGTCGTTGGCCTAATAAAGCACATACAAAGTTTAATAAAAGCCATATTTGTAAAAAAATATTTGTTCAAATTCTAAATTTTAACATTGTAAGTATCTAAAATAAGCATTCTATTGTTAAAAATTAAATCAACAAAATATATATATATAGCCAATAAGGAAACAGTTTTAAATACCTAACATCACTGCACTATTAGTCATTTATTTATTTTGGGCCTTAATTAACTCTTTAGATTCAATTAGTCTAATAACTATGCTGTCAATTAAGGTGTATCCGTAATCTATTTTTCTTACAAACTGTATTACACTTAATATCCTTAACTATAGTAATTTCACTACTCAAAACGTGTTACTATCATAAAACGCTATTTACCATAGCCGCAAAACGCATATTTATCCATAAAATACCAGTTAATTTGAATGAGAAAGAAGTTTTTTTGAATAAATTAAATTTATGAAATTAACAAAGAATTTCGTAATTCACTTGTATTTTATGAATAAATATGTACTTTACGACAGTGATAAATAGCAATATATGAAAATAATGCACTTTAACAGCAAAATGTTTATAAAAACATATTGAACACAAGCGTATATAAAAAAAACGGGTTGCACTCCAGCAGTGCCGGCAGAAGTAAAAACATATTAGCTATTAACTTCCTATCACTTCGTATACATATTTATTTATTATAAATAATATTTTTTGTTTATTTATTTTTTTGACGTAGTACCTATATTTGACATCTCAATCTGTCATAGAATTAAAATCCCATATCCAACCTCCCTGTACTACTCATAATCGCCATATACTAAAAATAAAAACTAACCTAATGTAAAAAAGGTCACGTGTCCTGACGCCAGTTCCGTCTTACGAATTTTCGATCAGGTCACGTGTCCTGACGCGAGTTTAACATTTTTTAGCATCACAAAAAGTGCATAACGCCGCTAGAGAAGTTTTCATTTCAAAAACATATTTCTTAATTATGTATACTTAGTGCACCGAAGGTTGTATGGGATGAATCTGATTCGGACTCACCTTAGATCTATTCCTTTTTTTAGTCTATTACTAAGACTTCGGTGTCCGTCCGTCTGTTCGTCTGTCACCAGGCTGTATCTCGTGACCCGTGATAGATAGACAGTTGAAATTTCCACAGATGATGTAAAATAAAATAAAATAAATATTTAAGGGTGTTACCATACAACAAACAAACGATTTTTTGCTCGTTTTTATTCGAAATAGATAACGGCAACAGGTAAACGCTTGAAATATTTACAGAATATTTAGTTATATATTCACTTTAAAAATAAATAATTAAATTAAAATAAAACAAATATTTAGGGGGGCTCCCATAAAACAAACGTAATTTTTTTGCCGTTTTTATAGATAACGGTATGGAACCCTTCGTGCGCGAGTCCGACTCGCACTTGGCCGGTTTTGGTATCTAATTTAGATTGTATTCTACAAAATCTAATATTCTCACTTCCGTGATAGGTGTGCACCTATTTCTACATAAGTAGGTCAAATTTAACATGAACTTTAATTTGGCAACAAAAAGTTTGATGATTGATTCAAACCGCTTGAACTTTTAGCGTTCAAAAGTTTAGTGTCTGGCGGTGCCAAGCGTGAACTATTTGTTCGCCGCCATCGAATAATGTCTTTGGTATATAGGTATGACTTTGTATATAAGGAACATTAAAAATTAAAACATACTGGCATAAAGCTCAGATGCATTGATATTATACGAAAAGTGAATTGAATGTTTATAAGTTCGTTTTTTATAACTAGAAGAAACAGCGCAATCTGTAATTTATTTTTGGAAACTACGTGAAATATTGTAAATTCCCGTATCTACTGAATGAAATCACGTTGGTCATGCCTCGCGGTGTTAGTTTTCATCACCGCCAGAACAAAAAGCTATGTCCACTTGAAGACGCTGTAGGCCCGGTCGTTACAAAGTAATATATATTATTATGATAGACGATCTCTGATAGATTTTTTAAAAATATATCTTTTTTAAATGTTTTTAAAAACATTAATTTGTTTGTGCATCGGAAAAGAGTTTTTGCGAAAATTTGAGGTATATTTATACTTATTTATTCTGTAATCATTAGTTAAGATAAAAAAAATACTCGATTGTGCAAATGGATGAATGAAGGGTTTTTTATATCTTATAATTACGATACTATCTGGTCCTTTTCTTCAAAGCAATTTGCATGATTTGTATTTATTACATAATATTTCTCAATATCTCTCCTATTTGGAACCTACGGAACTCTTATAACTCTCAAACGAGCTGTAACACATTAAGTTAATGCTCAAGGAATGACATCTTATTTATTTCTTTTCCAAAAATAGTCGTCTAAAATGTTTCCAGCTGCAATCTGGGATCCATTTCCTGAATGCCGAAATAGCTAACGCATTTATAAATGGCCCGCAAGCGAAGGGGTAAAAGCTTTCTTTAATAGGGGAAGCGACCCTCAATGTTTATATTATGGAGTGAGTAGGTACTTTGTGCACGTGCGGGATACCTTGTTCTTTACATTAATTTTTCTGCTTTGTATAGTAGGTACGGTATACTACGTCTAACAAAAGGGTCAAATCAAAATGAGGGTAATTTCTGCTCCTTTAACTGAACGACTTTCCCCAAGGAACTTAGAAAAAAATTAACCCTTTCATATACTAAGTTCGATAAGCTGATGGGCACTTTGCATGAGACTTGAAAATGTTGATGATGAAATGAGATTTCGACCCACGTTCCTTGGGGAAAGTTGTTCAGTATAAGGAGCAGAAATTATCCCCTTAATTATTATTTGACCATTTTGTTACACGTTGTACATATATATGTCGCAGCCATCTGGTTAAATTAGCCAGTTATTTAAACGCCTGGGCACATCGTCAAGTATGGAAAATTTGCCTGAAAAATAAAAAATAACCATTTTTGTTTTTAATTTTCTCTTTATTTTACCAATAACATGAATTTAAGAAAGTAATATATTAAACTGCACTACAAATTTAAACACTCGTGGGATACCTACTATCAAAATCCTGGCCTGCAGCTCGGGTTTTATAGCTCATATTGTATGTCAAATAGACAGTTTCATAAAAAACTATTTTAGTTTATTTTTTCTTTTTTACTTGGTTAGATCAGGCTGTACCCCAAATTAGGTACCTAAGACGTGGGTGGAATCTAGGTAATTGTTACTGCCTGTTAGGGATTCGGACCATGAACTTATACTTACATATTAAAATTTGTTCATTTATTAAAAGACACTGGAGAAAAAATTGCAGTCAGTTTAGAAAGCATCCGATAAACTAATGCGAAGGCAAAAGTACCTACTCGTAAATAGGTACCTATTGTAAGATATTATATTTGTTCAATCCATCAAATAAATGGTATAGGTACCTATTGTAAGAATAAGTATATATTGTGTTAGCTTTTTCCCGCGACTCCGTCTGTGTGAAATTTAAAGAAGAAAGCTTTTAATGCTTACGCAGAAATCGAAACAAGCCATTTGATGTGAATTTTCAAAAATGCTGAAACACCTTCAAATAAAAATATCGGAAATTCCATACATACGTTCGATACCTATTTTACCTTCTAGGGTAAGGGTTTTAGGAAACATGTCCTTTTTATTGTTATCCAAAAGGCCCGATAGGTACTTTCATAAATTAAACTTTAAACATACAAACTTCTAACCTCTGTTTTAGCCCGTTATATTATAACTTTTGCAAAAATCCTTTCTTAAGAGGGCCCCTAATGCTATATGTGCATTTGCTTAGTGGGCGTTATGCTAAAATCGACAATGTTTATTGAAATGTAAAGTTAATTTTTCTGTGACAAAAATATCTTGCAAATTGGCAGACAGCTTAACGTTAATTAAATACAATTATATCACGAATCTCGAAATCTCTTACAGTAAGTTTTTAGCTTTATGGTTACTTGCCATTCCTTGTAATAAAAATCGTTCCTGCTACTTGGTAGTTGATAAGGAAAAAAGGAGAAAATAGAAAAACGAAAGGGTTGTTAGTTATTTTTATAGAGCGATGTTATGACAGATATCTCGAAACTAATAGAGCAGTCCTCTACTGCAGCTATTACGATGCCTAACATCGCATAGAGAACCTTGTGGACTAAGTCCTTGTGGCCTTGTGGTTCAGTCAGTCAGTCAGTTTCTTCCTTTATATATTACAGTACAGATAAGGAGACAGATTTGCAATAAAATTTGCACAAATAGGCCATATTGATGCGATATTTCCTGAGCAAATGAAAAAATTGTTTCAGTGTTTACATCAATGATCCTTTCGCGATTAACTTACTCGGAGTACGTATATTAAACCCATAAGTTAGTTTAAAGTATATTTAATTTGTTATAAGTACAGCAGGGGGGCAATTCACAACGTTATTCGCTATCTGATTATCGTCATCACGTCGATATAAAATTATCTAGACTTCTTGTTAGGGTTCCGTATCCAAAGAGTATAAAAACGGTACCATATTACTATGACTCCGCTGTCCGTACGTCCGTCTGTTACCAGGCTGTATCTAATAAGCCGTGATTGTTAGACAGTAGTGATTTTTACAGATGTATTTTTGTTGCCGCTATAACAAAAATACTAAAAAGCAGACTGAAATAAATATTTAAGGGGGCTCCCATATGACAAACGTGATTTTTTTGCTCGTATTTGCTCGATATTGATAACGGCAACAGGTACAGGCTTGAAATATACTCAGAATATTTAGTTATATATTAACTTTAAAAATAAATAATTAAATTAAAATAAAACAAATATATATATATAAGGGGGGCTCCCATACAACAAACGTGATTTTTATCTCGTTTTTATAGATATTGGGAAGGAACCCGTCGCCCGCGAGGCCGACTCGCACTTGCCCGATTTTCTTTATAAAATACCATTTTCAAAATGCATATAGTATACGTTTGCTATAGAGTTAAATAAGGGGGTTGTGCCCTTGTCACACTGTTACCCACTTGACCCTACCACAGGCACACTACTAAAAATTTCATTTCAGAAATCGTTTTGTTAAATTTACTATATATTATGTAGTTAATTTGACTATATGTTCTCGTTAATCTGACTGATCATGGTACTGAATCAAACAACTGTCAGACAGTTGATTACATTAATTAAGAATTCCATGAATAACTACCATACATGGCCAATATACCCAGCGTAGTGTTACGTTAACAATACTAATACACACAACACAAGTAAGTATCACTTTAATGCATATTTAAGTGGTGAGTCACCATGTCAAGGTCTTCGTCTCCTTGTTAGAAGTTCATTTTCATGATAAACTCCATCCAGCCTTAAATGGAATTTATTGTGACAGTGGCGACTAAGAGCTTGTTACATTTATTTAATTTAACTCAAAAGCGAAAACGATCCGAGTGGCTACACAAACTCAAATGGCATAAATGGTATCAAGTTTATACACGGACAAGGTCGGTTGATTTAATTTATAAAGTTAGCTGGTGACAAAGTCGATTTTTTCAATTACTTTACTCATCTATTAACAATACAGGTCTAGTTGTTACGAATACAAGTAAAAATACAACAATGAATAAGACACTTCGGATAGTTAAAGTATGCCGAGTACCATATTCAGAAAAGACACATCTAGATAAAATGATTCACCAAATTAAATTACGCATAAACTTCACCGCCAGCGTGTGTTTTCAAGACAAGGGTTTTTGGGTAGGAGTCGACATGGAATATGGAATGAGCGAGAAGCAAAGTGTAGTGTGGGCCGAGGAGAATGACGGCAACGGCAAGTGAGTCGACCGACTCGCTTGCAGGCGTTCGAACACGAAGCTATTTAAAACTGTGCGCAAGCCCCGTAGCGCCGAGTTGTCAGACAACTAATGATCAGTACTGCCCCGTCTACCGTCGAGTGTGTAGCTGCGTAGTGAAAACACCGCGAACTGTGTTTACACAAGAACATTCCCCGCCAGTGTTTGTTTTGTTTCAACAGTTTTCAACAAATTATACGTGAAAATGGCCGACAGCGGAATCAAGAAAAGGGATATCCCAATCAGGCTTGGTGACTTTTCAGTCATCGATACTGAATTTTCGAGTATTAGGGAGAGATTTGACGCTGAAATGCGGAAAATGGAGGAAGAAATGAGCAAATTCAGATCAGATCTTATGAACAGGGAAAGCAATAACTTCTTCAAGAGCACCACGAGGTATTTATTACATTTTACTTCTTAAATAAAACAAAATTTAGGAATAAAATTAGTCTGTCGACGTCATTTTGGAGTGTTCGTACTTTCTATGTAGAAATACCTAGTTGTAATATCGTTTATAATAAATATATATATAATAATAAAAAGGATGACTTCATATTGATGTGATGGCAAAATAGTTTAATCGAAGAAAGGTTATCGTCTTTTTACAGTAGCAAGTGTTTTATTATTCCGATAACGCGGAGTCCGCTGCCGGCTTCTGTTCCTTAAGGGGAATCTTGAATAATGAGTTCGGGGACTTTGCGAGACAGTTGTCCACCTCGAAAGGCTGTGACCTCGGCGACGAATTTCCACGTAATTTTGGTCAAAACTCATTATTCGGGATCATTCCGCGGAACGGCATCAAGTGCAGACATCTCAGTCGGCTCCATTTAAAGCGTGCAGCGATACGTAAGCCCGACACCAGATGATGTCATAAATAGAAATAGCGCCGACACCGAACGCGAACGGTATGTTGCTAAAACACAGGACCGCACGAAATTGTAAACACAATGTTACCATATTTTACGAGGAAGTTACGAAATGACGCTGAGTTCTGTTATAGAGTTGAGTAATTTCTATGGAAGTCTGTTGATGTCGGCCTACGTGAATTTAGTGGGTGGACGGCTGTGGTTCTAATATATGAGTGGGTACTTTGTCAATGTCCCGTACCTTCTTGTATAGGTACCGCACCGGTGCGGCTGTTTATCCTTGTAAATTGCTTGCGAAAACCGGTTCGCTTTTAATTCTATCAACATGGTAGGTCTGAAACGCATAAAGGTGTAAGTACACAGCTGGCGCAGTAACTGAATTTATGCTTTCAATAAGAATGCATGACCTAGTTGGATCGGGTTGGTTGTTTCAGCCTGGTGACGCAATGCTAACCATCACATAGGGGTTACCTACCCACTTGGCAGTTAAAATAACTGAGTAGGAATAGGACATCTCTAATCCGTAATACAAATTTGACTAGCCCTAGACGTAAATTGATTTGTAGCGTTTATAAATCATAATTACGTTACCATTAAATGCCCTCACAAATATTTTAGGTCGTTATTCAATTTGTGTGGGCATTGAGGTGACTGGAGCAACCATATTGTTAATGTCATGTTATGTGTGGGTTGAAAATGTTTTCCTAATGCAGTAAGATTAGGGTGACCAGTAGTTTTGATTATATGTAGATATTTCAGTCATATTTTACAGTAGCAATACATTATACTGATTTGTAGGAAACTAGCAGATTACTAGTGGGACGGCCTTTCTGAAAACCACCTGCTCAAGGTTCATTAGCATGCAAAAATAACCAAGACTAAAAATTGCATGCAATGACAGCATTCGAATCCTGGTGTTTGCTTTGTTATGCTCATGTATCTATCTAGGTACCAATAGTAAGATATTCATTAAAGTTAATGAACATAAAGATCTATCAGGAAGAGATTGCAAAAAATGAGGTCATCGATAAATAAAGTAATATAAAGTTGCAGTACGCTACGCATATAAGAAAAATTATGATCGTTTGGATAATTTCAGGGTATGGTAGAAAAAACAGCAAAATATAAAACTACGGCGTTATATATAATGTTTACTGAGCAGAACGACAAACAATTGTCTGAAAATGTAGACTCTCATTAGAATATGATTATATTGCACGTAAAAATGTAGACTAATTTAAATTACGAGCATCTAATTTGGAATTTTACTTATTTATGACATTAATTCATTATTTATCATGAGATGTATGAAAATAAAAAAAAAATATATATATGTCGCTTTCTTATAGAGCGTGTATCGTGTTACCCAGAATATTTTTTTAAGTAATAATATCTAATTTCCAGGATTTAGTCCTTGAATAAAACAAAATTTCTGGTCACTCTATTCCAACTGCAGGTTTAGCAACCATAACATTATCTAGTGGTAATATATTTTATTGTAGTAGGTATGTATGTACATGACGTGGATTCAAACAATACCGTAAAAGGCAAACACCGAATAATTGCTCAGTGGGAATTGTAAAGAAAATATATTTGTTTTCTTTGACGTCATGAAGTACATATAACTAACTACTAGAGTTAGAAGTTTTAATAATAAAGCAAGAATTTACTGTAATGCATTGTAAATTTGAAACCTTGGTTATCTTCGGTCAAGAGTTGTTATGGACTGATACTCGTTAAATATATAGTTAGTAATAATTATTATATATATTTGGCACTAGCCGATACTGAAAATATTTGATAATTAGTAACTAATAAAATAAGCTGTAGAGGTATCACACTGAAATAAAAACTAAGGCTGAATTTACCTACAGGTACAGTGAATTAGGTATTTAGTTAATATTACAATTTTACAGTTGAAATGTCGTTATGAAAAATTTCGCAATGGCAGATGCCTATGTTTCTTACTTAAAATTAGATACTTAGTACCTACAATTTTATTTATTACACCTTCTTTAATTTATGAGATTTTCATAAACTAGATATAATTTGTGCATTTCTCGACTTATTTATTTACTTATTTTTTAATACCACTAAGTATTTGAGAGTTGTATTATTTTTAATGTTTAATTTTCTGGTTGACGCTCCACTATATTATATTACAAAAATTAATAAATATGTGGTATTGAACAAAATTTTTAAGTTGATAGATACTAAATTTCTTTAGTAGAAATATTTTCTTCGATTCTTAGTTCATAAGTGATTTAAAACTAATTTATTAGTATTTAATTTAGAATAATGTATATTAAGCTTCATAAAATAACAGCTTTCTGTTGCTTTTTGCATGTCTTACAATTTCGAATCCGCTTCTTCTGGAGGAGTAACCAAGTCATCGGAGAGGTAACCCAGCAAATATCTATTATGCATAAATCAATTGCACTTTAGATGTATCTACACGTATATGTATGTAGAGCACTATGTATTCGTATATGTCACGGTATTCGTTTTAAATATATGTATGTAAGTGTACTATTGTATTTCGTTAGTATTTGTATGATGATTTCTGTTGCATTTTGCAAAAATAAGAGGTGAAATTAGTTTAGAATTCCATTTAACTATATTTAAGTATTTTTCAACACACTTGTTCATAAATCAGCCTATACTGCACCGTTTTCAGCATCTTAATAGCGTGTATTTGTGCGGTAATGACAATTACTACACAAGAGCCTTTTACTTTACACATTTAAAAAAAAAATCAACACACCTGCTGTATACTGCAGCCTTTACTGCACTATTTGCAGCTTTAAAATTACAAATATAATCTACTAGCTTTTGCCCGCGGTTCCCACCCACCCTAAATTCGGTTATGTGTGTTACAACCGCAATTCCTTAATAAAAGATAAAAACCGACACTCACTTGACGTTTTTAAGTAGACTATGCCTTTACCCGGGACTCAAACTTCCTCCATGCAAAATTCACCTGCGGTGCCATCCGCCCTAAAGTCGGTTATCGGTGTAGGAATGAACGGCAACTCCTTAATTATAGAAAAAAAAACCGACTTACACTTGACGTTTTCAAGTAGCCTATGTTCTTCGGCGGGACTAAAACTATCTCCATGCCAAATTTCTTTATCCGTACAGCAGTTTAGGCGTGAAGAGGTATCAGACAGATAGACAGACAGAGTTACTTTCGCATTTATAATGTTTATATGGATTAGGTACTAAACATTAATAACCAGCAAGTTCAACTACTTGCTAAGTGTTCAGATTGCATTTGTAAGTTCTTAAAATGAAACGGATTGACCACTAAAATTACAAAGGCAGAAAATAAGTAGGTAGGTCGAACTATATATATAGATGTCAGAAAGAGTCATATTTTTCAGTTTATCATTGCCTGAATACACGGATAAAACGTCGTTTCCTAAAAATGAAACTTAGCTAGATCGATTTATTGCCCCCGAAACCCCCGCATATCAAATTTCATAAAAATCGTTGGAGCCGTTCCCGAGTTTAAGATTATATATATATATATATATATATATATATATCTAATACCTTTAAACGAGCAATTCTTGTATAAATATGATATTAGTATTAGATGATTTTTTCAGTCTATGTTGTTGCCAAACTCCCTAAGAGAAAAAACTAACTAACTTTTGTAGTGGCAACCTATATATTGGAAAGCTATATAGTTAACCCATTACAAGATAGGTAAAGTTCACAACATGTGTTTTTTGTAACCAAGTTCTTTAAAATAATATTAAGCGAAAGATTAACTTGGACATGTGTCTACAGACTTGTCGTAATTAATATCTGTAATCAAAAAACGCCACGTCCACGCACCACGCAAAAACTACAACAGGCTGCAAAAACACGATTTGATTCCTAAGTAAATAGGTATAAACAATACCTAATAGTCTTAAGGTCTTACCTCTCGAGCTAGATCCGGGAACGTTAATGTATATATTTGTACTGACATTATCCTACCTACCTACCTAGGTTTTAACTGCGGAATTCTTAAGCCGAGAGAACCTGTTGGAGACATTTCGAAATCAAATCCCTGGACGGAATTTTATTCAGTTTAGTCCGGCCCCATAAGGAGTACTGCTGCCATCTCTGGGCGGTTGCACCCGGACACCAGCGCGGGTCTGCAACGCGCGAATGATACCCCTAGTGTTGCAAGCGTCCATAGGCTACGGTGACCGCTTACCATCAGGCAGACCGTAAGCTTGTTTATCACCTTAGTGGTATTAAAAAAAATGACGATTAAAGTTGAATAACAGAAGTAACGGCTCTTGACTGGTTTATACTAAAAGCTTTATGTTTTCCCATTTACCTTTTAAAAGTGACGACGAGAGCAAATTCAAAGGTTAAAATGACATTATTAGAGATTCTGCAGTAAACCCAACTTGTCAACAAGATAGGACTCAAACTAATTATATTCATAATAATTTCGTATATGATAAGCGAATTATGTCATAATATTTCTTGGCACAACACTTACACCCTAAGTCATGCTAATTTCTCTAATTAATATTACAACAGACTGTTTAAATATTAATACCAAGGCGACTTGAAATTATTAATATTTTATACTTACTAGCTAGCATATGTCCACCTGCGTTCGTCTTAAAATCTTTAGTGAAATGTGAAGGTCTTATATTTTATACATTTTATATGTTTACTCGGGAAATCTAAAATAGCAATGTCGTAACGTTACTTACTTTATAAAGGTTGTTTCCTTAAATTAAAGTGTAGACAAATGTCAGTGGGTGTTATTAGCGTAGGATGTTGATAACCTTTACGTGTAAAGCGATGTGTAATTAAAATAAAATTTCTCTGTTAAGGAACGAATATACCATTATACCAATATAATAAGATACCATAACTTACTGCTATAGTTAACAAAAATGGACAACACTAGTCTTTTTTAGGGTTTCGTACCCTAAGGGTAAAAAACGGGACCGTCTTACTAAGACTCCGCTGTCCGTCCGTCTGTCACCAGGCTATGTCTCATGAACCGTGATAGTTAGACAGTTAAAATTTTCACAGAAGATGTATTTTGTTGCCGCTTTAACAACAAATACCAAAAAACAGAATAAAATTAATATTTAAGGCGGCTCCCATACAACAAACGTGATTTTTTTGCTCGGTTTTGCTCGATATTGATAACGGCATCAGGTTAGACGCTTGAAATATTCACAGAATATTTAGTTATATATTCACTTAAAAACTAAATAATTAAATAAGAATAAACCAACCTAAATGATACTTATATCGTTGTAAAGATCGAGCTGACGGCAGCACAAAAATATATTTTTGACCCACCACCTCGTCACCATGTCGTCACCTATCGCAGGAGCATGCACAGAAAATAAGGCGTGGTGCGGGAGCCAGTCAGTACAACTCGCGATTACATTAATATTATTTATTGGATTTGAATGAAATAACTGGATTAGACAGAGATTAGTCTAAACTTTTTTTTGACGCAAAAATCTAGACAGAATTTCAAAAAGTCAGAAATAGTTAAAACTAAAGACTAAATCTCATTTGCGACCAACGAAAATTGACCACTAATGCAGAAATGTGTCGTTTTTATTGAACTAAGAAGCGCAGATAAGTGATACCAGCTGATTTCAACTTCACAGCCATCTTTAGGAACCTGTTTTGAACGAAATGTAATTCCGATGGACGTGGAAGATCCAGAGGAATTAGAAAACATAAGTTCATCAAGTTAGTAATATAAATTTAGAGAAGCGACCTCGTGTAAATACAACGTAACTAGTAAACCGTATTCAACGAAAATCTCATAGATCTAACTTAATTTTTTCGGGTGAAAATTGATGAAAGTGATGATTGTTTTTTATATGGGAAATGAATATTACGAACAGTAATGACTTCAGTTGGTTTACGTCATTTCGAAAAAAAAAAAAACACAAAATATCTTATATTTTTTTTTGGGCTTCAATTCCAATTGTTGGGAAAATTAGGAGTTATATTCTCTTGATTCTTATTTCTTAAAATATATGTATATTAATATGGCCAAGTGAATTTGCTAATTTCATGGCTCTAAATAAATATTTGAATTTTATACCGACAAAAAACCGATAAAATCGAGATTTTCAACGTGCGGTAATGTGCTAGAACCTATCTTACGTGGAACTGTGTCTCTTTGTATGCCTTAATAGTGTAGTACAATTTTTATTTATGCCTTTGTACACTGGTCGAAACGGTTCTGCTAGGGTATGCCATAGACTTAAAAAAATGTTACATAAAGCTCTTTACGTACTACCAACTACATATAAAAATAGTAACAGAGTAAACTCAGTTACGTTGCTATATGTTCCGCTGACATCACCGCCGACAATCATGTTTATGCATTTATTTACCTATCGTGATATAATGCACATGTGATGATGTAGTACCTATTGATCTTAAAATGACTTCAGAGCATAAAAAGTAGTACATAACGAACATTGTCGACCTTGTTGACAAGGACCTTGATGCCGTCGAATGGTAATCAAGTGTAAACACGGAAATTGAAATCACATATATTGTGGGCGAGTAAAACGAGTGTTGTACCATTCTGATTTACATAACCATACCTTATATGTAAACATTACTTTTAATAGGTACAATCGACAAAATTCTCAACGCTGCTGCTGAACAAAAGAACCGTTGACCTGAGTAGACCGTACGTGTTGTTGTCATTTCCTCAGCCATTAGACGTCATCACTCCGCATAGGCCTATCCTTCGACAAAGGACGCTTAGGACATAGTCCGTGGCATAGGTGTAGGACTAAGGATTGGCCACTTGACTTTCAGTTCTCTAGCCTCGGACTTGGCTTAACGTCTGCTGTGACAATGCTAGGAACGACGGTTTAACATGCCCTCCAAAGCTCGCAGGAGCTCAGAAAAATGGGCCACTAGAGCGGTCACCTTCATATATCGTGGCCAAGTGCGTTTTTCCTAGGGGGGGGGGGGCAAATTTTCCAGCTGCCAGTCCCACCCCCCTATGCTACGCCGCACTGTTGGGGCACGGCCTACCCTCACTGGGAGATTTGGGCCATGAAGTCTACACGCGGCGCAGGCCCAGTGCAGATTGTGGACTTCACATATGTACGTCTTTTATTTAATTTTTGTAGTATGCAGGTTTCCTCGCGATGTTTTCACTGAAAAGCCAGTGGAGTGAATAATCAATGTAGGTAGTTTAGAAATTAAGGAAAAGCCACAAAGGACGCAAGGCGAAATCGAAACCACGGCCAACAAGGCCACCATATTGAAAGTAAACGTAGTTGTAAAATATATATATTTCAATGCGTTTCTATTATTTACAAAAACTAACATAGTAAGTTTACTAGAAAGATACCAATTAGTTTTAAGTGCGACTACACGCGAGTATTGATTTAAATTTCATTTTTTTCTTTAAAAAAACTACCTATGTAATAGCTCCTTTAGTTTGCTGTTATTATACAGCATTGATCATATTCAGTCTGGGAATACGAAAGAAGTTCTTGGAAATACAAAAATGGCGAATGAATTCAGGAGGGTCGTTTAAATAAGAATTCCAAATGGCATGATTAGGGTTTCAAATTTTCGCAAACACGAAACTGCTTCCAAGAATTAGGAATTTTATTACTTGAAATTGTTAAAAATCTATACACATTGTAAAACTGTAGACAATTAAATTGTGTGAGTGGCACGTGTGAACTAACTTGAAACTTTCCGTACTAAATGATAGTTTAAAATTATTAGACAGTTTTTTTTATGATAAGTTAGTTTAAATAAATGTAATAAGTATTTACACTCGTTTATATAGGTAATATATATACCTAATCAAGAAAACAGTAGTTATGGCTTGTTTTTGGGGTTCCGTACCCAAAAGGTGCCAACGGAGCCCTATTACTTAGCCTACGATGTCTGTCTGTCTGATCTTTTCGATAGATGTAGGTGGAAGCCTGCAATTTTCACAGAAAATGTTATAAAGTAATAAAAAGTTCAAAATGTATAAATATAAGGGGAGTCCCCACAAGAAACACGTTATCGTTGGTTTTGCTCTATCGTAAAAACAGTAATACTTTTACCTATATACAAGCTTCAAACTTGCCGTGAATATATAATAATATAATAGTGTGAGATCTGAATACGTACATAATTGGGTGAAGGTAAACTGCAACGACATGTATAATAAATTTAACGTGAATGATAAAAAGTACGAGCGAAAATCGAATAAGGTACCTATTTGCATGATAATAAAGTTATAAAAATTCGTACCTGCATGTTAGTAATGTTTCGTTATGAATGCTTTTGGTCCGATGTTGCAAGCGTCTTTCATAGGCTTCGGTGATCGCTTAGCAAAACGCGGGCTTGTTTGCCATCTTGGTGATATAAAAACAAAGCTGGATTTTTGAGTAAAATTTAGTAGCTGTATTTTTTACCACTGCAAAATATACTAAATCATAATATTAAGACTGTAGATATAGGTGAATATAGTTCGCAGCATGTAGGTAAGTTGAACTAAAATGGCGGTCGTTTGCGCAGGTACAGTACGGACAAATGTACTAACGAACCGAAAATGTGTAACTGCGCATGTTCAACTTACGGACCGCGATTTATATCTATATATGTTAAATTTATGTGCATGGACACTGTAATTTTTTACTTGCTAACTGTATTGTGTACCTACTAACTTATGCGGGTTTAATTTATACCTACATCACATTATAAGTAGTACTTGCTAACTAAATTGTGTACCTACTAACTTATGGGCGTTAAATTTAAACCTACATCACATATCTATGTATGGTTGGTGTTTTTCTTACTTACTTCATTTTACAAAATCAAAATTAACAAAACTATTATTTAGCCCTAAATAAGAAAGGCCACTAGTTAAAATCTGACTGTGCATTTCGCCATTTTCATATTTTGAGCCTAAACCAAAGTTTGTTTGATTCTAAGTTTACAAAAAAAGCTAGGTAAGAAAAATAGGGTATACGTAGGTATAATCACGAACAACATTCATATACTGATATTTTAATTTAAGTACCTACAGTTACGAGCAAAAATAACTAGTCACTTACATAAACAACGTTTCATAATCTAGTAAAGTTAGCTTCATGGATTAAAATGTTTATTAAAATGAGTTTTATTTAACACATTATAACCTGTTTACATGTTACGTAATGGCCTATTTAGCATTGCATTTCAGCATTGCCTGAGGAATTTTATATTTAGCAGGCCGAAACGTCATCAAGGGAATACACGATACTAAATAACCTTTACAGTTAAGAAGGTTTTGTAGGAAATAGTTTAATGTATTTGTTGCTTTAATGCTGCTTTTCTTATGCGTGATTATTTAATCTTACACTTTAATGTTTCTTTGACTTTAAAGAGCTATCACGAGTTTTTTAGTAAAAACTTTGTCGTCTATGTAAGTGACTATATTTTAGCTATTTTTGCTATTCAGTGTATCAAATAAGTGCAATAAGTAAATCAAATAAACTATATTCTATACAATAAAATATCAAAAGAAGTAAAGTTAATTATACCTACTTGTTTGATGTTATTTTACGATGTAGGTACCTAACTACTAAAAACAATTCGACAATAACAGTGCATAAAAACAAGAATAAGAAAAGCATTAACATACCTACATGTGTATATGGGTATTTAAACAATGATTGCATGCTTGGATGAATCAGT
This sequence comes from Apoda limacodes, assembly GCA_946406115.1. NCBI lineage: Eukaryota > Metazoa > Arthropoda > Insecta > Lepidoptera > Limacodidae > Apoda > Apoda limacodes. Next base: position 17,166,106 of record OX291548.1, on the reverse strand, counting down.
GTTATTTTTTTATGGATACCTACTTAGCTAGATAGTAAGGTCATTATCTGAAGAACTGTGAAAAACTGGGTAAACAAAAGTTTACCTAACTTTTTTTTAAAACAGATTAACAGTCCAACCAACATTTAAGTACCTACCTACATTTATCCTTATTGATATTAGAAGTTTGTAAACGAGTTCGTTATAACAATAGTGTTTTATAACAAAGCTTAAGCTATTTATTATAACAGAATTATCTCCCGTCAAACAACAGTATGGGTCTCGTTAAAGATAACGAAAGACTTCCTGTCAGCTCCAGGGACCTTATTGGGAACGGTCTCGAGCTATTCGAACTCTGGAATTCGAGAGAAAAATGTTTGCAAGTTTATTCACGTGTTTCAAAAGGTAAGTCAGAGAGGATTTTTCTCTCGAATTCCAGAGTCCGAATAGCTCGAGACTGTTCCCAATAAGGTCCCAGGTTTCTCAGTAGGAAAAAGTACATAGATAAATAGCGATTTTGACGTAGATAAAACCGTGGGCATTCGATATTATATTATAATATCAAAGATGTGAAAACATTGTAGCGCCAATGTGTTGACATACTGTTGGCCGTGCTTCGGCCGTCGCATCAAGTCTTGACGTCAGCAAGCAGCTAGCCACTGCCAGGCTGTCACGGCTATAATTAAGTAGCCACGTAATAGCTTCACAGACGATTTAAGCGTAAACATTTTATGTTGAGTATGGACATAGACATAGGAATATTACCTCAATATCTTTTACATCGTTTATTTGTGGAATCAATACGGTTAACCGTGAAGTAATTTTTTTTTATTTATTGGCAGTACGGTTAAAATTTCTTAGTTCTACTTCAATGCGAAGCTAATGAACCGTGCGATAGATCGCTTCTGCATATTATCACGGTATCGCTGTGATCTATTTTGACGTTCCTAAAATGAAAAATAACAAAAAGTGGAATAAGGTATCAAGGTAGGCTTCGGTGACCGCTTGACATCAGGCGAATTGTTAGCTTGTTTGCCATCTTAGTGCGATAAAAAAGAGTTGTCTAGTAATATCTCCCGAAGCCAAAGTTAAATCCCTACTTATTAATATCCTTTACAAATAGGTACCTACTGACATACAATTATTCTTGGTCTGAGATCTATCAATAATAATTTTGTGATTAACTTGAATATATTTCGGTATAATACGTTGCTAAGTTCTAATAAATTTAGTTTACGGTCAACGTATGTTACCGCAAAGGCCGCATAACTTCACTTATAATTCCTACACGGGTATCAATTCCAATCGATATAATACACCGGAAATTGAAGTCACACTCAAAACCGAATGTAGGTAATATTATACTTTCCTTCAAATAGGAAGCAAGCAAGTAATCAATACGAAGCACTTACCTTGAATGTCTGCTTCTAATTTCCCCCTTTCATTTAATTCGATGTTTACATGTTTCTATATTTAAATTAAGTACATTCTTACAAGTAGGTAGGGTACGGTACGGTAATTAAACCATCGCAAAACAATACTTACCGTGTCTTTAAAATTGGTTTTATTTCCTCAGCTCGACCACATCATCACAGCACACGGATAGCAGACAGTTAGCAGAACCCAGCCACTGGGACAGTCTTAACTCGCCACTCATACAGGACGAAGGTGACGGCAAAACCCTTAAGCTTCGCTTTGACGTCAGTCAATACGCTCCTGAGGAGATCGTTGTCAAGACAGTTGATAACAAACTACTGGTTAGTACGACTGTAGTTATTAGCTACGAATTAAAGTGCTAAGATAGGTTTTACAGAACAACCATTTGTGATACCTATATCGGTACTGACTGAGACTCAAATGTGGTAGAAATAAAAGGATATTATATACAAGAATGCAATAATTTGTATAAAGCATTGAAGCTAGAAAAGTAAGTGGATTCTCTACGAATTAAATGGATAGTGCCGAGATAGTTTTTACAAAAGGAAATCATTTGTGATAGTGATAGTTAGACACGCACGAATAAGTTATATTCTACAACTTAGGTAGATAGCTATTAGTGCCAAGATAGGTTTTACAAAATGCAATTATTTGTATAACCTTTCTAGACATTGAAGTATGCTAGAAATAAGCGGATATTCTACGAATTAGATAGATAGTGCCGAGATAGGTTTTACAAAAGGTGATCATTTGTGAAACTTAGTTAGATACGCACGAATAAGTTGATATTCTACGAGTTAGGTAGATATTAGTGCCAAGATAGGCTTAACAAAATGCAATCATTTGTAATAGTAATACCTAGGTATTGAAGTAAGGTAGAAATAAGTGCATGTTTGACAAGTTAAACAAAGTAGGTAGGTATAGTGCAGAAATAGATGCAATCATTTATAAACCCCATTAAGATATTAAAGTGTGTGGTAAAAACCGTAAGTAGAAATTGTAGTGCTAGTTCACTAAGGTATGGATGGATTAGTGACTGCCTACGTACATATTGGCATATACATATATGCTTGATAGGTAGGTGTTACCTATTGGCATACATTATTCACTCAGTTTAAAACTATTAGGTTCTTCCTTTATAGGGTTAACTATAAAGTGTTAGCCTTTAAAGAAATAAACAAATCAGAGCTTAGACAGATACCGACAAGCTAAAACAAATTTAACTCGGCGCGTTATCTATGACACATAAAAGTTGTTTTTATGAGATACTTATCCTACTTATACTATTCACTCGCGTATATCAAATGGAATTCGACACCTACATATTTTTTATAATTACCATACTAACAATAAGCACTAAGCAAACACCTAATGTATAACTGTACTCATAGTATAAATATGTGTGATAATTAGGACGTTGTTTTCACATATTCTTATTAAATTTTAGCATAAAAGGTAAAGGTGTATAGGTAGTTCTTGGGCAATAAGCAACGCAGTATGATTATTAGTATAACATAGGTCGGCTCCGTGGCTCAGTGGGTAATCGAGGGGTGTGGGTTCGATTTCAGCACAAGAAAACCATTTATTCGTGTTAGTCTTGAGACTGGATGTTTTCTACGTATATTATGTGTGTTTACAAAAAAAATATAATTTATGTATTTGTATGCGTTGTCTGGTATCCATAGCTTTGCTTAGTTTATGACCAGACGGCCCTGTATGCAGGTAATGTCCAAAAAAAGTTTTTGCTTATAAGTAAAAATAATATAGGTAACTATAAAATGCAAGTTTTACGTACAATACTCGGTTTTAAAAACATCAAGGTTTCTATTTTTCTCTTCACAATTTCTTTGTATGTAAATACAAAAACAAATAGCAATTTGTTCTTGCAATTGACTGTCAACTTAATATTTTGTCACTGTAATGAAAATATATTGGTCCAGAAATCAAAATAATCCATATTAATATTCGTGCACGTAGGTATTGAATGACAAAAATTTGGCTCCGTCTGGCCGGCAAAGTGCCAGAACGCGATGCATGTAACCGCTATATATTTTATTGAGGTTGACGAACGTAAGTGGATATTTAAAAATGTCTCAAATTACTTTTACAGGTCCACGCTAAACACGAGGAGAAGTCAGACACAAAGTCTGTGTACAGAGAGTACAATAGGGAGTTCCTGCTTCCGAAGGGCACCAATCCTGAAGGCATTAAGTCTTCACTGTCCAGAGATGGCGTTTTGACTGTGGAAGCTCCTCTTCCCCAGCTGGCTATCACCGACCGGAGCATCCCTATTCAGAAGCACTGAGTGACAGAATATCGGGCTAGTGATCGGCAGCCAGAAGCTATTCCATACTGTTAATAATTTATTTTAATTTTATTTTATAAGAAGTATTGGCGATATTCTCAGATATTTATTTTTGATCTTGATTGTAGAGAATCTCATTTTTTTTTTGTGAATTTGAATTGTGTAATGATACATTTATCAATTCCATTATTTTGGAGCACAATTTGCGTTCTTTTTTGATATTACCGAACATTGCTTTCTTTACGCAAATGAGAATATTTCACAAGTATTAGATGTTACCTAGTGCATAAGTTTGATGCATTTTAAAATCGAATTGGTCAATTAAAGATTATTATTTTTTATATATTTGGCTCATCTGTGTAATTTTCATCCAGAAAATTCCATTCGAAACAAAAATATCTTAGTAAATAAGTATAAACAAACGATTTTATACACCAAACTAAAAAAAAAAATAACTACAAATACGCGATGGGGGCCTTTTATACAACTAATTGTTAAATTTTTTTTCGGTACTTAACGGTTTAACCAATTAAAACTAATGTGACATAAAAACAGATTGAAGAAAACTATTTCAAATTTGTTTTGCTTAATATTGCCTAAGTAGACATAGCAAGCATGTTATGTACAAGTACACACCGGCTTAAACTTGATACACAATTTATATTTTAGTACAAACTGTTGTTTAAAATGTTTTAGATGTCAATAAAAACATATAAAAACCAAATTTCGTTTAATTTCTGGTGGAAGTAAAGTGGTGGGATTTGGGGTTTTAAGTCCATCACACACGAAGCTATAATGTCCGTACTAATATTATAAAAGCAAAAGTAGCTCTGTCTGTCTGTAACCTCTTCACGCTTAAACCGCTGTACCGATTAGGATGAAATTTGGCATGGAGATAGGAGAAGGAGAGAGGACATATGCTACTTCAAAACATCAAGTGTGAGTCGTTTTTTTTTCTATAATTTGGGAGTTGCCGTTCGGACCCATATGGAGTACTACTGCCATATCTTGGCCGGTGCACCCGGATACTAGCTAGGCCCGTTTGACTTTCAACGACGGGCTGTGAGAATTGTCGACAATCCCAAACTCACTTGCCGTATCGAGCCCTTAAGTCTGGGGAGAGACTTCTCCTCCCTGTGTGTGTTCTACCGCTTGTAAAAAAAGATGTGTTCTGAGGAATTGTTCAAAATGATGCCCGCGGCTACTTCTTACCATCGTACCGCTCGCCATCAGCAGGAAATTCATTCTCACACTTTAGAACCAAAATGGTCACGTATAGTGCGGTTTCAGAGAAACTTCCTCCCGCGAACGCTTGTGTTTGAGGAATGAGGAGCCAAGGAACAATAATTTATTTGACTGATTTTTTTGGTACAGGACAGATGACATAGGCAATTTTTTTCATTATAGTAATAAATTATAAAAGAATTCCACGTCGACGAAGTAAAGCTTGCTATAGCAAACTTTCCTATTATAATCGACTTGCCGTAGAAATCCGACGCCAATAACCAAATTTAACGCAGAGGAAGCCGCAGGCAAAAGCTTGTTGAGAAAAAAGTCACGTCAATCTTATCATTCACCGATACCCCGATGAAATGGGTAACTAAAATTATGAGGTTCGTTTAGTAGTTTTTGGAATTTTTAGAATAAAAAAACAAAAATCCTTATATTTTTGTCTTGTCCGTCCATACGTCTGTACGTCAGAGCTCTATAAATCTGCTACTTAAAAAAAATGCAGCAGGCGTTTTATGTGAACCGCCAACAGTTTTGTTGTGGGCGCTGCTATAAGGTAAGTTCAGAATTCCTTATTTCTCATAAGTAAAAAAAAAAAATACATAAGAGAATCAAGGTGTATCCGGACAGCATTTATTCATACAAACTGTGTTACAAATGGTAGCCTTATGGTCCCATATATATACTGCACACTAGCGCCGCAACTAAATATTTAATTAAAAAAATCATATTCATACAAAGTGAAAAAATTAATAGTACGTATTAAGGGTGGAAAGGAGAAAATTACTAACGAGAGGCTACCTAGAAGCCTACGGCCAAAGAATTTGATGACTCGTGTCTGTAATTTCTTTACCACCGTTGTTACACACAATATTTTTAATCATATTTGCAATAAAATAAATAAAAATATAAGGTTAATAAATAAAATTCTCACCAAAACACAATTGGAAATGGCGGGAACAGAAGTAGAGAAAACAATGCTGAAGTTAAAACTTGTAATTGCTCGCTTGTACTGTGCGCGTATTTAATGTATGAACAGTCAGCTATTGATATATTTGATAGAATAAGCGCGTCATTACTTGAGTTCTAAAAACGCGCGGTTTACTTTGAGAAACGTAAAATTTACAAAGAAAAATCACATGGGAGTAATTAAGGTCTTAGCACCCGCTTTGCCTGCACGTAATGACACTATTTACATAAAATATTTACAGAAAAAAGACTAACTAGTTATTAACCATTTTCAGAACATTTTGTACTGTTTGTAAAACCAGTTTACGGGTTTTAATTCGGGTTTTGCTTAAAGTGGCAGCCTTTAGCCAATATCCGGATTAAAATTCGAAATCGAAATAAAAAATATCTACTGGTGGCGCCAGTGTGCAGTATATAGGGCCTTAACTGTCGACATTTCGCAAGTTTGATCAAAATCGGTTCAGTAGTTTAGGAGTCCATTGAGGACAAACATTGTGACACGAGATTTATATATATTAAGATAATAATAACTTATGTATATAATGTATTTATGTTTATGTATATATATTCGCATTTGAAGAGTACTAAAATGTTCATTATACAGTATAATGTATGTATACTCTCGCTCGGCAAAAAATAATAAAAATAGCACAAGTCATAGTGAAACACACAGTGTTTTTTTATATTATGTATGTACATACGTAAAAACGTGTATATTTAGAAACGTGTCCCTTCTACATTTATGACATACTATCTAAAATCGGTTTGGGCCTAACAGCCAATGAACCTTTTGGGCGCAATTTCTTTTTACTCTTCGCCAGAAATGAAATGTATGTCATAATTAGAGAACTAAATAAGTATTCTATATAAGAAAAAATAAGGTCTCTAACGGTATAACGGGCTGAATTGTTGCTATTATTTTTTTGCAGGCATTATTTTAATAGAAATGGAAAAAAAAAATGTATATCACCTGTCCATACAATTATTGGGCAATTGCTTTTCCCTGATGATCCGAATCTTAAAATTAAGGCATCCGAAGGAGAACTACCTAAAGTCGCAGATACGGCTCGCATAATCAGGAAGCTGAAGTAGCTGTAAACTTCGCTGATTTGTCGAAGGTCCAGTCCAGCCGTCTGAGCAGCTTATCGTCAAATGAAGTGTCATGAAAATCGGTTTTATTTATATATACAGTACCTGGAGGACCGAGCTTTGCTCGGGTTTTTTAAACAACGCCATCTATTGCCAAGTAGCTTAAGCGTTGCTTAATAACGCCATCTATTGTCACATAGCTTTAGTGTTGCTTATTACTATTCGCCAATAAATGTCAGGAAGTCATATTTTTTCAGTTTATCACTGCCTGAAAACACGGATAAAACGACGTTTTCTAAAAATGAAACCTAGCTAGTTCGATTTATCATCCCCAAAACCACCTGCATACTAAATTTCATGAAAATTAGATATATGCAAAGTTAGCAAGGTAAAAAGTGTGAAATAAATAAGACTGAGAGGTTATTTGCCTTTTTGAAGAAAAAAATATAATCAAGATATTGAGTACTTAAGAAGATATTAAATAGATACGGGGCCTTCAGTGCGCAAGTCCGACTCGCACCTAACCGTTTTTCAAATTATGAGTATAGTCTCCAGTCCATTCCTTGAGTATTAGGTAAAAGTGTTGGTTAGTGACCCCCCAAAATGAAATCCTAGATTTGCCCTTGCAGGTTTATTTCTTAATAATAAGGAAAATATAGAAGTTGATACCAAAATATTTTATTTTTTTATTAATTGAAAGATGTAACCTCTAGAGTTATACGCCAACACGCCTAAAGAGACTAAAAGAACGACTTCTGTAACACAATCAACAACTTTCTCTTGGAAAGTCTTTTCCCTGATCAGATCTGCGGGTGGTGGATTATTCCTGTTAATCTGAAACAAAATCGACTATTAGAAATTCAGTTCTCACTGTGATAATCACAGATATAAATTCAGTTTTTTAGTATTCCATCATTTTGAATGCCGGTGTACATTTATAGTCATGAGCGGTTTTTGCTAGTAAAGTTAGTCGTTCCACCGTGCCGATGACTACATCATCACCCCTTTTTAGGGTTCCGTAGTCAACAAGGAACCCTTATACTTAGCCTTGTCCATCCGTCCTTCTGTCTGTCTGACCGCGGCTTATCTCAGAGACCATTACTACTAGACTGCTGTAATTTAGCATGGGTATGCATATTAATTAAGCCAACAAAGTGGTAAAAAGCCTGATTTTTTTTTCTCGTCTAATACTTTGGCACATCCAGAATAATGACAAATTGATACACACCTCCTCAACATGCTTTATTGTTGTCATGAAGGACTTCAACGCAAAGCTGGGCTAAATTTCGATGCGTCGAAAATAGGGAAATATGTAGTATAGCAGCACCACCGACGTGGACGACAATGGACCGACTTTATCAAGAAAGACGGTAGGTGATCCCGATAGATAGACAAAAAATGAGATTGACTTTATCCTAATTTTCGATAGGCGAATATTCAGTGATATCTCGGTGACTTATTGGGTTAAAACTAGTAGTGATCACCGAATTGAAAGTTTCGATAAATTAAAAGCTCTGTACAACAACTACCAACATAAAGAATCACGAAAATAGTTAGTTCCACCTTAAAATTAGCTCCCAACGCCTTGCAGATTACAAAAATGTGAATAATTTGAATTTCTGTTTTTGACAATTGAATTTTGCCTAACACTGTTACACAGTTAGTTTGAGTTATGCATTACTTACTTTTATAAGACAGTACTTAATATTTTTCGTTTCTTTTCGAATACTTTTAATATTAGAGAGCATATTCTTAGCAGCAGTCTTCATTTTCGTCAATATAGGGGAATCAGGGGGCTCAAACTTTATTTGGTCTTGAACCCTATTGTATTCCCGTAACGTATATTGTAGAGTAGATTCTAAAATGTAAATTTGTTGTAAGTGCGTCCCCAAAGTTGTCAAACACTCTAGTACACTGAAAAAAAGAAAGGTTATCATTATGAAGTTCTAAGTTATAAAATTATCTTGATTATGTATTTACAGACGAAAGGCCAACCAGAATGAGCGGATTACAACTATACTGTTTTGCGCACTTTACCGTAGTAATGAGTAAAAAAGGGACATATGTTATGCCTAGTGCAACACAGGCCCGCATTCTAGCAAGATTTATTATATTTTCCTGCCGCCAAAGGGACCTAGTCTAATGTCTAGACAAGTAAAGTTTGACCATATAACTGTACTTTAGTCAACTGGAATAGTGGCATTGTATAAGCTTCGTTATACGCCCCACTGCAGGGGCACAGGCCTCTTAGAGAAGGAAGTTTAAGCTTGCCTAGCGTTGGCGCTCTTTGTTTCGAGCTAGTTGGTCGCTCCACTGTAGGAGTTTTCAAGCCACCAAGGACTCTGACTTGGCTTAACGACTGCTGTCATATGATATGATAACAGCCAGGACCGACGTTTTAACGTGCCCTTCGAAACACCGAGGAGTTAAGACAAATGTGCATTAGGCGATCATCCATCTAGGTACTGCTTAACTTCGCATATCGTTTCCGATAGACAAATGTAACTTGGGCACCAGCTCTTAAACCGTTAATCCTTACAATCCTAAACTAAACTTGCGTTCAAGAAGGATCCCTACAAAAAGTTTTGCTTAATACAGTTTTACTTCAGTCTTTACATTGGTCGTGTATGAATATTGTCCAGGGCATGCTAAAACAAACAATAGGTGATGACTTCATTAGCAGGATTTTATTAAGATATATATCGATTATATTCGTTAGATTATGCCCTCTGCTTTGACCTTGTAGTATTCGAAAAATAAGATTTTTGTTAAATATCCATAAGGAACAAGAAACAACTCATCGTATTGTGAATTTCGTGTATATTTATAGTAGTCCACTGTCATAGCATATCTAGCAACTTAATACAAAAACCATGCGATTCATGTCTATGAATTCATGGTACTACTGAAACACATTTTTTTGGGAATATGCGGAAATGTTCTATGCGAGCCGTCACAGAACTGTAACAGAGGGGCGGCGGGGTCGACTTCAGAGAGCGACGCAGAGTGGCCTTACTGAATGTAGCGTTATTTATTACCTATGTCCTTTCCCAAGGTGAAAGCTGTCACCTTGCCGATTTTTTTCAAAATCGATTAAGCGGTTTCGCTGTAAAAAGGTAAAAAAACAGAAAGATAGACAGACCCTTTCTGATATGGACACTGTGACATTAACCTTAAATATCTTTAGTTACATACCTGTAATTTTCTGACGTTCGTGCATACAACCCCGCAACAGCGTTGACTTTCCATCCTCTCAAATGAAAGTTACGTAAACCATACTTAAGTCTTTGTCGTTCATATGGCATATCTATACCCAATTTGATCATATCTGCATCTTCCATTAAAAGAAACGTCCTTAAATCTATTCCACTGCTGTCAATCAGAGATGTCAGGCGTTCACAATTCATACCGTATAATAGGTTTGGTATTTCGCTTGTGTAGTTTAACCTGGAAAAGAACAATTTCACAATGATAGTTTTAACGAAAACAGATATAGTAAGCACCACGTAAGATGAGACTTGGCGAGCGGTATAAGTGGGGTGTTTGCGCAGCTGTACAGTCACTCACAAGAATAGTGGCAACTACGGCGCATGCGCTGTCGCCGTACTTATCGGCACTTCGCCCTGCCCCTTCGTCCCTCTGCGCAAGGGACCTATCAAGACGTGGTGTAAGATTTGTACGAAGTCTCATCTTACGTAGCGCTCAGGAGGTACAATTAAGGTGCAGAGAAATGCAACAGATTAATATTGGATAAAGATCTGTAATGTACGGTATAGGAAGTGTGGTCATGCTACAAAATAGCGGAAATTTACTGACTATTAATAACTGATGTACTACTTACATAGCTACAAAATCGTAAAGTGATATCTGACGTGGCAGATAATAAAGATTCCAGTATTAATAGTTTGCCGATATTGGAAATGTCCATGTCGCAAAACAGTGGAATAACTTACTGAAGACTAGCTTATTTATGAACAATTAGCTTACTTAAGTAGCTGCGTAAAAATAAGCAAATATATAGTATTCTTTACCCACAAAAATTCTAGGGTGAGATAACCGTAGCGAGACTGACTATTTCAGATCAACAACAATTTTCTTAAATTCATCTTATTATTAACAATACTTTCTTGTAGTATGTCTGTGTTTGTTTGCGACGTAAATATTTATTTCGTTCTTAGTGATGGACTTAACACTACAACTTTGTATCAACGTCGGACCGAGATTGCAAATGTGACCAAACCAAACCAAAATTTTCAATAAAGCAGTGACGTAGCTTCAAATTAGACTTATTTGAATTTTAAGTCCCAGTCTAATAAAATGGCAATTAATAGGTAGAAATCTATGTAAAGCTTTACAGTTAAATCCCAAAGGGAAGTTAGGTGACCATTGGTTGCTTTTACCAACTTTAGTCCTGCGTGTCAGGTAGTAAGCCCGTCGCCGAATCACTACTTATGACACAGTGTATCTGGATTAAAGTGGCTTTATACATGTCCATAAGTCGTAAGTCTTCAGCTATGAGGTAACAAAAGGTACATTTAATTAGCTTAGACTGAAGAATATACCCCTAAGACACAATAATACTATCGTAATTAACTTACTTTTTTCCCTTTTCCAGTCCAGGATAATAATCGTGCCATGTTTTTACTTCTCTTTTAACATGACTATTACTATCTAAATCTTCATCTTTACCTTTGTGAAGTTGTTTGTTTAGTATTTGTATGATTTCTTCATGCTCATGTGATTCAGCAATATCTATTGGAGTACGATTACATCTGTCTACCTCAGTAAGTCTAGCACCTCGTTCAATAAGCATTTCTAAAATTCTGGCTTGGTTGTGATGGGCTGCCCAAAAGATTGCCTGCAAACAACTTTTTATTATCAGCTACTATAATTTAATATAATGGTTTAATGTAAAGTAGTAATGGCAGTATTGTTGAGTACTAATGTTTTCCCATTATCATATGAAAAACCGGTCAATTGAATGTCGTGCAAGCATTGAATAGGGTTACGTAGAACTGGTAAGAAGATATATATAAAATCACGTCCGTAGGCAGGAAAGTCTAAAAATAATTGACTGCCAATTTATCTAAGTATGTGGCAAAAACAAGAAATAACATATTTTGTGCCAAAACAATTGATTAAAAATATAAATACATGAAGACTATATAGCGACGCTCGCCCATCTTTACAAACAAGAAAAAAAAATTTTCTCAATATTTTATTCCAGTCTTTCGGATAATTAAGTTACGAGTGATGAAGCTCTGACACTAACCTATCCGGAATTAACTCTGGTACGAGTCGTGTGTGAAAAAACCCGGTCATGGTGTTGGAGGTCACAAACGTCAAATTGACCTTTTTTTTTGTGTGTCGTTATTATAATCGTTCGTTTCGTTATATAATCGATTATTATTTAAATATTCTGTCTTCGGGTTAGTATTGCAACTAATTAATTTGTGAAAATAAATGTTTTATTGGCTATAATATATGCAAAAGTACATACATTAGATGTTTTGATATTTTGAAACTATCCTTACATCTAAAAAACTTGTGAACTGATTTTTTTTAGAACTGATTTTACATTTTATTATATACTAGCTTTTGCCAGCGACTTCGCCGGCCCTAAATTTGATTATCGACGTGGGATTCGTTCGGCAACTCCTTGACTCCTAAAGAACTTTGTTGTAGTAAGGTATAGCTGCAGCTATAATTTACTCATTTCGTAGAATTTGGTCACAGTTACTGCCGAGGGAACTTTTGAATTTTCCGGGACGAAACATAACATATATCTTACTCCATATCTTCAACTATCTCTGCAAAATTTTGGCACAATTGGATGCTCCATTGCAGCAGGATTGAGTATTAAACGTTAAAAATATTCCCGCGGGAACTTTTGAATTTTCCGTGACTAAAAAATATCTCCACACCAAATTTCATCTAAATCGGTTTAGCGGTTCCCGATCCATCCAGTGGCTGCAGCGTGATTAAGTAACAAACAACCAATCTTTCACATTTATAATATTAATGGGATAGAGATAGCTGATAATCAACTAATTTTGCCTACACCCATCCTAAATGTGGTTATCGGTGTGGGATTCTTTTATCAACTTCTTAATTATACTTAATTAAATTAACTACGGCAAGATATAGCCGCAGCTATAGTTTGTTTAAGCTCAGTTAAATTATCAGTTAAGTTATTTCCGTAGGAACTTTTGAATTTTTGGAATAAAAAGGACAAATGATAGCCTTTGTCCTTCCCCGGGACTCAAACTATCTCCATGCCGAATTTTATCTAAATCGGTTCAGCGGTGAAGGCGTGAAGAGGTATTATAATATGTGTATGGATTTATTACTTGTATTCTATTACTTTTTAAAAATGTCTGACGTATGTACGTAGATGATTAACTAATATTACACAATCCCTTCTACGAGATGGGGATGACGTCCTATTAATCTGTAATTAAGTAAACCAAAAATTTTATAGATAAAACTTATTCCTAGTAAAAGGTACCTTTACGTATCCTAAATGTGTTATGGGGTTGACGTTATTATAAATGAACTACTATAGATATTATTCGATAAAAAATATGTAAAAACTTTGACATTCTTATTTATGTATAAAAATATTAGCTTTTCCCCTATAAAAATGTATATGTATAACATGTCCACTAGACGAACCGTATAGAATGAAAAAATGTGTCGTTCACTTTAAAAAAATATGCAAATACTTTGACATTCTATGCTTGTATATATTTTTTTACCTTTCCCTGTACCTTAGGCAATTTTCATTTAAAATTTGCAAATAATCAAATTATAATACTATAAAAACGTTTGACTGAATAAAAACTGATAAACCGTTTATAATAGGTCTTTATAAAGTGCAACAAACTTTTCTGACCCACCCAGTGGTCAAAAAGCAAAATTTCAGTCGCCATATTGAAATGGTGTGAACTTACAACGACACTAGCGAGCAAACACTTAAGGTCAAAATGTCAGAAAAGTTTGTTGCACTGTACCTATGAAGTTGCCATTCTAAAAAGTACTGGCCATTGGATATAATTTAACTATTGTCGATTGCGAACATGGAATTCTATTTTCAAATACTGCCATTTCTGTATTGATTAGTGTTTTGTTTTTATCACATTTAAATCTTTTCATTACACTTATTCGTAAACAGTGTCATTACGTGCAGGCAATGCTGGTGCTATAATAAGACTTTAATTATTCCCACGTTATTTTTCTTTTGTAAATTTTACTTTTCTCAAAGCAAAGCACACGTTCATACAACTCACGGGCGGTAATGACGCGCCTATTCTATCAAATTAAAAATATGAACTACGCGCACACTACAAGCTAGCAATAACAAATTTTAACTTTAGCCAAACTTTCATAAATTCTAGATATATAGCGCCATGTGGCGGTGGCTTTGTTTTCTCTTCTTCTATTTTTGCCATTACAATTGTGTTTTGGTGAGTTTATTTCTTGTATTTTTATTAAACAATAAAAAAAAGAAAATAAAAAAAACCAAATCTATGTATATAATTATCAAAATAAACTTATGTATACAATTCAAACTCAACTGGAGTTATTAAACATTATAATAACTAAAATGAAAGTAAATTAGAAATTAAAATTATATTATTAAAAACAAATACTAAGTTATAACATAATTTAAGTAGTACTAAAATGTCTAAGTAGAAATTAATCAGCTATCTATGTTTTCGCACTACGAACTAGGCCTTAGCGAACATGTGACTACTGTAGTTAATGAGTTACTAACATCAATGCCAACTAGGTAATATATGTCCTACCCTACACTGTATTAAAATGTCATTCACAGAAATCGGCTTTCCTACCTATTATCTAAATACTAACCCACTTGTATGTATCTGGCTTGAACATTCAAGTAACAGTAAATTGTCCTATAGCTAATAATGTTACAATGTACCATAAACTTAGCATTGTTGACTATTTATACCTTAGCAACTAAGCAATTACTGACTTAATAATATTAGTATTTCTCTGTAAGTGAATTATGTAACTATTTTTGATAAATAAAGAATCTTTAACCTTATTTCTATTTATTTACTCGCAGATGTGATAAAAAACATTGTGTGTAACACGGGCGGTACGGAAATTACAAACTCGTGGCATTAAAGCCTTCGTTAGTAATCTCTCCTTACCACATACTCCAGGAAAACTCCTCAGCATAGACATGTTAAAAAACGTGTAGGGTGCTTGTGCACCGATTCGTATTCGATCAGTTTCTTGATTTTTTTGTATGCGTCTATTTCCTATTTGTTTGTATTATGTAAAAAAAAACAAAAAACACGGATGGGTAAATACTTTGATTAATAGAAATAAATTTTATATAAAAAAAATTAAATATTAGGATACCGCAGTTACTTACTGTCCATCCTTGCTGATCCCTCATCTCAATATTTACACCCATGTCTAGTAATTTTTGAACAGCAGAAACTCTGCCACTGTTGATGGCTCGCATCAGAGGAGTTTGCCCATACTTGTCACCAATGTTCAACACACAACCTTTTTCTACCAGTATGGTGATTATGTCGCAGATGGTGTCATCATTGGCACTGCTGTTTGAACAGACAGCCATCACTGGTGTGACAGAATCTGTAACATTATGTATTAAGATATTAAAATATTTGTACTTCCAACCGCGCAACGTCGTACATTTACACTTTATCACTCACATCATGAATATTAATCATCAGTTAATAAAGCAGGATTAAACGCGTCGTTATTTGGTTCAACAGGACGCCTCCACTCTAAGCCGAAGACACCACGCACCGCCAGACTACCCGTGCCCAAGGCTAGTTATAACCCAGCCGAAACGTCGGGAAAAAATAGTACATTGTTCACCAAGGGGTGAAAGTGGCTGATTACGTCTTTCATCCCGAGTGAAACATTGTGCTTTACACTACAAATGCGAGGTTTATAAAATATAATTAATTTAAGTTTTAATTTACTCAACAAATATTAATTCACTTTTATAAACATAGATGGCGCTGTACCGAATAATTACAAGCTAGGGTTATGTTGTCTGTTGTTTATAAATAGTGAGTAATTTTTACAATGTGAAACTGGTTCGCTTATATAATCACAAATCACCGTTTCAAATAAAAAGAAGCTATTTAATAGTTTCGTCAGCGTTTAAATAGAAAGTGCTTTTTTAATTTTACTTTCTTGCCCGTTTAAGCGCAAAACACACAGAAGAAGCATAAGGCGCGGGCACGGTGCCGCTTCAAAACTTTTTGATACAAAACGTATGAAATCGACGCATTGTGAATTATACTCAAGCGACGTGGCATAGGCATGCCGCTTCGCTGCCCGACCCGCACCGCTAGCAGTCGCGACCGGAGCAGCACGCCTGGGGCACGTCGCTTGTTATACAGTACGAACATTTTTTACTAACATGCGTGACGATATTGAATATATATATATATATATATATGAAATAATCTCTGCAAACACGTACTTTCAACCCTATTTTTGACTATGCATGAAGGTTCTTTTAGAGCATGAGTAGTGTAAAGGTATTTTGCCTAATAACAACCCGTTCAATCCCTTTTTATTTTTACATTAGAATATCAATAGATCCAAAATCTGACTCGTTCTTACACATTCTATTGCTTCGAATTGTGGTCAGAGCGGTCAAATCTAACCTGAACTGGTGGCACTGAGTTATCTCATAGCACTTCGTCATTTAAAATCTTATACCAATACGCCAGCCGAACATAGAATAACAGAAGTTTAGTGAACTTTTGGAACAGTGTAGTGTATAATTAAAAATAATAAAAAGTGTGTATGCTAAAATCACAATATAATAGATAAAGTAATAATATACTATTACGACCCTTTCCTCGAAGAGGTGGTTAAAGATATAACAAACGTCAACAGCTATTGTAGTGAATAGTTTAATAAATTAGAGACTATTCTAAGATGGTGGAATTATAAGGCTTTGACAGACGGACGGACACAACGAAAGATACATAAATATTCTATTCTATTACCTGATTATACAGTGTATTCTCGTGTTGCAAGGGTTAAAAATGATTTAAACTAACCCGCATGTAAGTTAGGGTCAGCTCCTTTATCCAGAAGGAATTGTACCATCTTATACTGGGCATGGAAGCAAGCATGCATAAGAGGAGTCCATCCACTGTCTAGCTTTAAATTTGCGTTGTTGTTGAGAACTGGAATAAAACATGTAGGTATATAAATAACAACAAAATAACAAGCAGTGTTCTCAGTTAGGCCTCAACTAGTTGTAGCCTGCGATTTCATCTGGTTGGATGTCGTTTAAAAGGCTTGCTTTGACCAATAGCTTAGTGGTATATAGGGTGAAAATTTTTAAGAGGTCAGTAAGGGAAGAAAAAAAGAAGAAAGATTAATATTCCTGCACAGCACTAGTCTACCGTCAGATAATTTACTTATTGTAGATGTATTGAAAAATTTGAAAAAACAAAATTAGTGATGAGTTTTTTTTTTTAAAATGTAAAGTTTTATAATAAATATGTGGACGTATAACAGCCGATGAGGCTACAGTTACTAGGTCCTTTCAGAATGACGTAAATTACAGGTTTAGCAGTGGATTAACGACATAGTGGTCAAGACTGAAAAAACAAAGAATACCCAATTGAGAGTTTCCATGAAAATATGTTTTTCTGAGGTATATATATTGAAAGTATTAAATAATAAGGCTTTCGTATCTAGTCGTTGAAAAAAAACACCCGACAGTAATATTACGAGTATAAGCAATTTAGAAGCGCGTATGAACTCCCGGACTCCCTGATATATCCTCGACGATATTTCCGTTTTCTATAACCATCAGAAGTTGTTATAACATGTGTTATATTTTAAAAAAACTATAATACTTCTTCAACTTGGCGGTAAGTCCATCTAAATTAAAGAATCAAGAACATATATCTTTAATAATCGAATTTTTAACAAACTTGACGAGTATTGATGAGTGTACAGAAATAGGAATTTGGCAAGTATGGAGTGAAACATTGAATTTTCGACGGTTTGACGAATACGTAGTCTTGACTAGTATGTCGTAGATCTCGCAGCAAGAGTTAAGGCAAACACTGTACTCACATATCGCTCACAAGTCCAGTATTATGGATTCTTGCTATCCCGTTTTTTTTTTTATCTCAACAGGTGTAAGATGAGTCAGATAAGGCATGTAATAAACATACAATATACATACATACACAACTGTACATTACTTATTTGCTTGATATTTTTAATCATTAAATGTAGGTTTAAGCTTTGTAGAATTGGATAATAATCGACTTGATTGTGTGTCCATTTAGAAGGGCTATTATTTTATTTTAATAAAGTGGAAATTCTTTACCACAGGTAAGTAGTTTCTCAACTTCTTTCATGTTGCCATTGATGATAGCATCTTGTAAATTCATTTCTGTCTTCTTTTTGTTGTTAGGTTGTTCCACTGGATTATACCATCTAACCTGAAATTAAATAATGATTTGTTAGTTTTATAGAAAGTGCCTTACAAATCAATACTCTATCTATTTAAATTATGTAACTTTTTTAAAATGTTGTTTGTCCGCAATGAGCTCTTAAACTAATGAACCGAATTTAAATACATTTTTGTACTTTGTGTGCAGTTTGGTCCAACTTCAGATATAGGATAGTTTTTATCTCATTTATAGTCACAATATTTTTTATTGCAAATTATTTGTATTTGACTGAGGGTTATAATTATTATGATTATAACCCTAGATATATATATATATATATATATATATATATATGGGTATATCCATGTTTATATCGATAAACTGACTTACACCGCCATCTGTTAGATTATATATACTCTAGATTCGGTAAGTATCTAAAGACGGTGCTGTGTCAAAAGTAACGTTTTATTTACGCTACAATTTATTTCACGTCACAAGCGAGTTGATTAGGCCACTACGACTTTCATACTTAAAGCGCCGTATCTACCTAATTAGCGCCGCCAAAAATATCCTTTATTTCTTCCTTTATAAAACAGATTACAAATATATCTCAAACCTATTATTTAGAACTAGTGCCAAACTTTTTTAGAACGCTATGCGTCATATCTAGCATATGCCTGTGATTTGTAGTTAGCATTGCTGCTAAAAGAGGCCTTTTTTTTGCTAAAGCGCTATCTACAAATCACAGGTATATTCTAGGTACATTACATAACATTCTAAAAAAGCTTATAACTAGTTCTAAATAATTGTTATGCAACATTTTTGAGATTAATTTTGTACAGGGAGGAAATTAAGAATATCTTTTGGGCGTTAGTTAGGTAGGTACCGTGCCTTAAAGTTTTTTAACCGAATTGAAAAAAGAAGTGTTTTCTTAGCGCACTTAGGGGTTTCTTACTGAAATATATTAGAGACGTGAGTAATAGCTACCCCTTTGTTGTAACTTGTCACTAGATGGCGCTACAGTTCTCAACTTTAAGGGCATAGAATGTCTACTGCAGCTAAACACAGTTTAAAAAAAACAGTCAAAACTACTTTTGACTAAGGACGTCGGTCAGAGTAGTTTAAACTAAAAAGATGTTGGTTAATAGTGCTTTTGACTAAAAAATATTGGTTAAGAGGGGTTTTGACCTCTCGGTTTGTCAAAATCGTCAAGTCACAAGTCCGGCCCCATATGGAATACTGCTGCCATCTCTGAGAGGGTGCACCCAGATCAGAAGCGGCTCGCCCTAAGGAGCGCTGTTGGAGCGCAATCCCAAAAATAATTTTCTACTTAAACAATATCTTCAATATTTTACCTCAAATAAATAATTATTATGCTTCGATTACTCTTTATATTAAAATAGAATTTACTAAAAACATTATGTACACACAAAACTAACTCAAGATTTAGTATGGAATTCCACTGAGGATGCTGTGACACTAAGTGGAGCGCTAGCAATTGCGCTCCTATGAAACGAATTTCAGTACAAAGACTAGAGCTATAATCAACACGTATGAAAGAGACAGTCTCACACGTGAAAAAGAAGATTTTGTATGAAAAATGAGCAAAATTTGGAGCGCCTGGGCTTTGTAGCCAGCTTGACTCCCGCCTTTGGTCCGACGGGGCCGCGCTGGTGCGCAGTTGCCGCTCTAATCACAACAAATGTTTTAATCGTGCGCGCGAGTTTTAATTAACAGATTCAATAAGTACATACCGACATAAACAGTTTGTTTATTGTCTAAAAGTCACTATGGCAAAATAAAATGTGATTATTGTGATGTGATTACACAGTGCTTAAAGATTTTAGAAACTCAGTTTAAAATTAAGACAAAGGGTCACAAAAATGTGATATGAAAGCATACTTTGAGAAATTGTTTACTTACTGAATTATTATCACTGAAGTTACGTCCTTTCATTTGATACGCTACTTAGAGATATTTGGTTACCTTATATATATTTAACCTCTGGGCTCAAAGATCGTAAAGGACAAAAGGCGACTATTCAGGAGAAGCAAAAAACGAAAAAAAAAAATCTAATTTAAGGAGGAAAGTGCTCAGAATTTATAGTATGTTGAAAAATTAGCCTAATAATTTACCGCAATAGATTACCTTTACTACCATATATTTAAAAATAATAGTTCTATAAACATTCAAAATTTCTTACCATGTTATTACCTTCAAGCGTAAATCTAATTTACTGTACAGAACTGAACACAATAAGGAAATAATCGACAAGTGTAATAATTTTTATGTTCTCAAGGATCACCCTCTAAGGTATTCTGATAGAATAAATTAATAATAAACTATTACTAAAAGAGAATTAAATTATTTATCTTTTTTAATTATGTGTATACTTTTGTATTTTCTTTACAAATAATAATGACTTACATTTTTGAAATCAAAGTGAGATTGTTTATTTGAAAATGAACACAAAACTTTAAATTTTTTAAATTATAAATTAAAATTTTGGTAAGTAATGCATGCACACACCTACTTTTTTATCGACTCTCTTCTTTACTTAGTTTCACTTCTTTCTTTAATTAACTTTATAGACAGATGATGATTTATTTACTCATCTTCCCTCTCACTTTCTTCATCATCCTCCTCGTCTGTTTCATTCAAAGTCTCGCATAGCTCAGAATTGCATTAATATTCCCTATATTCATTTCACGAAATGTTTAAAGTATTGTTCCATTTTCACACAGGTTTTTTAGATCTTTTTTATTTAGCAGCAGCTACTGGTAAACTGCTATTGTATAGCTGCTTCACGGCATCCTGATACCAGTGGTTAAATCCCTAAAAGTCGGACCCTTCACCTAAAATGCAACTTTCAGTCTTAACCACACCTGAACCTTTTTAAGTTATTAACAGATGACTTATTAAGTATCCTGAACATCCTGCATTTCATCGAAACAAGTAAAATTGGCAGAGCTTAGGTTATTAGAGTAGCTTAGTGTCAGCTGTGATTTTTATAGCGGCCGAACTTTGGTCATTAAATTAATGGGTATCAAATGCTTTACAAAATAGGAACTTCAAGAGCTTAGGATACTAATAAATCCACTCAAAATATAAAATTCTGTCATCTCTCTTGTTAGTTTTTTGTAATAAAATAAGCATCCTAACATTGGCCCCATTATTTCTTTGTAATGAATTATTACTGTGAATAATTTCTTTTACTGTGTTATTTAACTGGCAGGAAACAGTAAAAAAACTCTCAAAAATATATATTCTCAAAGTAGTCTCCATTTGATGTTTCCTGCCAAATTAGTGACAGAATCGCACTGTGCTGAGCATCATGATTGATGCTAAAACCTTTCACCTATATGGAATTTGAACCTAACTATAAGCTTAAATGTTATAGACTGAGGCGGGATTAGGTTGTTTCACATAGTGATACATTTTACAAAATTGCGAGTTTATAGTTTTGTGTAAATGATTTTATTTTATTGAGTTAGGTAATAAGTTTAGATTTAATTTGTTGTTTGAATATTCTAGGATTTACGGGATAATTCCTTACATAGTTTATGACAGAAACTAGGTAGTTCAGGAGACTTGTATTTTTTTATTTAAAATTGTAAAAAAGTACAGGATAATTTAAAAAGAAGATGTCCTTCACATTCAAATTTTGGAGGTGACATATATTTGCACAAAAGAGTCTCCCCACGACATGGAGTCTGGGGCAGCCCCAATTTTCTTCTGAAGCTGATAGCTGAAAGGTTTCAGCGTCTAATTTTAAGACACGGGAACTTATTACATGTTTGTTTCAGGTCAGCAATATTTAGTGCTAGATAAACCAATTGGTTATAAATACTACAGAATAATATTTATTTATAATTTGTAATCTGTAATTTGACTACTAACATATTTCTAAGATTGTATACATACTAACAATATATGGAGATAATCTGAAATAAATGAATAATGATAATAATATTAACTTCTAAGGTGGTATAAGACAATTAATAATTTATATGTATTTTACGCTCAAAAATTTGATTTATACTTTGCTTTACTACCAAAATGAGTACACTCTGATAACTCAGTGTTATTTACATCCATATTTTTGTCATTATTTTGCCAAATTTAAAAAATGGAATATAGAGATCAACAGAGAATTAAAATCTGAGTAAAACTCTGTCAAACAGTCCTTTCCAACCAAATTTCCTTTACAACCTATGAGCCTGAGGTATTGACATGCTTGTCAAGTATCAACCTTTTTCAACACCATTGTTTTCCCAGCTGAGTTTTTCCCTAGGGATTGTTCTAATTACAATATTTGTATTCTCTAAATGATTACTATAAGGAGTGTAAGAACACACTTTAATAGGCATGTATCACAGGCATTCCCGAAACTGACCTTTTGTTGGTTTATATTTTAAATGTGTTTTTCCCTAGGGAAACCAAAGCAGATAAGCAGCTTCAGTATGTCAACTTGGCTATGGCTAAGCAACAAGCCACACTTAAGACTCGCCACTCCCAAGGTGAGGCTATTTTGTTATGATTCCTATGTGTGCGTTGCAGTACAGTTCCATACAAAGTATACTGAAAAAGCTATGTGAGTCAATCTTAAATATTTTGTTTTAGAGTTTTTCTGTAATTGTAATCTTTGTTTATTTCATTAGTTTTGCCTTGTAAATAGTTTTCTGTACTTGTAATATTTCAAATATCCTGTATTGTTTAAGTGTCTTTGTTGCTATATAAATAACTCTCTATGCATATGTAGGAAAGGCCTTAGACATGTCAAATGGGAGCAAAATTTCGTGAAGAGCACCCTGATTGGAGTTTCAGGTGGCACTGAGTAAGACTTAGAAAATTGGGTCCCTAGCGCCGCCTTTTGGTTACCCTAGCCAGTCAGCGCCCTTACTAGGGTCAACGCCAGTGTAAATTTACCTGCTACTGCCCAATAATTTATTAGTTTTACTTTTTTTTAGCATTTATTATAATAGCTGCCATTGCTGTCCATCGTTCACTTCAGTAAAAGCAAGTACCTAATGTAGTATAAAGATAAAGGTGCTTACAGGTTTTTCATAGAAACCATAGTCGTCACTGTCAGAGTCTTCGTCTGATAAGCCGGCCGGTCTGAATGCCATGATAGTAACTAGTGTGTTAATCTAAATGTTGTAACTCGAATATCTTTTTTGAACAAAATTTAAAACTAAGTTGCTGTTTTTCACATTATTATCACGTTATAATCACAATAATAGCGATCTCGAGTTTTTCTAATTTTGATTTGTCAAAATCAAAATGTCAAACATAACAAACACTATGATAGTGTTGCCAGGTTTAAAAAGGCGGATTACCTTTAATCACCACCGCACATAATATTGTAATTTAGCTTAGTAAGCAATATCATTGCGGAATCGTCGATTCCCTCATTTGTATTAATTTACCAAACAGTTCACGTTTTGTTTCGGAACACGATGACGCGCAACTCGCTATCACTTCACCATCATCCTAGTAGTAATTAATATATATAAAAAAAAAAAAAACTGTTGACTTTATCAAAGACTATCATTTAGCATATTCTTATACCTCAATCAAAATCTATTTTCAATTCGTGTAAACATAACCTAACTTTACTTTATGTTCACTTTTTCTGGTAATTTAATCATTAATCATTAAAATACTTAATTGTCACATTCTTTAACTGGTTTTCAAATCACGACACTGATTAAACCTAAAATCTATGAAATTTCAAATTTACGTAACATATATGTTGCATCACAGAGTACATTGTTGTGTTGCATAGTAGCCTTGGGTAACTCCAGACATAACTATATCTTTGGATATATATCCAAGGCCGGATATATAAGGTTGTACGTAACAGCTTGTACATCTTAATGGTCCTTCAAGCCAACCAGTACAAAGGCAGGATCATATCGCGAATGACTGTTTTGTGAACAGTCGAAACGGTGATTCAACAAGTGGTGCTGTCAATAACCGTAAGAGCAACTTCCAGCATAGCAGTCAAAACATCAGTAGAGCATCATAATCAGTGTCATAATCGGATCACCAGAACAGGAGATTCAGTTGACCTAGCAGAATTTGGCCGTCAGCAGAAATCAAGAAGCTATCTGACACAGCAGTCAAGGAGCACTAAAGCAATATATCAAAGTAAGATCTTTCCATTTTTTATCAGTATCTTTAACGAATCAGCAGTATGGAAGACGTTATGGAAACTCAAGTCCAAATATTAGAAACGATGAAAAATTTACTAACCAATTTCAAAAAAGATGATAAGGAAAGGAAAACTCCGGAAATTGTTAATAGAAAACTAAATTTGTTAGATAATTATTGGGCTGAATTCCAAGCCAATCATCAAAAATTAGCTACTAGCGATGATCTGATCATCATGATAACTTTACAACAGATTATTATCAAAAAACGTATCAGTTTTATAACAGTACTCGTTCATTTATACAGCAATCTTTGATGCCTGAAACCAAAGCAAAGTCACCTATAACATTAAAGCCCGCTGCATTTCAATTCCCTGAGACTAGGCCATCAACTCCAAGCTCTGGAAATCAACCTTTACCAAAACACGGTATACTGATTTCTTCAACATCTTTTCCTCAAACCATCGATCAGGGAACTAACAGCAAGGCTGATGAAATGTTACGTAAGCAAAAAAGTTATTTTAGAGCATTTCATCATACTATTTCCCAGATTAACCTTGAAGTCATTTTGGATAAATGGGAAATTGAAGATATACTGAAAAATATACAGTCTAGGTGGGCCGTTATCGACTCTTTGCATTGGGAAATCGACAGCGAACTAGCTATTAGCAACACAGAATATGAGCAAACATTTCTTAGATATAAGAAAAATTTCAGTTCTACTAAGAAGCAATTAAATAGCAAAATTGAGTCTGTTCAACATCGTCAGAAGTCGACACCTCAGATGGACATCCCGTCTTTCACCGGAAATTATTACCAATGGTTCTCATATAAGGATTTATTTATTGAGTCAATCCATAGTAAGAAATCTTTATCTCAAGCGCAAAAGATGCAGTTTCTGAAGAGCAAGCTCAAAGGAGAAGCAGAAAAACTTGTACAGCCTCTCCACATAACATCAGAAAACTATCAAACTTGTTGGGAAATCTTGAATCACAGATACAATAATATCAAATTAATATTTTCCTCTCATGTCAATATTCTGTTCAATTTATCAAGCATGCAACATCAATCAGAATCGCAAATCAAAAAATTCATGATACTGCAAAGGAATGTTTATTTGCGATTAAAAATTTAAACGTTGATATATCTACCTGGGACCCACTTATTGTCCACATTATAGCTCAAAAATTGGATTCTGAAACTCACAACGAGTATATACAGTCTTTAGCAAAGCCAAGGAAATTGCCAACCTTGAAGGAATTATTAGATTTTTTGGAAAACAAATTCACCTCTCTATAGTCGTCGAAATGCAAGGTCGAGTCAACTTGTCCAGTATCATCAAAACCTATTCAACATCTAGAAAAAATATCAAGTACCAAACCACCTTGGTTAAATAAATCATTCAATAGTAACAGAAATCATTCATTCATTCATTCAGACATCATCATTTCCGCAGTCAATAACTAAAGCCGGATGTCCACACTGCAATAAAATGTATAAACTATTCCATTGCAACAGTTTCATCAAATTACAACCTAATGAAAAAGAAACGCTGTCGCAAGAATGAAATTATGCATAAATTGTTTATTTGATCATCTCAGAAATGAATGTTTTTCAGAAAAACGATGTCGCGAATACAATGGTCGTCATAATTCATTGCTTCACGAAGCGTTTGCAAAACCTAGCATGGAAACAGATTCCCAAAAACACGTGAGCCACGTAACTCAGAGTGTGCCAACCAACATTACGGAGGTTTTACTCGCAACCGCTCAAGTTAAGGTTCAGTGTGCCGATGGTTCTTACATGCGCGCACTTATAGATCAGGGGTCGCAAACCTCACTTATCACTGAAAATGGTGCCCAAGTACTAGGGTTACCACGCACACGTTGTAAAGGTACTATTTTTGGAGTAGGATCAACACAAAATAACTGCAAAGGCGCCATCAATATCACTTGCCAATCAATTAGTGGCGATTTTTCTTTTACAACAGATGTCTATTTTATGCGAAATCTCGTAAATAATTTATCGAACTATACCTTCTCGAAACCTTCATGGCCATTTTTAGAAAATATTCGGTTAGCAGACCCGGACTTTAACGTCAGTCGTCCTATTGATTTTTATTACTACTTGGAGCTGATATATATTCTTCCATCATCATGGGTGGCATCATACGCGAAGATCAGTCGCTTCCTACAGCCCAGCAAACCCGTCTTGCGTGGATTTTATGTGGAAACATAAGGTCATTCCAGTGCAACGTTGTATTAAATAACACAGATGAGTTACAGAGATTTTGTACAATAGAAGACATAGATGAACATTCAAATCTGTCGGAAGAAGATCAGCGCTGCGTTGAGCATTATAAATCAAACACAAAACGGAACTCCGACGGCAGATATATTGTTAGATTACCACTACATGAAAACGCCGAAACAAAATTGGGTGACTCCAAAAGTAAAGCTTTAGCACAATTTTTCCAACTGGAGAATAATTTTTCAAAAAACAAAAAATTAGCGGACGATTACAAAGAATTTATTTCAGAATATATTGAATTAGATCATATGCGCCAATCCTATTGTAACAACAATTACTTACCGCATCACTGTGTGCAGCGCGCTGAGTCAACTACGATAGCATTACGAGTAGTTTTTAATGCATCTGCAAAAACTACAAGTGGCTACACTCTAAATGACGTTATGTACAGCAGCCCAAATTTGCAACAAGATTTATTATGTCTTATTTTAAAGTGGCGAAAGTATGAATTTGCAATGACAGCAGATATTGAGAAGATGTTCAGAAAATCTTTCTTCACGATAATGATCAACACTACCAAAAAATCATTTGGAGATTTTTTCATTATTTGATCAGCTCAGCAACCGTTACGGGAATATCAGTTAGCAACGGTTACGTATGGCACAAAAGCAGCGCCGTTCTTAGCTATGATGACTCTCAAACAACTAGCAAGTGACGAGGGTCACAAATATCCCGGAAGTCCTGCTGCTAAGGTTCTTGAAGAGCAGTTTTACATGGATGATTTACTGAGTGGCAGTTACAGCCTTCAGTAAGCAAAACAGCTGAAATCTGATTTGATAGCTCTCCGTTAATCTACGAAAGTGGTCGTCCAACAAACAGGAGCTTGTACAAGATATAAGCACAGAACAGCAAGGACATGAAGCATTTAACTTTAGGTATCAGGAGTCCACAAATACCTTGGGCTTACGTTGGTGTCCACAATTAGACGAATTTCAATTCCAACTGAAAATTTATACCTCACAAGATATCACAACTAAACGCCAGTTATTATCAGAGATTTCAAAAATATTTGACCCCTCGGTTGGCTATCACCTGTGGCCACAAAGCTAAAAATTTTATTTCAAAAAGTTTGGTTATGTGAAAATCTCGGCTGGGACGACAAACTGCCACTTGATATAAGCACAGAATGGAATAAAATAAAAACAGGATTAAAACAAATCAACGAAATTAAAGTTCCGAGGTGGTTAGAAACTGGCGAGTGCGATGATCTAAGAGCTTCATGGATTCTGCGACGCATCTGTAAAAGCGTACGCCTGTATCATATATTGTAAGGTCAATAGAAACAACAAGTCGCAATCTTCCATTATAATAATCACGGCAAATTCAAAATTTGTATCGCCAAAGAAAAGTACCTCATTACCTCGACTTGAGTTAAGCGGCGCATACCTATTAGCAAAACTAATGGAAAAGATAAAATCGTGCTTAGTTGAACACAATGTAAAGGTCTTTGAGTTTTACCACTACACTACAATCCCGGCGACCTGCTGGAACTTCGTCAAATCAAGTCAAAATCCTGCTGACTGTGCGACTCGAGGTATTTCAGTTGAACAATTAAAACACCATCCACTGTGGTGGAATGGCCCCAGTTGGTTACCATTATCATTATCAATCACTGATCAAAAACAACAAAAAATCTTCGACACAGACGAAGAAGTTAAAAAGTCATCACTTACGTCAGTAGCACACGTCATAAAAGCAACACCCGATGACGTTATTTATGACCTCATCAAAAGAAATAGCAGCTGGGTGAGGATAACTCGAGTACTAGCGTGGGTTTTACGTGCTTTTGTTCATCTTCGTCCTACTCAAGAAAATTTATCAATTTTTAAATTACGGCGAGCACAACATATAATCATAAAATATGTACAAAAATCTGTGTTTGCAGCCGAAATTGCTATGTCAGCAATTATAGCCAATGGTTTAATAGTTCATCTGAAGAATATTCAAGACAATTTGCTTGACATTCTCACCGACATTTACCACGGGAAATTCGATATTCACCTAATAAGACCAAATCAGCTAAGAGAGGAATTAAGTGTTATTTCTGGACAGTTAACAAAGGAGTTAGCACTCCCCGTTAAAAATATTCATACTGACCTCGCTAAAATTTACCACCTTTTGATGGTCAGAGGAAGAGTAACAAAGGACTATCTTATTTTTTAAATTAAAATTCCCCTGGTTAGCAGAGAGAGTATGAAATTTATAAAACAACACCTATGCCACTGCAGAGCGACAACGATACGATCACTATTATTCCTGTATCAGAATATATAGCAATCAATATACAAAAAGATAACTACCTACCTATGTCAAAAATGACTTTTATTCATGCATAAACTATGATGAAAATTATTATTTGTGTGAACTTAGTACCCCTGTTTATCAAATGAAATCTGACTACACTTATGTAAAACCGGACAAAATAAGGTACTTACATAATGTAATAAACACACGATCTATAATAATTTTTTTATGCTATTAATACTAGCTTTTTCCCGCGGTTTCACCTGCCATTAATCGGGGTAGGATTTCAACAGCTAGTCCTCAATTATAAAAAAAAAAACGACTCACACTCGTCGTTTTCAAGTAGCCTATGCCCTTCTCCGGCATTCAATCTCCATGCCAAATTTGCTCACGGTTCCATCCACCCTAAATTCGGTTATAGGTGTAGTTTTACGATTCTACAATTACTTCTAACGTATCTACATCAATTTTAGATATCTAACTGTTTACTATGGTGTCTATGTCAAAATTATTAAATTCTTCATTTGCTTCCAAATCTTCTATGGTGGAAGTTAGCATGGACATTAATGATGGTCCCGCAAGCTGTATTCTGCGCTGTTCCTCATGCATATCAATGACATGTTGTGCAACAATAACATACATTGCTATGCAGACAATAGTACTGGAGACGCTTATTACATGGGCCGTGTAAACACCCGACGTTCCGTTCTGGAGGGAAACCGTGGAAAACTTGTGTTTCAAATCGACGGGCTGAGAGAATTGTCGACGATCCCAAACTCACTAGCCGTATCGAACCCCTAAGTCTAGGGAGAGATTTTGCCTCCCTGTGTGTGTTCTACCGCTTGTATAATGGGATGTGTTTTGAGGAATTGTTAGAAATAATGCTCAAAACTGGTTTTATTAGTTTACGCATGAGTCAGCTTATTTTGTATTATCATTAATAAGATCGCTGAGCAACTCTGAGTCTCTCTGACTCCAGTTTCCGTACCATAAGTCATCACGAGCAACACACATTGATTATAGACTTTCGTCATTAAGCACTGAGGTATTTTGGATGAAAAGGCGTGGTTTCCCAAACGCTGTCCAGCCGAGCTAGATTCTTGGGTTAACCTCTTTCTTAAAGTTGGACCTACCTAACTGGATTACTTGGCCTAGGTACGTGTATTCATCAACAACTTCGAGAGTAGCGTTCCCAACAACAACCGGTATAGGCGCGTCATAAACATTGAACATCACCATTGTTTTATCCATGTTCATTTTATGGTTAATCGGTTCGGAAACTCTGCTGAGGTCTCCGAGCATCGTGCCTAGGTCTTCCAGCGATTCTGCCATGACCACTATGTCGTCGGCAAATCGAAGTAGGTACTCGCCATTTATGTTGACGCCTTATCCTTCACATTCAACTTAAACGCATCCCAGTTGTAAACAGTTTCTGAGAAATAACATCTCCCTGTCTCACACCTTTCTGCAGATGGATTGGTTTCGTGTTCTGGTCTTGTAGTCGGACAGACATCGTGCCTCTGTTATATAAACACTTCAGCACTTCGATGTACCTCTAATCTGTGGCACCGTTAGAGAGACTGTAAAACCGCCCAGGTCTCGATATAATCGAAGGCTTTTTCATAGTCCACGAACGCTACGCAAAGTGGCCGATTATACTCCTCTGTCTTCCGTATAATCTGGCGCAGCGTATGTATGTGGTCCATGATACTAGAGCCTTTTCGGAAACCGGCTTATTCGGGAGGCTGGAATTCGTCAATGGAAAACAGCTTATAGACAAGGCTCAGAAGCGAAATGGGTCTATGGCTATTTATGTAAAAAGGTATTTTAAAGCAATAAGTATTTGAATACTAATTACAAAATAACGCGACGTTACGTATTTGAAATACCAATTACAAATTAAATTTTTAGGTAGTTAATTAAAATACAAATACGAAATACGTTTTTTTCAATGTCAAGTAATTCAAATACTGCCCAGCCCTGACTAGGTACAACTAAGATTAAGCGAACGAAGCACACGGGTTAATCCTGCCTTTATATTTGTAGCTAGAAGGACAGTAGTTTATATTCAGGATATGGAGTGATTGCTCGCAACTACAAGGTGCAAAACAATGTACTTCGATCTAAGACACAAACTGAGCGAAAGCTTCTTTACAGGACAGCACTCTTGCAATAGGTATGTAGCCCCTCTTCTTGACTGTTCTCACAAGGTTCGCAGACTCTGCCTTACGAGCGTCGTCCGTGCGGCACAGGAGGAACACCGTAGGCAGCACTGACGCGGCAGGAGACTGCAGAGCCCGTAGATCAATGTTAGGAGGTAACATGCGGCTCTAGGAAAGCACTTGGCCGCCGCAAAAAAGTACGCAGTACGCCGCGCTCTTCGTTAAGTAGCACTCCGATAGAAATGGCCTCAGTGCGCATCTTCACTAGGCAGCAATCTAGAAGTAGTTGCTGCATGCACTCTTCTTGACTGTTCACAGGTCAACTCCAGGTTCGCAGACGATGTCTCAGCCTCCAGTGCAGCACGGTTTTTAATGCCTACCCGGTGGGAGACGGGGCCTATCGCGGCTCTCGTTACGACACTATCGCGGCTCTCGTCACGACACAGATCTCTCACACAGGGCGAGGGAGGCTCAACCTAGATCGCACAGCGAACAAGCGAGTGTTCCGTAGGGCACAGGAGGTGCGCCGAAGGCATTACAAGGGCACACATAAGAGGCCGTTTAAATTTCTCTTTTGTATAATCTGGCGAAACGTCTGTCTGAGGTACATGGCAAAAAAAGTGTGTGATCTTCCTCTTTGAAAAAAAAAAAACATTTGCCTCTGGCGTGGTACCTTCGACGATAACAAAATTAAAGATCATCTGCAGGATTTTAAGTATCGGTCGTTGTTTTCCACGCTTTCAGATGCTCTGGTGGGATTTCGTCGTCACCCGGTCCTTCTAATTCTGAAGCCATTTCAAGGCCATTCTAATGTCATACAGCCCTTCTGTCTGATTCTGACTTATTAAATGACAACTGTAATTTCATTTTGGTCGTACCTTCCATCTTCAAGAGATTTAGGGTCTGATCATAGAGTTTTTGTGTGCTTCTATTGTGGTGACCTTTTAAGAACTTAACGTTTGCAGTTTTTATCAATATGTTTATATATTTCGGATTTACCACAATTAAATTTGTTTAGTTTCTGATATTTCGGCTCAGTCGCATGTGCCATTTTCACAGGTGTACTAATCTTCAATCGCTTGGACAGTTTCCAGCAGCCTGTAATTTATATCATTCACACATTCGAAATCTATCAAGCAATGTTGAAAATTGAGTTAAAAGTTTACGAGATTCTGTATAGAGGCATTATAGTTTGAAACAATGCAAATATAGCCACCCTCTATAAATAAACTTGTGTCCTTTTTGTGTCCAAGAATATACATTATTTGTAAATTTTTAGTCTTTATCTCATGCGGGTTAGTAGGAACTATATTTTTTATGTATAACAAAATCTTAATAATACTAGCAAATATCCGAGGGCTAATGCCAATAAAAAGCTGAGCTGAGGTATTTTTACCTACATATAATTATAATAACATTACGTTATACATCAGGGAGGTTTATTCAAAAGCGTCAACTTCCACAAGACTCCGCTTAGCGTTAATTAAAGGGAAGCATTAATTCGAGTAGCCCATTACGGGAAAGGCAATTTAATTTTGTTAATGAATTAAGGACAGAGTAAAGAAATTGCGTTAACGTACATAAGGCTTGTCTGAAATAGAAATAAATTCATAGTACGGTCGAAAAGTCAGTCGGTATTGAGGTATTTTGCAATATGTAAGTGCAAAATTGTAGTGGTGTACAGTAGATAAGGTTGCTACTTCACCGAAATGCTAGATTTTTTGGACATGAAAATATGTCTAAAAGAAATATTAAATAAGTAGCGAAACGGCCAATTAACATATTTTTGACTAAGGTGTAGAGTTTTTAAAGTAAGGGCGTGTAGAGTTAGACTTTGGCTCGACATGAGATCTGATAATTTTTGACCGTGCGAGTCTCGTCTTGGCAACATTTTGCATGAAAATGTTCTTGGTGGTTTTTTTTAATCTATACCTACCTCCAGTATACTCTATTTTAAACAGACAAAAACGCTTAATAACATATACATGCCTCGTCCCTACTGGCCCTCGTCGAGTGGTATGGGAAGTAGCGAGGAATGGAAGCTGAGACGTAGTATGGCCACCTTACTCGTCATGCCGCACGGCATGCTCCTGGTCATGCCCACCGCTTCCTGTTTTGACGGTTCGTAGGCACGAGTCAATGGGCCCAGATGAGCAGCGCGAGGAGCATGGTGTGGCAGGGGGTTATGTTGTGGCTGCACCTGTGATAAATGTCTAATTAATAAATTAACATTAATGACATTAAATCTAAGATTGACTCCACCAAAAATAAAATAAAATTTTAAACAATCAACCTGACTTCAAAAAATCATTAAAAAGTAAAAAATTAGGCCCTGGGATCTTATTGTGAACAGTCTCGAGCTATTCGAACGCTGCAATTCGAGAGAAATTTTTATGCAAGTACATTCACAGATTTCGAGAGGTAAGTCAACCTTTTTTTAACAACATTATCTATTGTCAAGTAGCTTTAGTGTAGCTTAGCAACGACATCAATTGTCAAGTGGTAAAAATAATAGTAGGTATAACTCCTCGCCAATAGATGGCGGAGAGAGTCATTTTTTTACTTGCTTTTATTTAACTCACAATGTTTCCTTTTTTTTTTCCCTTCCATCTTGTGGTGGAATCTTGCAATAATTGGGTATCCGGAGGTTTTGAGGGTCGCAGATCCCGAATTTGATGTTTATTTTGATGTTATCACCTCTTGGCATATGCAGGAAGTGCACCTGAAGGTGGACATTAGCGTGGAACGTGAAAAATTAAGTGAAAATTTAATTACTTATTTATATTGAACACAATATCGTTCTCCAAGTTCTCATCACCCAACTTATGAAACTTGGGCAATAAACAATAAAAATTCAATTAAATTATCACTAAAAAGTATAAAATAAAAAAAAGTTTTTTTTTTAAAACTTGCTTTTCTTAAATCATTAGAATCATATAAAAAATTCAATCTACCGAAAATTGAACTGAAAAGTAAAAAATATTTTTTCAAAATGAATATAAAAAAAATTATATCCACGTACGACTGCAAGAAAAGCAGTCGGTTCAGTTTATCATTGCCTGAAAACGACGTTTTATAAAAATGAAACCTAGCTAGATCTATTTATTGCCCCTAAACCCCCCGGATACAAAATTTCATGAAAATCGTTGGTACCGTTTACGAGATTTAGATTATACATATATATATATATATTTGAAACTTGGTTTCCAAAGCGGCCGAAGGGCATTTTTTAAGTTGATCGACCATATATTCCAAATTCTATGCTGAAGTAAAAGCGTAAAGACGTAACAGACAGAGTTGCTTTGGCATTTATAATGTTAGGATTTCGTTTTCGCCATTCACTCTTACAGGCAGACTTTTATGTGGCGTGCAATGTAAACAAATATTTCAATAGATCGTCCAAATAGCTATTAAAATCGATACATAAACAACGAAATTTTGTGGGAACACAGTTAAGAAAAAAACAAACATGCAGAAGACTTGAAAACCTGCTCCTTATTTGGAAGTTACATAAAAAAGAAGAACCAAGAGTTGACGCATGTACCATTGGTTGTTTAGTTTTCTGTAAGGACTTCGTCATCGCGAAAACCTAGTTATTTGCAACGAAGTAAAATCACAAGGATAAGAAATAATATCTTGTCTATATTCCTATGGCAAAAGTTAAATCATTTGACTATGTAATTATTCTCAGAAAGAAAAGGAAATAAACCATAACTAAAAGTAACTTTTAAATTAGACAACTCACTAAAAACACACAAAATCTTCATAGAATTAAGAAATACATTATATATGTATACATACATAGAAATAATCTTTCTTCGTTTACGATTCCCTGAAGGTTAGAGTCTTAAAAGAAAATATATTGTACATGCCATATCTATGGCTATATCATCTATATAAATAAATACTTTTATAGCAAAGATGCAGTCAAAAGATAAACCTCGCGACAGGACTTGAACCTGTAACCCCTCCAATCCGTGTTCAAGTCCTGGCTCGAGGATTTTATGACTGCATCTTTGCTATGAAAGTATTTATTTATATTTACAAATTAGGTAGGTATACTGTATCTTTGCGTCATTTCACGAGTAGTGTTAATCATATACTAAAAACATAAGGAGTTTACTTAAGATTAAAGGATCAGTAGAAAATGAACAAGAATACCTCGCCCAAGTTTCTCAAGCTGAGTCATTCTCCTCGTCGGAAGGTAAGGATAATAGGCAACAGTTCCAATTAGGCGTTGAGGGCGTTTGTTAACATTTAATTAACGTCACGGAGTCATTGTGGGCGGCGTCTACCGTCAGACTGCGGGTCTATCTGTTGTGTCGCGATGACTACCCCTTAACGCTTACTTTGTTATTGAACGTCTACAAACAGTACCGCACCTTATTCATTGCTGCCGTATTGAAAGAATATTATTTAGACAATGGGTGTAAAGCAGCGATGGTAAACATGTTAAGGAAAATATGCTGTCTGCCAAAAGGTCTTATTGATAGTTTGCAGTAGGTTCGCTAATGATGCGTCGTCGCGGGCCCTCCGGCGTTGACATGGCGAACTCTCATCGGAGTTTCTCCAAGCATCTTTTTAGGATGATGGGAACACATGTTCGTTAGAATATTTTGTATAGCTGTAACAGAGTGACTGAGGTAAATAATAAGACAATAATTGTACAATTCAAGAATCATATTGTAGCCTAAATATTTATGTCATTCATACAGTCGGCCATTGCCTTTGATGTTGATGAAAATTACGTCTAGACATTTAAAGCGCAGCTAACAAACGTACTGACTGGCTGGACGGCATAAGAAAAGCTATGTGAAAAAATGTATAAAAACAGACACAAAGCGGGTGCGGGCGCGTGTGCGGGTGCGTCTAGTTTTAACATATTAAATCGCGTTTTAAAACACACCGATCGTGACGCGCCTGGCTTAAGGCTAGTAGTTAGAGCC
Source organism: Apoda limacodes (assembly GCA_946406115.1). Lineage (NCBI taxonomy): Eukaryota > Metazoa > Arthropoda > Insecta > Lepidoptera > Limacodidae > Apoda > Apoda limacodes. The sequence continues at coordinate 17,129,833 of OX291548.1, read as the reverse complement.
CACCCTCCGTCTCGCAGTGCACCACACATCACGATTACTTTAAGACTAGACGCCATCGATGGCCGACTGTATGAATAAAGTGAATGTTTATTAGGCTGTGCTTATATTATCCTCCCGTCTTAAATATTATCGTCGTGGGAGTGTTATGGCAACTCCTTGATTATACCACAGACAGGCTTTATAATACTATACTAAGTTTGTTATAGCAAGCTATATAATAGCTGTAGCTATAGTTCGTTCAAGTGGAATAAGTTGTAGTTATTGCCGCGGAATCTTTTAAATTTTCCGCAATAAAAAGCCTATTTGCTTCTTTGTCTCTTCAACTATCTGTGAGTCACGTTAGACTGAATTGATTGCTCCGTTGCGGCTTGATTGAGTAACAAACAAACAAACTTCCAGATTTATAATATTATTATGAGGGATGCGAAAGTAAGAAACAGAGCATTTCACTAAGCTGCAATTGGGCACAGGGATAGTGATATAGGCTTTTTATTCCATAAAATTCAAAAGTTTCCGCATGAATAACTATAACCGAATACCACGTGAATGAACTATAGCTATAGCTTCCTATTGCAAACTCCCATACTATAATCGTAAGTAAGTAGGAATCCCACTCGCGAAATAAGAGCGAGTGGAGCCGCGGTCCTAATTTAGTATTGAATACCTGATACCTACGTAATGAAATATTTTCAAATGTGTTATTAGTATATTTTCCTTTTACAAAAGATGTGATTTATCGTAGTGGGCTGGCCTTGGCTGACCACCGCGTGGCGGGGAGTAGGCGGCCCTCCCGCCCGGACGCGTTATTAAACTTTTCCCCATATTAAACATTCCGGAGACGAATACATTTTATTGTTGGCTCGGACCAAGCAACGTCAGAGAGCCCTACAAAGTGAAACTCAAAGACGGCAATTGCGAAATAAATTGAAAGCAATTTGATATTACTCTGTAAGTAATAGCCGTCAGAACCGTAGCCTGTGCTGTGAGGGATATTTTGTGTACAATCTGTGCCACATCAATTTCAAAGGGTCGTTTAACTACGAGTTTTCTGATAAAAAAATAAAAGGATTAATGGTTCGATAACTTCTTGTAACTTTGTTTATTTCCATGTTTATTCAAGTGGATTGATTATTTTTCATCAATCCAGGTTTTTAGGGTACCTCAAAAGGAAAAAATGGAACCCTTATAGGATTAATTTGTTGTCCGTCCATCCGTCTATCCGTCTGTCAAGACCTTTTTTCTCAAGAACGCGTGCAAGTACCAAGCTGAAATTAAAATCAAATAATCAGGTCTACTGTCCCTTGGAGATGTGAAAAAAATCAAACTTCTAACCCAGCGCAATCAAAAGATACAGGCGTTTATGCCGCAAATTTCCGCAAATTTTCGAAAATCGCAAGTGAATCAAAACCTACAGGGTACTTCCCGTGAACTCAGAATCTTGAGATTTGATACGAAGCAACGTCTTATAGCACAGATAAAATAAAAATTGCGAAAACCGTAAATTTTCAGTTACATTACAATAAAAAAATTTTTAATAATATAGACAACAACATATAATAAGTTTGCACGGAACCCTCGGTGCGCGAGCCAGACTCGCAGTTGGCCGGTTTTTTTATATAGTATGATTACTTCGTGCTTTCTTTTGAAAATCATTTCAGTTGCAAAAAAAATAATGACAAACAGTCGGCTATGACCGATATGCATGACACCCATACGGCGATTATGGCGCAGACTCAGGTAGTATAATATTTTTAATATTGTGTTTTTTTTTTTTGATTATCCGCCATATTTTGGTAGGTTCCTATTTGGAGATTTGCAGAAAAATTAAACATTTTTTTTTGTATATATAAATCGAAACAGGTTTTTTTACCGTTTTTGACTAAATTGACGATAAGTAAATATAGGTACCTATATATATATATATATATATATATATATATATATATATATAGGTACCGAAATGAGTATAAATATAATTATGATTAATTTATAAATAATTTATCCCATAAGTCTATATTGATAGAATAGAAGCCAGCTTAGACGAGGTATTTTTACAAAGAGGTCATATTAATTCCTCCCTTAATTGTTTTTTCGGCTCCGTCCATCTTAGCGGCGCGTCTTCATCAGCAAACGGTCTAATCCGAAATCTCATTTCCGACGAATAATTGCAGGAATGAAATCGAACGATCTTCGAGGCATTCTGTCTAAAATGATCTAAATAATGTTTTCTCATAGTACTGACTATCTACATCTAGCCATATTATATATTTGCATTAGTGGCTTGCAATTGGAATTTCATGGAAAGTATTGCTCAAAATTTCGTGCTAAAAGTATCTTTTGTGTTTTAAGAAATAGAATTTCCATGAATAAATATTATCAATAAATGTTTCATTTTTGATATAATTTAAATACAAACTACTTGGACCGAATTCTGAGAAAGAAACATTTGTTGTATTTTAACGCATATAAATACATGTATATCAGGTACGGATGGCCACCGAAGGCGTTTACGAGTCTGTCCGTTTTGGGATAAACAGTTCCCATGTTTGATACTTTTCACACTTTTGATAACGCCAGTTTTGCTACCGAATCGACACCTATCGTTCGTGTAGCTTCAAAGCGTTACTAACAAAATTATTGATTGCAAAACAAACGGTTGACGTACATACACAATGATAATAACACACACACACACATACACACATACATAATGAATGTTTATAGGCAGTTTGATAGCTTTACACCAAAACCCCACCTCCAGACATGGGTATAAATATTCATTTCTTGGTGGCAAAAGTGTCAAAAATACCAAAAACACCGTAAACGAACGCGCTTGATAGTTTGCGACAGACGATACTAAAATTTTGATATACTTGTCATCAATTCTAAACAAAACGATGACAGTTGGCAAAATAAACAAAAATATTGATTCTGCATCCCAAATCGAACACACCTTGGCGTCTAATCAAAGCTACCGATACAGCTCAAATAGTAAGCAAACTAAAGTGGTAATGGGCAGGCCACATCGCTTATTGAATCGATAACCGAAAAGGAAAAAAGGTCTAGAGTAACGACCCCAGATCAGAAGAAGCCAATGATTTGGTAAGAGCCGCATGTTTTGTCCCGATTGACCACTGGTGGTGAAATTTGGCGGGGAGTTAGTCATGAGAGGAAGAAGGCGATGGGCACGGGCGGCTCAAGACCAGCCATTGTAGAAACATATGGTCATCGAAACCGCAAGACGTCCATTTTCTAAACCTATATTTATGACAACGAAGGCGTTTGACTTCCATCAATTATCAGACGTTAATAGTCAAGCTACTCGTTAGATCACCATCACATCGGTAACGTGGTACATACCAATGTAAATGGTAATTAACTAAATTAGACTTTAATGTTCACGGCAGAGGAAGAATACACTTGGTGACTTTAATCAGGCTCGCCTGCTTCGACAGCCGTTTCACAAGGATCAATGGTACAGGCGCCAATGAAGGCCCACTTAATTTCAAAACCTCTATGGAAGTTGTAATATATTTATTGGAGAAACAAAATATCTAAAAAAGTATTACAGCTTTTGGCATTTTACCACAAATGTAAACACTTTTTAAAAACTTGGTATTGGGCTATCTTGGGAAGCTGGTCGCTGAAGATGGCCCGAAAAATATAAATTAAAATATATGCATTATAAACACTTAAGCACTTTCAACACAAAACATCAATATAAAAAACACATTCTTCTCATAACATTATTTATAAAAGGTAAAAAATCAACCAAAAATTTAAATGTTTGCTATCTTAACTATCAAAATAAAAATCAACTATAAAATAAAAACAAACTACTGAATAAAATTAAGTTTAACTTTGAGATCAACTTATTAAAAAATAAAAATAAATCAGTTCTTTATTGTAAAATATTTTTTTTAAGTCATTCAAAGGTCGGCTGTCTAAGGAATACTGAAAATTAACTTCGAAATCAATAAAGTTATACTTAAATAGTTAAAATAAATTAGACGCTACTGTCTTTAATTGATTGTGTACACTCCTAATAAAAACAAAATCTGAAAAGAATCTCAAAAGTGAATTTACTTAATAGCTTAATCAGAACTTTATGTTGTAGGCTATGTTTGGGAATTATATTATGGGCCATGATAGGAAATAACACGATGAACGATTATGAACGAGGCCCTGTTGTGCGGTGTGGGCTCGCTTGTGAAGGTTCAGTGCATAAGTAGCGGAAATGGGGACTCGTTGTTTTAAGCTGCGCCTGGCGAGTTCAGAGTCTCCACACCAATGTGTACCTACAACAGTTCTTTATAGTATATCTACATATATCTGCAGTCTGCAGTAGCGTACCTTATGAGCTTACGTATTACATTTTTATTCTAACTTTCTAAAAAAATGCTATAATTTAAAAGTACATTACAGCCGCGGCCTGCAAACGCAGCAGGTTCTTCAAGAAAGAAGTTATTAGATTTCTGAAGGGTCGACAACGCGTGAGTGATACCCCTGGTGTTGCAAGTGTGCATAGGCTACGGTGACCGCTTACCATCAGGCGGACCGTCAGCTTGTTTGCCACCTTAGTGGTATTAAAAAAAAAACCGGGCTTTCGTGAGTATGCGGGACGAGGTATGCCTGGCCAAGGCACGCATCACAGAGTCTGGTTATGCTCAGTGCCTTATAGAATACTTGCTGTATAATTTTAAAAAGCATTTAGGTAACAAAAATAGGGTTTACATCAACCCCATATATCGCACCTTTAACGCAGTACTGTAACTGCCTCTGCTATATCAACTTCAGAGCGGCCTTCGGAGCTTCCTGGTACGTCCGCAATGTGGACCTACACAGGGACTTCGAGCTCCCCACGATTCCCCAATATCTCAAAGACCTGGCAGTCCGCTTTTTCGAGCGTACACAAAATCACCCGAATCGATTAATTGTGCAATCCACAACGTATCATCCCCCGATCGACCTCGGCACAGTCGTAAAACTATCGTTCGGCACGTGCTTACGACCCCAGATGACGATCTCGCTGTCCGGATAGCGACATTAGTCTCTACAACCTCCCCTAATAGGGTCTCCCCTCTAACACGACACCGACGTCCTCGGGTTCGTCGGCACCCGCAAGGATACACGAGGTATCAAAGAATGCCTGGGCGCTACTCGCCCCCACTTAATCGCAACCGCACCCGCGTAACGGGGAACTCCTCTCCTGACGCTGACTCCCCTTCGGGCTCAAGACTCACGCCGGTCGAAGGGATGCGACAACCCAAGAGCGACAACCCAAGCCGAGGCTCCCCCCGCGGGGAGCCGTTGATCTTTGGGCGCTTTATGGGCTGAGGCTCCTTCAGAGCCTCGCCTTTAAAAGCCCGGTGAAGCAGTAATGGCTGCAACAACCAACTGCATTGAGAGTTCAGAAAAAAAAATATCAACTATAGAGCCGTCTTGTATTACTAATAATACAAGACTGCTCTATAGTTGATATTTTTGGATTTTTATTTACGGTATATTTTTTGCAGCACTTGCATGTTATTGTAGCTTCCAAATGAGTAATATAGTGCAAGTGTCTAAGCAGTGGTAAAAACTCGACTATCTATATACATATAAATAAAATTAGAGTGTCTGGTTTTTATATTGAAATAACCGTTTTTTACTACATGTATATGAATATATATACGGTACATACACCAAATTTTTTTTTTTTTACAATTTTTGTCTGTCTGTCTGTCTGTTTGTTCCGGCTAATCTCTGAAATGGCTGGACCGATTTTGACGGGACTTTTATTGGCAGGTAGCTGATGTAATAAGGAGTAACTTAGGCTACGTTTATTTTAGAAAAAATCTTTTATTTTAGAAAAATAAAGTAATGTTGCAATGCTCAAGTACTGTTCAGTACCGCGAGCAGCTCACGCGCATGCCACTGGGCCGTCACGTCGGGCGCCTCCTACTCCCACTAACGAATCAATATCACAAATGCTGCCTGTCGCGCGGGCTCAGAACGCAAAAAACTGAAAATAAAGTAAAATAAAAATAAAAATGCAAAAACAAAAAAAAAACTAAATAAACGAATTAACTTTTTTTTTGGATTCCACGCGGGCGATGTCGCGGTTACAGCTTTTGTCAATAAAAATTTAACTTAATTTGGGATACGTAAAAACTAACTTAAATTAAATAGGTATCATAATAAAAAAAACTAAAAATTAAAGAATCTACTCTTAGGCGGAACGAAGTTCGCCGGGTCAGCTAGTATACAATAATAATATACCATTGTTGATTTCTACATCACAGTTATGTATCAAACTTGAGTAATAAACGTTTCCAAATAGCTGCTATAGTGCAAATTCTACGTCTGCAACGAATACACTCTTTTAACACTTTTAAATACGTCCCTATTTTTGTGATGGCTGCAGATGGCTCAACAGATGGATCTGCAGATGGAACAAAGTGTTCTATAGCAAGCATGTAGACAGCAATTTAAGTTTCGGTGATCTGATGCAGAACATTTCTCCTTCTCATCAAGCTTATTAGCACCTAGCCAGAGCTTTGAAATCAGACACCGCTAACTTTCTCTCTCCGTTAACTCATCCCAACAACGTTCCCGCGTTCGATGACGACGAAAAAGCGGATTGCCTAGCGTCTAGCCTCCAAGCCCAATGTGCCTTAAGCACACAGCCGTTCGATCCTGACCACGTGCGTGTGGTAGACGGCGAAGTGGAGCGCAGAACTTCTTTGCCCCCACAGGACCCCCTGCCCCCAGTAGCTGTCGACGAAGTAAAATAGGTCATCAAAGACCTACGCCCCCGCAAAGCCCCCGGCGCGGACGGTATCTCTAACGATATCCTAAAGCGGCTCACTCTTCCCCTTCTCTGCCTTCTAGTAGCGATTTTCAACGCTGCTATTGAAAATTGCACCTTTCCTTCTCAATGGAAAGATGCAATTGTTATAGGCAGCCACATACCAGGCAAAGCTCGTACCGAGCCGTCCTCCTACCGGCCTATAAGTTTACTAAAGGCCCTTGCTAAACTCTACGAACGCCTCCTTTTCGCTCGCTTACGGGACGCTATAGTTTCCAGAGGAATTTTAATAGACGAGCAGTTTGGCTTCCACGCCAAACACTCATGCGTCCGTCAAGTCCTCCGCATTACGGAACATATTTTCACTGGCTTCCAACCAGTATTAGGTAAGCCCCACCACACGGGCGCTGTCTTCATCTATGTAGCGAAAACCTTCGACAAAGTCGGGCATAACGGTTTGATTTTAAACTGTACAACTTTTAGTAGCCAGATCGTCTCGTGCTCATCATACGAGACTATTTGTCGAACCGTAGCTTTCGTTATAAAGTTGAAGGCACTCTCTCTTCCTCCCGTCCCATTGAAGCAGGAGTCCTGCAAGGGTCCGTGCTCGCCTCTATCTTAAACCTTCTGTACACTTACGACATCCCTAAAACTATAGGTACCCAACTAGCCCTCTTTGTGGACGATACCGCGATTTATACCACCGATAGGCAAGTGAGTCGAATCACTAAGAGACTAACCCGCTATCTCCGCCCTAGGCGACTGGTTTCGGAAATGGAGACTCGAGGTGAATCCCGACAAAAGCTCTGCCGTTCTCTTTACCTCAGGCCGCCCTCCTCAGCCATCTCCCCTCTCACTTTTCGGTCGTGCCATTCCCTGGCAAAACAAGAACAAATATCTCGGTGTGACCCTGTTTGAACTTCTGCGATCACACCAAAATAGTTAAAGACCGAGCCGCTTTTGTCCTCGGTCGTCTTTATCCCATGATAGGCAAGTACAGTAAGATGTCGCTTGGAAATAAGCAAAATCTTTATATAACTAGCATCCGCCCCATATTAGCTTATGCTAGCGTAGTCTATGTGTTATCCAAACACAACCTCCATAAACTCCAGAACCTCCAAAACCGCTTTCTCAGAGCGGCCACCGGAGCCTCCTGGTACGTCCGTTTAAAAAATCGAGAAAGAGGATTAATATACTGTTGAAAATATGACGTTTAATTAATGATAAAATGTTAGTCGCAAGTGAAATTCACTATAAAAGAAGATAACACTCTAATAATTTAACAAGCCGTGAGCGCCATCATGCATACTAAACTATCAGTTACACTTATCAGTTTTCGCAACCAAAAAAATCTTTTTTACATGTTAAATGCACCAATTAAACTAAAAGATCCCCAAACTCTAATATATGGTACAAAATAGTCCTATAATAGAGTTGAGGTGGCTTTTTTGTGATGAAAGTGATACAATAATCACTGTTAAAACTTTGAAAAGAGTTACGTGCAGCCACAATAACATGGCTATATTACTGGATTGCGATGTAACTGGGCTAAATCCTGCCAAAGTAAATGTTTACATAATTGTTATACGACCTGTATCAAAGACTAATTAGTGTTTCTGAAAACGTTATCTCTCTATAGTATGCACTTTTGCTAGTTGGGGCTTTTCTCAAACATGCATGTAAAAATAGTAGATTATGCACCAAGGGGATAAAGCAGTGTCTTATGTCACGGACGCCAAATTGAATCCCGAGGTAACAAAGGCTTTTAGGGTGAACACCCGATCATAGCGAGGGAGTTAAGACTAGAATCCTAAGTTCGACGAGGGATTCAAGTTTGCCCAAGACAAGGACACCTTTGTCTTCGAGTAGCATACTCTGCTTTTTATACTTCTGCAAGACAATAAAAAGCAATGAAAGTGCATGTTTGATACATTAGACCAGTTGTGGAAAGACTATGTTATGGATTTATTAGGTACTAGACTTTGCCAGCGGCTCCGTCCGCCCTAAATTCGGTTATCGGCGTGGAACTCCCTAATTATCTCCAATTAATTAATTAATTAGTTATACCAATGAATTTCTATAGCATGCTATAGGTGTAGCAATAGTTTGTTTAACTCTGTTATAGTTATTTCCGCAGGAACTTTTGAATTTTTAGGGTTAAAAAGTAGCCTATATGCTATTCCAGGACGTAACCTATATGTATGCCAAGTTTTATCCCGATCCGTCCAGTGGTTGAAGCGTGATTGAGTAACAAACATCCATCCAGACATACAAACTTTCATATTTATTATATTAGTAAGGGGTATCGAAGTTGAGGTAGAGTTTATTTGTGTACTGCTTACAGCTTACGAAACTTGCGTCTGGGGATCGTTTTGAATCGTGGAGGATGGTTAGGTGGTGCTAGATATAAAGTGTATTGATGTGGATGGTTGCCGTGGCAATGGTTTCCAAGGATCAGCTATATACTGAGTTTTCAAGTTAATGTTGTCACCAATAGGGCAGCTTTTTTTATAATTGTTCTGTATAGAAATTTTTTATGTAGCCTTCCGCGACTGGATTAGATTTCCAGCCACCGTGCCGTTTAATTTGATTAACGTCTGTTCCTGAATCCGTCAAAAGAGTAGCCGATGTTCTCGTAAAACAATTGCCGCGTAGAGCTCAACATCTTGCAATTTTAGGTACTTTGCAATTTCTTTCGGCATGGCACCGATTTATTTTTACCAATAACTTGTTTGGTACATTTGCCACTACTGTAATTAAAAAAAACTGTTGGTGTTTTTATTAGTGGGGCGTAAAACTTCGTACTTTTCGAAAATTTTAACGTACTCTCCATGGACTATAAAAGACTCTCTTTGTTTTTGTATCTGGAAAATTTACCAGCAATAATTCATTTGAATGCGTTTCGATATTTTCGATTTTTATGTACAATAGTTCGTTCCATGACATGCGCCATTAGATTTAACAATCAAGGCCACCTGTAACAAATAATAGGCAAGTAATCACTTACAGTACTACTACACTACAGTACAGTAAAGGGGCGGTGCGGTGCTGAGATAAAAAATTCAACTGCTTTAAACCATTTGAAAGCTATTAATTCGCAAAATATAGGTTGGTATATAGTAAAGAAAAAAAAACTTTGAAACCTTACAAACATTTTTGAAACCTTATATAAGAATTCTTCACACAATGGGTTGCACAGAAAAAAAATATTTAATTCCAAGTTTTAAGTTCTATGTATATTTAGAGGTACCCCAAAATTATATCTCAATTTTTATAACAAATCTCTATTGCTTTTCATAAAATACGTACTTATTTATGTATAATTTTACTAGACTCTATGGAAATGCGAAATTACCTATAAGGCTATGGCATACGGTCGGACATGACGAATTTATAAGGGTTCTGTTTTGCCTGTATTTTTAGGTTACTTACTTTTAGGGCAAGAAAGCTATGTTCGGGTGCTTTGTTTAAAAAAGTTCCAACATTTGAGCTGTAAATACTTTTGGTTTCGTTGCTCGATGATTAATTCGAATGTCGTGATTGATGCTTATTTTTGACTTGAGCATGGAATAGATGCACCAAAGGCTACTTGACTTCTTTGTACATGCTAGATGCTGGAAATTAACTAAAAGTACTTTTCCAGACAAAGACCTGACGCCTTTCGTAATTTTCCATTTATGGAAATTGTCGTAGGCTTTATGTTAATACTTGTCCTTGGAACTTTGTGGAAGTAAGTTGTTCACAATATTTGCGGCTTCAGATTCAATGAATTCTACCGTTAGGTACAATACTAGTCTGTGAATTCTGGAGTCAAATTACTATCTTCACTCGACATTTTTATGTAAAAAAGAAAATTTGTAATGTATTAAACACAAAACAGCACGAGAAAATTGCACTTATTTGCAGTATTCGCGCTATTTTTTCTTTTTTTACTTTTTTACTCGTGGTGGCCAGTCAGATTCTCGAATAAGTTGTTCTCAGTAGTGAATGTTTTTTACAATTATTTAGTTGTCGTCGTAGTTATAATGAGATTCTAAATTCAAATCACACAAATTAACTAGGGATTACCCATACAATATTCCCTAGGGAATATTGACAAACTTTAGGTTAGGTTTGCATGACATATAATGAGTCACTGTCGAGCAGGTGGTATAAAAAACTAATTATATTGACAACTGTATTGACAACAATAAAAATAGTTTATGAAATTTTGCCGCCAATTCCCCGCGTTCAAATGTCTATTCCTTAATTACATTTTTATATTAATTTAATGGCGCATTTTTTTTGTTGTGCTGTTCAAAATTTAAATAAAACTTGATGAGTTATCTTTTTTTTTTTATTAATGTTCGGGTTTAAGGAACTCGATCTATTTTTAAATTTCATATTTGACCGCGCTCGAGCGGACGGCTATAACATTGCGGGTCGCTCTCTGATACTGTACTGCAAGTACGATTTATCTAAATAAGCTTGTGCAAGATATGGGCGTATATCGTAGCATGTTTGAGAAAAGGTTTATTAATAAAGCTAACGTCAGGGTAAGAAATAATTACACCCCACTTTTTGCGTCTGGGGTTAAAAAGAACTGACGGTGATAATAACTTCGAATATAATTTACTCGAACAAAAAATAAATATCGCCATTCGCCAAATAAATCAAATAGGTTATATGGAGAATGGTGTACCGCACTGATATACATTTTTATATACAAGGTATATATCTTTTTATTTTTTGTCACGTAAGTGAAAGTAGTTAACATTTATGTTAAATTGTATCTAATTTGTGATGGAAATTTATTATAAGATTTCCATTGGTTGTGGAACGTCAATAAGTATTGGCAAAAACGATCTATCGTGTTTGAATTAGGGGAATCACCGTTGTTTATCATAATCAGCGCATCAGCAGCTATTCTGACTTGTTGTACTAATCATAAACCAAGTTTTATGATCCAAAGCAAAACATATTCAGCATATTATAAATATGTACTGTATATAAATAAGTAGCGATTTCTATAAGTTATTGGGCTGAATTCTCAACGGTCGCAGCGCTAAGTGATTGGACCTTCCATTACAGTATCCGCTGAGTTCTACTAACTCCAAACTGCTGTGAATCAAACAAATGTATTAGAAGAAGCAATTTATTTGGGTTCATATTTCGTATAGTTTTGGTCTATTTTATTTTTTTCGTGGTCATTACTAGGTCATTCCTATAACTTTGTTTTGTAGATGATATCATGGTGTCTACAATTCATTAGCCTTAGAGCAATTTGGTTAACGAGCTAACGTGTGAGAGCTATGGAGTGGTTCGTAACACAAATTATACCAAACAGGGTCATACTCATAGAGCAACAAATTCCCCATGGCCTATAAAAACACCTATTTCTATAACAAATCTGACGACCTCTTTACGGCTGGAGGACGTTTGGTGCGTTTGCAGTCGAAGCGGACCTTGCCTTACCGCCCGGATACCGCACGCTCTTGCGTGACTTACTGCGTGCGCCTACTGCACGCGGCTTACGTGGCGAGGCTTCCTGCAGCCGACTCCGAGATATCGGCGAGCAGTGCAGGCTGTGCCGAGGATCTGGAATGGGGTCAGCACACTTACAGGAGCGGCTTCTACTACACCGAGCATCACAGAGTACCTTGACTCGGCGGGTCGCCGGTGTTCGTCGCTACCTACCATTACACACAACTAATCCGCATCTAGGCTCTTGTAACTTGTCTAGAAAGCTCGCCGGGGAGTCGCGATACTTTGCGTACTACTTTTCGTTAATTTCTGATGGCAGCTTAATCTAGCAGCTTACTTGTAAGAGGACATTGTGCAAGACTCTGAAGAACGGTACCACTGTATTTCTGTTCCTAAAGATATTAAACCTTTGTAAAACCTCCTACTGCATTCGCTTAGAGGCTCACGGTTTCTATCTTTCTTGTTAGCTTAGTAGAGAAAGATTGTAATATATTTTATCTATTTTTCTGTATTTAAGGGCTAGAAGTTACCTTAAGTGATTAGGTAACCGTAATCAATAAATAACTTGTTGAGTAAGGTTGAATGAGTGTATTATAACTGAACCTTGTACTTGCGAACCCTTGTTTCTTTTCTGGAACCACTCTTTAAGCACATAGGGGTATCTTCTATACTTCTAAGTGTTTAAACTGGCGAAACAAAGAAATGAATATTAATTAGAAGATTAGAAAAAAAATTAGAAGCTGTCATCCAAAGACCATGCCATCTTCAGCCATGAAGGACCGATTTTCCGCTATTCCGTATAGCGGATCTGGGTGTTCCACTTTTTCATGAAGTTGTAAAATAACTTTTGCAGTATGGTCTTTAGGCTTCAGAGAGTCTTTAAACTTGTCGATACCATTCGCAAAGTACTTAAGGCGTGCTCGATTTAATTTCTTTCAGGCTGACTATGCAGTTGGCTGATGAAGGCAATACTGCTCCACCGGGCTTTTGGGGCTAGACTCTGAAGGAGTTTAATCGATTTGGGTAGATAATATCTACTATGTTAATGATACTTTCTCAGACGGTCTTTTCTCTTTTTACAACTGTAGTTTTTAAGATTGTATTAATTATTGTTTTTGACTTACAATGTGCAAATTTTATGAAATTCCTCAAAAATCTTGGCATCTTTCGAAAGAAATTAATTTTGTATAGAGAATTTCAAGTTTTGCTTCTCCCATTCGAGCAAGAGGTACTTGATATATCATAACATTTTCTATTATTTTTCTAGCACCAAAATATTGTTTAAAAAAACTTGTATATTTTCAAACTCAAAATTTGAAAATGTTTGAAATATATCATCAAATCTGCCCATCTCTTAGGTGATGTTTTTTATGTGTGTTAAGCAAAATATACTGCTTGATGGGGTATATTTTATTTGTAGGTGTCTGTATCATGTTCTGTATTCTGTTCATCAGAGGATGAGGAACTACTAGACAGCATTTAACCGTGGCTTTGCCCTCGGGAAATTTTATTTAATTACACATACCTCGCTGCAAGTATCTGTATTAAACATTAGGTTACCTCTTTGACAAATAATTGCCTACATTGCTCATGAGTTTGTTTGCAATATAAATACCTGATTTGGGGTAGATATACTGTGGGATCACTCGTTCGGTGTCAAAAGTATTCTGTTTCAGTCTCCTTCCCTATAGCTATCTCTATGCCTAAAATAAGGTCATCTAGTTTGATACGATAAGGAATAGGGCCATGTGGTTCCCGTGGGAACACTTAATCAGGATCAAAAATCTCCAAAAGTCTATGTACAAAATTACAAGAAACAAACGAACAGACTTTCGAAATTTATATATTAATAGTAAGGAATTGTTAATCAGTGCTTAGGATAATGATTGATCTGATGGGGTTAGGGTTTGTAATTATGCAGTAGTTACATATAAGTATATTTTTGCCTGAGGTAAACATGGATAAAGTAAATAACTTTGTTGATAAAACACTGATTCAAGCAACAATACAAATTGAACCACTAATTTATGTGGATATCTAACCCGAAGATTTAATGTAAGTGAAAATATTGTAAGAAGAAAGTAGAGAGTTACGAGGTAGACTTATGGCTTCCATTCTGTAGAGAAGAGATAATGCCTGCAGGCAATCACATAAGTGGATCAAATAGCTTTAGTCCATTTGGATAATGAACTAGCGACTCTGTACACTTGGAGAGTTTTCTTTATTGTATTAGCTATCAATATAAATGTCTATCTATTATCTTTAGTACTAAATAAAACTTATGAAAATAATACAATTAAGTGCTTCAGTATAAGTAAGTACAGAATTGGAAATCAGTGTTTTACTTCTTTTATAAAGGTAGCTGATGCCCGTTACTTTGCTAGCGTGGATTTTTCTGGTGTTATTGACCATGTTAGTGAGAACCATCAAATTTGTTTGTACATTGTAACTAATTATTTGATGGCCCAATTCTTGAGGAAGTTATAAGCTATTTAACATCATGCTGTGGCCTTTAGGAGCCAAGTAAAAAGAAAAAGGTCAGAAAAAACCCCAAGCAAACACTTAGTGCATAAAAGCAGTCATCGTCTGCCAGGTCTACTGCTCTTAAATAAAGGTTATAAACATAATATTGAAAAAATCACATTTCCCATTAAAATCCGTATAAGTAGTTTTGGAAAAAATAATGGACACCACCTTGAATCCGTTCCTCATTATTTTATAAAAATTTGATAAAAGATTTTAATCTAACATCCATAGAAATTAGTATCATCGAAATGAAAGATTTTTTCCAAAAACTGGACGCCATTTTGTATCTGCCATCTTGAACTTTAAAAACCTAGTAAAATATTGTATTCAGCAACCCTTGTGAACCTAACAAAACTTAGTATTATCGATATCGAAGATTTTTTTTAAAAAAGTTTAAACAAAAAAATGGTTTAAATTATAAAAATAATAGCTGCTATTTTAATATTTTTTAGATGCTGAAAAACTAATCAGATCGATTTTGGGTAATAAGTGGAATCGATAAAGTAAATTGGTCTTTTAGTTAAAAAGATCTTGGTTTCCAAAAAAGGATGACGGATATAAATAGACACACGCACAGAGACATAACTCTTGAAATAGTCGCAAATGATTCCCCACGTCTTAAAACTTAAAAAAAACAAATAACGATTTTTGGACCCATAACAGTTAAAATCTCAACTCAAAGAAAAGTTAATAACTCAATTGTCACGAAAATAACTATTTTTTTAGAGTACTGCACCCAAACAGTGGCAACTATTACAAGCTAACGTTGTTTGTCTGACCGACCCTTAAAGGGATCTTTCGGACCCTACAGGCTCTCCAATATAGGTACTTAACTAGAAACACGTTTTCGTTGTTTTTTCTCTATCGTAAAAACGATAATATATACAAGCATTAAACTTTTACGATTTTATTGTAAGATCTATTGTAAAACGTCAAAACGACAAAGTGCAAGTAGGGCTCATGCATTCTGTTGCGTTACGGAAACCCCAATGCGCGAGTCCTACTCGCACATGTTTGGCTTTATAGACAATAGCTATGTAAGGTTAAATGGAAAATAGAATCAAATTTACTTTTTATTTTATATTATTTTATAAATGGTCCAAAAACTTTTAAGTAGAAAAAATCTTTTTTAGTGTTCCGTACTCAAAAGTACAAAACAGGAGCCTATTATAAGACTTTGCTTTCCGTCCGTCCGTCTGTCACCAGGCTGCATCTCATCTACCATAATAGTTCGACAGTTGAAATTTTCACTAAAGATGTATTTCTGTTGCCGCTTTAACAGCAAATACTAAAACACAGGATAAAATAAATATTTAAGGGGACTCCCATACAGCAAACGTGATTTTTAAAACTCGTTTTTGCTCGAACAGGTAGACGCTTGAAATATTCACAGAATATTTAATTATAGGCATATTTATTTTAAAAATAAATAATTATATTAAAATAAATCAAATATTTAAGGCGGGGTCCAATACAACAACGTGATTATTTGCCGTTTTTATAGATAAAGGTACGAAACGAGTCCAACTGGAACTTGGCCAATTTTGTAAGTGTGTTTAAAAGATGTGTTTATTTTCTTATAAGGCACAATAACATGTTGTTGGTACTCGTAGGTGTACAAAAAAACATATAAGTATTTCATCAAGTAAGTATTTTATCAATTAAAGTATTTAACTAATCATCAACATATATAATATTAAGTGAGCGGCCCATGTACCCTCAATGTGCGCGCAAAGTGCTATCAGATCAATCCATTACCAAAGCTCTGTCCAGAAGCTGTTAGGCTCTAAGTTGCGACACACATTTTCCATTTCCCTCTTGTCATTATACCGTCGCGTCCCAGGTTGTCTATTCCATAATTCAATTCACACTGAGTACATTGCCAGAATACATGTTCATCCAACCAAACTTATCCATATGTGAGAAATTAAGTAACATATAATTTTCGCACTTTGATGTCATTATATTAGTCCTAATGGTAAAGGTATTTGGCTATTGAATACTAGTATAGTCAACAAGTGCTTTTTTGTTCAACTCTTTTCAGCAGTCTCGGAAAAATATGAATAACTCCTACGAGTAAGAATATGGAGGAGGTGTTATTCGATTCTGAATCGAGTCTAGATGATTTTAACAATTAACTGAAAAAGGGAGATTTGGTTTTTTGCAAATATCTCAAAAAACTAATAAAGATATTTATAATCTAAAAAAAGGTTTGTGCTCCCGGAACTGTAGGACCAATAATTATAATTTTCCCAGAGGGGTGAAAATACAGGTTTAAACGGGTACTCTGGCTTGCGCAAGCCCCGCCCACCTTCGGCACTTTGACAATTACTTTTATTTTAACATATTAAATATATGTAAATTAAGAAATGCAAAAACTCAGGTACTGGATAGATTAATGAACAATAATCCGTCGGCAAAAAATTTTTGTTAAAAAGTTATGCAATAATTACTAAAAAACATTTTTTTCTGCTTGAACGTGAACATTCCGAGTGTATATAATTTTTAAACTATAAATCTCGGTGTTTTTCTTGTTTTTCGAAAAATTTGAGAAAATATTTGAGATGATTATTAATTTTATATAGATACACGTTATATACGGATCTATTCTAAAGCCTTATATGTATTCATTAACCTATCCAGTAAATGCCTGATTTTTTCATTTCTTAATTTTCATATTTAATTTGTTTAAATAAATTTTATAAGATTATTTTTTTTATTCAAAGTTTTCTTGTTACACTGGTTGATGACAACCAAAAAAAGGTTTGTATAGGATATCAGTGCTATCAGCTATGTATTGCTTTGACTTTAACTGACTAAGAGGTTTTTCTGGTAATTATAAAACGAGTTTGATATTGTTTTCTTTAGGAACTTATAGGTAGATTAACAATACTACTCTAAATTGCATCATTGCTTTTTAGTTTGGAATTTGAGAGCCAAGCAAATGTTGTTACTTCATTTATATTAAAATATTTTTGCTATATTTTGGCTGAATATGTTATAAGTACTTTGTTGGTTATCGGCTACTTCATAAAACTCTTACGCTGATTGACTGACAGATACCGCACTGCCCTTACCGATGGGTAGGCATAAAAGCACAGGAGTAGGAAATTAGAAGTTTTAATATGCCTAGTTTAATCATAGTAGAGTAAAAACGTGTAAGATAAAAAATACTGACTAGTAGCGGCACCGTCCGCCCTAAATTCGGTTATCAGCGTGGAACTCCTTAATTAACACCAATTAATTAATTAATTAGTTATACCAATGAATTTCTATAGCATGCTATAGGTGCAGCAATAGTTTGTTTAACTCTGTTATAGTTATTTCCGCAGGAACTTTTGAATTTTTAGGGTTAAAAAGTAGCCTATATGCTATTCCAGGACGTAACCTATATGTATGCCAAGTTTTATCCCAATCCGTCCAGTGGTTGAAGCGTGATTGAGTAACAAACATCCATCCAGACATACAAACTTTCATATACTACAGGAAAGAGATTTTTTTAATAAAAAACTCAAGTCAACATTCTTGGTCGAACGTTGAATGAGAAATGCCGTATCGAATTGCCGGATCGCGGGCTTCGGCGAGGGCGCCGCCGATAAGGGCATGTAATATCGGAAGTTTTTCAATTCTGATACTGATTTCCAATATTAAATTTCAATATCGGAATTCCGATATCAATATTGGAATTGAACATTTTTGTAATAAAATTTAATTGGCTACGAAAAGATTGATGTTTCAAACCATTTTCTTTCATTATGTTTCAAAATCAATATACAAAACAAACAGACATTCTTAATCCTCTAGCCTAGTATGTCGTAGTCGACAATGATTATACAATGTTATTATCCGACCAAATAGGTAATTTACACTTTACTTGGTAAACTAGCTAGCGATTGAATAATAGCTATCAAATTTATACACTTATGGCTAAAGCCCATGATGATTGAACAATCACAACAACATAAAACTGAAAGCATTTTAATGAAAGATATAAGCATAAATTAACTAAGAGAGATATTAGTTTACGACTTAGATGTATGTACTATCAAATTTCTCATAACACTATTCTACAAATTAATAAAAAAACTCAAAATCAACTTTAGTAAAATAATCAAGAATGGAATCACGAACTAGATGATACATATATAATCACGCCTGTTTTATAAGAGGATTCCTAATAAACTTTTACCTGCTACGATCCTGGCACACTCCTTATAATTCATCTACTGGCATCAATACATGTTAAACGGTACTTCTTAAACTCGACTTACAAGTGAATAAAACTACTAATATACACTTCTTTTTGAAAACCTTTCTTTTGTTAGTGTGTAGGTTTTTTACACTTGGCACGAGGTTCATATCCTGAACTACAGATGGCGCTTTTATACATACTTAATAACATTCTTGATAGTACAATAATATCAAAACACTTCTTCATTTTCTTTTTTTTTCAAGTTCTTGGGGAATATGTACTCTAATAAAGCACAATAGTAGTAGATATTTCGAATCTATGAAGTCAGTGTATCCTGCTATCAATATAGTATAGCCTTTTTGACCACTTCCAAATCACTAACTCTTTTAGTTTTATTTATGTTTGTGTGAATGAACCAAACGCATTGGCTGAAATTGCGTAGCTCTTTAACTGCTAGATTAAAAATTAATGAGACAATATTACATTGCGCGAACACAGAAGCGTAGGCTGGCAACATTTACACTTTATTTAAATCCCAGTTAGAAAATTTAACTAATTACGATATTGGACCATCTAGTATTGGAATTATAAAATCGAACAAAACGTTCCGAGATTCCGGAGTTACGATATTCCGAGATTCCGATATTCATGCCCTAACGCCGATAGACGGTGAGCGGGGCTCATACATTTTCGCCTCCTTTAGCAGTCGATGCTACTCTTGTTGACTACTTGTTATGTCTTTGGTTCGTGGTTACATTCTCTTTGGTTCTGTTCACCAAATGTAAACAACCAATATAGCCGTTCACTATTTTCTGGCACGGGCTTCTGTAGTAGGACATCGTAACGTTGTTCCTAGTTTTAAAAATCTACGGCGTTTACCCTTAAATAAAATTAATTCTTGAGTAACAGCATGAGCGTTGAAAAGTGTGGATCAGAATTTAGTAAGTTTTTAGGCTGCAATAAAAAAAACAATTAAAATATATTGTTTGCCCCAAATATACTTAGGCTACAACCTAATCTAGATATTATTAGGTTACATTTATTGGTTGGGGATAGAAGACCAAACTAGGATAAACCGTTATACACATTACAAAAAAAAAATAATGATACACTATCTTCTGAGAACAAATGATATCCAAATTTATAGAAGTACCTAAATGGGTGGGAGTAGAGGCTCCGGGGCTCAGTGGGTTATAACCCGACTGCTGAATTGAGGGACATGGGTTCGGTTTCCACACAAGACAAATATTTGTGCTTGTCTTCAGACTGGGTATTTTTCATGTATAATATGTATGTATGTATGTACAAATACCTATATATAAATATATGTATGTATATCCTTTGTCTGGTACAAAGTACAAGCTTTGCTTAGTTTGCGACTAGATATTTAAGTATCTATGTTAATTAATTATTGTACATGTTGTAAAATTAATAGTTAGTTAGGTAATAAAACATCAAAATCTGGTTCGAAAAAAAAACGAATGTGCTGTAAAGCTCTGCATATTTTAATGGCAGCGGCTGTAAGCTTGTTTCGATCTTGATTTATGAGATCTTCAAAGAAACAATGCCGGCGACGGTCTATCTTTGTTCATTGGTAATTTATTACTTAATAAAGATTAAAATTGTGTTCAAATAATTTTACGATAACAAAATAAATTAAAACATGTAAAAGCTATTAGCTTTAGAGTACGTGTTTATGTTTTTGTGTCGTTGTCGTAGTTAATAATTCAGTTTTATTTTTTGGTTTTAGTCAATACGTGATGTGGTAAGAATTGAATCGTGAGTTTAGTTCAATAATATGGCAAATGATAGTTTGACACTTTAATGATGATTTGTTAAGCGACCCAAATGTATATGCAACAAATTTTTCTCCCCCGGTGTTAAAAAATTAAACTTAGAGACGCCATAATTAAATGGTGTTAACTAAAAACGACACTAGTCGCTAAACACCCAAGGTCAAAAGTTTAAAACAATTTGTTGCACTGTACTTTGCTACAGAGAAGCTATCTGCAATCAGTTAGCTCTCGACCAAAAGGTCAAAAGCGCCATGTACAAGTTGGCGTTTACGCGTTTTGTTCAACGTAATGTAAAGCTCACACGCTTTGGAAAAATTGGTAAAGGTAAGCTTAAGATTTGCGGAATACGTTTTTTTGCTCTTTCCAATAATACATTTGATTATTATTACATATTAAATTTTGATGTATTCATTTTAATACTAATAAACTGTGTCAATGTAGTTTAGTATTTCCTTAACTTACATGATTTCAAACTAAATTTATTAAAATTACACGTAATAATATAAAGTAATAAAGTAAGTACGAGTATTTACTCTAACAACTAAATACTATTCAAATAGTTGAACACCTTATGCAAGTACAATAACGACACATTATTATAGTACGTGGTAGTAGTAGTAATGTGGGCTTTCTGACGTAGACTGATGTGAATCGTCTTGTATGGCCACTGCAGCGAAGCAATGCTGCCAGGCTCTTTCTTTATCCACGCACCTCGTTGCCATCTACTACCAACTGCAATTTTTTTTTTATTTATACAAAGGTCTTTATTTTACACGAGAAAAACATAACGTTCAAATTCAACATGGCCTCTTAGTTGAAAAACAACTGCTGTCACATAACAGCCAAGAAAGGCAGTTTGATTACGCACGAGCACAAATAAAGGGCCACTAGGCAGTCACCCATCAAAAGATTGCACACGCCTGACGTTGCTTAACTTCGCTTATCATTTCCGATATATGAATTTAGCTAAGCAATTAGCTCCAACCTTTCATTTTAAATTGCGTATACCTGTGGGTATGTGTACATGGACGATAATATCTTTTTTTCATAAAGTTGGTTGATAAAGTGCGGTATTCCTAATTCGGTATGCACTGACGTAATATTTAGGCCGCATTTCCTAAGTCCGGTCCATTCCGGCAAGATCCATTACCTCGAGAGTGGCGGCAAGAAGCAATCTCATTGAATGACCGTCTTCGCCCCCTTTCCCCCGCTACCGTCTCACCCCAGAACCCCTCTGATCCACGCCAATCAGTAAATATGCGTGTTAAATATGTATGCCCTCTAAGATGCCCGTAAGTGTATTAGATTCTATTCACTTTTTCATTCTGTCAAGTAGATACGTGGACATATGTTATCTTTTTCACGAATGAGTGTGCATGCACGCAGAAATAGGCACTTCGTTAAGATAGCCACAGCATTAAATAAATCTAC
This sequence comes from Apoda limacodes, assembly GCA_946406115.1. Lineage (NCBI taxonomy): Eukaryota > Metazoa > Arthropoda > Insecta > Lepidoptera > Limacodidae > Apoda > Apoda limacodes. The sequence goes on along the minus strand of OX291548.1, from coordinate 17,107,635 downwards.
CCATAAGATGTGATTTAAGAAAGTTTAAAGTCAAAGTCAAAGTCAAAATGGTTTATTCAAATAAGGATTTTACAATCACTTTTGAATCGTCAAAGTTATAAAATATTATTTTTTGAACCCTCCCACCTTCCCGCCGGTTCACAATGTTGTTGATTTCTACCGAGAAGAATCCGGCAAGAAACTCGATAGTTACTCTTTTTAAAACACTTAAATAAACTAAAATACAATTAATGTTTTAAATAAAAGATTTTTAGTCGTACAATTTTATGATACCTATGCATCCTGTAATTGAGCAGCATCAGTCCCAAGGATTTTTATCATTTACATAGTCTGAAATATTGTAGTATTATTACAAATAAATATTTTTACAAAGTACCTGCTTGATAAAAGATTTAAATTTACTTATTGATAGATTTTGAATTTTCATGTTCTACTATATAAATCTACTATTTATTTGTGGCAAAGCTTATAAATCCTATTATAATTCAGGACCAATTAGCGCAAGTGGTAAAACGTTGCACTGCCATGTGAAAAGTCCCGGGTTCGATACTCGGTAGGTGAAATTAATATTGTTAAGTACACTTTGTGAATTGTAAAGTTGTCCAACTCTGATTATTTCCCATAGAGTGTAGCGCTATAAGCTTACCACAACTTTCGTAGGATAGAACACCAAAAGTGAAATGTGAATTTTAGGAGCATTGTTACAACAGTTGACGTACGTCATATCTCTCACCACTCCTTCGGGGATAAGGGTCAACGTGGAATACTATAGTAATGTTATATTATATATTATTTATTTATATATTGTATATTATAGTAACTACTATTCTAGGTAGGGTCGCCTCCTGTCGCTTCATTATTTAAGGTAACGCTCAAAAAATACGGGTTTTCGTTTTTTACAGGAGACAAATTAATAAGCGCTGAAAGTGCTCATGAGTAGTCATGCCTCCGTTCTTTCCCCAATGGCAAGCGGCATCCTCACATGAGGACGCGGCGACAATACAACGATACTCACGCACCGCGCTAATTTCAATCAAACAGCCACGCAGAGCATAACTAAAAAGAATGTCGTTTTTTAACCGCGACACCTTCGCCAAATTAGTTTCTATTCTCTATTCTATTCGATTAATACGGGTGTTCTGTATACCTCGTATTTTATTTTGCTAAGGCCTCAAAAACCGGGTAGCCAGTAAAATACGGGGTTTCCGGCAAGCCTTATCTTAGGTATAAAGCAAAGACAAACATTTTTATAATATGTGTGTAACCATACGAATATTTTTTTCATTTTTGGTGTAACGCATACATTTTTGGCACTGTAATAAATTTTAGTTATTTTTTTTTACTACCACCAAGGTGGCAAAACAAGCTTGCGTCCAGCTTGCAACACCGGGGTATTACTAGCGAGTTGTCGACCCTTTAAACTTTCCTTTTTGAATAATCCTATATTGTATATTAGAAACCTTAACGTTTTCTATTTTGGGGTACAGAATAAAAAATAGTTTTTGGGTTAGATCAGTCTATGCGTTTTTTATATTAGTAACCAATGCGGCTATTAACAGCTTCTTTATATTTTATTTAAGAAAGCACTGAAGTATAATGATTGTCTTACTTGTTTATTATTGAAATTTTACATTTTTATCTATAGTTTTGGGATTTTCACTCAAAATTAAACAAAATCGCTAACTATAACTTACTTTAATTATTTGTGTATGGTAACACTAATCATTTGCTGTAAAATAATGAAACTATCATAATAATATGTACTGTAAGTACTTGGGCGAAACATGAGTTGTTAATAATTTTGTTGTTTATATATACCTAGTTACGCTTTGAGTTGCAAAACTTGCAAGTAACTTGAGTTACCGTGTAATTAATTTCCAACGATTTTAACGGTTTACCCAAGCATTCTGAACTCGCCTGTGTTAACGTCGTCACCACTATTCTAAATTAATGAAACGGTACTGAAACAGTAAATAAAACACTACCTCAGTCGTAACACCCTGCTGCAGGGGCACAGGTTTCTCCTTGCACAAGAAGGCTTAGCCCTTAGTCCACCTCGCTGCTGAAGTGCCTTGGCGGACGTTTTTGAGCCAGTAGTCCGCTTCTAACTTGACAGCCAGGAAACACGGAGGAGCTCATACAGAACATTATATTTTACTAGTAATTTTATTTTCCTATTACACAAAGAATGCAATAAGAATTATAAATTCTATATTGGTTACAGTTACGATATATATTGTGGGATTAAAAAAAAATCCAGTAACTATCACAATATTAGTTGACTTGCAATTGTTTGTTGCATTTTTTTTGTAAGTACTAAATTTGACAAGTATATATACAAGAATTATTTAACGTGTACAATTAAAAGCATTATGTAGTAACAGACATTACTATATCCCAGACAATTTTATTGCCACTACGACATATGTGCCTATATGAGGGGTATATTCCTAAGTACACATTACTAATAGATTATTGTGCATAAAACTTGAACAATAAATTTATATCCTGCAAAAGTGAAACTTGGAATGCACTTCGACCAACTGACTAGACTTTTCCATTAGAGCCAATTATTAAGCACAACGACAATCCTGTGCTTTTAGCTGGAAAGGCGTCCCCATCGCGTTAAGATAACGTCATAAAGTCGCCGATGGCAATGTCTTTGGTGTTGGCATCCTCCGGGTAATGGACGGCATGCATACACCCCTCGCCTCACCTCGCAGACTTCCGACTGCGCGGTATCGTCGTGTACTTAGCACTTACTGTCGCCACTTGTCATTTAAGTTCTGTAGATTAGTTTGACGTTAGCTTAAGAGAATGATTGGTTTTTAGGGTGCTGTGCTGTTATGGTGGAACTCTGTTGTCTATGCTATTAATATGAAAACTTTACTTTAAAATACATTAGTTTCGTAACTATTACGAATTTTCACAACAAATAATGACCAATGGACTTTTAATATAATAATTTAAATAAATGCTGGCAATACTGAAAAACTCTTGAAAAAAAACTTGTTACGTTTCCTGATAGTAGTTTTAAACCCTGACTATGGTGCTTAAAAAATACTTGCTTGTTTTGGTACTGCGGTCGCTGAAAGCAAATAAAAATGTGAAATAGGAACTTCTTCAATTAAAGATTTTCTAGAGAAAACCTGCGGCGATAGCATGATATTAATTTTTGTGTGTTTTGATGGTGTAATGAATTCTGTTCATAATTTTTTATTTATAACAAAATTAGACTAATATCAAATAATAGTAGTTTAAAAAACCTTTTATGTAGACAAAGTAAAGTCTCAATAAAATCAGACACAAACATAGCATAGGTAGGCCTAATAGTAAAAATGTGACATGTTTTTAGGCTTATGTGGAGTGTTGAGTGGGTCCGTGTGATCGTCGCTAAAAGGCTGGACGTCATTGTTTATCCGGGCAACATTAGGCGGGTAACCGGACACGCGCGCGCTGAGTGCGCTACAAGTATCCGCTTTCAACTCATTACGGGTTGGACGTGTGCGTGGGAGGTCACCCCCCACCCCCACTCCCAACGACTGGCGACTCCTTCAATCCCTCTTACAATCTTCGATTCAATTTAGAATATCTAATGTAGGTACGTTGTAAGTCAGCGACATGCGGGAAAGGTAATTACTATATGTCTCTGGCAACTTTCATGGGTGATCCGTTACGGAATAAAAAATAAGTAATAGTAACGTAGTCTTTCTAACGTAACGTAACAGAGGGCGCTATCCAAAAACCTTAGTGTACCCAGACCTTCATGTTGCATTTGTTTTATATAACCCATTAGAAAATGAGATTTAGCGAGGTAACTCACTTAAAACAGCAATCAAAATCAGCTGTAGCAATCAAGTTAATCATTTCAGAATACTATCTCCAAAAAATAGCAAAGAAAATGCATGTGTGGCAAACATTACATGCATAATATAAATTTCATGCATTTTAATGAAAATGTCAGTGAGTTGAGATGTAGCTGCACTACTCACACACGCTCAGTTACATATCCCGTTATTCTTGTTTTTATTTAAGTTTTCTGTCACGTAGTACTGTCTCTTTTTTTCTTAATATAGGGTATAAAGCAAATATGTCGAACTAAACATATCAGCACTATAAAAATAATAAAAACTAGAATTCTACGCTTTAGATATTGCTGAAATAAAAGATATAAAAAGCTAACACTGTCACAATTTTCCAGAAATCCTCGTCTCTTATTTGCAAGCAAAGTAATTTGGATTTACGTCAAGATAACAATAAAGAAGATTGCAACTTCATGTCAGGTGTAATTGCAAAATAAAATAGCCAAGTATCTTAATCAAGCGTCCATTCCTGGGAGTTAAGGTCGGCCGAGCTGTCCGTTATGGCCGATTTTGTTTCAGAATTGTCGGCCGGAGGTTGACCGTGTCATACAATAACAGTAACAGCAAATTGAGTCCTTTGAAATCGTGGTCAGACTCGTTGGCGGCCAGCGGGATTGTGTAAATTAATTATTGTTGACTTTTATTTTATGGACTGACAGTTTCATAAGCTGGGATTGAAGTTTTAATATTGTTTTAAGGGTTCAGTATTAAATGACTACACACAATATACATTGGTTTCTTAACCCAGTAAGTTGCTTAATTATGCAGATGAGGTAGATGATGGTAGGTTTGAAATGGATTGAACTTATGAAACTGATTTGACTTATTTGCGAAACTCTTTATTGCACTGCTGGTCAGAGTATTGGCTTAGTTAAATGATACTTTATTGAGCGATATCAAATAATCAGAATTCAATGTTATTATATATTGTGCGTCATCCTTTGTATAAAAAGAATCACTGTTATGTCAAACGACATTAATTTACAGCTGTGCTTCAATATTATCTCGTTATTCTCGTACGGCTTAACTTACTCGCAGCATTCTCCTATATTATTACCAATCTCTCGAAGCAGTAGTTTACAATTTGAATTAAAGCCCAAAAATAGAGTGTCAGATTTTATTTTTCTAAATGTTTTAACAGCCAAATTATAAAATTGTTAGCAATACCAGTTAGTTTAGTAACATACATTTTTTTACGTCAAAAAGTTTTCTCAGGACTGTAACAAAATTAATCAAATTTTTGCAAACTTAACTCGTTTGGGTATGCCTACACCTTATCCTGTTGCTCTTTCCCATACACATTTAATGCTCTATTTCCTCCCCGGATTTTGGCACTAGAGCTATCATTTTTACATGTATATTACAAAAAATTAAGGAAAGTACAAAAAAATCTTTCTTATTTTACACGTGCGCTAAGTTAAGAAGACATACAGACACTGTTTTATACATTACCTTTCAGGCGTAACAATTTCTATATTATCTATATCTAATTTGGTTAAGAGTTGGATAAGAAAAATGGGGAATACGATACCCCGATTTACAGCTTTTTAAAAAAGATCAAGGTACAGTTGTCGCTATCGCACATCCGTATCTTGGCCCCAGTCCTAGCATGACAGCAAATGTCTTTCAAATACCCATATCTGTATTCACCTGGGTGGGATACTAGAATTTTTATCTTTTATATCGTTTTGTTTTAAACAACAACTACAAATAAGAAAACTACCAAAGCGCAAATATTAATTACTTATTGTCTATTTTATTTTACAAATTTTGGGTTTTTAAAAGGCCGAACCGTCCAGAACCATAAAAGGTAAATGATTGTTCGCGTGTAAGACCCGATATATATAAAAATAATGTGTTAAAACGCAATAATTTAAAAAGTATTTATTAAGTTTAGATATTACATTGCTGAACAAAAACACCAGGTAAATACTAAGATGATATTTGCAGGAAGAACCTTTGAGACCAAGATATTGGTAAAAATTTAAATTTAGATTATTTTTACATCCTGGCAATAATTGATATATTATTCGAGGATGTAATTTGTTTACCTTTTCTTGCAAATCTTTCCTTAAGTAAAAAGTTTTCTTTTCTCATGACATGAAATGATGAAATAGAAGAATAGGAATCGTACAATATTACACAATACAATACAATATTCTTTATTGCACAATTTAAAATACACAAAAAAAAATTACAATAGAGGAAATAGCACAATAAGGTGGCCTTATCGCTTAAAAGCGATCTCTACCAGGCAACCTTTGGGTAGAGTAATATTGATAGGAAGAGGTAGGTGATACATAAAACATCATAAGTAAAATTATAAGGAAGAATAAAGAATATAACAACACTCATAAATACCTTTGTACTTACTATATAGATAAAATACATATACAGACTTAATATAATTACTTAAACAAATACATAAAATAAATGATTATATAATATGAATACATAAACATACATACAATAAATAAAGTAATAAAGATAGATATGTTTGAATAACCAGAGGTTGGTTAAAATTATAGAAAAGTAGGAAGTAGTACGTAAGTAATAAGATTTTAACGAATTCTTGAAAACAGTCAGCGACTGGATTTGCCTTATATTTATCGGCAGAGAGTTCCAAAGAGTAATGGCTTTTACAGTAAAAGAATGATTGTAAAAATTAGTACTGTGTCCAGGTGTTTTAAGAAGAAGACTAGTAGACAAGCGAAGCGTTAGACAATTCGTAATAAACTGAAATGAGATTAAAGTACTTTCTGAGAAAGATCAGGCCAGGCACAGTTCGGCCATTGTCGGTAGCGGGCCGGTTTGCAATAACATAACAGTTACGACAAATTGTTGCTTGGTGGAAACAATGAGCCGGATTAGTGGCTTTATGGAAGATTTCGTTTAACAACTAGGGCAAGAATTTTCACATTTATCTGTGTCGGTGTTATTGAATTTCACATATAGACTTTTAGTTATGTTTTTTGTCCTATGTACTGCGCAATTGCTTTTCAAACCGACCACTTGTTAGAAAGACACAAAGATAAGTCGTGGCAAGTACCACTCTTTTCAGTAGGTACGTCTCTTTTTTGCAAACAAACATAAACTAAAATGTTTTAAGGAAAAAATAAAAATTTGTGACTTTGACAGTTGAGTATTTAAATTTGTACTTATACATAAAATTGAGTAGGTACTATGCGTCAACGTATTTTATTACTTTGCGAGCTTGCGAGACTTTTTCATTAAAATGTTAATAAACTTCGAATCAGTTTTGTTGCCTAAATTCAAAACACTGAGCGTAATTAGATTTTCTTAAATTACTTTTTTCTTAATAAGACCCATTCTGAATAGTAAACAAAATGAATGGGCCGCCCTAAGCAAAGTTTAATCCGTTTTTATTACAAAGAAAAGAAGTAATTACTCTACCCCTAGCGCTGGACTGGAGCACGAGGTAAAAATTTCCATAGATTTATCATAAGCAAATTAAGTTTATAATTAAAAACAGGAGTTTTGTATAGACGTTATTTGAATACATAAATAATGATTAAAACGTCAATGATTTTTGGTTTTAAGATTCCTTTTGCAGTAATTTAAAATATGACTAAGAAATAAAAGGGAAGAGAAAAGATATATTTCTATATTAGATCCAAAATATTTTTATGTTTCTTCAACACACTTGCTCAAAAAGTAGCCTTTACTACTCCGTTTTTAGCACCGTAATAGCGTCCGTTACGCTTTTGTGCAGAAGTGCCTTTTAAATATAAATAAATACTGCACCGTTTTCAGCTTCTTAATAGCTTCTATTGTCACTTTTGCCTTTTACTTTTCAATGTTTATTTTAATATAAGCAAGAAAAAATTATACCTATGAACTAAGTTATTATTTTTGTAAATATATCCAACGTGTTTCTAAAAAAAAAAACGAGTTGCACTCCGGGAGTGCCGGCAGAAGTGAAAACCTTTACACACGATTCGCGCTTAACACTCAAATATGTCACAAGACATATCTTTGACATTGTCAAGAAATAATAATGTTTGTTTATTTACTTTTTTGACGTAGTATATTTGACATAGCAATCTGTCATAGAATTAAAATTCCATATCCAACCTTCCTGTACTACTCATAATCGCGAATACTAAAAATAAAAATTATAATAGGCGTGGCATTACGGTTTCCGTATTTTATAAAGACAAAGATGCACTTTGTTCAATTTCCATATTTTAAACACTTTATATACATGAATTTTACGAATACACAGCAGTATGGCCACTACACAGACGGTCGAGCCATCAGCTGTCACCATCCATGGATGCGCGTAGCACGCTGAAACATAAACACACACGACTATTCGCGCAAGCGCTCTGCGCTAAACGAAACAGCAGGCGCAGGCATACATTTTCGCCGTGCCGTAGAAAGAGAGGGGGATACTCCCTCTCCTACGCCGCGCCAGCTGTCTACTCTCCATCCGTCTTACAAATTTTCACGATCAGGACACGTGACCTGACGCGAGTTTATAAGTATTTACCCATACCAAAAAAAGTGCACAATGCCGCTAAAGAAGTTTTCACTTCAAAAATTTAAACTATTAGATTTTAGTAAATATCAACTTTTTACTGTTATTCAAGTGTGTTGAAAATAGTCGTAATGAGCAACCTCGTCTGTAATGAGCAGCTTAGCTCACTTGAACAAAAAGCCATACTGGTATTAATTTATTAATACGATATTAAACAAGCACAAAAATAGCTTTTATTAAGCAATTTCACTTAGAAAGTTTAGCCTAAGATTACCACAGAACTTCGATCGTTTTATCACTTCATCAAGCATTGAAATCAATTTAGAGTTGGTAAGGCCAAGCGGCTCAGTAAGAGTCCCTAAAAGTCCCAAAGGCGAGCTTCCCAGGCTTTCGTCTCGTTCGCTCGTGCCCGTTTATAAACGGTTTTATTGCTTTCGGAGCAACAGAACATTATTAAACTTTTCCAATTTCGATTTATCACGTAGCTGTCGGAATTTAATACCGCCCTACCTTCGGTGGAGGCGATCGCCCGCCGCGTGATTACAATACATGCCGTTAATAATATGAGTGCGAGATTCAGCCAGAAACTTAGCCCTCTTTGCGGAGCTACTCCACACAGGAACTTCAGAAGATAGCCCCAAGATGTTACGTATCAAATCAGCAGGCTAAATCTAAAGTAAATTTCATCATCAAATTCTACGGCTATCAAAAAGTGTTCGAACTCAAACGCAACACCTATTTTAATACCACTGAGATTTAATGCGGGGAGTACCGATAGAGATCGAATTTAAGCTTACCGCGGAATTAACTAAATATGATTTAGGATTGGTACTAGTTTTAGGAGTTAGCCTACTGAGCTACTTTATATTAAGACGACTAATCTTTGCTTACTTAACTCTATTTTGCCAAGTTTTATAGGGGTTACTGATTTTGTGATTTGAAAACACTAATATCTGGTATACACTTACGAAACGTGGACACTTACAGCAGGGCTGGTCCACAAGTTCAAGGTCGCACAGCGCGCAATGGAGCGAGCTATGCTCGGAGTGTCTCTAAGGGATCGGATCCGAAATGAGGACATCCGGAAGAGAACCAAAGTTACCGACATAGCTCGCAGAATTAGCAAGCTGAAGTGGCAGTGGGCTGGCCACGTCTGTCGAATGACCGATGGCCGATGGTGCAAACGTGTCCTAGAGTGGAGACCGCGTATGGGAAGGCGAAGCGTGGGACGCCCTCCAGCCCGGTGGACCGACGACCTTAAAAAAGTGGCTGGTGGTGGTTGGATGCGGAAGGCAGAGGACTGGGAGAAATGGCGCGCCATAGAGGAGGCTTATGTCCAGCAGTGGACCAATATACGCTGATATGATGATGATGATACACTTACAGATTTACTTTCATAGGCTTTGAATTTGTAAAATAACTTTTGCGTCTCATCAGACTTGTTGTAACCAAAATTAAGCTAATTTTTAGGGTCCCGTACTCAAATGTTAAAAAACCGGAACCCTATTACTAAGACTCCGCTGTCCGACCGTCCGTCCGTCTATTACCAGGCTGTATCTCATGATTCGTGATAATTAGACAGTTTAAATTTTCACAGAAGATGTTTTACTGTTGCCGCTATAACAACAAATACTAAAACACAGAGTAAGACATAGGAGATAAAAAGAGGAAGAATCCCGAAGGAATAATTATAATAGTTAAAGTCAGTTTTTTTTATTTCAATAAGGTTTTTACAAACACTTTTGAATCGTCATAATTCGTTATGAAATACTATTTTTTGAACCCTATGTGGTCCTAATTGAATTCTATGTGACTGAACTATAGCTTAAGAAAACTTCTTTTCACAATAGTTGCTTGTCGCGTGCAACCTGAATGCAACGGATACTTTTTTGTAACATAAAAAAATACCAAGACTAAAAACACACAAAAATGTTAGTCACATAGATGTTTGGCTTACCAACTGAGCCCCGAGGAAGTCTTAAAAGGAAAAAAAATATATTTCAATATAGTTGTTTGGATGATTTCAACTTACTTTACCAGAGGAGACACCGCACTTATCGCCGCTGTCACAAGTCTCAAACAACAAAAATTTAAAAATTTCAAAAATAAAAAACGTTTTGAAAACAACATTAGAACTGAATTTAAAATTTTAGCATTTTTTTTCTTTCCGGTCTTTTAGCAGTCGGGTTTCACATTTTTTTATTAATTATAACAATATTTTTTTAAGAATATTATATTTTTTGAACAAATCACACAGCGCCGTTTGGTCCTAAAACATAGCGAATGTAATAATTATGTATACTTACTTTTAAGTTTATTGTTTTATTTATGAATGAAATTACATTTAAAATAAATACACTGGATATACTGGATAATAATAAAATACAAAAAAGCTCGAAGAAGTTTAAAATTATCAAAAACATTTGATTTGGAAATACATAGGTACAAATCTACATATTAAGATAACACCCAGACTGTATACAAACACAACTTTTCACCACATAAATGATTATTCTGTGCGGGGATCGAAACCATACCCCTCGGTTCAGCAAGCAGGTCACTGAGCTACGGAGCAGTTTTATATTAAAAGTTTCTCTTATAATTTTAGTTGTTCTATTTTATGAATAGTAGGCTTTACAGAAACTCGTTTTATAAAGTATTAATTGCAACATTAAAACACGAGCAAAGACTTAACCGTACTGAAAAGTAAGTAGGTGCAACGCGCTTCCGCTAGACGGCGCTTGTTTATTTATTGGAAAAACTAATTTATATAAATTACTAGCGGTCCCGGCGAACGTTGTTCCGCTGCCGTCCCTCTGTAACCCGGCGAAAGTTGGTTTTTACCTAAAGTGCCCGAGTCCGGCTCGCACTTAACAGATTGAGATAAAAACAACCATCTTTTAAGTTGGATCAAATAACAGATAGCTACGAAGTTTGGTCAAAATCGGTTCAGTAGTTAAGGAGTCCATCGCGGACAAACAACGTGACACGTAATTTATATATATACTGGCTGCTGCCCACGACGTCGTCTGCGTGCACGCTATACTATAACATCACTTTTTGTGTACGACACCATAGCGCAATCTAATTCGACGCCAACGCCATCTACTTAGCAAATACGAAACATTTTTATATGGTGAAATATTATAACACATCTGAGTTATGACTTTACACGATTTTTTAACATAAAAGAAATGGCTATGTGTGAGTAGAATAATTAATAATTAAGAAGTCAAATATGCGTCGTTAGATTACACGTTGTGACAGAATGCGTTGAAGGAATAATAGCGGCAGGTGTACAACGGCAATTTCGCTCTAAAATTGAAAATCGGTGTAGAGTTTAGCCGTTTGGCACACAGATACTTTAGAGCAAAACAATAATTTTGACCCGCAGTTCCTCAAAATATTTCCCTTAGGGGGATATGATGTCATCAATTTTTTGTCTGGGATTTAAATTTTTTTTTTTCAGTAAATTCATTAAAAATTAATTTTTATTTTTATTTTTGAATATTGCAATGTGAGATGTTTTGGTATGTTTTGAAAATACTTTTTGGATTTTAAGAAATAAAATAGCCCAAAGGTAATAGTGTGGTATATTTTTAGAACCGACTCACCAAGCCCTTTCATTTCATACCCCACACGATGGGTTTCTGTAAAAAAATTTAATCCCATACAAAAAAATTATGACACCATAACCATAAGGGAAATATTTTGAGGAACTGCGGCTCAAATTACGCTGAAATGTATTTATCAATAAGCACCATATTACTATTTACACATTTTATTTTTTAATGAATACTTTTTCATTTTTAATTTTCCATTTTGTATCTAAAAGTTTTGCTATAATTGCACTAGCTGCTTAAATTTTGTCATCTCTTTTAATTTTGTTTTTAAGTCTATTGTAACTTTGATGTTCGTAACACAATTTTCTTAGTTGATTTTTTTATGTGAGGACCTATCTATATCTATATCTTTATATATAAAATTACGTGTCATGTTGTTTGTCCGCGATGGACTCCTAAACTACTGAACCGATTTTGATCAAACTTGGTAACTATCTGTTATTTGATCCAACTTAAAAGATAGGACAGTTTTTATCTCGATCTGTTAAGTGCAAGCCGGACTCTGCCACTTTAGGTAAATACCAACTTTCGCCGGGTTACAGAGGGATGCACGGCAGCGGAACAACGTTCGCCGGGACCGCTAGTCTTTGGCACGCTCTGTAGTCTCAGCGGCGTTACGAGGCGTTGTTAGATTTGTCTCAATTGTGATAAAAATTTTTTTCGAGACCCTCGAGATATGTTTTAAAATAAAATAAAATAAATAATGAACATGCTATCAAACATACATTACTATTACTACTAGATACTGATTCTTTGTATACAAATTATATTTTTTCGGAATATTAGAAAAAAAACCTTTCATTTGATACCAAACTTGTTATAATTTTAATTTTTTTTGTGTTATTTCCCGTGTTCCATGTTATATAATACATGCAAGTTATATTCTCCATATTGGATTTAATATGACGATTTGCCAAAAAGATGAAGCTAATTTGTCAAAATATGATAAGTAGTTTAGGAGATTTTTTTTGTTTATTTTTTATACCCCTAAGGTGGCAAACAAGGTTACGGTCCGTATGATGGTAAGCGGTCACCATAGCCTATGGACGCTTGCAACACCAGGGGCATCACTAGAGCGTTGCCGACCCTTCAGAAATCTTATAACTTCTTTCTTGAAACTCCATACTGTAGTCCTTAAAGAATACCTTGGCAGGGAGCTCATTACACGGGAACAAACATATAACAAAACTAACAAATATACGTAGACTGTTTAATTAAACATTTTAAACATACAAATTATACATTTTCAGAATCTTTGAATTAATACTTTTCATTCGATATCAAACTTGATTTATTTGTGAATAATGTTTTATTATTACTCTGAGTTTTATGCAGTTTTTTTATTATTTATTAATTAATGTATAATATATAATTTATAATTTATCAATTGATTTTTAATTTATTTTTTCTGCCATGTTAGATTTAATACGACGTTATTCGGTTATCGGTGTAGGATTTCCATTATAGAAAAAAAAATGACTGACTGACTGACTGACTCAAACTAACTATTATGTCAAATTTCATCCTAATCGGCACAGCGGTTTAAGCGTGAAGAGGTAACAGACAGACACACAGACAGGGTTTTCGCATTTATAATATTAGTATATATATATAAGTGTGGCTTTTATAAAATACATAATTTATATAACCTAGTCTAATCATGTGCGGCTATGGCGAATGGCTGTTGTTCTCGAGGTAAGAATCTGTTCTTTGTGAATATAAAGTTTGTAAATCAATAAGTAGAAAAATGTGGAGAACTTCAGTGTAAGTAAGTTAAAACAGCAGCTGCCAAGTAATATGTAAGAAATGAAAATGTAAATGTAAGTCACGTTTTCAATAACCTTCAGTTTTAGCTTCATAATTTTAACCCAAGCCAATATCTACATTTGTTACGACATTTTCTTCACTTCTTGAAATCGAATTTTTGTATTTACTTACACTGTTTGTTTAAGGAATCATAGTCTCAAAACTCTGTTATATTTTATTAGCTATGGTCGTTGTTTTTCGTACTCATTCTTTTCATGCTTTTAACAGATTTTATTTTCTTTACAGTTTGCAAATGTTTCTTAGAAAAATCTTGCAATTTTACGTCTCATTGATTTAAGATTTGCACACAAACGTACAATGTATGTTTAATTAAATAAAAAAAATTACTAATATAGAATAATTATAAAAATATAATATCCAAGCACCTACCTAATTTTTTTATTTTTGAGTCAATACGATTTTGGCGACGACGGAAATTAGGCGGCGCAGTGCGGCTTAACAATATCCTCTTTGCTGCACTTATTACTGTTAATCATTGTTTATTTCAGTTTTTTTTTTAAAATATGTTACCAATTTCATAAATATAAATCTCAACTCAAGCAAATTACGAGGTAATTTATTTATCAATAAGCGCCATCTAGCGGAAGTCTGTCACTCACTTTTCAGTACGGTTTATTCCTTACTTATAAAAAACTGGTTGCCTGTAAAGTCGGTATACGGGCGAAAGTTTTACGTGACAATGATTTTATGTCTGTCTCTCTCGCTCTTAGGCGGGCGCGTGCCTCTCACTCGCTCTCATTGTGAGCGCATAACGTGAGCGGAGCGTAACGCAGTTTCTTGAAGTGTCACCCGGCAAACCAATTTATAAGACGTTGTCACGTCAAAAAGCCCCCGCTAAATTTAGTTATTGGCGTGGGATCAATAATACTCGTAAATAAGTTTGCTGAAGCAAGCTATAGCTTTTATAGGTATAGTTCGGTCACCATTAATCTATTATAGTTATTCTTTCGGAATTTAGCTTCTTCGATTTGGTTATTCCCTATGTCCTTCTCTTATATCTGTGCTAAATTTCAGTTCGATTGGATAATCCGTTTCGTCGTGAAGAAAGGACAAACAAATAAACAAGCAACCAACAAACTCACTTCCGTATATTTAATATTAGTACAGATGACACCTCGTGGTGTTTTGCAATCAAAATGGTGGCACATGTTACGTTATATATTTAGCTCGATTTTGGTTATAAGATTTTTCATGAGACGCAAAAGTTATTTTACAAATTCAAAGCGTCTGTGAGTAAGTCTTGACTTATTACTTTAATATGATTGTACTAGAATATAATTATAATGGTTATGTTCCCACTAGTACCATTCAATATCGGAGTACTCTTAAATATCTGAATTCCTTTATACGATTGACGACATTTGTCGCTTTACATGGTGGGCCTCCTATGCTGCATACAAACAAAAAATAATCACAACTTTGTTTTTACTAGCTTACTAACTTATTTATATTACTAAGTCTTCCAATACAGATTGCATACTTGTTAGCCGATTATCAAAGTATTGTATTATTTCTTTGAATAGAACTTCTTGCCAGCTCTTGTTGGCAGAAATTAACATTGTTTACATTGTATTGACTCAAAATTTTTTCTCAGAAATCTACTTGAATAAATATTGTTTGATTTGATAAAAACGGCTTTATGAGAAAGTGAGTTGAAAAAATATAAACATAATTTGGAAGTTATATAGACATATATCATTTATCTTCCTTTTTATTTCTTTATCATATTCTATATTGCTGCAAAAGGAATTTTTGAAGTTTTAATAATTATTTATGTATTCAAATAACGTCTATACAAAACTCCTGTTTTTAATTATAAATTTAATTTGCTTATGATAAATCTATGGAAATTTTTACCTCGTGCTCCAGTCCAGCGCTAGGGGTAGAGTAATTACTTCTATTCTTTGTAATAAAAAAGGATTAAACTTTGTTTAGGGCGGCCCATTCATTTTGTTTACTATTCAGAATGGGTCTTATTAAGAAAAAAGTAATTTAAGAAAAACTAATTACGCTCAGTGTTTTGAATTTAAGTAACTAGAACTGATTCGAGCTTTATTAACATTTTAATGAAAAAGTCTCGCAAGCTCGCAAAGTAATAAAATACGTTGACGCATAGTACCTAATTACTTTAATATACAAGTTCATATTAAAATACTCAACAAAGTCATACATTTTTTTGGTTTTAAAACATTTCTGTTTATGTTTCGTCTTTATTCAAAAACGACACGAGATTTTAAATAACACTTTAAAGTTTCAAAGTAAAAGAAAATTATACATTTGCGCATAATAAAAATGAAACTGATTGGAAAATCCATTAAAAATTTTAAACTAGGGCTTACTTAGTTAAAGCTAACAGGATATTGAGATATCAAGTGCTTTTCTTCTGTTTGTTATCGTTGAAGTACCTATATATAAGGGAACGTTTACCCCAAAATATTATGATTATTTACTTTTTGGTGCATTTCAAAGTGGGTTTAATTTTATTTCAGTGCTTGAACTAAGCACGTACTTGGGCCAAAATACTTTTTAGTGCTGGTACTTAAATTACCACTGCGTTAGTAGTCCCCATGAGCCCTCTAAAATAATGTCCATTGCGTTACCAAACAATGGTTTTTTTTATTTTGAACCGAAATATTATGCATATGTTATTCTGAATTAGACAATAATATGATTTTAGAGATTATCCGAATAAGTAAAAAATATGCGTTAAAATACAAAATACAAAGGACGTTTTAAAGGCCTCAAAAAGAATTTTGACCCACTTAATAAACACATTTCAGTTCGTTATTCACGGAAAAATCTATTACGAACTCAATTAGCTGCCTATTTTAGTTGACAAATAAAACGATTTTTTTTTTATTTTTGTACGATGAATATTAAAGGAGCATGATATAGCAAAAATGGTTCTGGAGACTGGATCGTTCTGGCGTAAATATCTGGAAAAATATTACTTCCACAAAAAAATGATTACTATTATTTTGCAAGAAGACAAAATTGGGAAAATTTTGAGACCAACCAGAACCGTTTAAAATAAGCAGAAAAAAAGTTATGGGCAAAATAAACGTTTTTTCTAATATTTTTCACACCTGAGGTGCTTGAAAAAAAAATCCTTTAACGAAAAGTCAGAACACATGTTCCCAAATATCTCCCTCCAGTTATTTTTAGCCCTATCAAATAATTATTTTTTTATGTTTTGGACTGATAAAATTGGCTTAAATTTTGTTTTTTGTAAGACATTTTTAGTTTTTGGCCAATAGCGTCAAAATTTTTTTTTTTTTAACAGCCAAATTTTGAAGCTTTTATTCCGAGTTATTTGTACTTGAATTTTTCATTTGGCCGTTTAAGATAGCATATTTCATGTCTTTAACGGTCAATGTTTTTTTTTCCGGTGAAATTTAAAAAAATGGTCTATCCAATTGAAATTTGGCATCACCTGACATTTCGGCTATAAACTTAGCTTTAAAATGGTTCATTGTAGATCTCGTTATTATTAGCCACAAAAAGTTACGGCCAAAAAAGAAATTTTAATTACGTTTTTTTGCATTTTCTTTCTTAATTTTTCTTTTTACGACCAATATTTTTAGTTTTTCGGTTGTAAAAGACAAAGTTCCAACAAAAAAAAAAAAAAAATAATTTGTTTTTTCAAATTTAGGGGTATTTTCACCACTGGGGGGAGGGGAAATAAATTTCATAATTGTCAAATTACGATAATTAAAAAAAAAATTGATTAAAGATCAAAAAGAATAATCTGAGTTCATGTTTTTTTGTATTTTTTATTATTCTGGGGGTAGTTTTAACCCCCTATTATTAGCCCTTATATCCCAATTTTGGTGCATAATCAAAACAAGCATTTTCATCTTAATTATTCTGAAAAAATGGCATTTATTTGATAATCTTAGCTTTACTTCCAGAATATTCCAAAAAAAAAACCCTAAAAAAGGGTAGTTTTTACTGTTTTAAGGATGTTCCAGAAATTTCTGACATGAAAACCCCCCGGTACCCATTTTTTATGAAGATTCATTTAATATTGCCCGAGATATTAAATATTTTTCTATTTTTGACCAAAAAAATAGTTTGGCAAATTTTTACAGGTTTTTAGGCCAAACCCTCCTAACCAAACTTGTTTACTTTTGAACTTGACACCTTTCTTGACAAATTTAAAAAAATTTCAAGTTGATCTGATTTGACTAAAATTACTGCTCTATTTAAAAAAAAAAATAACCTCCTTTCCTGTATTATATCGTTGATCCAGCAGGTACACAACATTGAGCATTAAAAATCCAATATCATCGAAAACTTAGAATCACGGATTCGTGTCAATAAAGTTTGTTTAAATGAATATTATGTAAAACGGAAAACAGAGAATACATTAAAAGAAAAAACAGAATACATTAAAAGAAGAATGCATATTAAAATGTTTACGTAAGCATGGGAGGGGGGGTAAGAGCTTTGCTTACTTTAGCTTACAAAGGGGGGGGGGGGCTAAATAATTGTAATAAATCTGCTTACGTAATACTTGAATGGCCCCAATCTGAAAAATATTCCTAAACCTCGAGTATTTGCCATTTTTATTCCTTAACTCCTAATCTTCTGTCAGTAGAAACATTAGTCTGTACTGTCAGTAGACGCGGGTACATCGCGGTAATGCCCATAAAGCAAAAGACACGTGCCTATGGTACCCTCTTTACACAAATTGGCCCACTCTAGAGATAAAAATCCCTTTCGTATAAATAAAAATCGCCAAAAATCACAAATATAGGAGTATTAACATAAAAAAAAACTCGGCTAAGTGCGAGTCGGACTCGCGCATGAAGGGTTCCGTACAATTATCTATCAAGGCGACAAAGAGGTCACGTTTGTTGTATGGGAGACCCCTTAAATATTTATTTTATTCTGTTTTTTATATTGTTGTAATAGCGGGAACAGAAAAAATACATCTTCTGTGAAAATTTCAACTGTCTAACTATCACGGTTCATAAGATACAGCCTGGTGACAGACGGACGGACGGACGGACAGTGGAGCCTTAGTAATAGGGTTTCGCGAATTACCCTTCGGATACGGAACCCTAAAGATAATCTTTTATAGTCTAAAAATTTTTTTTCTTCCAAAGATTAAAAAAACATTCTACCTATCTAAGCGAAGACGAAGACATTATGTATTGTTGTATAAGTATCATATTACTCTGTGGAAATAGGTAGGTACCTAGTAATTTTAAGATTTAAAGTGATATTAAATTACTGTAAGTTATAGTTAGTTATAGTGCTGCAAGTGTCCAACAGCTTCACCGCTTAGCACCACGTGGGCCGTAAGTTTGTTTACCATCTTGGTGTAAAAAATGAATCTCAGTTGAGATCATAGACATAGGGACTAGCGACTGTATAGCGCATTTCTTTAAGTGCTCCGATCGCAAAAATGTGCAAGACATAAAGACAATTCGCGGCATAAATATAGAAAGCATATATATATCTCTGATTCACAGCAAGTATGTCTTAAAACAACTACCTGCTTTATTTTTTAACGATATAAAAGAAAAAAAAATGATATCCCAACTGGGCGAATATAGATATAGGTAATAAATAGCAAGACATTTGCTATCATGCTAGGACTCGGGCCAAGATACGAATGTTCGATAGGGACCACTGTACCTTTTTTGAAAGATTTTATCTATTCACAAACATCAAAATCAGGGTATCGTATTCTCCACTTTTCTTATCTAAACCTTAACCAAATTTGAGAGAAATTTCTTCACCTCAAAGGCAATGAATAATACTGTCTGTATGTTTTGTTTTCTTAATAATTAGTTTACATATATGTACAGCGCATGTGTTAAACTTTAACACTTTAACAGTTTAAGTGTTAAAAAAGAGGCAATTTTTCGTACTTTTGCAGTTATTTATAGGAATGGCATATCAATAACAGCAAAACACATAATGTGATTATGTATATCAATTATACATGAAATAAAACCGGCCAAGTGCGAGTCAGACTTGCGCAGGGATGGTTCCGTACCTACCACAATGTACGTAACTTACAAACGCAAAGAAAAAGTGTGCCGCTAAGTGGTCACCTATCCAATTACTGATGAAGCCCCGACGTTGCTTAACTTTGAATATCGTTTCCAACAAAAAATTGTGTTACTGTTTCGCTTATTAAAAGCTAGTTGTCGCTGTAACGGTGATTAAAGATGGTAAATGCCTCGGGCCCGTCTCACACTTGTCAGGTTTTTATTATTTCATTTATAATCTGTTTCATTGTGTTAAAAACCGTGCTCAAAATATAGATTTTTTGTTTATATGCTTTTTCAAAAAATATTCGTATTGATGTAGAAATGATAGTGTTGATGTTGCAAATAGGGGTGATACATTTTAAGTTATGATAATCTCAATTTAAAATGTCTAATGTCATCCATTGCAATGTCATTGAAAAATAAAAAACCGGCCAAATGCGAGTACCTATCCCCATTTACCTAATTTACAAAAACATACAAAAACTAAAAGTCCCACCCATCCATTTACTGACCAACGCGACGTTGCTTAGCTTTGAATATCATTTCCAACAAACAAATATGTTACTGTTTCGCTTAATAATAGCTAAATGGAGTTGTGATGGCAATGGCAATGGTTTTGGCCGGTCTCACACTTGGCCGGTTTTTATTTGTTGTTATACTTTAGAGCTCACACACACACTATGATCACGGCAAGATTGAAGCTTGTATGTTTTATTGTTTTTATGATAGAGCAACTAGATTATTAAGTTTGTACCTTGTACCGCCAAGCTTGGCGCTTGTTACGTAAATCTTGTTATTAATTTAGTAATCATGTACTTATATTTAATACCAGTTTTACACAAGTACTAACTTCATCTAAGTACCTTTTGATGGAATTTGTAAATTTTTTTAAGTTGGTCGACTATTACTTATTCGGTTGTAAAGCCTACTTAGCTGTGATAGTTTTCCTTTAAATTTTTTTATATAAAGTACTGCCATTCATTTTCACACTTATAAAAAGCCATTTAGCTGGCAGATGGGGGTCACTGGGCTCTTACAAAAATTTGCACTTTAAAGCTTAATATTTTGCAAACAATCGAATTGACACACCCTCGATATTTTTAACCAAGCTATCCAACGACACCCGACGCTATAGTGCAGTTTCTTTACAATTTTTATTCAAAAATTTTTTTAGCACTCTGTTGGCCTAATTAATATGTATATCTATGCCAAATTACAGCTTTCTTGTACTAATGGTTTTTAAGTTAAGCCGCGGACAAACAGCCAGACATACAGACGGACGGACGTACATAGCGATACTAAAAGGGTTTCATGTCAACTATGGAACCCTAAAAATTTACCGGTCGCATTGTGTATTAAGATTTGTCGCCAAATTGGTATATGGGCTCGAGCGGGCAATAGCTGTTTCTATAGTAACCAATACCATACATTTGTGAGATGTTTGTATGGTATCGGTGTAGTACTTACGAATGGTTTGTATGGAGCCCATACTATTTGTGTTGTGTTAATAAAAAACGTACAGTTTTATTCGTTTTTTCGTTAATTTCTGGGAATCGATCGTAGGACCTCTGGCGTACACATACCATTTTTGACCGTTGAACCCACGAAAAAAATCTAGGTTTGTGGTTGAACTAGCCTTTAGAATAATTGCCAATAAATACCTCAATTTTCGGCATGATAAAAATAACAATAAATAACTGGTAGAAAAAAAATTAACATGATCATTTTTATTATAACTGTCATGACAGTTCCTGATAATTCTTAAGCACGGTTTCTTTAAGTTGTAGGGCTGTTTAAGTATAGTTTTTAAAACGAAAAAAATGCTGACGCATCGCCATATTTTTATGGAAACTTCTTCTTCTTCTTCTTGAATTAACTTTGTAGTCATGTTTTACAGCTTTTAGTTAGCAAACTAAAGTGGCAATGCGCAAGCCTCACAGAAAAGGCGAGTGTCGACCACGGATGGGAAGACGCAGCGTGGGATGGCCTCCTACCAGGTGGATAGACAACCTGGTTAGAGCTTCAGGAACCCAATGGGCGGGGGCGGCTCTGGACCGGTTGTTGTGAAGATAGATAAGGGAGGCCTACGAGTAATAGAAGACGTCACGAGGCAATGCTCCTGCACGTCACTCAAGAGTGATAAGAATTTTGGAACAGGGGCAGCTAAAGGCAACGAATGACATAAAATGCTTATTTGCTTATCTACTTTTGTGTGCCAGGAGCCTGAATCCCACGGCGATAACTAAATTTTGCATGGTCAAAGCTGCGGAAAAAGCTTGAAGTTAATGAAAATAAACAAAAAATAACTATTTCCAATATTCTTTCACCTGTAATAGATGCAGATAACCAAGTTATATAAATATTAATTGGCAAGTCAATAGCATTAGGGATATATAAAGTTGCAGTGCTTGTTTGTGCATAATGTTAACAGAATTAATGGGTAACTTCTCGTAAGGTAAGCTTGTAAGGACGAAGGAGTAATAAATAAAAGCTAACAAGCAAAGTTGAGGGCGCTTGTTAGATCCGCCGCCGATATTAATGATGCTGTCACTCATATTAAAACTCTAAGTCTTCTCCACCTTGTTAAGAGTTAGCGATTTTCGCCTTCGAAATATAATATCCATTCGATAATATCGTCAAATTAAAAAAATTAAATTGGTCGTCATTATTCGATTCGAACAGTTTTTATAAAGTGTTTATATACAGTTTTTTGATAACGGGGGAAATTTTAATAGTGATTTTTTATAGTTTTACATATTATATGTATAATAAGTTTCTACGGAACCCTTGTTGCGCGAGCCAGACTCGCACTTGACTTATTTTGGAAATAAATATACCAAACCCTTTAAAATGGTGACTTTTTTTTTTTTTTTTTGAGTAAAAAAAAATTTTGATTGATAAAATTCCAGATAGAAATAAATAGATATAGTTAGTGTTGCTAGTTAACAATAAGTTTTTCCCTTGATACGGACCTGCGTTCCGAACTCACGTACGATGCTCGTAAGTTCAATGGAGGTGTTGATTAAAAATATTTCCCGTGTGCGCGAGGGTGGCCCGATTGGACTGGGGCGGACAATACATATACGTAGAAATCATCCACTATGATAAGTTGAGTTTCAGCTTTCGATTAATGCTGTTTGCACTTTAAAAATACGACTAACAGGAATAATTAGCTAAATAGAGTCTTGGTTTATAGTTTATATAAAAATATCCAACGTTGAAGAAGATTTACAATATATATAACTACATGACGCGATCGTGTAAGAGCATTTGATATGGATCGTTTTCACTTAGTTAAAAACAGTTGTAAGCGCTATGGTTTTTTATAGAATTAAGGATTATGTGTTAGAATATGGCAAAGTACAGATACAAAAGTGTGTGTTATTGGTAAACGGGCCGCCCGCCTTCGAAACTACCGATTTGCACGCGTAAATGTGCGCTTTGAAATAATATGTAGTATTTCATGTTTAACCGACTTCAAAATATGAGGTTTTGTGTCTGACGCGTATGTTTATGATGTAGATATGTTCAGTTATTTTTCGACAACCTGGTAGAAACCGACTTAAAAAATCCAACAAATATTGAAAAATACTGCAGATATACAAAACTTTAACTGCAAATCCCAGTTAAATGTCTTACGTTAGGGTTTACACGCATTAAGTTAGGGTTCCGTTAAAATATTTTACTACTAATATCTGAAAAACTAATTTACTTACCAATTGAAAGTTTTTATAGAGCCTTTTGTTTCGGATTCAAAGTTAGAAGGGAGAAAATACAAATTTTTGAACTTTCAAAGCCAAATTCCCAAAATATACATCTCAGAGAAAAAAAAATGTCCTATCCAATGATACACTACCATGCCACATACAACGATGCCACATTGACATCGTTGTATGTGGCATGGTAGTGTATCATTGGATAGGACAGGATAATATAAACCTATATATACAGGGTGAAAACGCTAAGTGATCTCACACGATTATTTCTTTACTTTGATGTTTTCAGCTTCCATACATTTAGTAGTAAAAGAGAGAGAGATATATAGTAGATATATATAATAGATAGAGATATTTTATCATTTACGTACGTACGTACTTAAAAATATATTATGCACTTATTAATATCTGTAACAATAATTGTGATAGATAGTAGACACACGTGTCTCTACTCCACGTGTTAACACTTTATTTTACTATTACCTAAAGAGTAACCTAAATAAACCGAACTTCCTGTATGAAATTAATTATTTTACCTCGATTTAATATATTTTTTAAAGTGGAATGGCACCAAAAGTTGTACCTCCTATTTGCGGTTTTAATATAGTAATGATGGCGTATTCTAATGTTTAAAAGAGAGAAATTTTTAAACTGTATTATTTAGGTATCATGCGATGAGTGCAATGTCGCTATACTAAATGTATAGAAGCCGCACATAAAATTTTCGGATAGATCCAGTTTATTTTATAAACCAGTATTGATACCGTTGTTGCATAGTGGCTGGTAGTAGCTGGATGCGGAAGGTGGAGGACCGCGAGAAGTGGCGCATCATGGTGGGACAAAATAAGCTGATATGATGATGATGGTGATGAGATGTATTCATCCATTATATTTGTATACTTGTGCATGTATCTTTGAATACTTATGTAGCTATCTGTGATAAATTTAAATAGTTAACTAGATGAAGCATGATTACAAACTTAATAAAAAACAAATAAGAAATGTAGAAAGCAAATGAAGGCGATTTACTTTTACCTACACATTTTTTTCCTTGAAATATTGATAATAGTATTATTTTTCTTGCATTGCAAAGATAAAAGACATAAAACAAAATGGACTATTTCGTTTGGTCTTGGCAGTTGTAGTTATAAACATGTACTTACATTTAATAAATTCCAATTCCATTCCTCAGTAGGCAGCCGTGGTATGTACGTATAAAGTCTATCACATCCGATACATCAAAGGTACGCCTTGATTTACCAGAAACACAATGCATAAAATGCCGAGCTTTCGAGGAACCTGATTCAAACGTTTGTGAAGATCAAAGTATGTGTTGCAAATGAATGGGCCGATTCCAGAGACGATTCGAGTGCTTGCCATAGCCCAAATGTTCGGCGTCGACAAAGACTCGGGCCCTGGCAAAAAGACAACTTGCTGTTTTGCGAGTGGATTTAATTGGGACGCTATCCTGGGCGCAATCACCGACGTCGATGCAATGTCCACACTACAACGTCAGGCGATTTATAAAACGAAGCATTGTTAATTTTTAATTGGTAGGATTTTTTTTTGTTCTTCATAAGTTTATTATAAACCATGGACACATACACAATGGTAGCTCATGAAACATCATTATACATCATTCTACGTATCATTAAGAAACATTTGTAACCACAAATCATTTTAAAATAACATAAAAAATAAGAAATAACTTTAATTAGGTACTTATATTTTCTTTATAAAAAGAGTAAATTAATTCAAAATCTAAATCAATTTTATTGATTGACTGATATATCAATGCACAGCCCAAACCACGTAGTCTAAAAACTTAAAATTACGCACGGAAAGATAGGTATATACAGTTCCTATATATTCGAAGCGAGAAACAAGGAAAGATTTTGAAAAAATAATCTCCTAAAGGGTAAAATGGGGTTACAAGTTTGAGTGGGAATCCGTCATCTTTCAAGCTTAGTGCATAAAACTTGATATTTGGACTTGAGGTTAAAAATTAAGATTAACACGTATTTCAATTTCTGGAAAATCATCCCCTCAAGCGAAAAAAAGGCGATGACATTTTGTATAAGAAACAAGGCTTTATAGACACAAAAATGGCAGAATATTTTTGTGTCGACTCTTGAAATTTTGCACAGACGTTGCCGTAATAACAAAAGCAAGTTATTACTAAGAAAGGATTTTGCAAATTTCAACCCCTAAAGTGGGGTTCAAAAGTTTGTATGTGTCAAAAAAATGGTATTTAGCCCTAATGTTCAAAATTAAGATTAATGTGTTTTACCGGGTTTTGTTTCATTATTCCCAAAAGGGCAAATTAGGGAAAAATATATTTCAAAATTTCAATATGTTTATTACCATAAACAGCTTAAAGCCTTTTTATCACAAAGAAAGTGTTAAAGGTCCATTTGGAATAAGTCGCGACACTAAGCTAGTCTATTACAAACGAGTAAGGCGTTTTTTAAAGAAAAACTGTTTCGAGCGGTATATATATACACTATCATATATATATGTGATTTAATTGATGCTAAAATATCAAGCTATCATATATCCCGAAAAATTTAACAGATCCCGTAGAAATAACTATTACCGAGCTAAAACGAACTATAGCTACAGCTTACTTCATTAGTATAATGAAGGAGTTAATTAAGGAGTTTCATGCTGATCACCGAGTTTAGGGCGGGCGGAGCCGCTGGCAAAATCTAGTATATAATATAATCTACTCTGGTCCAGGGTTTGCTGAAAGCTTGTCAATCTTAGATGTAATCATTTACGTATATTCTTGTTTTATTGTTAGGTTTAATTTTGATACGTAAGTTTCAAAGTATAACATGAAATAATAAAACGGCCAAGTGTGAGACAGGCTCGGGCTTTAATCATTTTAAATTATCGTATAAGCGCCATTTAGCGCAAATAGTCTTTATTATTAAGAAAAATAGTTATACATTTGTTTGTTGAAAATGTTATCCAAAGTTAGGCAACGTTGGGCTTTGTCAGTCATGGAATGGTTAACTGCATAGCGGCACACTTTATGTTTTTATTTGTGTTAGTAAATTAAGCAAATGGTAGTACGAAACCCACGGTTCGCGAGTCCGACTCGTACTTGACCGATAATATTGTAGCTACCACATGATTATAGTTTAGTTTTGTTTTTTATTATTGATTTATAATACGTAGTTTTTCTTTACTTTTAAAGAAAACAGTCACGTTTGAGATATTACAGGATGGGTTCCTTGACTTTTTTTTATTGTTAAGTATTAATTAGAAATCTCGCGCGTGTCATCGGAGTTGACATCGCAAAGCGCGCTGCTGTGCGCGCGGATGCCGAGCTTTTTGCGGGCCGCGCTGTTCCTCTAACTACTAAAACAATCTTCGAACAAGAAAACTATTGGTACCTACTACTATACTTTGAGTTAAAGTACTTTTGAATATTAACATCGAATAGTATAAATATATTACAGGTATTACTTTATGCATTAGGTTAGGGTTCCGTAGAATGTGAATAATTGCGAATATTCAAAAAATACTAACCGATTTTGTTGAAAACTATTTTCCTTAAAAGTATTTATAAAGTTCTATTATTGTTTTTTTTCAGATTTTTATTGTTTGGAAGCCATTAATTTGCAAAATATAAAGTTTAGGGAAAAACTACTTAGAAACTTCAACTTCTTTTTTAAAGCCCTATTAAACGATAAACATCGAAAAAAAAATTTATACCGCTGCTGTATTAAGAATTCCGCTAATTACTCGGAACCATGTACCTATCGTAAAAACAATAAAAGATCCTCTAGCAGCCTCCCAGAAATCAGACCATATAGTTATCTTATCTAGAAGGGTATTCCTTCCATCATTATTCTGGAATAGGTTTATTTCCCGAACACTTGTCGGTCACACGAGCTTTAATTAATATGTGCAATCGAAAAAAACTTTGCTGAACCACCTGTGAGATTGATTTCATTTGCTCCTTTTGTCATGGAGGGCGGGGCAAACTATACGCTTATGTGTGCGTGTGGCACTATCAGTTCAATCCTGCGCGCATGCAAACATGAACTCGCTTCTGAAAAGAAACTAACTTAACTTAAATTCGATGCAAGCTGAACTATTACTATATAACCAGAGGCGGTTTTTAGCTACTTCTATAATTTCAACTATCAGTAAATGTTTAAATATTATTACCTTGCAAATCCGCTGAAAACAATTCAGTAGCACTCACGTACAGAAGTACA
Source organism: Apoda limacodes (assembly GCA_946406115.1). Taxonomy (NCBI): domain Eukaryota; kingdom Metazoa; phylum Arthropoda; class Insecta; order Lepidoptera; family Limacodidae; genus Apoda; species Apoda limacodes. Next base: position 17,079,865 of record OX291548.1, on the reverse strand, counting down.
CCATCCACATGTGTAGGAGTGCACCAAGACCAAGAGACGCAAGTTGTTCGTGCGCTATACCATCACCAAATGTCGAATGAATTTGTTGAAGGTATAGCGCACTCCTCGAAGCGCGTCTCCTGAAGATGCCTCGTGTTGAGGCGAAACACGTGTCGAGTTTTGTTAGCAATTTAGTGGTGTAGTGTTATAGTGAAATTGGTATCGTCCACATAAGGAGGGAGTTGCACTCCTACACATGTGGATGGTGTACTTCTATACGTGAGTGCTACTAAAAAATAATATTTTATCATAATAATGAATTTCCGCAAAGTAACACCTGATTCTATCAATAGTGTCAGTAAATGAAATTACTAAAATTTGGACGGAAACGGAACCCGACACGATATGGCTGAGTCCGTCGCTGTTGTTAGGACATTAATTAGTACAATTTAAACAATCAGCCTGAAGTAGTACGTTGTTACATAATTAGTCCTTTTTTAATAAACGTCACCACACTCGTTCTCCACCTTTCTTATCAAGCCGTTTCCAGCTATACTTTTTTTTAGGTTATCGGTCCACCTGGCTGGGAAGACCCACGCTGCGCTGCTAACGATCTGTGGTCTCCTCTCTAGGAGTCATCAACCCCAAAGGCCATGAGTTCTTCGACAAATATGACCTACCCATTGCCACTTTAAATCGAATCGTTGCTCCAATTATTTATCATAAACCCTTTACTTTTGGTAGTCTCTATAGATTCCATGTCCAGAAATGCGCATAATTCCGTTATTTCAATAGCTACCGTCTGCTACATTTATCAGCCGGAGTTGTGGTAGCCCTACGTGATTAGGAACCGTTTATTTTATTGAAGCACCCACTTATTGTCGATGCCGGTGGCTTTTTTCTAATCATTCCGTACCTGAACGCGATCTGATGCGAAAGCTCTGTTGCAACAGCTTTCACAACTCAACGTTTAGTTGCAAATCCCTTTTTAACTGATTTGATTAGATAAATCTACGGTTTTATATGGGCTCTCTTTTTAGAAGAAGAACTACTGAGAAAGTATATAAAAGTTATATCGGTATTCGGGCCATCAGCCATACAAACTCCCAATTTGTAAGTGCAAATGTGCGCGAATCACACATTTTAAAATTGATTATGATAAAAGAAATATAAAATGTTAATATTACTTCATACGAATAGTGTTAATTTTTTAAATTGTTATATTTTAGTATTATTACTAAGTGATGTTAAATTATGTTAAATTTAGATAATAAGGGGCGCGGGTTCGATCCCCACACAGGGAAAACATTCATGTAATAAATATTTATATTTCTCTTGAGTGATTTCTATGTAAGAAATGTATGTACATATATAAGTAATTATATAAGTTGTCTGGTATCCATAGTACGATCCAAAACACACATCCCATTATACAATTAAATGCCTATACATTATATAAGTAAAATATGTTTGATAACCGGTTCAGGCTTTTCTTTTTGAGTTTTCTTTCCACAAATACACAAACTAACTAAGTCAAACTTCTTATATCTTAGTATAATACAACTCGGGTGAGTTAATATGACACCTGGCCGCACAAGTTTATTGAATGTAGGGTATGCAAGAAAATGATCGGAGTAACTAAAAGGAGTTGCAAGGAAAAAAAAAAAACCGGAATTTTCACTTTTTTGTTTGTTTTAGTTACGGTTAGTTTGACCAAATGAAGGGGCTGAAAAAAAAAATTTCCGAAATTTTGTATGAAAATTGATGGTGTCCCAATAACCATATATATTTTGATGATGGGAATCGATAGAGTTCATCGTCGACCGCAACGTTTGTATCAAGCACTTTTCTTCCGCTTTTCGGACTGCTGGGGGTTCAAATTTTTTTCAAAAGGGAGTGTATCCCAGTTACGGGACATTTTTTACCAGGAGTGCCGTTTGTACGGCAATGTGTTTTATTGATAATCGTCAAAAAATGGTCCGTCATAAGGACACACCCTTTTTCAAAAAAATGTTCTAAACCCCCGTAGGTTTTTAGCACCCCTATTTGTGCACTTAACTGTAATTAAAACAAAGGAAAAAAAAGTGAGAATATTGTAAGTCCGATTTTCCCTTTCAACCCCTTTTAGTTACTCTGACCATTTTTTTGCGCACCCTACATTGAATAGACTTAACACGGCCAGGTGTCATGTTAATTCGCCCGAGTTTTACATACATATGATTATTACGAAGACCAAGAAATCAAGTTATATATAATAAAAATAAAAAAAGTTAAAATTCCCTTCCTCTCTAAGAAATATAAATTCTAAACCCAATTAGTCCAAAAGAACTCCAGTTGGAAAAAATACGCATCAGCTGACAGACTTGCATATGAATTTCATGTATCAAAGACCAAGTATTAGCAATGAAACAGTACAGTAAACTGTGTATAACGCACATGGCTTTTTTAATACTGTCATTGATATAGGTATGTATATCTATAAATTAAATTAAATCCGAGGTAGGTTTTCATAGAGTCGCACACCACACTTCATCAGTCATTAAGATTTGCTAGCAAGAAGTCTGCAGGTCACGTAACTAATAATTAAACTCGGTGTTCATAAAACACCGACCATACTGCAATACTTCTGCATTACGTTTATGGCGGTGTGGACGATTAAAATTGCAGTGTGTAGCAGCAAACGGCTCGACTGGACATCGATGGCATGGCTAACATGCTAGTCGCTCGCCACTGGACGTTTAAATCACACACACACATTTAATTATAGCATTCTTGTCGACTCGTTATTGGACGCATAGTGTGAGTGAACGAACTTTTAATTGTGAAGAAAACTTTTAATGAAAAAAAAACCAAGCATTTTATCGGTCTAGGTGCAATAACTTCTAATAAATACAAGACTAGTGCTCCATCCCGATTTCAACCTTATCTTGCAATAAGGGGGCTGCCGATTTAATACAATTCCAATTCGAATCGTGTGGTATTTCTGAATTATCTCGCACTAAAGCCAAAATTATTCTAAACACTTCTAAGTCTCATCTTCTTCAGCTTCATTTTCTATCATCAGCTATTTTTAAATTTAACCACCTAGTGGTTTGCTAAACTTTCATGGGCCGGTTAAGTTTTTAAAAGTAGCTGTCTATGCAAATTTTTATACAATCTCACATGTTTGACGGCTGGTTAACGTCAAAGTTAGTTGGTGTAACCCAGCCTTACATATGAGTTACATTTGCCGATGTGTCTGTTTATTATTACTAATGGTAGTACTGTTCGATTTTGTTATTTATTTGATGTCAAATTCACAGCGGGTTTGAATTTGAGAGACGAGAGTGACCCCACTGTAGCATTATAGAATAAAGCACAGTCTATGTAACACTTTAAACCTTGGATTCAACCTTTGTCTTAGATATAATTCTTTTACAAAATGAAGAATTTTTAATATAGAGGTAGGAATAAGATTTCAGAAATAATCTATACAAACAAACTAATTCTTATAAATGAACTCGTCTCTGTGATATGTAACCTTACACTATTACATGAATACCTACTTGTTAGTATATAAGGAATAAAAGTAGGTACCTAGAACGAAGCTTTATATAATTTATATCAAATACAGGCACTTGAAAATGAGACCAATCAGGTCGTTAAAAACACATATACGAGGCAAACATTTATGACTAATAAATTTCAATATAAAGTAAAAAGATATGGGTAACATTTTCTGAACTCGTTTCTTTAGAGTTTTATGTTTTCGCGTGCACTTCTGGCTACATATTTCGAGCGATTTAATTAACAATGAAGTTAAAATACGACACACTTTATTGCATAGAGGCGAAATAAAATAATGTTTATTGTATCATTATAATGCTTTCGTGTAAAGCTTTCCATTATTTATTTACAGTGTTGTTAAAAGTGTTTGTGCCGAATCCGGCCGATGCGACGGGCACTAGGGAGGTAATGTGGAGCAAATCAAGGCCGCGCGAGCTACAGGGCGGGCTCTTCTCGCTCACTCGGTTTCCTTTATAGTGTTCACTCCTTTACGGAAGTGCTTGACAACGTTAGATTAGAGTGGATAATTGTGAATATTTTTTATTTGATATTTATTTATATTTGATACATTAAGTATATAAATAAACTAAGCAAATATGTTGATATATTTTACTTCTTTATTTATTTCAAGCGTATTCATTAAAAGAAATAAAATAGAATAAATACTAGTAATTTATTGCCAATCGTTGATCGATGTTGCCAGTCGTCAAGACCTTGTAGCTAAAATATCTAAAAATCTTTTAAACTGTGTGTGTATGAACCCTACTCAGTATCTTCATCTATCTCTGTCATAAAAATCAGGTCGATGGGTAGCTCTGTTGCGACGTTTATCAATAACAAACAAACACACTTTCGCATTTATATAATAGATAGGATAAGGATTCAATTATTAACTAGAAACACGCTTCTTTAAAAGCTCAAAATACACATAACGCATGACAAATGCTTTCTTATAAGAAAAAAATATGAGTGAATACCGACACCACCAAACAAAAATAACAGTTATCTAGATTTTTATGTTGTTTAAAATATGCATTAAATATTTGTTATTATGTAGTCGATTTATATTGTCATAATATATTGTTCTATGCTGTGGTTAAATAAGTACAAATAAGAAGTATCTGTAGAAAAATAATAAGTTTAAGGAATTATTAAAATGTTTTAAGTTAAGTTAGTGAAAATTTTCAAATTTCGTCAAGAGTTACAAAATATTTTTATGTCTATGAGTAATTGACAAAAATATTTCGTTAATATTAAAAGAATGAATAAAAAAATAATGAAAACTGCTTGAGTAATTTCAAAATTATAAAAATACAATCAAGGCAAACAAATGAACCCCCATTTATTTCGAAGTTTTTGACATTATAGTACCAAGAAGTATTATTATTTAAAAACAGTCAATTTAACATTTTAAGTGAACAGTCAAGTAGCGGCCTTACTGCTTAAAGTTATTGTTATCTACCGGATTACCTACATTATAAAAAAGGGATTTCTTATCTAAGTAGACAAAGAGATAAAAATTGTACAAAAAAAATCCTGTAATTAAAAAAAGCGTATCCTTAAGTTACTTGTATCTCGCAGCAATACTTTTAATGGATCTTGTGAGTTTTTGCCTTTATTTATACGTTACGATGTGCGCATAATGGATCAGTAGACGAACACTTAGTGGATAGGCGTGTGATATTACTCATAAATATATAAATATACATAAATATACACACACCTACTTAGTTATTCGCATATATATATAACCGACTTTAACTAAGAGCAAAAAGGATTAAACATTAGCCTTGGTACTGTTGGTACTAACTGTATCGCTTGGAGTGTGGTGATAGATACCAAAATAATATAAATGTTTCCTCGAGTTAACTTAGAAATATATCATGCAGGCATATCTGCAATATTTATAAACACAGGTTTACTTTTTTATTTTGGGTTTTGGGGGGGGGGGGGTGCAAAAACGTCAATTTTATACGGCCAGAGGTTTACGGAGTCATCGTAGCAATACTGTGTTAATCCCAGGAGGAGTAACCAGTAAAAAAGACTCTTTTCACCAATCATTTTAGTGAAAGGTGTTGAGCCCATCACCGCCACACACAGTGGTGCTAACGTAACTTAATAAGTGTCTAATAATAATTCATAAGTGGTAAACTGAAAGACCAGGAACTGAATATGTTACCTTCGTTGCTAGTTCTTGATAAGCTATTGGAAGTCGGGATTAGGCCGGGGTTAAGAAAGTTAAGATTGAATAGTTTACAAAAATTGCATAAACATACATGCAACGTAATTTAAGTTGGATATGTCGACTGAAGTGAGTTAATTAACTGGGAGCGTGTTAGGCGACGCTCACGGCCGCTCTAATTGCGCGATTATTCCTCCGCGATGCTTAACTGCTGGATGAAATTTAATTAAAGTTTGTTGTTCAAATAGATTTAATTAAAGTAATGTTGTAGCGAGCGAGCCGAGCGACGCCGACGGTCGGGCGGGCGGAGCGGGCCGGCTCAATCCAAGTGAGTACTGCTGCGCAACTTTTCTAATTCATTACTTCAGAAAGTGTTCCCGTGACGTCGAGCACTCTTAATAATTTGTATTGTGTTGTTGTAGACGTTTTGCTGAGGTCCCGGTGAAACAGTTCCGTTATTCCATTGCTAACGAAATCTATGTAGTGTCAGACGATATCACTTGAGTTGTATTTGTGAAAAGCTTTTAGATTAGGGTTTTTGAAAGCGAAAAAATAAAATGATTGAAATATACTTGGTACATTTCGTAAAATCATACAGTTTGCCAAAATTCATAAAATCTGAACCATGATTTTTTGCTCTGTTACAAATGTACAAATATTGCTGCAGTAACAAATTGTTCCTATAACATCAACTTAAAGGCTGTCCAATATCACATTACTTGCCTCTAGAAGCAGGTTAATGCGTTTGTTTGCTTTAAGCTGTACTAAACCTCTTTTATTAGCTGATTGTTTAAATGATAGCTCAAGTAAAATAGTAATGTAAAGCACTTAGTTCATAATCAAGGAAAGATGGTTAAGAAATGGCATGAAAGTTATTAAAGATATTAATTTATAGTAATAAATTAATTGTAACAAAATAATTTTGTAAAATATACATAAAGGTTCAGCTCATCCCCAGACGCAACGCGACTAGACATTTTTCACAGAGCAACACATTATGGACCTTGTTTATTAAACAAAAAGATCCGCATCCCAACGTCGCGCAACGCATCTTGGTGAACTTCGACACGTAACCTCTCACTTTTCTGCTCTCACTGTAATTTGTATCTTTTTGCCTAGTAAACAAGGTCCATAATGTGTTGCTATCTCAAAAATAGCAAATCGCGTCGCGTCTCGGTCTGAGCTGACCCTGAAACCTAAAACACTGCTAGATATCTTATATTTTTGTACGATTTAGATCCATCTAGCTATTTAACTTTAAACATTTCTTTAAGGTATTTTAAAGGTAGGTATTTTTTTTTCTGAGCTAGCCAATTAATATTATTAGACCACGAAAGATACATTTTACTCTCCAAGTTTACTCTTACAAATTAACTTCATAAACGATAAGAAGATTAATTTGAATTATTTATAAATTACTTTATATTTCTTCATTAGTCCAGGCAGCAGTGTTGTTGAAATTACATCGAAATGGTCTCTCGAATACAAATACACTGTTAAAAGCCGCATTAAGATAAAAGCTATGTGCCATTAATTCTGATTAATTATTAATAGGTTTGTCAATTAAGATAGAATATCGTTTGAAAGACCTGAAAATAGGAAATGTTCATCAAAAAGTAGCAATCGTAGCAGCGATCTGCGACGGTAAGCGCGGAACGATGTTCGCGTCAATTACAGTTAATGGAAAACTTAAATTATGATAAAAGCTAAATAACAAGTAAATGCTGTTGGGCCATAACGTAAGCGGCGCGCCGCGGTAATAATATTTGCTCAATACTCCAAGAATAAATGTACAGGTCTCACCGTGTCATGGGTGTATGGTTTACACCATTTCAATACGGCGACTGTAGTTATGATTTTTTTATATAATTTTGTTGCACTGTTGCTTTGTTCAACAAACACAAATGCTTATAGTGGCATAATTTTTTTTTGACTTGGTGGCAGGTCTACAGTCGCCATACTAAAATTCTGTAACCTTACGCGACACTAGCGACAGACACTGGGTCAGAAAAATTTGTTGTACCGTTCATTCTTTATTATCGCTGTTATTACCATATTGATACCTTCTGATTTTTTTTTGAGGTTTTGTTTTGATGGCGAACCAGACTGGTGCATATGGTTTTATGACATATGTCGCCAAGTTTACGCGGGGTTTTATTTAATGTGGTTGTTCCAAAGAAATATATAAACGGAATAGTAACAAACGATATATACCTCTTGTTAACCACCAGGCATAGGATAAACTGATCTGGAGTTCAGAGTAATAAATCTAGGAGCCAAATCCCTTAATGATTTTGTGTAGTTAAATATTTTTGTAAGGTCTCTTGGCATAGAAGGTATTCGCAAAAAGTGTACCGAAGGTAACATCTCAAATAGCGAAAGAAATACCTAATGGCATAATCATACTAGAGACATATTATCCATTGCATGCAACGGTGGTGACATTTTCTAGTAGTTGAATCACTGCCTAAATTTATCTATGTGACATCACATCCAACAGCAATTATATTGTCCAAAGATACTTTCAGTCTTTAAACGACTGTGAATGGCCCTTTTAATATTTATTGTAATAGGAGATATTGGCACATTGGAACATGTTTATCTTGTATAATAGTTTTCTTTTCTTTGTTCCTTAGAAAATATTTATAGTCTTGTCTTTTCTTACCTATATCAAATTATAAAGCAGTGATTTCCACTACATTTTCTTGTGTCGATTTTTTTTTTGTCTCATTCTTATTGGTTTCATCCAATCCACGACATTTATCGACTGAAGCGTAAATTTAACATCAGAAGCATAATATAGCACAGAAGATATTATAGCCGCCGCAGCTCGATTGGATACTCCATATCTATTGTATTTAGTCGTCAACCTCTAGAGACTACAACCTGTAGAGACTAGCATCTATGAGTTTCAAAGTAGCCAGATTCTCTGCTACTAACAAGCAAGATGGAAGGTCTAAACTGTTTTTTAACTAGATCTATACGACCAATACGATGTCACGAGTTTCTTTTGGGATTTAAGCAGTCGTATTATATAACCTTCGATTCTGCAAGTAGAATATATTGGTACTTACGTTAGTCTTCTAAAACATACATGTTTTAGAATGTGAACAGTACATTTATATTATTGCAATTGTTATACCACTAACTTCCTTATCGTCCCGCCCTCTTATCTTCCCCACTTTATCACTTTGTCACAATTAATATGAATATTTTTGTTTGTTGCCATTTGAGCTGATTTTTGGTAGAAAGATTATTGAAGGGATGGAGAAGAACATAGGCTACTTATTACCCGGATTTTTTTAAGAATAACGTACAAATAAATATCACTTGGACGAACTATAACTACAGATGTAGCTTGCTGCAGATTTTTTTTTTCATACAATCTAGGATTTAAGTGCGGGTGGAGCCGAGGAAAAAGCTTGTATAGTAAATATTATCGCTTATACCTAATTTAGTATATTGTTTATATATTTTAGAGTAAAATAGACTAATTTCTTCCATTTTGCATCAGTAGAAGTATCCCCTAAAATTATATATTTTTTTACACTGGTGCGAAGGAAGGGTTTAGAGCGCTAAGTATGTGGTGAGTGTCTGTATCTACCTTTTTTGTGCGTTGGACTTGGAGCAGACGGGTCCAAGAGTGGAGACCGCGTATTGGAAAGAGAAGCGTGGGAAGCCCTCAAGTGCGATGGTTATATAATTTAAGGGGGTCGCCGGTAGTGGCTGGAATCGGAAGGCGGATGACCAGGAGGACAGCAAAGAGTGGTGCGCTATGGAGGAGGCAGTGGACCAAAACAAGCTAAAAAAGATGATGATAATAAAACTTCTTTGCAGTTTTTGTTATTATCATAGTATCATAGGATATAGTAGAGAAAAAGTTTGCTTGTTTGTTCGTCACTTAAGAATGACTGATGGATTAATTTTGAAGTTTCACCTAAACATAGCCTATTATTTCTGTATACTATAGGCTATGTATCACGCGAGTGAATCCGTGAGAAATAGCTATTTTGTAATAATATAAAACGAACAGACTGTTTGCAAATAGCAAATAGAACTAATAAAATATAAACGTGATTTTAGTTAGTTCTAGCACAATAAAAACGTGGGGTGGAGACGTGTTAGCTGTTATATAATTAATATATACTGTCTTTTACCTGATAGTTGACGTTACCTTTTTTTTGGTTTCTTTCAAATGTACCTGGGCAAATTTTGATTTGAATACCTACCATAAAGATATCAAAGTTCCCCTTAAAACTTCCATAGTCATGCGGAAATAAACTTAGAACCCCCCACTGGTATCTTTAATCAAGTTTTCGTTCTGAATGCAATATAAACAGGATTGACCTATGATAAAGTAGCGTACTCTACTCTGATTACTTTGAATATGGATTTGATGACTTTAAGTAACCATTACAACATTACAGTAGTTTTAACTATATTATATTAAGGATCTTCTACTCTTGTGCCCATTGACAACCATGAGTTGAGTTCTCGTTTAAAAACCATCGATACTCTGGGAAAAAGCGCTTACAAACAAAAGTATTTAATTTCATAAATTACTATTTGAACGAAAGGCACCAAATTAGTTCTTCTTATACATTTGACATATTAAAATACACATACATATTTCACAATAAAATTAAACATTAAAATAATCTTAATTCTTTTAAAATATACCTTTTTTAGTGTAATTAGAAGTACATAAATATAGTACTCCACACCGCATAAGAGTACTTTTTCTGAAAATTGTTTAAAACTTAAAACTAACTTCGCGAACGTCTTCGTAATATGTTAGAAACAAAATTTTACGTAAGTAATCATACAAATAATATCAATTTATTATCAATTCCAGTCATGTCCATTCTATAGCAGTCTTTGTTCCGCGCAACGTTGCCTCACCGAGGCGACGTACTCGCACAAAGCTCTCTGTCGGGCAGCTTTCAGCCGATTACCCGCGACGCGGAGCCTAATTTGATTGCCGTTCGCCATCAATTACCTTACGACCACCGCAGCTTTTTATTTACAGGGCCGCTTTCGCGCGATCCCCGAACTCGCAACCTTTCGCTTATTTATTAAACGTAGCGATTTATTGCGTGTGTTTTGGATTGCTTTATTGGCTGAGCCCATTTGATTGCTCATTGTTCCAAACAAATCATAACCCCTTTAAGGGCAGACAAAATCCATTAGTAAATGGAAATATCAAAAGTAATGATATTTTCAGGTGTTGAATTATTTTTAACATAGTCTGTTGATGTAGAGACTGTCAGCATATGAATGGGTTTAGGTATAAAGAAGAGTTAGTTCTGTTGATGGAGTAGTGTATGTTTTTTTTTTTTTTAATAGTACTAAGGTGGCAAGCTTACGGTCCGCCTGATAGTAAGCGGTCATCGTAGCCTATGGACGCTTGCAACACCAGGGGCATCACTCGCGCGTTGCCGACCCTTGAAAAATCTAATAACTAATTTCTTAAAGAACCCCATACTGTAATCCTAAGAAAAAACCTTGGCACGTAGCTCATTCCACAACCCAAGCGTTCGCTTCTAAGGTGTCGGTTCTAAGGTGTGAGAATAAATAACCTGCCGATGGTGAGCGGTGCGATGGTAGAAAGTAACTCATCCTCAATGGTAAGCTAACATTTTAGTGCTTAAGGTTTAGGGAATAGATTGATATACTTTGAATGTTCTCGTCAAGAGCTTACATTCGATACAAAACACTATATATGTCTAAATGTTTTTTTTATTGCGCACAGTATTATACACGTTATATCCGCCATGTTGGATTTAATATGTCGTCACATAGCCTTTGTCACCTAGACCATAACAACAAATCGATTGATACCTCATTCATCCAAATCGACTTGGTAATTAAGGCGCTACGTTGGAACATACGTAAATACCATAGACTGCAAAAATCGTAACCAATCCTTTTGGGTTTGTCGTAGTTATGTAAAAAAGCAAAAAGTATGTGTACGTGAGCTAGATCTATGTATGTATAATATGCAATGTCTGTCTGTCTGTCTATTGGCTTGTAACTCAAGATCCACAAGGCGGCTTTCTCTAACTTTTTAGGAGGTTTGAGTATATAAAAATTACTTAAGTTTATGTATATATTTATTACGTACGGTTCCAAGGAGTGTAATTTATGTATTACAATATTTCAATTGCTTCGTGCCCTTTTATTATGTAATGTTTTATAAAATTTCCAGTTGATTTTCGCGCACGCAAAGCTATGCACGACAGCGTGATGTAGGCAGACATTGTGAGCTTCATTCGACTCGCGGCTCGTTGTCTGCCATTCAATTTCCTTGATGAACTCACAATTACGGAAATTGGAACCGTCACCGCACTCCGGTTTTAAAGCGGCTACTCCTACGCCCACGCAATATTCCTAGCGAACTTGAAAATTGCGTTGACGTTGCGCTCGTAATTCACATTAATGAAGAAGGCTTGGTGTGTTCTTTTGTGTGTTTGTTGTATTGTATTTACGTACAACAAAAGGATAAAATTATAACAGTGAAATTGAGGCAAAAATATGGAGTCGATAAATATAAAGTTTCGTCAATTTGTTTGAAATGAAGAAATTGAGTTGCATCAAAATGAAACATTAACCACAGTCCCACGTCTACCGGCTATGTCAAAATGTATTCAAAAGTATTAAAAAAAGTGTGCAGGTTTTAAGTAACAGAATGACAATAAAATAAAGGCCATATGAAAAATAATAAATAGTTAAACAGGAAAAATTAAACCTCGTGACAATCATTATTCACTTACTGTCGATTCAAAAATAATTGATTTATATCTTGATATCGCTAACTTTTTTGAGAAACATTTTACTGAAATGCCTACAATTACAACTAATTCAATAAATTCTTCGTTATTAGAATCAGAGTTACGATTGAAATGTATCGTAAATCAATGCAAGGCTATATTTAAACCTCTGAAGATATTATAAAATCATTTAAATCGCGAACACAAAAAAAAAAACTAGTGTTTCCCATCAGTTTACGTCCATAATATTTAATAAGTGTGTTTACGAAGGGAATTAATGAAATTTAGTAAAATTATACCACTTTTTAAAAGTGGAAGTAAAGATGATCCTAATAATTTTAGACCTCGCTATACTGCCTGCCTTAAGTAAAATTTTTTAAAAACTTATATTCAATCAGAAGCTTAAAAAGTTTGGTTAAACAAAAGGGCGTTCCACAACTGACGCAGGTGTTGCCCTTATACAACACATATTTGATGCTTGGGAACAGTCACAAAATGCCATTGGTATCTTCTGTGATCTATCACAGTTATTGACTGCGTGCAACATGAAACTCTTATGCGAAAACTGAGTCATTATGATATTGCAGATTTGGCTCTTGAGCTTATCCACTCATATTTAAGTAGTAGAATGCAGAAGGTTCAAATCAATTAAGTAAAATAACTTACTTCTTAATGCGAAACTAAGACTAAGTGTTTAAAATTTATGATGCCAAATGTGAGAACATTAGTACAAAATTATCCTTAACTTAACAGTGTTTCTAGGTATTACATTAGACAATAGGCTGCAGTGGAAACCTCACAACTCAGTTCTTGCAGTGAAACTTAGTACAGCTGCTTGTGCAGTTAGAAAAGTTAGGCAGCTTACAAATGTTGACACTGCTCGCGTGGTCTACTTTAGCTATTTCCATTCCGTCATGTCTTATGTCATTTTGCTTTGGGGTAAGGCAGCTGATATTGATACAGTCTTTATTAAGCAGTACGGTCAATCTATAAATTGGAACCTCAAATTTCTCATAGGAAGAAATTGATATTTTAACTGTTCCTTGTATGTACGCAAATATCACTAATTTGCTAAAAATAGTACCTAACCTACACATAGTTAATAAGTATAAATTAATACGGAATAAGGATATGTTGGTAGTTCCAAAATGTCGTCTTCACAAAGTACATAGATAGCTCTTTTGCAATACAAAATACATATTTCTACAATAAAAATCCGGAACATGTGGTTAATTTACCTCCAAATAAATTTAAAAAATATGTCAAAGATAGTTTAATTACAAAGTTCATGAATACTTTATGTATTCACTTGCTAAAAATGCTGGGAAGAATTAGAACTTAATTGATTGAATAATGAAACTGACGTTTGAATAATGTGTGTTTAGAAGTCTATTTGAATAAAAGAGTTTGAGTTTTTAGTAACGTATTGTGGATGTGTGTGCCTTGAGTGTATTTTAAAAATCAAGAGCAAAAATACATACCGTTTATATCCAATCTTATCTATCTTCAAAATCTTAACTAAGGTAATACGTTATTAGTATTGTAACACATTGACGAGAGAAACGTACTACCAGACATTTAAATATTTTAAAGTACAGTCGTGAACAAATATACTTATTATACTCATTGTGCCAGGGTTGATTTGTTAATCACTAGGATTTCTTAACTAAATTTTTAATCATTATTTATTTCTGATGACAGCTATCAAACTTGAAAGGGCTATACCTCCCTAACTATTTATTGATCTTAGACTAGCAGCTTTCTTTCAGAAATGATAGATCTCATCAAGATCTTTATTTTTGATGACCGCTGTCAAACTAGAGAGAGCTATATCTCCCTAACTTTTGATCTTAGACTGTTATTTTTTTTACAGAAATGATAGATCTCATCAAGGTCTTTATTTTTGATGCCAGCTGCGACCAGCTACAGTCGGGTCAATATCAGCGACCTAGAATCTCCACATCGCGAAAACACAATGCAAGCGAGCCGCCCTGGACAAAAGTACATTTAGCTCGAGTCATGGGCTGAAGAACGGACGCGAGTGACCCGGTCCATCCTGTGGAATAAAGACTTTTTCCATACCGATTCGAAAATAGGCAGGCCAACGGCATTCAGTTCTTTCAGTTAACTAGACAGGTCCTGTATAATAACTGTTTTATAGATCATTTTTTAAGGCTAGAAACACCTTATATGTTTAGGCTCTTGCTTATCTTTAAATTGTCACTCATTACAATGACTAGAATTAAAGTGTGTTTGTGTGAATAATAGACCTGAAGTCTCTTGTTTTCTTTCTTTGATGTCTTATACACTAATGTTGTGACGTCAACCGTGTCTGCTAACACGTGAAACCATTATAGTATTAGAGTTAGTATAAGAAAACCAAATTATTCAATATATTTTTTAAGGTTTTATTAAGGCAGAATCGGAATGACACATAATTACGAAAAGTTCCTCCGGATACAAACACCTACTACGTAACGCTTCTAAAGTATTTTAATTAAGCCCGAAGTAAATTATATTCTTTTGATTCATAAAGAATTATTTAATTATAGGTTACGTTTTTGAGGAAAATTTAAGATTTTATTGTTAATATATAGATGTCTTCATTTTCTTATCTAAGATATTTACTTAAAAAAAAATTTACATAGAAATATCAATAAGGCATCTACAGTTATGGACCTCATATTTAATTTCAATACAATGTCAGGAATATGTTATGCAATATCTCTTTCACAAGCAAATTGCTTTGCTCCGCTGGAGGAGTCATAAAGAAAATTGCCATACAGTTGATAAATAATTTATCTGAAAGCCCGTTCCAGTCACCGAAACAGGCCCGGGTAGCACTGTTTCTATTTCAGCCTAATTTACTTTCCTTTTGTACAATTTTGCAACAGGGCCGTTCGCACGTTCCCTTCCTTTATGGGCAATAAGTGGAACGCAATTATATTTATGGACGAGAAATGGTTACGAAAACTAATTTGCAGAGTATAATTTTGTGTAGGCCCTGTTTGATGAACTGCAGACTGCCTTATGCCAAAATGAGTGCTCATTAATTTAAGTAGAATTAATTAATCAATTACGTGACTATTGTTAAGAGATAAGTTTCTTGTAAATTGCATAAAAATAGTATTTCGTTTTTTCTACGACTATGTTGTCTTTGCAAATCTGTTTTGATTATTAGAAACATATTTTGATTTTCTTTTTCCTTTTAACGGTTATTATTTTAGTATACTATACTTATACACTTTTTGTGTTATTGTCATTCACCAATTTAGTGTCTAGTTTTTTTCGGTTTTTATAATCAGTATATGAATCCGCTTAGGTTCTACTATAAGCATAAGAAATAATACGCAGAACATAGTTCCATAGGCGTATCCAGGACTGGGGGGATAACATAAAAAATGACAGATTTTCATACAAGCTTGCAACGCCTATTTGCCCTTAGGGAATGAATTTCGCTAAATCCTTTCTTAGTAGATTAGTCATAAAAAAATCCACGTTTAAAATTATAAATATAGATTTCAAAATAATTAATCAAAAATAAAATTTTAAGAAAACCCCGACCAAAAAAATATTCAATTGAACGAGTCAAACTAGCTTAGAATCCCTGACCAATATCCTCAATTCTCTCTCCTGCTTCATCATCACACTAACACCTGATCACCATATATCTATAACATATCCATTGATTAAGACCAAACATGATATACCTATGCATGATTGCATAAGCAAGGATTATTCAGGAGTTAGTAGTTTAACAGCATGTAGTAAGTACCTTATTGGCATCTTCTCCCCTTTGTTAGCAATATGAAAATAATGTTATTTATTCATTTAATGTCTATTAATTACCAGAATACTGCCTTATACCGTAAATTAAAAAAAAACTTGCTTATGTACCTATCTGGCTCAAAACTAAACAACACAAAGTTGAAAAGTACAAGTTCTTAAACAACTTTAGCTTATAGTTATTGTAGGATAGTAACACAAGTCAACACGAATTTTGGGTTTGAGATCTGTGTTCAGTTCGCGCCACGTAAGTTGAACTAAAATGGCAGCCGCATGCGCAGGTATAGTAGGGAGAAAGTAAATGTACTAACGAACCGAAAATGTGTTGCTGCGAAGGTTCAGCTTACGTGTCACGATTAATACCCGATTTTGATTTCTTATACCTAATTTATAAAAGAAATAATATTTCTATCTCAATAAAGTTTGCTTATTAAGAATGGTAACCTCTAAGCATTTGATAAAATCTTGTATTTTTATTCATCATCATATAAAGTATTAAAGCAAACTTTTTTTTATAAATTGAATTTTTGGTTATTTTTAAATGTAAAAAATCAGACAATAACAAACACAAAAAAATAGTTTTATTTTGTCGACTTGTGTAATTTACCGATTACGTATAATATTACATTAACATATAACATCTAGTCTCTTAAGAGAATACGGAACACAAAAATTGTAATTTATAAATTTTTTTGCGCTATAAGAATTAAAATTCTAATGTTGAAATATTACCACTAGACACACTCCAATAATGATTTGCATACTTCCTCGTAACCAGTCCAGTTACTAGACACATTTGTCTAGAATAAATTAACTAACCGAGCTATCGACTTATTAATATCAACCTATTTCAATTCCATTAACTAGATATTCATACAGACGATGGTTGATTAAATATGAAAGGACTATTACATGGAATAACTAATTCTATGAAGTGCGTTCACAAACCCGACTCGGGTTAACCTGAGTATCGCTGACAGTAGGATAGCAAATACATTTTTGTACAATACA
This sequence comes from Apoda limacodes, assembly GCA_946406115.1. Classification (NCBI taxonomy): domain Eukaryota; kingdom Metazoa; phylum Arthropoda; class Insecta; order Lepidoptera; family Limacodidae; genus Apoda; species Apoda limacodes. The sequence goes on along the minus strand of OX291548.1, from coordinate 17,062,591 downwards.
GAAAGGGACAGCAGGAAAATCTACTCTGGTAAAGTGAATTTTCGAACGCGGCCCTGTGTAGTCACCAGTATTAATCAGCAGATAGGAGTGGGATAGGTAAAACGTGCACTGCACTAATTACATAGGCGTCGCTCTTGTACTAAAGTATTATCTACTTCAATAAAATATTGTTGTAAAACAGACCAAGCTCCTCTTGGCAATATTTAAGTATTCTTAACTGTAATAATAATAATACTAAAACTTAACTAAAAACATAATACTGGCCCAAAAAATAATTTGTTACTTTCATAAGGAAAAAAATAATGACCCTATACGATTAATGCCTGCTAGAGATTTTTTCCTGCAGATCGCAGATTATCCGCAGCAGAGAAAAAAACCGGTCAAGTGCGTGTCGTACAATCTAAGAGAAAAAGTTTCTTGAGAAACTCAAATTGTTTTTTAAAGCACATGATGGGGAGCGCCAAAATATTTTTACTCTCTCGTTTGGTTCAATGTATTGGGAGCTACCCCTTAAAGTTTTTAATATTTGTATAACATATCTGTACGGTGGTTCACAAAAGACATTACCGTAAAATTTAATTACAACCTTTTAGTAATACCATTAAGGTGGCAAACAAGCTTACGGTCCGCCTGATGGAGGATACCAGGAGTATCACTAGCGTGTTGCCGACCCTTCAATAATCCAATAAATTCTTTCTTGTAGAACCCCAGGCTGTAGTCCTTAGAGAAAGGGAGCTCATTCCACAACCCAAGCGTTTGCGCGCAGAAGATTCTTTGAAACCGCACTGTACGCGACCATTTCGGTTCTAAAGTGTGAGAATGAATTCTTTGCCGATGGCGAGCGGTACGATGGTAGAAAGTAGCCGTGGGCATCATTTCGAACAATTCCTCAGAACACATCCCATTGTACAAGCGATAGAACACACACAAGGAGGCAAAGTCTCTCCTCAGACTTAAGGGTTTGATACGGCAAGTGAGTTTGGGACCGTCGACAATTCTCACAGCTCGTCGTTGAACCGAGTCAAATGGTGGTCGGGTGCACTCGGACACAAGCTTGGCCCCAGGATGGCAACAGTACTCCATATGTGGCCGAACTTGCGACTTGTACAGCAGCAACCTCTTCCCCGACGACGTGAAGAAAACAAAAAATAATTAAAAATAAAAAACAAAACAAACAACCTACATAAAGACGGCGGAATTATAAGGTTGTGACATACGAATATAGACATAACGATTTTAAAAGGCTTTTTTTTGCTATTTGGCTACGGAGCTCTAAAAAAAACGAAAATATATTGATATACTTTAACTGCCACTATAAGATTGTACTAGATAAAAACAAAATGTGATGTACATAATTTAAAATTAACGATTTTTGGATTTTTCCTTAACTTGTGCTGTGGAACCTTGCTTGTTGCAAAATTCCATGATTCCAGGTCAACGGAAAGTAATACCATATAGGTTTTAATATATTTGGGAGTGTTAAAATACCCAAATGGCTGTAGTTTTTTCTTACGTTGACTTGCAAACTTGTTTAGTTTTTTTTATATTTGATGTTAATTTGAACCTTATATCCCAGATAAAAAGGGTCTTGGCAGACGGACAGATTTCTTTTTGTGCGTGCTAAAATAAAAAAATTATCAATTAGGTATTCAAGATTCTAGGTTGACGGGAAGTGTCCTATTTTGCTATTTTGCTGCTTTCCTATTTTGCTTATATGCAGCATAAATCGTTCGGACTCAAGTGTCATGTAAACAATCCAATCCATCTAGGCCAACTGAATGACGTCGTGTGTAGCATTTTAAGTCAGCAGACTGGCAGAATGGATGGCGAGAATTGTATGCATCGTACCCGTGGAGGCAGCTCTGCTTTAGCTCAGAAGATCCTGACGTCTGCGCAGCCGCAGACACTGAGACAATTTTCGCTAGTATATTTATATTATATTGGTATTATTTTTGTCCGAAATACCTCAGTGCCTAAAAGACAAAAGTTTAAATCCACTGTTACACACATTGGTTGTAGATGACACTGATGATTTTAGGTACAAAAAAAGGGTCTTTAACGGTTGGCCTTTTAAATAAGCTCAGAGTCGCTCAGCGAGTTATTATAAGAGTTATGCTTGGTGTTTTTTTCGCGATAAAATTCGACGAAGATCCAAGATTACCAACATAACTCAAACAGTTATCACCCTGAAGTGGCATTAGTCAGGCCACATTGCTCGCAGTCGCCACAACTGATTACCGACTGGGAAGAATGATTCTTGAGTGAGACCGCGGATCAGAAGGCGCAGAGTAGAACGACCTCCTACTAGGTGGACAGACGACTTGGTTAGAGCCAGAGAAAGCCGATGGGCGTGAGCGGCTTAGAACCGGCCGTTTTGTAGACTTATAGAAGAGGCCCGCGGCCAGCAGTGGACGTCTTCCGGCTGAAACGACGACGACAACGAATATTCCTATTTTAAGATTCTAGATTTCAGATTTCTTTGTTTATTTCTTTGATATTATAAACACTCTAAGTTAGTGACCTTCTGGGGTTTCGATCTCTGTTTTTTTGTATCAAATTCAATGTTGACTTCAATTTTTATAAAAATAACTCCAAAACTATAATAAATACACATTTAAAACTTTAATTGTAATGATTATTTTTCTAACTCAGTAAGAAGCAAATATTTAGCACTTAATAAATTTAAGCTACTGGGGTGCACAATAGCTGTGACGCGCTTCAGGCACAGTATATTTTTTTTAATCTTGTGAATATAATTATTAATTTTATATTTTTATAAGAGCAATATGAGTGAGGCTTATGAGATATTGTTATTAAGGGTAACATAGCGATAAAGTAATCATATAACACCATCGTAATTTACGTACGTAGGGGAGTGGGGGGCACGTTATTACAATTTTTAGATAATTAATAATATGACAAAATAATTCAATATGATAAAGCTATCAAATAATTAATACACTTGATTGCTTTTATCGTTAGTGTGTCTATTCGGCTTTGAAATTATGATTTAAAAGTTATTAAAATTAATGTAATTTTTACACAATGGACAATTTCACCAAAAAAGTCGTTTTTAACAACTTACCCCTGTTTGGGGCTAGTTGTTACATCTTTGGGGCACGATGTAACGGCAGTAAACGGTACGGTGATAAACAAAATCATCAATAATAAATCATTTTTTTTTATTATTTCAAAACGTTATAAACAAAAGAGATCACTTTAGACAGTCTTGTAACATTTATGAGAAATTATAATATCTATATCGTAATTATTAAAGATTTTTCTTGTAGAAAAATAACATAACTTTGGCAGCAACTTTTTAAATCCTATATAGAAACCCAGAAACTTCGTCTGCAAATAACAACTTGTAGTAAATTATTTATACTTATTAGTTATTTTAATAAACTTTTAGCAAACTAAAATACTTTGGATTCTAACATTCTTTAAGGCACTTATATTATAGAAAAATATATAGTTATTTATATAGAGGTAGATAACAATATAACATACTAATATTAAATTAGTCTTCATCAGAATTGCAATTAATGCAAATGCATGAGTGAAAATTTCCCGTTACACGTTTGACAGGGGTTTGTCACGTTTTTAAAATATATTGATTGTTCTATCTACCCTTTTTGTTACTTTTGCTCTGTAAAACCATCCCCAGTAAGCCCACGCTATTTTTCTTTTTGTTCGGCTTCTAAGGGTTATAGCGTGATTTTAAATGGTATTGGGCTATCAAATGCAACAATATTTTTTTAAATCCAACTGGTACTTCCAGAAATAAGCACGTTCAAACAAAAACCAAACAAATATACTTTTTAGCTTATTTATATTAGTATAAAGGTATAGATAGATTATAGTAGACTACACAGATGCTAAAGATGAGATAACTTCCGAAAATCTATAATAATTTTAAAATCACCTGATATACCAGTAGAAATCCAGTCTGCCCTACGAAAACCCGATCAGTTGACATCAGCAGCGCTGCGATCGGCGAACAGGTTTGGATTTAGGCCGTTAGAAAATTATTATTAATAAAAAATTTGAATAATATACAATTACAACCTGCCTAAAGATTAATCATTTTTCATAATTTTTTTTTGATTTATATAAAAATCATTATTAATCAAAATGTTGTTTTATGATTTAGGTATACTAACAAAATCACAAACCCATTGATTACATTGAGGAAGGTGGTTTTTTAACTTAACCATTTCGTCAACCGGAACTTTCGGCATTAATTCGATACCATTATAGACTTACTTTGTGCATTGCATCACAGTATCAGGGAGTCTATGGACTCAGATATAGAACATGTCCATCCTACTCTGTAAAAACATCCACTAGGATAGTAAAACCTAATGTTTACTTGCGTTATATTGCATTGACTTGTCCTGCGTTTAAGCAGCTCGATTCAAAATTGCGATCCAAATCGGCCAATAGTGCACTCATAACCGACACCAAGATTTCGTAACAGAATTTGTCGGTCCCTGATTTTATGCTAATGTCTTAAACTGTACAGTTAATAATAAAAATCAAAAGTTGGTCCAACGAAATCCAACCCTGGCGGCGAAATCAATTAGGTTCGTTTGCAAGTTGCTCCAATAAATATTGCTATCGGTAATTAGAATCAATCGTGGACTGCGATGGAGATCCTGAAATCAGTTTGTGAGCGTCGCCGCGTGGGCGGACGCCGGGCGACAGCTATTGGCTTATTAACTAACTGACAATACATTATCGAGCGGGTCGAGCTAGCTGATTAATTTATTCTGTCAGCTATATTGTTTATTTGGTGACATAGCACACAAATTGATATTAAATTAGCAACTCGTATAATGACATAGGTAGTAGTTGATATATATATATATATATATTCTGAAGCTCGGAAACGGTTCCAACGATTTTCATGAAATTTAGTACGCAGGGGTTTTCGGGGGCGATAAATCGATCTAGCTAGGTTTTATTTTTAGAAAACTTCGTTTTATCCGTGTTTTCAGGCAAGGAGAAATTTATAAAATATGTCTCTTTCTGACATCTTTTGGCGAGTAGTAATAGATGGCGATGTTAAGTAACACTAAAGCTACCTGACAATAGATGGCGTTGTTAAAAAAAACCAGCAAAGCTCGGTCTTCCAGGTACTATTTTCAAAGTAAAAAAATTATTGGACGGAACTTTATTTTGAATTGCAAAGACCATAGATTAAAAAAAATCATTTCCGCAATAGTGAACAGTTGGTTCACTTATTTTTAGGTTCCCCCTACGTTCAATTCACATTTCAGTCTTGGTCACGTTTTCTTTTACCCGAATTCAAATAAGGAGGAGGTTCTCAATTCGCTTGCATAACTTCGTCGTTTATGATCTGAATTTGTCAATTTTTATCTGTATGGACAGGTCCTATTCAAATTTGGTAACGATCGGACCAGGAAAACCAGAGTAAAACTAGAAAAAACTAGTTTGAAATTCCATCATTTTTGGCTAGGTACTTAGGCGATTAATTGAAATGTTTGTTGACATTGCGCGGCACGTAGTAGATGAGAAAAACCAAATAATATGTAGTAAATATATAGTCCCGATTTTACCACATTCAAACTAAGGTACCTTCCTATATGGCGCGTACTTCAGTATTGCAAGAAACGTCGAATATGACAAATGAAGAAATAAAATATTTTGACATTTTTGAAGCATTTCATTTTTAGGGTTCCGTCGACAGATGGTAAAAAACCGAGCCCCTTTTTGTCCTTCATGTAACTGTCCTTTGTCCCAGTTCCGTTTTAAATTTTAGAGTCCCGTTGCCTTACATCAAAAACGGAACGCTTCATCTTTTTTCATCGTTTAGTTTCGTCATACCCGTCCGTATCTGTGACGATTTTTGTAGCAAGTTAATATATAAAAACTAACAAAACATCAAACCGACTTTAGAAATCCATTTATTTTTACTTTTTATTTGATATTTGAAGTTGGTTTGATTGTTTTGTATTTTTTTTTAAATGCATCACCTAATTTATGATCCCTATATTTGCTCTTAGCATTGCCATAACATTATTTTTTTATTTAATCTATTTTTTTTTATTTTTCCTTTTTACATGTTTTCCCCTGAAGTCTCTTTGAGGTTATTTAGGGTTAAACAAAATGAATAAATAGATACATAAAAATATTTTTTTAATCTAAAATTGGGTCACGCCGCTATTTTTGTTAGTTTTCTATGTTGCTGAAAAGATAAATGTTTTGTGTTAACTAAAGACCACTCTTACTAATAGGTCCAATTTATACAAATTCATTTCTGCGACAGTTAGTTTTCTATTAGATACTTGTGTTTCATAATAACGATTGTGGGGAACATTCTCTACATTAATTAATATTTATATTCTTAAAGTAAGGGACCCGTCATCGTGTAAGTCAAAATTGCACTTGACGGATTTCCTTTAATAGGATAATAGGAAGCTGCATTAAGGGTTGGCTCATCGCGGCGCCTCTTCAAGCCTCGTCACGTTGCGTGGCGTCGCGTCTCGGTATGAGCAAACCCTAAATGTATGTAAGAATCAACAAAATCAATCGTTTCAAAAATAAACTATTAAACTATTACTTTATTATTGCATATTTAACTTCTGTTTTAACAAACAAAAAGAATTTATCAGTCCGTAGCATATTTAGGTACTCAATAAAACTTTCGCATATCTGAAAACGCAAGTTTTTTAGATAAAATAAGCTTCATAAGCTAAAACGTTATGAACTAACCATAATGGGTTGCACAAAAAAAAATTGTTCTGCATACCAAATTCAATCTCAATTTTATTGCTAAATTGTATGGTGAAATTTTTTCCGCAAAATTTTACAGACTCATTGCAAAGAAAGCGGCATTATAGGCCACGGTCGGACATAAGAAAACTGTAAGGAATACCTTAAGAAAAAAGTTTGAATTGAATGCATACGAACATGATTACAGCATTAGAGGTGTAGTTTGCAACAAGCAAAACAAATCTGTTTGTAATTAACGATCTCGCGCGGTGTAGCGAGCGCCGGTCGCGGGCCTGCAAGCGCCGATTAATCTTTCGATTTGCATCGATTTGAATACTGATTGGAATTATACGAACGGTGCAGTAAGCGCAATCGGCCGGTCACGCCCCGAGCTGAGCTTTCGACACGATAGCCGCTGCGACAGGCAGCTTTACAACTGAGGACAGCCTCTTATCATATTATTGATTCTGATATTTAATTGTTAACCTATGTATGTTGTATAAGAATTAACATTTATTTGCATGATAGATAAAAGAGTGTCCGTCTTACCTATTTCTTATTTGTAAATTATACGAATCATATGTCTTTACTCTTTATGGTGGAGAAGCATTTGCGTTCTTACATATGCGAACTGAGACAATGAATGGAAGAGTGGGTGTTTTAAAATGACAACCCCTAAGTTTAAAATTACCAATTCTGACAGTTCTATAAACGAATTACGGTTATCTATACTATAATATTATATAGCCACCTGTGCGAAGCCGGGACGGGCCACTAGTAATTTATATAGAGTAAAACTGGCGTCAAAGGTATCGCACAATATTAGCAAAAAATTAGTACATGATAACAAACGCATCTTATTGTTAGTGTGTTGCCGACTTGTAACAATTCTTTGTTGTTTAAGTATGTTATCGTTTTTAGGACACAGCAGACAACACTGAAAAAGAAAAGAAAATAAAGTTTTTGAAAAGATTCGTCTTATGGGTACTCCAGATGGGTTTTGATTTTGATTTTATTGATTGTAATTTTTTATACTTCCTTAACAGTATTCATATCTTAAAGCTTTACAACGCTGTCCTATTATAATATTATTGATTTTGTTAGCCATGTATGTTGTGTAGGAACTGACATTGTTTTGCAGGAGAGAATTGAGGGTTGAGGAATTGCTAGTGGTAAGAACAGTAAATGTGATTCTTTTTGTTGCCACCTTACCTTTTTCTTCAATACAAATGATACGAAGCATACCACCTAACTATTCATGGAGTATACTTTGTGTTCTTAAATATACGAACTGTGTTACTTAAAGCAAGAGTGAGTGTTTAAAATGACAATACCTGAAGTTTAAAGTGGCAAAGTGACTGAGTCTGAGAATATTATAAATGCGAAAGTAACTCTGTCTGTCTGTCTTTTACCTCTTCACGTTTAAATCGCTGTACCGTTTAAGATGAAATTTGGCATGGGGATAGTTTGACTTCCGGAAAAGGACATGAAAGAGTGTGAGCAAAATCGGCCCAGTGCTTAGTTTTTATCGCTAAAAAACTATTATTTTTTAAGACGCAATAATAAGTAATCTTCATGTGTAAATTATAAAATATAAAAAGTGGTTGCCTGTAAAGTCGGTATACGGGCGAAAGTTTTACGTGACAATGATTTTATGTCTGTCTCTCTCGCTCTTAGGCGGGCGCGTGCCTCTCACTCGCTCTCATTGTGAGCGCATAACGTGAGCGGAGCGTAACGCAGTTTCTTGAAGTGTCACCCGGCAAACCAATTTATAAGACGTTGTCACGTCAAAAAAAAACTCGTACTCGTGCAGTAATCACTACCAAACCATTTTTTGAGTATTCTAATGGTTCTTTTTCTATAATTGAAATGTTGACGTTGAAATCCTGATAAACTGATGAACTGAACGGGTGGAACCGCAGGCAAATTTAACACTGATATAAGTAGTTTGAGTCCCGGAATAGGACATAGGCTACTTGAAAATGTCAAGTGTGAGTCGGTTTTTATTCTATAATTGAGGAGATACTATTGAAATCCTACACCGAATATGAGATGGTAAAACCGGGTGAAACCGCGGGCAAAAGTTATTAATTATATACAGCAAAAAACGATTAGGTGCGAATTACACTGGTAAAAGGTAAGGCTCAATGATCTTTATTTTGCGGAACCATAACTTAATGCGTAATCGACACGAACTTGGGTAGTTTTTTTACGAGGGACTTTTTACGAAGTATTTTCATAATATGCTAAATGCCTACAAAATCTATTCTAAAATATAGTCAAAAAACAGACTGTTTTGTATGAACTTGAACTTTGTACTCGTACATGACAGTGTTGCTTTGTATACTTACACACACACCAGTACACTTTTTGGTGTTTTGTAGGACGAACTATCTACATTTTGTAGACGCAATATATCGAATACCTATGTTTTGTCACTAAATAAATTATAAGTTGTACTAAATTCGGTTATCGGCGTAGGATTCAAACGGCAACTCCTCAATCATAGAAAAAAACCGACTTACAGTTGATGTTTTTCAGTAGCCTATGTCCTTCCCCGGGACTCATTTGTAAATATCTATCTCTCTGCCAAATTTCATCCTTATCGGTACAGCAGCTTAAGCGTGAAGAGGTAATAGACAAACAGACAGACAGAGTTACTTCCGCATTTATAATATTAGTATGGATATTTATGAATAAATTATGCTCTGCACTAGTAACTAGCAACTTGTAAAATTTGATAAACATGTTGAAATTTTTGTGGCTGATAAGCAGTCTTGGATTAATTGGCTAATTTAAATTTGCAAATACTTTTTTAAATTTGCTGAAACTTTGCTTGGTACGCAAATGTTGATTTATAGCTTAATCGAAAAGACTACTAGGTTAATTTTGATTACGTTTATATTTGCTTACACTCATTAATATTAGAAAATTCGCAAGTTTTAATTTAAACATAAATTTATTACTTGACATGTGATTTAAATAGTTAAATTAATACCTACTTAAAATTTATGGATGTTTCTAAATACATATCATCTCCATAAATATCCAATCATAAGGGAATGGATGCTTTTATAATTTACCGCTAAGCGACACGACACGATTTTATCGTTAAAGTTCAAGGCAAGACTACAAGCCGCGCACGATTAGTGCGCAGTGTCCACGGCAAAATCGTGACGTGTCGCTCGACGTTTTATTATTAAAAGCGTCCTATCAGTTAATGTTAGAAAACGAAAATAGAAAACAGTGTTGGTAAGTTAGTTTGTTATTCCTTCAAGCTACAGCAACTGAATCGATTTGGCTCACATTTGGAATAGAGAAGTCAAAGTCAAAGTCAAAGTCAAAATGGTTTATTCAAATAAGGATTTTACAATCACTTTTGAATCGTCAAAGTTATAAAATATTATTTTTTGAACCCTCCCACGTTCCCGCCGGTTCACAATGTTGTTGATTTCTACCGAGAAGAATCTTTTAAAAACACTTAAATAAACTAAAATACAATTAATGTTTTAAATAAAAGATTTTTAGTCGTACAATTTTATGTTATTTCCATTTTAATTTGGTTTACCTATGCATCCTGTAATTGAGCATCATCAGTCCCAAGGATTTTTATCATTTACATAGTCTGAAATATTGTAGTATGCCTTTTTACAAAGTACCTGCTTGATAAAAGATTTAAATTTACTTATTGATAGATTTTGAATTTTATTGGGAACTTTGTTGTAAAAGTGTATACATTGCCCCATAAAAGAGTTACTTATTTTGTGTAGACGTGTATCATGCACCAACAGCTTATTTTTACTTCTAGTATTTACTTTGTGAACGTCACTTTTCTTCATACTATTGATATTTTTATGTACATATAAAAGATTTTCATATATGTACTGCGACACTAAAGTTAAAATTTTTACTTCCCTAAACCTATCCCTCAGAGATATCCTAGATCCTAATTTATAAATAGCACGAATTGCCCTTTTTTGTAACAAAAATATTGTATTTACATCAGCAGCGCTACCCCACAATAGGATGCCATATGTCATTAAACTATGGAAATAGCTAAAATATACTATTTTTGCAGTGTCGACATCGGTCAATTGTCTTATTTTCTTGATCGCATACACAGCACAGCTAAGTTTTTTGGCTAGGTTATGAATATGAGGACCCCATTGAAGTTTGGAGTCCAGCGTTATGCCAAGAAAGACTGTTGAATGAACAAGTTCTAATTGCTCGCCATTAATATTAATACATGTCTGTCTCTGACTAACATTTGGTAATGTAAATTTACCACATTTGGTTTTTTTTTCATTAAGTAACAAATTATTAGCGTTAAACCAATTTACAATTTTAGAAAGGGCATCATTTAATTTATTATAACATGTCTGTCGTCTCTTAACTTTAAAAAGCAAAGAGGTGTCATCAGCAAATAAGACAATGTCATGGTTTTTTACATTATATGGGAGATCGTTAATGTAAATAAGAAATAGAAAAGGACCTAAAATTGAGCCCTGAGGGTCTCCTATAGTGACTGCTGATCCCGGAGATCTTTCACCGTTGACATCTATTTTCTGTACTCTCCTACTCATATAGGATGTCAAAAGGTCGAGAGCTTTGCCTCTAATACCATAGTGATGTAGCTTCCTGATGAGATTTTCATGTTGAACACAGTCAAATGCCTTAGATAAATCACAAAACACTCCAAGGGCGTCATGCGAATCCTCCCAGGCGTTATATTTATTTTTTAATAGTGCCACTCCTGCATCGGTTGTGGAACGGCCTTTCATAAAGCCAAACTATTTACTACTAAGTAGCTCATTAATACAGAAATGGCTTAACATTTGACAAAGTATGATTTTTTAAAAACTTTACTGAGTATAGGTAGTATTGAAATAGGCCGAAAATTATTAGGATCTGTTGAACTACCTGATTTAAAAAGAGGTATAACTTTGGTAAGTTTCATCTCATCAGGAAACACACCACTATCAACACAACTATTAAATATAATGGCTAAGGGTTGTGCTATAACATGAATAATTGAATTTATAGTTTTTACAGAAAGTCCCCAAAGGTCTGTGGTGTTTTTAATTTCTAATGTTTTAAATGTATTAATGATACCTGTAGGACTAATGTTTTTAAATACAAAGGGACGTTACATTTAGGAACACTAGCTTTTAATAATTTTTCTGCTAAGATTGGACTTGAGTTTAGATGTTCAGTTGTTTTGAATGGGATATTATATACTGTTCAAAGGCAACTGCTACCTCAGAATTTGTTTTAAAACTAGCATCATCTACAATCAACTCAAAGTCCTGACAAGAATTCCTAGCTTTACCAGTTTCATTATTTATTATGTTCCATGTAGTTTTTATTTTATTTGTTGAATTTTTAACTTTATGTCTGAGGTGAATTGCTTTTGCAACAAGACAGACCTTTTTAAAGGTTTTTGAGTATTTTTTTAAATATTCTCTAAATATTTGGCTATTATTATATGTTTTTTCTTTATATAATTCATACAGTTTACGCCTACTTTTATGAATACCTGGGGTAACCCATTCACTTAAACTAAAGCGACTGGAAATAAGTTTCTTTTTTGCAGTAAATATTTTATTATACTCTGTAGTAATAGTGTCAAGAACAGTATTGTACATATCATTTGGGTTGCCATTATAAAGCAAATCTGGAAGTTTATGCATTAAGTTAGATTTAAATGATTCAACCCGTTTAGTTGTTATTGGTATAAATTTAATTTCCTTTTTAGTAATACTATTCTTTCTTTCTAAAACCACTAACTGTCCACAATGATCTGACTCTAGATTGCTTATAATTGATTTTTGAATTGGTTTTATGTCAGTAAATATATTGTCGATGCAAGTGGCACTGGATACAGCAATTCTAGTTGGTTCACAAAACAAATTATTTAAATTAAAAGACTGAAATAAGGCAAGCAATCTGGTGCTTAATGAGCTATTTTCCAAAATGTTTATATTGAAGTCTCCACAAACAATGATTTGTTTATTAGAATTGCTGATTTTATTCAGCACTTCTTCCATAACTAATTCAAAATTATCATAAATTGCACAAGGCGGCTTGTATACACTCACAACAATGAGATGCTCAACTTCTATACAGGACAGCTCGGCAGTTCGCTCAACTGAGAGGCTCACAATGTCTTTACGTTCCTTAAACTTTAGCTGTTTATTAACTAAAATTAAAGAGCCACATGGATAGCATTTACTCGGCTGAACGAACTTCCCAACTGGTGATTAGTGAAATTGAACATCAACTGATGGCTGTGTAGCCAGTGTTCAGTGATACATAAAATGTCTTTTGGCAGTTTACGAACAATTCAATTTCTAATTCTTTCTGAGACATTCCTTGTATATTCTGATGCACCAGGTTCAATGGAATATTATTTATAGTATGACAAAGTTTATTTTTTTGTTTCTGTTTGCATAAAACTTGAGTAGGCATAGATTGTTTAATATAATCATTATTAATGTTGGAATTATATAATATGCCAAAGTGGTCCTTTGTGGTCTGAAAATTTAATTTAAATTATTACATGTCAAATTATTATACTGCTCAATAGAAGCAGGTTGTTTAGCTAAATGACTAGCTGAAATGTCAATTACACTATTATAATTGCACTGCTCAATAGAGGCAGGTTGTTTAGCCAAATACTTGGCTGAAATGTCAATTACACTACTATAAATACACTGCTCAATAAAAGCAGATTGTTTAGCCAAATTATTGGCTGTGGTATTAATATAAAAAGAATACGCTGAAGTAACACAAAGGCGTCATTTTGTTCCGGAAAATTTAAAATTCCTCGCAAGTATAACTATAACCGAATTCCTAAAGCTACTGCCACAGCTTGCTAAAGCAAATCTCCTTACTATTTAAAGAGGTGATACAAGAATCACACTCCAATAATCGAATTTAGCGTGGGCAAAAGCTAGTATTAAAAATGTATTTCAGTATTCTGGATCACATTTTCTAAAGATCGTGTTTTTATCATTGCTCGTCATATCGCCGTGTCTAAGTTGTAACGTAAAAGTGGCAGTGCAGGAGGCTGGTCACGATAGTCGGAGGACAGGTGAACACCCATGAAGCAGCAGACGTGTCGTAGAGTAGAGGCCGCGTACCAGAAAGTGAAGGGTAGGACGCCCTAAAGAGTTGCCGAAGGAAGGAAGGAGGATGTGAAAGGGGGGTCTGAAAGAAAGACGCGCCAAAGTTATATCCAGTAATTAATCAAAATGAGCTTATATGATGTTGATCAATCTAAAATTCCATTCCCGAAAAGCAGTGGTGTGAATAATCAATGTACTTGAGAAATTAAGAAAAAAACTCATTGGTGCACGCCAAGTTTGAACCTCCGGCACTCAGGCCACCACCGACCTAACGTCTAAATAAACAAATGCATAAACAGCCAAATCAAAATAATCTAAGTCAGAAATAGTCTGCAATCCATATAACGCTCTAATGCATAATAACATCAATTAAACAGAGTCTAAAAAGTTCCCCTTAAACCTGCTTAGCCTGTATTATTAGAGCAGTGTACTCCGAGCTCAGCAAACAGGCCCTCTTCGTCAAGGGTGCTACTCTCAAGTTTCGCGTTTAATTAGACAGATAGAGGCGCGGAACGGGCCTTATTAGTATTGTCTACGGGGGCCCAATTAACACCCGGACCCGTGGGTGGTTCGAACTTGGTCCGTTTTAATAATCAACGGATACCCTTAACTTTGTTAGCCAAATTATAGGATCAGGTAGCGTTGGTATTTCTCACAAGAAAAAGTTTATTCATGCTTTACTTATGGTACGTCTGGCCTTATACGGGGTTGTATTCAATGGTGTTAAATTGATAACTTGAAGTGTAAAGTGTTTTATTTATTTTTATTATTTTTATTTTCACAGTTAAGGTGCAGACAAAAGATTAAGCTCGAGGCAGGACTCGAACCAACAACTCTCACAGCCCGTGCAGGTAAGAGCTCTGCCATTAAGCCATCGAGGTATACAAATTTCGACTACATATTTGTTTCAAAAATACGCTCGTTACGAAAGTCATAATGACAAAACTACACTGTTTGTGAATTGTGTGTTAATAACATAAATATTTTCATAGCTTCTAATACTATAAGGGGTTAAAAACCTATCCCACTATTCTTAATGTATTTTTTTGCAACTCCAAAAAATATTTATTGATGACGAAATTTAAGATCTAAACCATTTATTTAGGCTTAGGAAACTATTAAAATTCAATACATGCATGTAGTATTTTAATATAAATGAATCTGAAACTATCTTACATGAAGAAACGAAAATTAATCTGAAATTATAATCTGATGTGACCCAGAAAATTGCTTGACAAAATGCAAGCGCATGCTTGCGTCATCTGCGTGACTTGCACAGGCCTTAATGACTTTTCTTAAAACACTAATGAATAACTTGTTATTACTGTGCACGTTTCTCCACTTGAGAACTATAGCTTGGGGCTGTGCAGTTGAGGGTCTGAATACGCCCCCAAAAATTAAGTAGAGACAGTTCATTGCCCATCATTACATTTTATCATATGCAATCTGCATTTCATTTCACCGAATCTGGCTTACTTACGAAGACTATATTTAATAGTCGAATGTGTTGCATAGTGTTAAAAAACATTAAGGCACACTTGACACTGGCCCTAAATAGGACATATCGATAATTTGGAGGTAAAAAAGACGGGTACTTTATTTTTTTTAATATGAACTTCGTTATTAGCTCGGCCTCGAACATTATAAGAAAAACGTAGAACCTACTTATTTACTTATATTTACTTATTTACTACTGCCATTTTTCCGCGAATTCGTCCATGTGGACTTTTGAAAAGTGGAAGCTTATAAATGTTCGTTTTACTTACAAATAAATCGCGGAATTCTCATACAAATTTTCATCTCCTGTTTTGCCACGCCGGAGATGATTTTTCGGAAACGGTGAATCAGGTAAATCTTAATTTTACAACCGGCAAAATACCGATTTTATGCATTTAGCTGAAAAATTGAAGGATTTTCATACAATATTTGAAACCACATTTTACCCTTTAGGAGTCTTACGACATGTAAGATTTCCACAAGCAAAATTCAAGTTTGTATACCCAGGAGTTTGGTCTGTACGTTGATGTGTTATTGAATTAGTCAATTTATTCTTTTATATATACAGACTATATTTACCCACGTACTTTTTACAACATGGTAAATTCAGGTGACAATGCTATAATTTAGAAACATTAATTTGTATGAGGATTTAGGTGAGAGGAAGGCCTGGGACAAAGAGAGTTTGGTCTGTTTTGTCTTGTCTTAGTGAGTCCTTGTGTCACTTTAATATTGTGATCAGAAGTTCAGAAGAAAATTGGGTGCTAGTTGTATATTTGTTTTATTTATTATGTTAATACGATTTTATTAGCGTGCCTGTAGATCTCGTTAAAGCTTTAATTTTCATTTATGCTGACTTAGCCACTTATAGCATAGGTAAAGGATTATTTTGGCTAACAAGTGCATAATGTCTGGCAATCAAAACATCGCGCTAGTTAGCATATTTCACTCAGCAATAGGATTACAAAGACTTATGCCGAGTCACGCTCCCAAAGTCCTACAAACTATGAAAAAGTTATTATATCGTCAAAGTATGCGAACTGGGGTAAAAGTGGCACCGACTTCATTTTTCTTAGTAATTAAAAGCAATTAAAATAAATACTTACCTCTTTTTTTAGACAACTTTGTCTAAGCCGATGGCAGAAACTTTTTTTTTTAATACCACTAAGGTGGCAAACAAGCTTGCGGTCCGCCTGATGGTAAGCGGCCACCGCAGAAGCGTCCTAGGGCATCAATCGCGCGTTGCCGTCCCTTTAACAATGGAATACCTTATTCTTAAAGAACCCCATAGTCCGTAGAAAAAACCTTGGCAGGGAGCTCATTCCACAGCCCAAGCGTTAAGGTTCTAAGGTGTGACGATGAATTAATGTTTTTCGTATAGGTTTTGGATTTACTATTAGTAAGAACTATTAACATATATAGTTCCTATATAATAAATATGAATAAATGAATATTTTTGGACAGCGCCGTCTGGTCCCAAACTAAGCAAAGCTTGTACTAACGATATCAGACAACGAATACATATATGTATATTCTTTTTTTTTAGTTTATACATACATAATACGTTGCATCATATAATCACCTACATATGCACTATATAGTTACTATACTATATAACTAATACCATACAATACTATTTAAAGATAACTTTAATTTTTTACTGTGCGAAGGGAGATTAAAAAGTAATTATAATCGGGTATTTCTGGTATTCACAAAAATCTAAAAAAAAATAGAGAGCTTGCTTAAACCTTCACTAGTAGGTACAGGTTAAAGGTATTTAAACACACAGTCACATTTTGAAAATTCATTCAATTTATGTCAAGTCAAAACCGTCAACAAAACTTCTGCATGAAAAATGTTCTAATGTTTTATATCGATTTATTACTACTTTTTGATCACTCCTTGTATACCGGTTTATACCTACATAGAAAACACCCAGTCTAAAGACAAACACAATTTATAAATGTTTGTCTTTTGTGCGAATCGAACCCACGCGCCTCGATACAGCATTCGGGTCATTATCCACTGACCCACAGAGCCGACAAATAATATATTGTCTCAAGTAGAAGCTCGCCAATAAGTACCTACGTAAAGCCTAGCCCAGGTAAGTAGGTAATAAGAAAGCAGAAATACTGTTATAGCGCAGACGCTTAGCAGGAAGAATTTCGTTCAATGACCGGTCACTATTTGTCTCTGTTACACGCGCATAATTTTTTGTCGTCGCACTCGCACAGATGCGATGACCACAGTCATACAGGAGCGCAACTGCAAATAATTCCCCCCCTAAGGGAAATATTTTGAGGAACTGCGGCTCAAAATAATTGTTTTGCCCTAAAGTACCCGCTGTGGACACGTAGTCCGACTGCTTTGTCCGATGGATCGGACCACGAGATTTTTTTTTTCCTGTTGGTTCGATTATGGATTCGGACTATAAAAACTACGGTTTTCTTGGACCACGTAGTCCTACCAATCGGACGACCTGAACTTTGGTTTTCTTGTTAGTTCGATTAAGGGATCGGACTACAAAAATGATTTATTTCTTAGACCACATGGTCCAACTGTGGGACCATGCGTTCCAAGAAAGCAACTTGTACACTGAACGAAGTTCCATATGGTGCATTATATACTTAGATGATGGTATAGGCAGATGGTGGATGCGAAAAAAATTATGTCCGCGGCACTTTTTATATTCAAATAAAGCTACGTTACAGTTGTAGTTAACACGCACGGTCATACACGCAGTGTGGTGTGGTTTGAAGTGTATCTTTTAGAAGTTGCTTTTACAGTGGGAGCCAATAAGCGAGATGCCAGCTGTCAAATTATGAAGGGCTATATCTCCGTAACTTTTAATCGTAGACTAGTATTTTCTTTATAGAAGTGGTAAATTTAATCAAAAACTTCATTTCAGATGACAGCTGTCAAACTAGAAAGGTCTTTATCTCCGTAACTATTGATCATAGACTAGTATTTTCTTTACGGAAGTGGTAGATTTAATCAAGATCTTTATTTCTGATGACAGCTGTTAAATTATGAAAAGCTATATCTCCGGAACTATTGATAGAGTAGAGTAATAGTTTCTTAACAGAAGTAATAGATCTTATCATTTAATATTTTTAAAATCAACTTTAATTAATTATTATCACTACCATAGTATAAAACAAAGTCCTAGTCCTTTTAGCCCTTTTTAGTTTGACAGCTGTCATCCGAAATAAAGATCTAAAAGAGATCTATCACATCTGTAATGAAACTACTAGTCTACCATCAATAGCTTCGGAGATATAGCCCTGTTTAGTTTGACAGCTGTCATCCGAAATAAAGATCTGAAAGAGATCTATCACTTATGTTATGAAAATACTAGTCTACGATTAACTGTTTTGAAATTGCAGCACTTTCTAGTTTGACAGCTGTCATCTGAAACAACGGTCTTGATGAGGTCTATCACTTCTGTAATGAAACAACTAGTCTACCATCAATAGTTTCAGAGATATAGCCCTTTGTAGTTTGACAGCTGTCATCCGAAATAAAGATCATTAAAGAGATCTATCACTTCTGTAATGAAACTACTAGTCTACCATCAATAGTTTCAGAGATATAGCCCTGTTTAGTTTGACAGCTGTCATCCGAAATAAAGTTCTGAAAGAGATCTATCACTTCTGTTATGAAACTACTAGTCTACGATTAACTGTTTTGAAATTGCAGCACTTTCTAGTTTGACAGCTGTCATCTGAAACAACGGTCTTGATGAGATCTATCACTTCTGTAATGAAACAACTAGTCTACCATCAATAGTTTCAGAGATATAGCCCTTTGTAGTTTGAAAGCTGTTATCCGAAATAAAGATCTGAAAGAGATCTATCACATCTGTAATGAAACTACTAGTGTACCATCAATAGCTTCAGAGATATAGCCCTGTTTAGTTTGACAGCTGTCATCCGAAATAAAGATCTTCAAAGAGATCTATCACTTCTGTTATGAAACTACTATTCTACGATTAATACACACTCACAAACATATACTTAAAGGTAAGGAAAACTATGTAGACATAGGACTTTTTCCGTTGAAAGCTACGTGGAGACTATTTAACACAACTGTACAATTTCTGCCACAAAGCGAATCTTTCCTACAGCGAACAAAGCACCCATTTACGCTTAGACCGCTGAATCGATTTACATGAAATTTGGTATGGAGATAGTTTAAGTCCCGGGTCTGCAAAATTGCTTTCTGGCGACCCTGATGATTTGTCCGACTGGGATCTGACTACGGAAATTTAACATTTCTTTGTCCTCCTATGATCGAACTAATAAAAGTTGAGATTCCTCGTAGTCCGATCAATCGAACCATCACTAGAAAAAAAAATTATGTGGTCCGATCAGTCGGAAAAAGCGAAATTTCAAATTCTTATAGTCCGATTAATCGAACCAACTGGAAAAAAAAGTCCTCATGGTCCGATCCATCGGACAAAGCAGTCGGACGACGTGTCCACAGGGAAAGTACCTGTGTGCCAAACGGCTAAACTCTACATCGATTTGCGGTTTTCGAGCGAAATTGCCGTTGTACACCTGCCACTATAATATTGTTGAACAACCTAACCGTGGCTTACGGATTTACTCGCAGAAAAACCTATTCCCGTGGGGACTCTAAGTTGAGGTAGAAAAATCTTATTCTCCGGTAAATAAACTCTCTATGCCAAATTCGTCGACCGGTGGCTGCGTTGTTGCGTGAAAGGACAATCTCATGGCATGATAAACCAACAGACACGGATTGATAACATATAATATATCAGTTTCAAATTACAGAATTATCTACAATACGAGCTTAGTAACATGGAATTATTGTAAGGGTATTACACTGCAATAAACTTTTCTGGCCCGGTTTTTCTTCTCTAGTCTAAATTCACGCAGGTGACTTATATTTTTTATATTACTACCTTCTCCAATCATGGAGAAGGGCGCAGGGGCAAAGGGTAAGTAATTAGACGGGGTGCGGGGGTGAGGTTCCGCCTTTGGCGCCAACCTTACAACTTGCCATTAAGTAATTTTCATCAAGATTCATGTTTTACTTAATGAACTTCTGTTGTTAGCAGAAATGCACCATCATTTTAATTTTAATTAATTTATTATTCTTCATGGCCGCCATTTTCTATGAACTGAATAGCAGGATTGTTAAACCTTTATGAAAACCTTAACGTAGATATATTATTATTTTGAATAGATACTCATGTATTGAAATAATAATCTATTAACTTTAAATTATAATTTGGTAGGTTGGTAAGCCTCTAAAGTAGACTTATATGACAAAACATTTAGCTACATATTTTGCAGTCGATTGTCAAATTTAAAAACAAAAAATGGCATCCGACATTAAGGCAAATAAACTAGTATGCCTGCTTAAAGGCATTTTAGGGGCATTGGCAATCGACTTCAAGGTGAATAAAACTGCTGAATGTTCTGTTTATATAATTATAGAACATAAAATTATTTTTTTATATATATTTTTAAACATGGATATCTAGACATAAGTTATATATTTTTTTGTGGTAAGGTATTAGTTTCACACATAGGTGTTTCTTGCTGCAGTGTGTTCCATCTTCATTAACTGTTGGTAGCCCTGAAAATCAGTGCTGTGATTCCTCACAATGCTGTTAATTGGGGACGAAATTTGTTATCACTCTGCGAAACGTATGCTAGTTTAATGTGTCCGTATTTCTATTATTAATGTTTCAGTGTTTGTTTGTGAGTTAAAAAAATCTATTCTATTCTATATTCAAAAAATTCCATTACACAGCAGCTAAGCGACCCATATAAAGACGAAGAAAGGGCTTAACTTGGAAAAAACTTACGAAAAGCTTGACTTTTCCAAGAAATTTTCTAATTTTTTTTTGTACCCATTAATGAAAATCATGTTACTTAAAATAATAGAGTTTTATATACAATAATATATACAATCTCGTTTTATAAATTAAATTATATGGTTAAATACTCGTATGCTACAAATCTAATATTATTTTTTATTTAATTTTTTGTGGTACACAGGATAATAAAAAAACAGTCATGTACAAATGGCAAGTTTATCTCTAACAGAGATTTTTTATACTTATTATAGCAAACCAACTAGAGTGATAAATGATCAATAGACGTTTCCGTCAAAGTTAATATGATATGAAAAATTAAAAAACTAACAGCTACAATTTAAATCAAATTAGATAAATACTGATTCATTAAGAAGAAAAAAATCCCACCAAAAACATTTTTATGTAAAATGTTGCCAAGATAAGGCTCGCACTGTCAAAAAGTTATCAGATCTCATGAAGAGCCACGCTCCTAACTCTGCAAGCCCTTACTTTAAAAACTCTTATACCTTACTGAAAATATGTGACTTGGCCGTTTCCTTACTACGGGTACAAGATCTATTGTATAACAGAAAAGTAATGAACAGTGAATAATTTTTTCACCTTACGCACATGTGACGGTAGCAAAATGGCCAAGGCCAAGGTGTAGGACCATTGTAATCCCATCCTTATAGAAGTTTTCTTTTGTAAATACTTGTCACCACATTTGTATTTTTATCGAAGTACTTAAGTATAATAATTTATTCGTGTAATATAAGTATAATAATGTAGTAATATTCTAAAACCTGACGATACATCCCAGCCCCATATACACTTTTATCCCCTAACTTCCCTTAAGTCCCTTCCTCTTCCCTTGAGGGATAATTTTTTTACAATCTGATATACATTTTTTTTAAATTCTAATAAGAAGTGAAATGAGTACTTGTATAATTTTAAGATCTTTATCATGAAATTAAGTTCGTATGAGAAAATCCAAGCAAACTTCTATCCCATAATTTTAAGGTTGGGGGGTTGATCTACTAAAAATCCTGAAATAGGTATTTTATTATTTATAACAAAGAGTGCCTATATTAATTTTCAGATCTCTAGCATCAAAATTTACAAAAGTCTCATATAAACTTCCATCCCCTGGTTTATGGGGTTAGGGGGTAAAAGTTCCAAGTTTCAGAATTTTTTTGTTATTTGTGTACTAGTGCTTACATACCAAATTTCAGCTTTCTAGGGCTCCAAAAAGTACCCTAATAATTTTGTTGATCATCAGTAAGTGAGTGACAAAATTCAATAAGTTGTTATTTAGATATCAATAAAATCTAAAGTATAAGAGCAAAGCATTTGAAACTTTACAAGTTTAATAAATCCACTATTGACATCATATCCTGAGAATTTTGTTTTTCTGGTATAATCCAAACCCAAGTCATGAGGGTTCAAAAAAATGACGAAGCGCTTCGAGAAAAGGTAGATATAGTGCCCTTGCGCTTCGCTTGGCTCATCTTGGCGGGGGCACTGCCGTGCCCCCAGACATACAAAAGTAAAGGTACTTACTAAATTTTATATTAAAGAATAAATAAATATAAAACCTATAATTATCATTTACTTGATATTATTTAATATAAACTTTTTAACAAAAAAAAAACAACCGGTTAAGTTAAGTTTTTTCAGTATATAAAGGTTTTATTTTTTACTTTTGAGTGACGAATTAAAAGACGTACACTTAAAACATGCATACTCGTAACCAAATTTTATACAATAATCAACATAAAAAATTTAAGACATATGGTTTTCTCATAAATGCCATCGTCAGAACTGGACCAAATTCAAATGGTACCACACGGAAAGCAATAGCATTCAAATGAAAAAAGAATCATTAAAATTCGTTTACCCAGTCGACAGTTCTGAGGTAACAAACATAAACAAAAAAAGAGCAGTGAAATTGAGAACCTCCTCCTTTTTTGAAGTCGATTGAAAATTGTTTATTTTAATCAGGAAATTTATTATAAAGCAGTTTTTTTCAGGGCTTCATGGTGCAGAATTTGGTTGCGTTTTGTTTCGTAGTAAAATTCTCACAGAAACTCCTTGATTAATCGGAGTTTAAAATTTTATGTTATATTCTGTCCCTCCAGTTATACCATGTTGAAAAATAAACTTATTTACTCATTCACAGCGTCATCTGGTCCCAAACCAAGCAAAGCTTGTAGGTACTATGGATACTAGACAACGGATACAAATACATAAACATACTTTTTTTTGTAAATACATACATAATTTTTGATTATTTAATGAACGTGTTCTTTGTTTATGCGCAATAAAGTATAGTATTATTATTATACTTAATTATACATAGAAAACACCAGGGTCAAGACAAAACACAAATGTTCAACACATAAATATTTGTCTTGTGCGGAATCGAATCGATTCCACGCCCACGCCCTTCGATTCAACAGCTGGACCCACTGAGCCACGAGGCTGACGTAATAATAATATAATAATAATCACATCACACTAATATTATAAAAGCGAAGGTTTGTAAGTGTGTTTGTATGTTATCTTTCAACTACGTAGTAATGTTATCATTAATCACTACAAAACCGATCACAGAGGACGTATTTTTGCTGAGAACCAAAAAACTGCAGAAATGTTATATGATATCTCGTGGTTGCACAGTTTTTTTATTTAGATATAAATTTACCGCAGAGGTTTAATTTCTCCCATTAAGTATAATATAAAATGTATGAATTAGATCAAAAAGATACTGGCTGAAAATAAACATCAGCTAAATAAAACCGACTTGGTGAAAAAAAAACAAATACTAGAATAAATGTTCCAAGCAGGTACCTTAATGTACAATTTTAACTGCACGTTAAATAATTGTAAGTTTTAAATGTTTGAAGTGTATAATATAAAATGTATGAATTAGATCAAAAAGATACTGGCTGAAAATAAACATCAGCTAAATAAAACCGACTTGGTGAAAAAAAAACAAATACTAGAATAAATGTTCCAAGCAGGTATCTAAATGTACAATTTTAACTGCACGTTAAATAATTGTAAGTTTTAAATATTTGAAGAGAAGATAAATTAAACTTTGTTGTCATTGACTTGAGTTTTTATTTTGAGTTGGTATATTTTATCACGGTAGTTAATTTGGTAGTTGAAAGAAAAGTAGATCACGCACCTAGCTAAAGTAAGTTATTAATGCACTCATGTTCATTTAGTTACACCAACATAACACTAGTGCATTAATAACTTACTTTGCGCTCGATGCAAGGATCTACTATTGTTACTTCTTCACGATCAGACGGCTGGACCAATTTTGACGAAATTTGGTATAAAGGTAGCTGACAACCTGGATACACACTGACTACTTTTCATCCCGATACATTTCTGCGGGAATAACTATAACCATTCTAAACGAACTATAACTGCAGCTATAGTTTGCTATAGGAAACTTCATTAGTATAATTAAGGTGTTCCACGCCGATAACCGGATTTAGGGCGAGCGGAGCCGCTGGCATAATCTAGCAGTAATATAAAAAAAATATACTTTTAAACCATAACCGGTATTTGAAATAAGTATTAAGTATCTACTTTTAGATCACCAGCTCGTTAAATTGGATTTTCTAATCATTACACTGCAAAGGTTATCATCCTAATGCATTATGCATATGGAAAGTGTTTATGCACAGCACATTTAATTAGAAAACGTCATATTATAGACAGACATATAGACCTAGTCCACATATATGGAATTATTGTAATTGACACCCGCTTAAATGGACCTGTCGGACTACTCGAACAGTGATTACTGGGGCCATAAGAAGTGCAATTCTCCAATGATGGTATTCGGAGCCAATTTAATTTACAAAGTTGTCAGCCCAGTCGGGATTAAGAAGAGCTCGAGATACTAATTTATTAAATGATGACAGAACTGCCTTTAGACAAACGTCACTACTGTCTAGTTAGGTCGTTTTTTTCTTACTAGAAAACAGGAACGTAAGTTGACATAAAATAAATGAGAATTTTTTTTTTTTTTAATTTTGAGGTGATTCCGACATTTTTCATAGAAACTGTATTTCATTAATTAATATATTGAACTGTAAATATTTCGCTATTCGGAATGCGCCATGAGTTTTTGTCATATATATCGCTAATACCCAAAGTCGGATACACTATACCTATTATGTACATATACAAAATGTCAGTAAAATATTTATAAATAACCAAAATATTATTTAATCTCATATACTTATTTAACTTAATAATTTACTGGCGTTTAAGAGATGAATATGTTTTTTGAAATTATGGTAAATAGCAATTTATGATAACGTATTCTGAGTAGCGCAATGTTTAAAGATTATTTAATGTAACGCAGTTTATACTAAAAAAAAACTGGTTGCCTGTAAAGTCGGTATACGGGCGAAAGTTTTACGTGACAATGATTTTATGTCTGTCTCTCTCGCTCTTAGGCGGGCGCGTGCCTCTCACTCGCTCTCATTGTGAGCGCATAACGTGAGCGGAGCGTAACGCAGTTTCTTGAAGTGTCACCCGGCAAACCAATTTATAAGACGTTGTCACGTCAAAATAGGTTGAAATTTAGAAAATGTCAACTTTTGGCAAATTAATTGATACGTTTATTAATTAAAACGTAATATAACATTACGTATTTCATAGAGCTGAGGAACTTTTTATACTTCCATAGGTATCTCCTTATCACAAGCACCCAACTGTTAATTAGAAACGTGCTAAAATAAAATGTTTTATACACCTCTTTTCAGCACACATCAAATTTATGACCTAAGCATTAAAGCGAAATCCTAGTAGAGTATCTGAAATCCCGCTAATGGACGAGGCGAGGCGATGCTTTTGCTACATTAAAAATATCCATCTAATCTCGGAGTCGATTTAGCTAAAACATTCCCGATCCGTGCCCGCGCGGAACGGGAAATGGGACGTCTCGCCCACTTATGACGAGCTCAGATACACCACGGCGCTAACCGCCAGTCAAGATTCCCTTTTTAACTGACCAATCAGTTAGTTAATCTGTGACTCATTAGCTACCTAATGTTTTATATATCTCTTATTTGTCTATCACTTTTAATAGTTAGTATTTTCCTTTTTGATTTAGGCAATTTGCTGTTTGATTTTTTTTTAATTTTGAGATTTACAGATTAGTGTAAACGTTTAACTTTGTTTATAATGTTAATTTTTGATTATTAAGAAGTTGTGTAATAAAAAAGTATTTATTTTAATTAAGTAATACTTATTAGTTGTGCCACTAAGGTGCAAAATAAGCATATGGACCCCGCCTGATGTTGAGCGGTTAGCTGGTATGAATATGAACTCCATATCGTAGCCAACGCAGCGGCGCGATTGCAGAAAGCAAGCAATAAAGTACCTGATATGCTTACCATAATATTTATTCTAGAAAAATGGATTTTATATACTTACATTTCATTCAACTATTAATTATATACTAACTTCGACCGCACTAAATTCAGCCATCACCCTGAGATGGGAATACCCATTAATGAACTAATATTTTATGTTTTTTTCTGTTACCTACCGCCAAAAATCAAGTCTTCCGCAGCATTTTTGTGACGTGTGAAGTATAAGTGCCTCGAGGTATCACCCGAGGAAAATATGATTCCGTTGGAACTCTTGATCAGGACAAAATGTATTCTATGTCTTTTTACATCCCTCGATTTATCGAAGAAAAATCGTGCCATTCAAAAATCTATTCCGGTGAAAACTATCGGCCGATAACAAATCATATCTCCTCTATACCTCAAACTGTGTCAGTGCCTGAAATCAGATTATTTGCACCTTTAGACAACAAAAAACAAGTAAACATACTTTCGCATCTATTTATTAGTTAGGAATACTTTTAGTAGGAATTAGTATGAGGTGGAAATAATTAAAGAAAGTAAACTTCAATGGTCTTAAATTAATTCTAGAACAAAACCACATAAACAGGCAAAATGAGTAGTTATTAAAGTTATCAGTTAATAAACGCTTATTATAAAGATTACAATAATATTAACTAAAAAAAACCTTTTAACCTAAAATTTACACATTACTTTAAATCTTTGCTTATTCAATTATGTACCCGGCCCTGAGTAGGGGAGTAGATTGTATTTATTCAGCATTAGAAAGCAGGCACTCTCTGTTGATGCGGCACTGACATATCCGTTAATGCTTTTTCCATTTCCCCGCCACTACACACTACGCCGTGTCCCACCCCCTTGCCTCCATTGAAAGACTTGGCTTGACCGAAATGGTTTGTATTGTAATGTAACTTTCAATTCACGTCACAGTATAAGTAGATGCTGGCTCTTTAGATCGAATTGGCGCAAGATGTCGAGAGTAATGAATAAAGAGAGTGTCTCATAATAGTTATTTGTCATGTAAGGCTATGTCATGTAAGTTGCTTTTAGGCGTGAGTGCCTATATTGAATACCGAGCAAGTGAAAGATCTAAAGATTGAACCAACGAGGAAAGCGAGGGGTTCAAAAATTAAATCCTGAGCAAAACGAGGGATTCTAAGGCACGAAACCCAACTAAAACAAGTAAAAAGTGTGCACCTGCAAATCCAGATATGGTTAGAAAATAACTTAGGTAGATATTGAAAATTGGAGATGAAAGTATTCCAATAAAATGTTTATCCCAATAACAATAAACCAATTACCGATTTCTAAAACCTATTGCAAAGAGCGATGTGGAGCTGCTTGTGGGTCTTAGGCTAAGTAAAGTTGCAGATGTAGGAAGGCTTATACTGTTGTGTACCATATCTACAGAGCAGCGAAAATAGTTGCTTCAATACCTATCAAACCTTCAATATAGCGCGAAATACCCTTCAATTCACGGAATACGCAGCGCAGCACATATGAAAGCAGTTCCGCTGCGTACAACGCTTGTTCACCAAAAATGCGAGGGTGATCAGCCCTACGTACTCTTACTACAAGCAACTTCCTGCAATCTTGAATCAGACGAATCATTCTGTGGACAACTAACGAACCTGCTCTGGGATAAATCATTTTACACTATTGCCAGGTATTTGAATACAAAACCGCGAATAGGTCGCGTCGGAAAACTTAAAAGATAGAAAAGTTTTTCGTTCGTAATGGGTAATCTCTTCATCTAAATATTTAATTAAGACTAAAATTTCTTTTTAAAATTTAAATGATTATCATAGGTACAAATACACTGGCCTGCAAAAGAAGGTATAACAGTTTTTAAGTTGAATTTTTTCCTAAACTATTAAACGTAGAGACTTGAAATAAAAATGACATTTACGACAGTTAAAAAAGATTTTTGGAACATTAGTTTATTTTACTTAACTTAATGTTTTTAACATAAATATAACATAAAAACAAAAAGTTGCCATTTTCACTGAATGGCAAAAACTTAAAAAACCCTGAAAAAGGTGTTTGTAGTCTTAAAATGACCTTTTTATGGTTTCGTACCTGAAAGGTAATTAGGAACCCTATTACTAAGGCTTCGCTGTCCATCCGTCCGTCTGTCACTAGGCTTGTATCTCATGAACCGTTATAGTTAGACAGTTGAAATTTTCACTGAAGATGTATTTCTGTTGCCGCTATAACGACAAATAGTAAAAAACAGAAAAAAAAAAATTTAAGGGGGCTCCCATACAACATACGTGATTTTTTGCTCGTTTTGTAGAAAATGGTACGGAACCCTTCGTGCGCGAGTCCGACTCGCACTTGGCCGATTTTTTAATAACTGGTATTGCTTCGTCTGGCTCTGATCACAGCTTCAAGTCTGTTTGGCATACTGAAGACGAGGTTTCGGAGACGATGTTAAGGGATAGTCTCCCATTCTTTCATCAGGGCCTGTTTAAGAACACTGAGGGTAACAGGAGGTCGTCTGCGTCGTCAGATCAGCCTTCCAAGCTCATCCCAAGCGTGTTCGATTGGACTTCTTGATGGCCAGCCCATCAAGTTGATACCAACCTCCTGAATGTACTCTTGTACGACCTGAGCGGTTGTGGCCGGGCGTTATCTTGCATTGGAATTGATCCATCACTCATATTTACCAGATATGGTCCTGCATACTCATTGAAGATCTCTTGAGCATATCTCACCCGGGTCAGTGTGCCATTTTCTTTGGCCACTAACTATGTGCGACCTTCCGAAGAGTTGCCAGCCCAAACGTGTACCTACAGAGCTCACGCCTTATTGGACTCTTTCTGCAAAGCAGACTTGAGCGTATCGCTCACCAGGCCGCCTGTAGACTTTTCGCCTTTCGTCATGAGTGAATAATGAGAAACGTGAACAAGACTTTTGACCATTCTTCTTCACCCCACTGTGCGTGGTCACGAGCATACCTCTATCTGTAGGGCTTCAGGTTTACCTCAGCAAGTCTTCTTCTGACCGTGTGTTCGCTAATGTAATCATCCCTCAAAAGGAGAAGCTGCTGTTGGAACTGAACTGCATTAAGGTGACGATTTCTCAAAATAGTGCTGGCAATATATCGGCCTTCGGTGCATTTGGGACGGCCATTACATGGTCTTCTGAGATGGTTTCCGGTTTTTTCGTACTTTTCTTTCACCTTGAAGACCGTTCTTAATGTCACACCCACCATTCTTGCAGTACGACGCATACTGATGCCTAGTTCCAGATGTGCCATAATTCTTGCACATTCTTCAGGTGAAAGAGGCATGATAATCAATGTTTATGTGCTAAATGTAGATGATCAAAAAACAAATGCGAAAACAAAGGCAGAAAGCTAAAAGTAAAAATTTACAGCATTTGAAAGGGGAAAGTTTTTATTTTTTGTTTATTTTTTCAGCCATCATTTAAAAGGAGGTTGTCAAAAAACAGTTTTTATAAAACAAAACTAAATTTTCTACATAATGCTTTTTAATTCAAGTTTCTATAGTAAAGAAGTTATCGTCACGTTTAAATGAATGTTATACCTTCTTTTGCAGGCCAGTGTTAATGTCGCAGGCAAATCGTATAATCCGCCGTTTCATAATATTTTTAGGCAAATCTTAAAGTATGGAAACGAAAGGAACAGAAATCGCACTGTAAAAGACATGTATGTTAGGTTAGGTTCAGGTTCTCTTTTGTAAACGTAGATGTGGAGCGAGCGAAGCGAGCGAAGAGATCCAGCTAAGCTTCAAATAAGTAATAATCTGTTCAGTTATATGATTATTTTATTGTTATATTCTATACTTTACGATCTGCCTAGGCATATTATGAAACGGCGGATTATATAAGGTCTCTATCAAAGACATTGTGCGACAAAGAATCGACTGCAGCAATACCTTTTGCTTATAACTAGATGGCGCGCTACTCCATATATATCGCGATAGTGTTTATATTTTGTAAAAAATTTCTATTTAATATTTTACTTCATAGAGATCACTTCATATATGTAACTGATTTGGCGCGGCTAAGATGTAAAATTAAAAACCTACTTATAACATAGATTTAGTTTATTATTTCATAAATGTGGCGCAGATGAAGTTGCGCGGGTCAGCTAGTTGTATATACATACATATATACTTATATCTATAGGTACCGTATTTATATATATATATACTCGATTGTGGTGTTATGGCGACAAAATATAAAACATTTCTACATTTCAGTGAGCGTTTAACACGGTGTTAATACAAAATTTTATTAAGTAAAGAAAACAAAGAAAATTATCATAACACAAATGTACCTTATGATCTGTGGCGGTAAAGCAATCAAAAAGTCTAATTTAGAAAAAAGTTGTAAGGGCGATGGGGTGGCAAGGGGTGGTATCCCCCGGCTGCATTGCCCTCGAGTAGCTCGCTGCCCTTTTGATTGCGCGTTATTCGCGTGTTTATACAGTTAGATTGTTTCCTAGATTGTTGCTATTGTGATAGCGTTGGTTAGAGGGGTTTGAGGGGTTTTTAATTATATTTTTCGTTTGCGTCAAAGCAATACCGAAATTAAGATGCAATTATCTAAAAAGATTTTTTTTCATTCTTTCCTTTTTACAAAGTTTTCTCATTATTATTGAATCGTTTTTTCTTCAATTAAAATTGTGTAGAGTGTTATTTTACTTAGAAAACTAATTCGTAAAATGCTTTAACTATATTTGATTTTACTGGATTTTATTTGTATATTATTATTAGACAGTGACGTAAATGGGGAGAGGTTTGAGGGGATTAATATTAATATTAATTTTATACTATGTTTGGAGTCTAAGGAGAGGCCAAGACTAAGAAAATATCATAATAATATATTAGTAATGTAAAAAAATATTTTAGTAGCAAAAATGCAGTCAAAAGATAAACTTCGAGCCAGGACTTGAACCTGCAACAATCCTTATCATCCGTGTAAGTGCCCTACCAATTGATCTATCGAGATACAACTCTAGCCAATGAATAATAAAGTATTATTACTACACTGTCGTTGGCGGGTGTAAAAAGTAGCTATTATTCCTCAAAAAAATTATTGAATATAAAAATTGAGAGGCTGCCATCTGGGTGGGAACCCACATCGCCGTCCATTCATCTCCCGGCGCATTATACATTACTCACGGCTCAAGTATCCGATTATATAACACGCAAAATTTCAATTACAACTTGTAATTAGTTTTTCGTGAGTTTTTCTTCAGCGAGGGGGAGGGTGGAGGCGCTATGTGTGTGAGAGAGAATACCTATTATGCGTCCTTTTTACACTAGCAGTGTTTAAAGTAATGTCCACGGCACTTATTTGATTATTTTTATGCAATCTGCACTGGAAAATGAAGGATTTATTTAGTGCAGCCGAGCCACTTGGTGTTAATTAATGTTGATACAAAGTTGGAGCTGATGTTATTAAATGAGTAGAATAGTCCTGGGCTGCATTGAGCTTATGGCCTGTGCTTTATGGTTTTTATTAAAGAAGTATTTCAGACTTTATTTAACTATTCTAATATTATTAAATATGTATGAAATACTTTTGTATGTTAACAATATATCAAATGTCAGCATATTAAATTTAACATAGTTATTCTATACTAGATTTTGTTACAGTACTCGCCCGCACCACGCGGCCACTTCTTGATCATAGCAAAAAAGTTTGCTATATAGGTGTAGCTATAGTTCGTCTTCGTGGAATTCGTTTATAGAGAATTTTTGCGGAACTTTTCGATTTTTCCCACTTTTGAGCCTATGCGCTTCTCAGTCTATTGAATTAAATAGATTAATTAATTAAATAGTTAACTGTCTTTGTGCCAAATTTTAACTTAATTGGATTGTGAATGCAAAAACATTCCGAAATGTAAAGAAAAAAGGTTTTTATTTATGATTTTGGTCAGTATAACCGGTTTTAGACCCGGTTTTATAATATATGTATTTGGTTACACAAAAACAATAACTAGTATTTTTATTGAATAAGTATATAAATTAAATACATATAAGAAAACCATGTAGGGTGAATAAAACATTATTACCTTTTCATAACCTTTATTAACCGAAAAAACTTTTAATCGTGTAATAAGCGTTGTTGGTGCTATCGACTACTTTCGATTAGTAGAAACAACGTTTAGTGCAGCATGGCTACCTGTAGTTCTTAGACGGCAACTTTGATAGAAGATGTCGATTTCAGACCCCACCAAATGCTTTCGTTATGCCTAGGCCACATTCCAACGTCTTTCCTTGCCACTTAATTGCTATTTATGTTCTTAATTTATTAGAAGTTTTGTGATGATCACAAGCTCCATTACTTTATGGTATTATTTGTCGTTTTTCTTTTTTGGGTAGGCTTACACGAAGACTGAAATCGCCTAGTGTCGCGTAAAAGCACGAATAGCCACATAAGAACTACACTACCGCCCTAGGCGATTGGTTTCGGAAATGGAAAATCGAAGTGAATCCCGATTTCCCGAGTGAAAGCTCTGCCGCTCTCTTTACCACTGGCCTCCCTGCGAGACCATTTTTCCTCTCACTCTGGCCTTGGCAAAACAAGGCCAAATATCTCGGCGTGACCCTGGATAGGCGCTTGAACTTCCGCGATCACACCAAAATAGAAAGAGACCGGTCCCCTTTTGTCCTCTGTCGGCTATATCCCATGATAGGCAAGTACAGTAAGATTTATTATACTAGCATACGCTAGTGTCGTCTAAACGCAACCTCTATAGACTCCAGACCCTCCAAAATCGCTTTCTTAGAGTGGCCTCCGGAGCCCCCTGGTTCGTCCGGAATGCGGACCTACGCAGGGACCTCGATCTTCCAACGATCCTCAATATCCTAAATTCCTGGCAGTCCACGATCTTGACACCGGCAGCTGCTCGTGGGTTAGGGATAGGAAATTCCATACCCGCTGAGATTGATTCACTGAGAGAACAAACGCAATTGCAGGCATTATCAGATTTAAAGCAAAATTGTCTGTACGGGTACGATGAATATGCTTCGGAATACACGTTGAAATGTTGATCCTGGCTGAGTTGTCATATGACAGCAGTCGTTAAGCTAAGTCATAAGCATGGGTGGTTTCAAAAATCTGGCATTCGAGTGGCTATATACTAGGTCGATAACGCTTACTAATTCACATGGGGCTAGCTGGTGGACGCCTTAGCCTAGCTTCTTTCTTCAAGGATAACCCGGTGCTCCAACAGTTCAGACGAACAATGACTGAGGCAACCATTTGATTTTTCAAAGATTTTTACTGCTAAGCTGAAATGTAAGTAACTAGTTTTGAATGCGAATCAAATCTTCAATAATATTTTTAACATATTTACGCATGTCGAACATTACAGCACACACACAAATATATAAACTAACTAAAATATGTTTTTTTTTTCTTTTAAATGTTGCCGGAGTAGGTACGAATTAGGAACGAAAATTTTAGCAACCCGCTCAAATCACCGAAAAACCGGTTTTATGATTGTCGGTGAAACCGGTTTGCATTCCCTAGTTCCGGCATGAAGAAAGGACAAACAAATAGACTCACCTTCTCATTTATAATATTAGTATAGATTTAAATTCATTTCGGTAATTGTATTTATTTTAAAAGGAGGAAGTCAAGATTGTTTTTTTTTTTTTAAGAAATGTGTATTGAGAACATGAACATTACGTGCGATCATCCGCTAATATCATAAATATTTACTAAAAATAAACATTTTTCCATAAATCAGTTCACTAGAAAGGACGACCTTTATAGGTCGGCATCTTTACACTGTCCTCTAATGCACGGAAGCCGGTCCATACGAATTAATGGGAAGAATAATGGCGATCCCATTATGGATTGCCGCCAACATACTTTACCCATGAAAAGAACCGAAAGTTACATTTGCGATACTCTGAATACTGAGCGCTCTTGGATGCCGCCAATCTGCTCGTCGAGGGGCGTCAGAATACAGGAATCGGTGGAGTAGCGTTTGTCTTTGCGTTGTAAAGTAAGTAAAAAAAAAATATTTTTTAGTTTATTCACGTGTGGTCTTAATTCACATAGATTATAAGTTTTTTACAGCAATACGACAACGTCTTTCGACGATCAACGACATCATTGTACTTAATGTAGATTAAGGGCGCGTTAGTTTTGGGATAAGACGTTCTATTGTTGGACATTTTTCACACTTTTGATAATGACAGTTTTGCCACCGACATTACATCCGTGTAGCTTTGAAACGTTAGTAACAAACTTTATGTTTACAAAACGAAAGTTTGACGTACACACTCTACAATAATAGTTTTGGCGCGAATCTTAAGAAGGACTGGTGTTTTTTCGTGTTTAATTTTTCTAAATTATTTTAGTGTGTTTCGATGTGTATATTTCAGCTCTGACTGACTCTGGAGAAATGATATGCAATTATGAGAAATCCCTCCAAATCGAAGAAAGAAGAAGAAGAAGAAGAATAATAACAAACAGACTACCATAAACAATGAATAGGTATGTATGTAGGTAGACATGGATCTATAGTTTCATGTTTAAAAGTGATGAAAATAACAAAAATATCGTAAAGGAAAACTTGATAGATTGTTACAGATTATACTTAAATTTTAATATTTTGTTAACAATGCTAAAGGAATGGTTGACAGGTGACAGAATTACCGAAAATAATGATTTATCATGTCAAAACGAACCAACCCTAAACTGTTACTAAATAAATATTCATTAATAATTATTAATTTAAAAAGATACTAGTAGAAAAACAAGTGCCTACTTTAGGGATGGCCTTAACGAATTTCATTGAATATTTTTTAGCCTAATTGCTTATAATCTACTATTTTAATAATTCTGAAACACATGCACACACCTTCACACACACACACACTCACACACAAATTAAACACATGCACACACCTTCACACACACACACACACTCAAACATCATCTATTGTCAAGTAACTTTACTTTGTGTCAGTAAAAATAATAGTATTACTACACGCTAATAGATGTCAGAAAGAGTCATATTGTTCAGTTTATCATTGCCTGAAAACACGAATAAAACGACGTTTTCGAAATATGAAACCTAGCTAGCCGTTTCCGAGATTCAGATTATATATATACATATATACAAGAATTGCTCCTTTGAAGGTATTAGATAGATAGATAAGCTATAGATGGAAGCGACAGCTGCTGCCTCGAAAGTAAAAATGTAATTGCATGCGATGATTTCTGACGAAAATATTTACTTGTTTCATGCTTTTCAGGTTGATTTTCGGTTGTTTTAATTTTTTGTTGAATGTTGGTTAAAATGATGAAATTCGAAAGACAAATTTGAACAATTTCCTTAAAAATTAGAAATATTCTGGCCGCTAATAGCAGGAATATAGTAAATACATTACTGCCGCGGCCAAGGGCTTTTCTCAAACATGCGTGTAAAGAAACTAATTACATTGACAACAGTATTGACAATAATAAAAATAGTTTAGGTAATTTTGCCACGAATTCGCCGCGTTCAAATGTAGATTTATTTTTTTACTTTTATAAATTAGTTTAATGGCGCATTCATTTTGTTGTGCCAGTCCGAAATTTACGAAAAACTTGATGAGTTATCTTTTTAGTTATCAATGTTCGGGCTTAAAAAAGTTCGTTCCATTTTAAAATTTCATATTTGAGTGTTTGAGCGGACGGATAAAACATTGCGGGTCGCTCTACTACTCTACTGTACTGCAAGCACGAATTATCCCAAAGAAGCTTGTGCAAGATATGGTCGCATATCGAAGCATGTTTGAGAAAAATTATTAAAATTAACGCAACGTCCTCCTTTACATTTCGACAAAATCAAAACATTCTATACCTAATCACCACTAACTTAGTTGAGCAAGTTACTTCAAATCTACCGTATTTGAGGGTCAGCTCAAACCGAGATGCGACGTGACGTGACGCAACGCGACGTGAAGCGGCTTTGAGATGTGTCACTACGAGCAACGAGACGTGTCGCGTCTCGGTATGGGCTGACGTATAGGTAAGCTAAATTTTGTGGATTTTTTTTATATCGGTAAAGATGTATATCTTCACGATTTTTTCCCTAGAAACTTACTAGCGGCTGTACATATATACCCATATTAAGTCCTACTTGAACACTGCTTCTGATGCACTGTATCTGAATTAAGGTGGAATAATATTTTGTTCCATACGTCGTAAATAACCTGCTTTGAAGTAAAACGTAGTTTTATAACAACATATGAAAACCGCCTTAGCCGTTATACGCCCCACTGCAGAAATTATCTTAAAGAAGGAGGCCTAGGCGAACGTTGTCAAGGTAGTGGCCACTCGACTATCAAAGTTTTCAAGCCACCCATAAGTCTCTAACTTGTCTTGCTGTCATACAATAAACAGCCAGAATCGACGGTTTTATGTGTCTGTTTGACCAGGGAAAATAAATACCAGGGACAGAATAATATATATAGTTAGGCTATAAATAGTAAGGCATAATTGGGCAGAAAAAATGTATATTCCAACTCAAAACTCTTGCAGACTTTTTGAACCCTGACTAGATGTTGGACACAGTGCGTTGGCCAAATAAATGCCAGTCCAAAGGTATGTTTAAAATAGGTAAGTATATCAGTTACAAAATACAACTTTTAAATATTTGAATAAACCTATAATAATTTCAATTAAATCTACAAATATATTTGATTCCTATTCGCATCTTTGCCAATCGCTGTTCTTTGTCCATCATCTTTCTGTGTAAAAGTTTTTAGAATGGAAAAGTCTTTTAAAACTGCTTTCAAGTAAATTAAAACATTAATGGACGTCATGTCCAGATAGTTCTTACATTAGATAGTTCTTACATCAGATAGTTCCTACATCGTATTGTGGTATAATGTGGTCATTAAAAATCTAGAACAAGCAATCTTCTATATCTACTACAATAGTTGCGTGTTGCCAGACCCAAAAATAGGTAGTCTCCATAATGATAGTCGCTTCTAGTCGGATAGTCAGAATAAAAAATATCGCAAATAGTCAAAACAACAGTAGCAAGCGTATCAATCGCGGAACCCTAAGTATCATAAACTCTACTATACCAACAATAACAATCGCATTTACTCTGAGCAATGAAAATAGTCAGATCTACAATAAAAAATGCTTGCATCTAGCCAGATAAATGTATCTAAATTTTGTGTAGTAGGAACAACGAAAATATGTGGATTGATACTTGCGCGACTATTAAATTACCTATATAATAGTCGCTTCTAGTCGCAAGTTCTTGCGATTATCCCGTATTCCGTCTTTGTCAGACGAAGTCTCAGGTCGCCCCAAAACCATCTATGGTCGAAAAATGATGTACCTACGAGAATAGTTGCGTCTAGTCGGAACTCAAAACAAAGAAAATAGGTGGTGTAGTTACGATAATAAACGCTGTAGTCGGAAGTCCTTTCAATTCTCCCGCATCCCGTTTTCGTTGACCGAGGTCTCAAGGCATCGGAGCTTTCGCCAGCTCGCCGCTAATTGGCAATTTGTTCGATCCCTAGATCCTCAGATCTGACATAATGATACGAGTTCGTTTATTTAAATGATTCGACGGAAACTTCTTGCGCCTCGCAATATGACCTTGTTAGTGAAATAAATCAAGAGCTAATGGAACACTCACGGCTTGCAACGAAAAACTTGTAATTTTCAACTGAAATTAAATAAATTTACTTCATGTACTCATTTAATATTTTATATTGTACAATAAAAGCGTCAATTACAAATTGTAATATAATTAACAGCATAGCATTATATTTTATATGAGAGTTCGAGGTTATTTACATATTTAGCAAGCCCTATATATAGTATATTTCGTACCGAGTACAAAATGACGCTTTTCTTACCTGAAGGAAGAAGCTAGTGTTGAAGGCAAACGTCGAAAGCTTTTATTCCGAAGGTAAGAAAAGTTATTTTGTACTCGGTATGAACGTTACTTTATCTAGTACCCGAATGCAATTTCATACGGTTTTTCGAACTGACCTGGGAGTTATTTTGCACTCGGGTCTCAAAAAGTTCGATTTCGTATGAATGGAACTTTGGAACTTTTTATTTGGAACTTAAATATTTTTTTGGAGCTATTAACTTCTGGTTATTATTAGAAAAATTACTTTTATGCACATTAGTATTACGTGTTAAAAAGAGAAAAACGAAACACTATAGAATCACTTCGCAGTCCTTCATTGTGTGTCACGTAAAATTTTGCGTAAGGATTGCCTAATACGTATTTAAAGATTCCATAAAAAATATAAGAAAAAGGTTGATTTTAGTTGCCGAAATGAGTAGAAAACGTGTAGTGTTTATTTAGCTGGCAGGTCGTAAGTAACAAATAAAAGCTTTTTGAATTTGAAAAATATATAAGTACAATTCTTAAGTTCCATGTTTTTCATTTGTTTTAAATATTGAAAAATTGGCACCAAAACTGGTGTTCTATAACTCCAAAAGCGAAACTTTAAATGTTTAAAAAAAATATTACATCATTTACATTAAAAGGGAGAGAAGTAAGAGAAACCAATAAGATTATTAGTTAGGTAAGTATTTAGGTAGTCGTTGTACCTCGACAAGTTAGCCTTCAGCCCTTAATCCAAGTCAATATAATCTGCTGGTCATGAATTGATGATATTATGGAACAGATGGAGACTTCAAGCAGCGGTTGCTTCTAGCTCTCTTAAGTGAGAATAAAGTAATCATTAATATTTATTTTGTTTATTTATCACTTATTGTGAATAAAAAAAGCCGAGTTAAGACAGAAATGCTGCTGATTGGTAACAGGTGTACGTCCGGGAGTTTCTTGTCACTTCTTCTCCCCTTAGGCTAGTTTCCGAAGTGATGTTAGTTTAAATGATGTGCATTGCCAGGCTGTTATGTGAGAGCTGGGCCACTTTCGGGTGTTCGATGTCTGTTTAAATGTGTCCGTCATATATGTATTTGTGCGTGTTTGTGTTATGCAATTCCAGAACACACCCCTCTCCATCTCCATCTCATAGCATTGGGATCCTTAGTGTTGACATCTCCAGCGATGTTCAGTTCCAAGACCATTTGCTAGTCAACGTGAAACTGGCGTCCAAGAAACTTGGTGTACTTAACATAGCGAAGCAGTACTTCACGTCGGGGCAAAGGTTGCTGCTTTACAAGTCGCAAGTTCGGCCCCATATGGAGTACTGCTGCCATCTCTGGGCAGGTGCACCCGGATACCAGCTTGACCCTTTTTACTCGGTTCAACGACGGATTGTGAGAATTGTCGACGATCCCAAACTCACTTGCCGTATCGAGTCCTTAAGTCTGAGGAGATACTTTGCCTCCCAGTGTGTGTTCTACAGATTGTATAATGGGATGTGTTCTGATGAATTGTTTGAAATGATGCCCGTGGCTACTTTTGACTATCACACCGCTCAGCATCGGCAGGGAATTAATTCTCACACTTAAGAACCGAAATGGTCGCGTACATTGCGGTTTCGGATAAACTTCCTCCCGCAAACGCTTGGGTTGTGGAATGAGTTCCGTGCCAAGGTTTTCTCTAAGGACTACAGTATGGGGTTCTTTAAGAAAGATGTTTTTAGATTTTTGAAGGGTCAGCAACACGCAAGTATTGCAAGCGTCCATAGGCTACGGTGACCGCTTACCATCAGGCGGACCGTAAACTTCTTTGCCACCATAGTTGAGGATTGTATGAGATAGGACTTATCCAAATAAATTTACATATAGTTTTATTTTATGTATCTTTGATATGTATTTGTATATAAATATATGTCTGTGTGTATATATGAATATGTGCATGTATGTGTATTATATTATTTACATGTTTGTAAAATGTACAATATGTATATGTATGTCTGCTGAAAAATTGAATTAAACGTATCTGAAAGTGAAATATTATCTGAATTTTGATTCACGCACGCAATTAAACAGCATTGTAATTAGTTTGTAAAGCTAGTTGTAGATATTTCACTTGACGATTCTAAAGTGTTCTTAGAAACCCATTTGAAAAAAATCTTTCTGATATAGCATTAATATAAACGTGGATGGGCATTAACTCTGACTATCCCTTCGGAGATAAATCTCGTTTTATATACCACTAAACAAGCTGACGTTCTGTCTGATGGTCAGCGGTCACCGCAGCCTCTAAGCGTAACCGAACGTGGTGTCCCCTGGTGTTGCAAACATCCATACGGTACGGTACGCGGCTTATATCAGGCGGGCTGTAAGATTGTTTGCTGCCTTGGTAGTAGAATAACCTCACAACAATAAATGTCGTGTTTTTTTAACTTGCTTTTATTTAACTCACAATGTTTCCTTTTTTTACTTCTTTCTTGTGGTGGCATCTTGCAAGCTTAAATAAACATACTTCCTGTTATCACCCTTCGATGAATTTTTGCATACTTGCTAAGCTCGGATGACCAAACAATATTCAACAGTTACTTTGACTAACAACCCCTCTGTCACACGGTTGCGATCAATTTTTATTGTAAAAACGGGACCCTATTACTCAAACTCCGCTGTTCGTCCGTCCGTCTGTCGCCAGGCTGTATCTCATGAACCGTGATAGTAAGACAGTTGAAATTATCACAAAAGATGTATTTTAGTTGCCGCTATAACAAACAAATACTAAAAAATGGAATAAAATAAATATTTAAGGGAGCTCCCATACAACAAAAGTGTTTTTTGCCGTTTTTATAGATAATGGTACGGAAACCTTCGTGCGCGGGTCCGACTCGCACTTGGTCGTATTTTTATCTGGTTGCCTATTAGACGAGAATATGTTGTAGTTTTATACTAACCATGTACTTATTGTAAAGATTTTAATGTGATTTTTTTTTCTCTTTTACAATATCTCTGGAAGTAACCTAAACAAACTAAAAAAAATAAAAAGGTTAGTGGATATTAAAAGCGGATTCGCGGTGCCTTGCAGCTTCATACAAACGAATCACTTACTTATTTTCACACCTACTTATCAAACACAACGAAACTTTCAAGACATATGTTCTAGGATTAAATATTTAAGTCTGCAGAGACCTAGTTTTGCTATTAAAAGGTGCAGTTTATAGACGATCCGCATACACGCCTTATTTTTCTTGCAGTCTTACGTGGATATTAAAAATATTGACAAAAAAAAAAAAAAAATTATTTTTAGTACAATTTTGTGTTAGATTGAATTTTTATATGATTCTTATGTTTTAAGAAAAGCAAGTTTTCTTAAAAAAAAATTTTTACTATTTTTTACATTGTTAGTTAAAGTCTTCTGGTCAAACAGACCCATGATGACTTAATTCTCACTCAGTCATTGACATCACAAAGTTAGCAGCGATCGCTGTTTGAAGTCGAGCATCGGTCGCGTAATGACTACCGATGGCGCGGCGTTTTCGTTAATTAAACGCAAACAAAGACGTTTGCCTTTACTTCGTTATTATACCTAACGCATTAGCGGGGATTTGTTGGCACTTACTGACTACGGTCTCCCGGTTTTGTTAATTCTGATAGGTATTTCGTAAGAAGGTAATTATTGTTATTGGTGAATAAAATTGCTTAGGTAGATGGCGCAGTTGTGTTTGATAATGAAAAGTAATTAATTGCGCACGTTCCTAAGTAAATAAACACTAATTAATATTTACAGCACATTTGATATTAATTACTTTGATAAATGTGTTACGTGATTAGGTTCACATATGTCTATATTGTTGTATTTTAGATGATGGTAAAGATTTGCAATTGTAAAACCGATGGCACTTTCACTACTTGGAGGCCATAACCCTGGAGCTATCATTCAAGATTTTATCCTTTGTTCAAATATGTAATCATATTCTTTTTCCTATTTTTACGCATCCTAAATTCTTAAGAGAATACGTTGTACGGCGCTTCCTAGGGTGCTTTATACAAACGAATTTCTCTTATTATTGATATTTACTGATCACACACAGATATTTTGTAGCCATGATCTAAAGCCGAATATCTTTGTGGTATATCTAATCTTGAAACATGTTTTTATTTACTTGAAATCTTGGTTAACGCCATTTGGATGAAAAATTAGTATCATCTATAAACTACACCTTTTTGTAGCAAAACTAGGTCACTGCAGACTTAAATATTTCTAGAACATGTCTTGAAAGTTTCGTTGTGTTTGATAAGTAGGTGTAAAAATAAGTATAATGATTCGTTTGCATGAAGCTGCAAGGCACCGCGAATTCGCTTTTAACATCCACCAACCTTTTTATTTTTTTATGTATGTTCCAGAGATACTGCAAAAGAGAAAAAAAAAATCACATTAAAATCTTTACAATACGTACATGGTTAGTACATAACTACTTCATATTCTCGTCTTTTAGGAAACCAGATAAAAATACGGCCAAGTGCGAGTCGGACCCGCGTACGAAGGGTTCCGTACCATTATCTATAAAAACGGCAAAAAAACACTTTTGTGGTATGGCAGCCCCCCTTAAATTTTTTTTTTCTTTTATTTAAATTCAATTATTTATTTTTAAAGTGAATATATAACTGAATATTCTGTAAATATTTCGAGCGTGTACCTGTTGCCATCATCAAAATCGAGCAAAAAAATCATGTTTGTTGTATGGGAGGTCCCCTAAATATTTATTTTATTTTTAGTTTTTTAGTATTTGTTGTTATAGCGGCAACTAAAATACATC
Organism: Apoda limacodes; assembly: GCA_946406115.1. NCBI lineage: Eukaryota > Metazoa > Arthropoda > Insecta > Lepidoptera > Limacodidae > Apoda > Apoda limacodes. Next base: position 17,019,345 of record OX291548.1, on the reverse strand, counting down.
TTCTGTTAAAATTTTAACTGTCTTACTATAACGGTTCATGAGATACAGCCTGGCGACAGACGGACGGACGAACAGCGGAGTTTAAGTAATAGGGACCCGTTTTTTACCCTCTGGGTAGGGAACCCTAAAAATTTATCGCAAAAGTGTGACAGATATAAAACGAAACTGTGGTACCTATCTTGTCTCTTTCTAACTCGTTAAAATTGACATAAACAAACAAAATGGCGGATGTTGATAGAAAGGGGAAAGAGACCACAGGTTCGCTTTGTCTCTTTCTAAAGTATGGCCAATTTTATGTAGCTATTGCGCAGTCCATAGGACAGATTACAGAACTCAAAGTCTATGGTAGGTACCTACCTACCACACATACAGCAGACACCTATCTTGGAATTGACCACAAAGGAAAAAAAAATATAGGTACTTATGTGATATTATTAAAAAAGTCCCTACGGAACTCTCAAAGTATTTATACCTAAAAAAGCTCACAATAGCTAAAAGTTCAGACAGTCTTTTAGCCCGTAAAATTAAGTTCGACTTCCTGATGAAGTGTGTTACGGCGTGAAACTCGATTATTGTGGTAATTAGTCTCCAGTGCCCTCACTAATTAATACAACGTTTTGAATAAAACTCCGGATAAGATTCCTTACCGCGGGCACAGCGAGAAGAAAAATTTGAAATTTAATTAAAAAAGTTAAAGTGAATTTTGACGGGAAAGCGTTCGTGCTCTTAATAAATTCTGTTGTTTCTGATTAATATATCTACTATATTTTTAGCGTAAACAATCTAATTAAAGAATTGTGAAATAAAAGTGAAATAAATTATTTTGCGTTAAAAAAGCAATTTTGGCGTGGAAGTTTACTTTTAATATATTATAGATACGCTATTGTGCAAGTAAATTAATATGGATTTAATTTTCCGTAATGTTGCTAACCTAGGTTGCCCTAAGGTTTGGCTTGGTCTTGGACTTCTAGAGCGTATTTATACCATACAGCAGGAAGTGCAAAACCAAGCATACATTAATTCATTTTTTTAAAGACATCCGTTTAAAATTGGAGAAGAAGATAGATGAATGGATGGTGGTAGAAAGATGGTAATTGTAGTTTAAGAATATATGAATACACGAGTGTAACCAAGGCGTGCACATTGCTTACATTAAGGCTACTTTCAGTATAAATCGTTGGTATATATTTTGTATATTTTACATGAAACCTATACAAGTTTGCAGATAATATCCTTCAAGACGGACACAATTATTTTTATAAAGTTTTTAGCACTAGTATATTTTTAATTTTTAATCTTAACCTACTTCAAAAAAAGGAAGATACCAATTTGACCATTGCACAATATTCATATACATATGTCTTTTACTTTTTGAGGGGTTTTTGAAGGCGCTGTAATCTGTCATATGTTATTATTTTTAATTATAATTATTGGAGCCGTTTTCCATCCAATGCATAGGTAATAAATAATAGTAATCTACTGACCCATGGCCAAAATTACCCTATGAAATGACTCACCGTGAAATACGTTTAGAAGACTGCTACACAAGCAAAAAATAACTCGCCCTATGCCGTCACATTTGAGCGGAAAAAGTGAGTGCATGGGAAAATTTAATTTTCCGGGTGTAAATGGGGAATTACCGCTAATTATTTTTGTACAGCTTTCTTTCAGTTGATAGATCATTAAAAACTTAGTGGCGTACAAAAGTAGTGGTACCGGAAGTCAGTAAAAATTTTTAATTTGCTGATAATTGAAGAAGAAATACAAGTCATTTATTATTGTACGGCATTTGTGTAATTCCTTTTTTATACTTATACAGATACATAACCCATTAACGCCGTACATTATTCCAGTACAGTGGTGGTTTTACTTTTATTTGACTCCGGCTCTGCCCAACCCCGCCTAAATTAAGATATCGGCGTGGGATTCCTACGCCAACTTTTTAAATTTTCTGGGCTAATACGATTTGCTTGTATTAATTCAGTGTAAGTATAAGCTATCAAAGGAGTAAAAAACAACTCAAAATTACACACACACTCAAAATTTCGAATTTATATAGACGATGGACAAGTTGTACAAGATGTACGTACATATATAACCACAGATATATTGAATCAGAGATGTTAGACAAGGGAAATTCTTTTCGTTCGTTTGTCCATCATTATTGGACCAGTGATTGTAGATACTGGGAAACGTGTTCACATTTTTGTTAGCTCATTAAAATTACATTACTGCTCATTTAAAGAGCAAACAACTAAACGTGCCTCGTTAATGCGTTTGGTAGACGATAATAGTGTGGACCGGACAGACGCCAACGGACAGATTTAGTACACACCTGTGCTGTTTCCTGCTAGAAGTTATTAGTTCTAATTGTAATTGATAATTATAGCGTTTATGGTCTACTAACGTATTTTGCCGTAAAGTTAATGTTATACGGTCGCTTTTACGTATTTTATAGGTGATAAAAGAAATTTAAACATTTATATTATAACTAGCTTTTGCCCGGGGTTCCACGCGGCTTATATATATTTTCGGCAACGGCAACTCCTCAAATATAAAAAATAAATAGACCCACATTTGACGTTTTTAAGTAGCCTTATGTCATTTTCTGGGACTTAAACTATCTCCATGCTGAATTTTATAGTCAGCTGTTTAAGCGTGAAGAGGTAACAGACAGACAGACACAGTTACTTTCGCATTTATAATATTAGTATGGATAAGCTAACTCTTCTTTCAGCTTAAAGCTTTGACAATTACATATAGCAGGTCATTAATTACAATATAAGCAATAGTTTAATAGGGGAGCGCTGCAGGATAATAGAAAGTGTAGTGTTAAAGATTGAGAAATGTTTTTTAAGGTAATTTAGGCAGGTTAAGAGGATGAATGACAGAAGATGCTCGAAACGAAAAAGATTGGCCGTATCGGTATACCATTTCAATATTTTTGAATACAAAGCATTTGTGGTCAAATGTGGGCAAGTTTTAAGATTATGACGGTGTTCATTTTAGCTCTTAAATCATTTTTTTTAAAGTTGGGAGAGGAAAATGTATATTTTTGTAAAATCTGAGTAATGCGGAAATAAAACTTGTTTGTCTAAATGGCAAACCTTAAAAAGGAGATGATGACAAATATTAAACTATCTTTGATTTAATTACGGTATACTCATACGTTAAAAAGAGATGTATATTGCTGTAGTTTTTTCTTAAAACTCGAAAGGCTTTTGGCAGCTGGACTCATATAGCCTAGTGAGTGGCCACAATCGTTGTATTTCATTATTTCGGTCGGTTAGATTATTTAGTAAGAGGTGTAATACAACCATATAATTTTTATTATACTTCCTCAAAGCTATTATACGAATTTACTTAAAGATACGCGAAGTTTTTTTGTGGTAATTACTTAAAAAAATAAATGGTAGTCTGCCATTATTGAGATGAGTTGAAGGTAATTGGTAAGGCTTTGAGGTTTTATCTAACTGTGGGCTAAATTTTAATGCACATAATCGTACCTTCTTAGCATAGTAAAGTAACAATTTCACTGTCTGTTTTATAGTTCCATTAATAGTTAGAATAGATACGATATCTCAATCTTTATTAGATTTTTAGTTATTACATAGGATCTTAGATATCTAGAAAGTAATTAAAAAACGTGTTAAATACATTTGGATAATAGGCAACAAAGGGCTTAACTCAAATATCAACTATTGTTTGGAAACCCATAACGTCTTTATTCAGATGGATATCCATGTTAATCTCACGTATAAGGTAGCTGTGAGTTTGTTGTTTGACGACGTAACGCATTTTCTTAAGCGATTTTAAAGAAACACATAGTTACATGAGGGTCTTTGCCTGCCTGACTGCCAATTAGCGCGCGTTCGAAGACTGTAACTACACTGGTACCAGTGTAATATCCTTAGGGCCTCGTTCGAATAATAACTCTATGCTGTTGTAATGATATTAACACTGTCGGATTTAACCCCGGGTGGCGAAACGTTCGGATACTCTTATGTCGCGACAGTGTTAACACCGTCAACACCAGCCTCGAGCAAGTTGGTGTCTGACCCAATGATGTATTATTTTATCTCAATGGTCTGACCTCACTGAATGTCAAAGTGACATTGGCTTATATAAAGTGACATGGCCAGCATCGGTTGTCGTTCGGATATTGTCTAGTCATTGCAGATGCATCGTTCTGCTCTGAAATTTTGATAATTTTGTCAACCCTTGAAATATAATTTTATATATATTTCAAAATTAGAAGATTAAGTTTTTAATAAAATAAATAAAGTTTTTATTTTTTAAACTTTTATTTAAGTTAGTACTTAGTTGCGATACTATTGACGCTTAATGGCCATAAGTTGGCTCCGTGGCTCAGTGGGTGGTGACCCGAATGCTTAATCGAGGGGCATGGGTTCGATTCCCGCAAAAGACAAATATTTATTATTTATGTTGGTCTTGATACTGGGTCTTTTTTTGTATAATATGTGTTAAAAAAAGTAAACATATGTATTTGTATTCGTTGTCTGGTATCCATCGTACTAGTTTTGCTTAGTTTGGGACCGAACGGCACTGTGTGTAATGTACAAAAATATTTATTATATTTATATTTGGGTACCTATAATTTAGTCAACGATTTAGATCATGACGTTCTAGGACAACATTTCACTGTTAATATATAATATTGACACACAAAAAATCCCAATGTGCATTCAATAAAGTACATGAATCATGATTTATATGTATATAAAATTGCTGGTATAATCAGTTTCACTTCGGTTAATCGGCTCGGCTCCGCTCCTTAGTGTCTAGCGTGAAGTTATATAGTCTTATAATCTTTCTTAATAAATGACTTATACCTAACTCGCTTTATCATTCTCGTTTAAACATATATATTAAACATATACTATTTCACATAGCATGGTGCGTGTGATACGAGAGTTTTTAATAAATTGCAGCCCGTAGTGACCACAACGAAGTTAGTGAATAGTATAGTAGAGCAGTTTTGAACATATAAATTATATCTTGATTATTTACTAGCTTTGGATTCTTATGCCAGCTCCTTGATTATACTAAAGAAGTTTGTTATGGCAAGCTGTAGCTGCAGCTATGGTTCGTTCAAGTAGAATTCGGTTACTAGTTACTGTATCCTCCGGATACTTAATAGTTGCTAGCAAAAACGTCCAGTTTTGACTAATCTAATGTGATTGCCAGTCTTTATGGGAAGGGGTGACGGTCAAGTTTAATCTTATATTAAATTAAAGGATATTATTTCTAAGGGAGTAGTTGAAAATAACAGAAAAAAATTGTAGTGTCAGCCGGTCGTCGCGACGCTATCTTACGTTCCAAAGATGACGAGCCGTAGCCAGTATGCCCCTTGTACACTTGCACTTCGGTCCTTTGAAATGTTCAAAAATTTCACTAAAACTCTTAATCTATCACCAAATACGCGTCGATACCACAAATTGGTATTTCCAATCGATCACGAGAATATACTGAGTACGCTGATGCGTGTGTCGCCGTTTCCGACCATTCTAGAACTAATTTGCACACCGGCCGCGAGCGAAGCACGGTCACTGTCGTACCAAGTGAAAAGACGATGAGTCATCGCTTATCTTTACCAAACAGTAACTCCAACGGGAACTTTTGAATTTTTGGGATAAAAAGTAGCTATACCCTTTCCCTATCTTCAACAATCTCTGGGCAGGATTAAGTAACAAACGTTACAGTTATTCCCGCAGGAACTTTTGAATCTTCCGGGATGGAAAATAGATTATGTCCTATTCCAGGACTTGACATATATGTGTGCCAAGTTTCATTCCGATTCGTCCAGTGGTTCAAGCGTGATTAAGTAACAAACATTCAAACACACAAACTTCCGCATTTATAATATTAGTGGGATGATTTACGTAAAATTATTATTCAAGTATATTCTACTTTCAGAAACAAAAGCACAAAAATAACATACAACCTAATTGAGAACCTCTTCTTTTTAAAGTCGGGTAAATATGGTACGCATCCTGCTATATGAAATGGAAATTAGTGTATAGAGTTTTTTAAAATATTCTAATATTCTTTCAGTTTTATAATGTAACTAGCTTAGTCTCGCGATTTTTATCAGTTAGTAAGCTTTTACTGTCTATGGTTTTACCTACAAAAATATCGGAATTGCCATAAAAGATTTGATTACCTTTTTTGTCCTCTAGGGGATGATTTCCAAAAACTTCAAAAGACATCAATCTTAATTTTAATTTATAAAGGCTAAACACAATTTTTTATATAAATTAAGCTTTAAAAATGACGAATTTCCCAAACCTCATATCACCCTCTAGTGGCCACTAGTTACATGAATTTTGACAAATCCTTTTTAGTGCTCGCCTACCTAGGAAGTTTAGTGCAAAACATCAAGTCTCTTAACCCAGAAGTTTGGGCTGGGCGTTCATATATCAGTCAGTCAGCCAGTTAGTTATTATTTTGTATAGGTAGATTACATCCACATATTACGGGTTAGTAAGAATCCATTTTAGATCCTCACACAGTAATATATTTCTTAATGTTGCATGATATAATTTACCGAATAAAATAGTTCTTTTGCATTTGTTGATTTTTAAAATTGGTCTTATTAAATCTTTAAAATGGGTAATGTCTGTTTACTAATGGAAATCTAAGCTAATTTTATCGTACACGTATACACGAATTTACACGAATTTACACGACTTTTCCTTCTTTCTCATTTCACTACTACATTGAATTTTTTAGGTCATCAATTCACCGACTAAGAGGCAGACTTTCCGAGTTGCTTGTTACCTAACTAAGCTTTTCAAGTCCTTCAACTTTATTGTGTGGAAGTTATTTCTAAGCAAAGCTGTGCTTTTTAGTACTTCAGCTCAAGAAATAATACTTTTATAAGTACTTACTTCGCCTATGTAATTATAACAAAATATTGAGGTTTCTAATATTATTTTTTTCTAAACTAAATAGTTTGTGCGAGAGACACTTCCAAAGTGGTAAAATGTGTATCCCCCCCTGTAACTTCTAAAATAAGAGAATGATAAAACATAAAAAAATATATGATGTACATTACCATGCACACTTCCACCAAAAATTGGCTTGAACGAGATCCAGTCAGTAGTTTTTTTTAAAACGTTATAAATCGTAAACCGCAATTTTCCTTTCATTCAATAAACTCAAATATAAAAATATTTTTGTTTGTGTTTGTAGATTACATAAAGGGTGGTAGGTACGGAACCTTGGTGCGCGAGTCGAACTCGTACTTGGCTGGTTTTTATTTAATATTTTTGGCATTAATCAATATCTTACTATTACATTTTTAAATTAGACCACCTTTATATTTTAAGGATTGGACTATTTAGCAGTCAGTAAATCTAATTACAGAACAATTTACTCATCAAATATTAAATTACCAATTCACGTATTCCATAGACATATACAGAACTAGACAGCAAGCTATGAGAAAATAATGGTGGCAAAAGTGTGACAGAGACTAAGTGAAGCGAAGGTCTTTTATCCCTTTTTCACTTGTTTTATTAAATCATTAACTTAAATCAATTAATAAAATAGTGAACGTTGATAGAAAGAGAGAAGATACATCAGGTTCGCTTTGTCTCTGACTAAAGTGTGGACAATTTTGGAGGGCTTTTGCGCAGTCCATAGGACAGATTACAGAACTCGAAGTCTATGACATAACCACAGATTATATTATACTACTATACTAGTAACCTAAACTAAGCAAACCTTATAATTCGATAACGACTATGTGTTTGCTATACCTTCTAAAATTACAAACATTAATTAACTTTTTCTAAAATGAAGTAGATAAAAGATGTATGTAGAAGATAATGCTAATTGTAAAACGTTACTAATGTAACTGAGCATTTTTTGTAAGAAACTATAATTGCGCTGGTTGTAATGCGGACGCAGTAAAACATTAAACAATACACTATTGTACCTCAATTTATTAATTACCTTCATACTCACAAGGTTTTAGAAATCTGGGTAAAATATTTTCCATTGTTCTTGTCAAAGTGTAAAAAAACGTCTACAGTTTCTGTTACAGTAACCAATTATAACCAATTTTTCGACTTAGTTTTCTTAAGAAACAACCAATTGCTGAAACACCTATACTCCTGCTTCATGTCATGTGAAAAGGTCATCTGCGACCAACAACTAACAGTAGACAGTAGATAAAAAAAAAAACAGCCCAGCGCCGCGCACCGAGGGTTCCGTACAAACTTATTAAATGTAGATATCTTTCATTATATCAAGTTACATAGGTTTAAGTCTCAATTATTAGTTTATTTTTTCCTATATTTGTGTTGTAAGACCTTAGCTTCATGAAAAATTTTATGATTTTAGGACAACGGGAAGTACCTGGTTTTTTTTAATGCCAAAATAAAAGCTTGATTGTTTTACGGATTCAGGATACCGTAAATCGTAAACCTACCTCGGTTAAGTCAGGGTCGCCAACAGCATGCCGCACTTACATGGCGAAACTGTAGGTAGAGATTATTGGGGAAGAAGAAGTGGACACCAACCTAAAGGGAAGGGCTGGTTTAATAAAATACATTCTAATCGTTAAATAAATATATTTATGTACATATTAACGGTAAAATGAAGCAGTTCACCTGTCGATGTTTATGAAATTTCGAATATTTTTTTTATACCTACCCAATATCTTTATCTCACTAAAAATTGCTGTAGTTTATACAATAACAAATATATCTGTTGATTGAGACACAAATTTTAATTTTAAACCTTTGAGCTACTGTTTACACTAGAAGAGACGCTATAAACAATCGTACATACAAAGGTCATGTCATGGATGTAAGGCTTTTTACTACGTCACGTGCAATACGCAATAAGGCATATTAAAACTGTGTGCCTATTGTGAGTTTTTAACGCTACTATCGCGTTCGCGTCCACGAAATACATGTTTGAAACGAAGGAGCGCCTCTAGCGGACGCGTTTTGAGACATTTGTTTTTTATAGGACTTTTAATGAATATGCGAACGCGATAGTAGAGTTACAAACACGCAAAAATTCACACTCGACACACCAGTGACCAGGTAAAATGCAGCCCATACACTACATTTCATTTAAATAGGGAAGTGCAGCGTCTCTTCTATTACGTGTAAGTCCATAATAGCTTAATGTATACAAGCATGTATTTAATGAAAACTAAATTCGATTGGAAACAATTAAGGAAGCAAATTTATTTTTTAAACGCGAATAACAATCACTGAAGCTAGGAATAAAGGAAAATAAAAGTTACAGAGCATCTTAATCTACACTTTATATTTTAATGCTATATCGGTACTTATTAATTAAGACTTTGCACCACTTCAAAGTACCAAATATCACTATAACTAAAGTAAATCTACAAATGTGTTCGTTTTAATCAAACAATTTAACGGGAAACTTATCTTTGGTAAAAAATAACGTTCGTATAAAAACCAATCAGAAGAAATAATAAAAAAATAAGAAATTATTCTTAATAAAAGTTCATACCTTGTATGATAACAATATTTACGTTTACTAAATGTACACTTCCATAACAATGAGATCGGTTTTAACAATTTATATTTTTATCTAAGTCGTTGCGTTAGAAATTTCAAACGTTTTTCAATATTTCAATGGCTTCTTAAACCAAAATACAATAATGTTTTATAACTTTGAATTTAGTTTATCGTTAAAAACAAGACCTGGCTAAGTGCAAAGTGGTACAAATCTTAGAATGCATACAAAATAGAGCAAAACCGTACAAGCGGCCGACCCACGCGGCGCGCCGCTATCTCACCGTGTAAACAAGTGCTCAAATCGTATACATAATGGAAATATCATGTTCTGACAACGTTATCACGACTCATCCCGGACATTCTCTAAAGTGGCCCGCCTTCTAAACTAATACCCTCTTCGTGTACGGCACTTATTGATTCAAAGATTCAATAGTGTCTCGTCATCGTATCAACTCTGCACTTAGCCGGTTTTGCTGATCATTAAGGGATAATGTTACATCTTTATGGATTAAGACGTTTTTGATGGGGATTTCTAAACATAATATAAATATCACGCTGACTTTTGAGCTGTGTACATATTTATTAACAGAAATGTTTTGGCAGCGCCAAAGTACTCGAAGTGCAATGTGCGATCCACGTTGGAACTACCTTGGCTGGCGTGACCTCTCTCCCGCCTTTGTTCTAGTGGGGCTTCACCTGTACATAAATATTGTAGTTTATTACGTTTTCAGTTTAGTGGCTCTAGGAGATAATTATACATTAGATGTCACCTTCAGTGATAAATGTCGAATTGGTACTTTTATATTCAGTTAGCTTTTACCTGCAGCTCCGCGCGCGCTTAATTCAATTATTAAATAAGTAAGTTTGCTATAGCTGATGTTGGTGGAATGGTCCACGTGAAATTCAATTACAGATCTTCCTGCGGCAACTTTTGAATTTGTCTTTTTCTCCTTTTCTATCTATCTGCCAACGTTCAACTCAATTAGTTGCTCCGTTGCGATGCTCATATAAGTAATAACAAGCAAACAGATTTTCACAAACATATATAAGTTTAGATGGTAGTTTCATATAATGGCCCCTAAACGTAATCTTCTCTATTATCAATTAATCGTGGCATCATTCACTGGAATGCTTCGTAACCCAGATAGAAGCTAGTGGCCCAGTAGCATTCGTTTTTTGGAAACGATATGTATCTAAAGCCTAACGCCAACCGTGGTCAGACATTGTATGGGTGACCGCTTTAACAGCACTTTTAAGCTCCTGGAGTCATCGGAAGGCACGTGAAACCATTGGTTCGAGCTGTTTTTATGACGTATGAGTGGCCTGAAAACTTTGACTGTCACTAGCACTTACAAGAGTGGTCACTAGATCGACAACGTCTACCAATCCGCACTTAGTAAGTCTCTTTTCCCAAGGAAAGGCTTTTGTGGCCTCGCAGTGGGGTCTACAAAAGCTGAGGCAACATTATGTTTACTCACGGATGTATATGTGTGTAGATTGACATGTTCTGAATTGGATAGTGATTTTTTATAAGAATGCTTTGAGACTAACCGAGGCGAGGAGTCGGCGCGGCAGTGACGGTCATCGCGCGGCGTCGCATACATCTGGATCGGGCGGGCTGCCGTAGCCGCTGGACGCATCATCAGCGCCAGCGCACCCGCCGCCCTCCTTGTCGCAGCCAGCACCGCCCGCGCCAGCGCCGGGACACCCTACGGACGCGCCGCAACCGACCGCGCCTCCAACGTACCCTGCACTCGGCGACTAACAAAGAACAGAACATAGTCAGAAACATATAGGGCGTAGAAGATATTCAATTACTCGTATTCGTTTATCGATAAATGAACTATTTCCAAATTGTTAAACAGGTGGTTTTAAAACAAAAGCCCGGTGAAGCAATAAAGAAATCGATTAGAACTGTCGTGTAACTAAATAGATTCCTTCCACTCTCGCGGCTCATAAAATGAAATAGATCCCCTACATTCGCATTCCGACAAGCGTTCGTACAAGAAAGATTAATGATCTTATACAAAAGAAACGTAATAAAATAGAGATGGAATCTTCCACTAACAGTGTCTTTGCGGGAGTTATTTACTCAAGCACCGAGTCAGCTTTTTTACATGGCCTTTATTTGGAACTGGTTCATTGTGGTTAAATGGTCTAAGGGTACATTATAAAATAGATTCGTCTTTTGCTGCAAGTAACAGTTATTTCCGTAGGAGAATTTCACGTGAGTGTAATAGTTGTACGAATATGTCAAGTGAAATTAAACTACTTTACGTATAGCATAGGTATTTTGTAAACTTTCGCACTATCTTTTCTGCATTGTTGTTCTCTGCACTAATGCATATTATTGCAGATAAACTGCATTAGAAGAAGTGTTGCCGCAATGGGCCAGACTAAAGTTTTTGGTAAAAAGAAGCTGTCTCCCACACTATAATGTGGGTGTGTATCTAGCCACTGGTCACCCCCTTTTGGAGATAAAACTCATGATACTATGCATACATCTTATGATAATGTAAAAGAATAAGTCTATCTTCGTAAAGACGTCCTGTAAGTAGGTATCAACGAAGTAAAACGTACTATGCAGCTATATATACGGTTGAATTGTTGTAACTGATATAAAAAAAATATTTTTCATTAAATTAATAGGTGTAACCAGAAGTTCCTACAAAAAAGTACTCAATACAAACATCCTAAAATAAATATAAGTACTGAATATGGAAAATTCCAACACTTGTTGTTATAGCTATATAAAGAATATGTTAAATTCCTCAAACATTTATTTTTATTTTCACAGCATACACAGTCAAAAGGTTTACAGTATCCACAGCCAATATGTAGGTATTTACTTCAATTTTGGCAGAGCACTTAGACGTAATATTAAGGGAACACGTTATATATAATATATATAATTAATTGCATACATATGTAATTGACCTCCTCAGACTATATATATATATATATATATATGTATGTAATAATTAGGGATACGTAATCTTCGTTTTTACTTTATCGAATGAAATACTGGACGGGATACATACCAAATAGATACAGGCATTTTGTATTCTTAAAAGTTGAGGTTTTCATAACATATTTACTACTTCTTCGTATTATTTCGTATATATTGAAGTGTTCGTATTATCGACAGCATATTAACTTACTATAATAGTATTGTATAACAATAACCGACTTCAATAATTATTTTTATGAAAATGTTCAATTCCAAAGTAAAAAAAATCAATTTAGTAAGGATCTGATTTTAAAAAATTTAATTAAATCAGAGGTATAGGTTAGAAAATATGCTTCTGGCATATGTGTTTAATTACTTCGATCATATATTGAAATATGTATTATGTATCAAGAAGCAACTAAAAACAAAAAAAAAAACCTTAACATTTTTGTAATACAATATTTGTTTTTATTCAAGTTTTAGCGCGAAGATTTTCATTAGTAAACAGTTCTCAATGAATGTACTACCTATAGCAAAATGCATCTTTAAATTAGAATGACGCGTTTAAATATTCAAGTTCAGTAATTTTATACATTTAGATAAGAATTTATGATTTATTTTATGAAAGGTTTAAAGCTAACATCATATTAGTACAAATGACTAAAATGTAAAATATTAAGTTATGACGTAAGTTCATATACATCAACACAGAATTAATTGTTAAATGTAGGTAGTAATCTAACTTCCGATTTATTAATTCGGACTGAGACAAAATAAAGATGCGTAAAATTTTGAACCTGTGGCGCGAGAATGGATGGTTTAAAGCTAACTATGATTGGGTGTTGGATTGGAACTACAGTTGTTTAGAGAATGTTTTAAAAGCGTTGATTGGTGGTTTGTTTGAACGTATGTGATTGGTGGTAGTTTTAAGACGAGCACTGATTGGGAGTTTTATAATGTTGAATATAACCGCGAAAGCTTAAGTTACTTAGAACTTTATAGTATTGAAAACACCCGCGAAACTTACCTAAGTGAGTCGTTTAACAACCATTACGGTAGCCTCATACAGTAAATATTCTAACAATAATACATGGTAGTTGTCTTTGTTTCCACGTATTCTGTATAATGGTATGACGTGTTAGTTTATTTGAAATTACCCGGCTTTGTTAAAACTTTACGAACATTTAGAACATAATATCTTTACTTTAGGATAATTAGGCCGTTTTATCTAAACCGTTCATATTAATCTAGGACTCTATAATAGTACCCCAACCAACATAACTAGATACTACTTAAAGGATATTCTTTTTTCTTTGTTAAAATTAATTAAGGCCGGACATTCGTCCGGAAGATAAAATAGGATGGAGGGGTTTGAAATGTGGGATGAGAAGGTTGTTAGTGGTGATAAAAGTGCGTGGTCCCATACATACAGAACATTCAATTGCCGTCGTTTAAATTGTCGAAACGCTGCCCAAAAAGGAGGAAATCATAGTCTACGCTTGCGCCACTAAACGCTACCATGTGGGGTTAAACTACAGGCAGATTGTACCACCATTACTAGTTAGTAAATACTTTTATACTAGAAATTATATTGTATGTTCGTTGTGAAAGCCTTTGGGTTGTGTTTTAAAAATATCTAAATTAATGTTTAAACACCCAAATGACGGGCCCGCTTTTGCCGGTTAGAAATTTATGGTAGAAAGAAATCTCAATCACATCAGTAGGAAGGAATATATTGATGGACCTTGTTTCTACGTCATTTTCAGCTAGTTAAACATAAATCTTCTATAAAAGTAGAAGTGGGAACTAAGATTATACCAGCCATAATAATTATATAGCCCACTAAAGAACTAGGTCTGCCAAGAGATACAGTAATTACTTTGTGTAATCCATGTCCATCCTTGGCGGCGTTAGTAGGGTTTTACTATTTTGGCTGGTTAGCAAGTGTAGGTGAGCGCTGATGTGCCCCTTAAACCTACTTTCAGGTCGCAAGTCCTGAGGAAGTCCCTTTTGAGGATCACACTGGCCAAATAAAATACTTCTCTACTATTATTATTAATTATTTGATTCTTTTGATTTGTGTCTGAGTGAGTGTTGATGCTTCAGAAGTTTCTTAGAACAGTTTATTATTTTATTAAAATATTCTTACAGCGAACTTAATGCCTAAAGAGGCAATAAAAAGATGTATAGTATAAATTTAAAAAAATCAACCGACTTCATAAAATATAAAAATGAGATATCATATTGAAGTAAGTGTTCTCTCCGCCTCGAAGTGAAATGTCAAAATTTAGCAGAGAAGATAGGAGAAAATTGTTTATTTTCTCTTGACAAGAAGAAGATAATACTTGAGTTTACAGACTTATTTTTTAATTATAGGGTTTTTTTAATGTTAGAAATTATAATGTTAAATAAATAAATCTAAAATGTAAGTTTATATTTACCTGTAACCCGCTGACCTGTCGTCGTATATGCGCCAGGCCTGTGGGATTGGCCGCCATGCTGGCGAAAACTAGCCTTTCCTCATAGTCATACTCGCAAAGTATCTTGTTGTCGCACAGATAGAATCTGTCACCCACGCAGAATCTGCACAAATTTATTTTCAACTTTAAGTTACCATTCGTATTTTTTTATTTTATTCTAATGTAAATGTGCTGGTACTGATGAATAAAAAAACAAAAAAATCTTATAAATAAATTACGAACCTCCTCCTTTTTTTTGAAGAAGGTAAAAAATATAATAAAACTACAAAAAAAAATCATATACCTAAATGTTCTAATAGATAACTTCAAGCGTCTACCAGTTGCCGTTATCAATATCGAGCAAAAACGAGCAAAAAAATCACGTTTGTTCTATGGGAGCCCCCTTAAATATTTATTTAATTCTGTTTTTTACATCAACTGTGAAAATTTAACTGTCTATCACGACACAGACAGACAGACGGACAGCCAGTGAAGTCTTAGAAATAGGGTCCCGTTTTTTACCCTTTGGGTACGGAACCCTAAAATACCTACAGAATATAAAAACGAAAATGTTAGATCTCGTTATTGTTAATTAAATAGATTTATCATTCTTACATAAGCAACAGTAAATAAGTATCCAATCAAACAATAGATAATTGTGTTATTACTATTAGATTACGCAACAAATTACGTTTCAATATTACTACTGATATAAAAACGATCATTTACAATTTGAAGTTACCTTACCTGTGATTACATTGTTGACAAGCGAAGCACTCTAAATGGTAAACGAAGCTCTTAGCTCTCATAACCATTTCGAAGGCGGGAATGACTTTGTTGCACGCCACACAGTTGCCTGTAGCACCGAACAATCTGCCCAAATACATAATAATAGCTCGAAAGTGGCTTCAAAATATCACGAACACTTTTTCAAACACGCTATAACAATTTTACGTGATTAAATGAAACTCGGTGAAACAAAACGTTAAAGTTTGGTTCTCTGTTAGAATGGAGCAGTCAGGTAGTGTTATGGGAAGTTAATAATATTGGAGTTCACATGCGTATACGTATTGAATTCGTTCCGACTTTGTTTTTGTTGAATAGGTAGTGTTTTAATTTGCTTTAAAAATAATGATCTGGCGGTAAATAAATTTAATATAAATTTTGACTGTTAACAAGTCAAACTTCTAAAAATTCGGTCGATATACAATTTTGATAAAATTTTGATCACTTTTTGGTATCTACATCTGCATCATTATGTTAAATATATTTATCTCGTAATCGCCCCATCAATTACTTTGCATGATCACTTTTAAACAACTAGGTATTTAGGTTATCTAAGAAATAATTACTTGATAAAATGACTGGACTACGACAGTTTCAATATTTCTATGTGCTAATCCAGGATATCCATAATTTTCCATTAATCTATACAAATATTATAAATGCGAAAGTAACTCTGTCTGTCTGTCTGTCTGTCACCTCTTCACGTTTAAACCGCTGAATCAATTAAAATGAAATTTAGTATGGAGATAGTTTGAGTCCCGAGAAAGATCATAGGCTACTTGAAAACGTCAATAATGAGTCAATTCTTTTTTTCTATAATTGAGAAGTTGTCGTTGAAATCCTACGTCGATAACTGAATTTAGGGCGGGTGGAACCGCTGGCAATAGCTTGTAGTCTATATGTGTGCCAAACTACATCAAAATCCATTCAGACGTTTACACGTGATTGAGTCACAGACATACAAACACTCAAACTTTTACATTTATTATATTAGTATTACTTACGGAACTCACCTAAGATAATCTCTTTTGCATAGCATGAGATCTGCTTTATAATATAGTTTAGAGCCCACTTCTCCAAGTCGGCAGTCACAACAGCCGCACTTCAGGCAATCTTCGTGCCAGAACCTCTCCATTGCCTTCAGGAGAAATCTCTCTGTAATAACCTTCCCACAGTGAGCGCATAACCTCGCGCCTCCGGTGTTGTTCGTCACAGTGGTGCTAAGCCCATACTTGCTGTCTTCTTGCTGGCCTGTCAAAAATAACAAGAAGACAAATAAAAACCCAGTCTTAAATTGACTGCTTTATTCCACCAAACAGAAAGTACTTATGCACCTACTTTTTAGCTATATTTTCTCTATTTATTTTATACCACCTAATAATAGCTTTATTATTCAATATCACCGTAAATGATATTGAGGTAATCATTTTTTTTATTATAAGAGAAAACGAAAGCGTATCTTCATGTAACGGGCTATAGTTAGAAACTTTAGATTACTATACAAATAAATAATAGTAATATATCCCATAAGCATATGGGCAGTCGAAAGCTGATTAAATCAAAATCGATAAAGAATATATGTTTTTAAATTGATTATAACTTTGCTGATAATTATCTTCATGTTATTCTTTATTTAAGAACATAACAAGATGGCCAAAAGCCAAGCCTTCGAGCAACTGCGGACCGAGATGTGGCCAGCAATGCGTTTTATTTTGCCCGCTATGATAAAAATTTTAGATTCATATTATTATGGAAGTGTGTAAAATCAAAGTTTGTTCAAATATCATTCTAACTGTAGGCGAATATTATTAGTCACTAGGTGGCCCGCCAGCTGACATGGATTCAAAATTATGGCCCTCTTCCAAAATTTACGGAGCAGCCTTCCGTTATACAAACGAGTCATGCAGATAGGAACCATATCATATTTACTAACTTCAAGATTTATACTGACTGGGCAAAGTTACAGAAAGTCGCTGTTATAAGAAGCGTTTTGTTGACAAGCTTTATACGCATTGAATGCGCTCAATGCTGTCTAATGCGTGCACAATCGATCGTTCTGTTGACTAATAATAAATGCGCACTGACGTCATTTCCGGACCGCATTCAACGCATTGGCTGCACATGGTCGGGAGGTAGAGTAGTGGATGCGCTGTCAAATAGTGAACGGCCATATTGTTTGTTTACAGTTGGTTAACAGAACGATTTCAATGCCTATGCGATGTCATATGTTGGAATACACGGAAATTATTAGGAGAGGTTTATACGCAGTACCTAATATTCTCGTAGGCCAACGTATTAATGATATTGATAAAGAATAATTTTTGTCACTAAAAAAAAACTGGACGGTTAAAAGTAGTAAAAATTTTATGGCACTAAAAATGCGTAAAAATGCACATCGCATTAAGTGCCTTTAATTAAAAGAAATAATTAATGACATTCTTGTGCAAATAAAATAACGACTAAAAATCATGGATACAATCGTAATTACCCCCTATCGTTCCCAGTATCATTTGTAGGTACTTTGCAATAACTGTATATGCAGCATTTCTAATAATAAAATTGTAACCGGTCATAGAATATATTTAAGATTAGATATTTCCCGCGGTTTCATCCTCAGAACTATTCAACTGTTCCCGTGGGAACCCTCACTCAAGATAAAAATGTTTTGTATTATTCTAGGTAAGGAAAATTCGATCATTCGGTTGCCTTAAAGGAATAGAGTTAATTTTATAGGGAGTTAAGTTATAGAGAATGTGAATTCTATTATAGCACGGACATAAAGCACAAAGAATTTTGTACATTGACCTTTTACTAATTAGCCTGTGTTCAGTGGTCAAATAGTAATTTCTGATGAGTGCGAGCGCGACGGCAAATATTTATGCGCGCGCAACAGAGACAAATAGTGATCGGTCATTGAACGAAATTCTTCCTGCTTCGCGTAAAAGAATTATTTTCTAAAATCGGTTTTAATGTTGTAGAGAGATAGAAGGATTACCTACATACAAACAAACAAATTTATCTCTTTATAATATAAGTACAGAAAAACTTATGTCTGCCGGATTGTTTGTTACCTTATTACATAAAAACTACGTTTCCACAGTTGCATTGTTTTGGGTTTATATTATAAAATGTTGATGTTTTAAGATATGTTAAAAGTCAAAAAGTCATACAAAGAGAGCTCAAGTTATAGTTGAACTGGTATTACTCGTAGACATGCTGTCAAGGCAAAGTCGCGAGAAATAGCTAGTATTCGTATAAAAAGTAGGTTGATAAAAAAACCATCACTATTACAATGTGAGTAATTTTATTTAATGTGCAGCTTATTAAGGCATCCAGCTAGGCTCGATTGTTTTCTGCTACAAGTAATGTAATTATGTCAATTAAAACAGCAGGGAAAAGCGTGTTATGCGTGCAGTCATTGCACGCTGTCCTGACGTCATTACAATGCGCATACGCATTAACGAACGCAAAAAATGGGAATTATGTTAGCGTTACGCATCCATATGGGATGATTATCTTCTTTATGCGTTTCATTAAGGCAATTTACTCGCTGTACATGACTTATTAAGAACGCACACAAATTCTTTACACGAACATATATACAAAGACAAGAATATGTTTGCATAAGATTAATTTGTTTTGGTTTCGTAGACTAACAAGAAACCTAGTTTCATCATGTCTTTCTGATAGGAGATCAGTCATTTTCGGCCCAAACTTTACTATGGTAGAACATCTGTACTAATCTTTTTTATTATTTTTTTCCGATTTTTAACTTTTAGACATCTTAACTTATGAAATCAGAGTTTCTGGTTACTACTGACTCAGTGAATAAAGAGAAGACTAGTTTGAAACCATTCTTCTCTATACATACTGTACCAGTAGAAACCTAAGACACTATGATTTCGCTATCTACTAGGTACATAATATAATCAAGTTGGGTGGGGTGGGACTACAGCAGTGAAATGTGAGTTTTACTACCATTTTTACCTATTCACCGCATTATTTGATGTTCGTAATATTTCTGACCACCTCTTCCTTTCAGGGATAATTTTGTAATGGTATTTGTTTATTTATTTTATGAGATTCACCAATTTTGGTACAATAATACGCAATCAACGCTCACAAATTTGCTGAAATAACAAAATATCAACAAATCTAGGAACAACCATATCAAATTTGATTGAACTAACAAGAAGCACCAATCTATCGGCACATTGACGGTACATAACATAGCCTTTGAGTGCGTCAAACCAATCTAGAACCAATTGAAGGGGTAACTAGGTGGACATAACTCATCGCAATCGATCACTTGCCGGCGTCGCCGATACATCTCGTTTATTGGAGCCGACGTCGCGACAATAAAGTTAATTGGAGTATATTAATGACATAACCGTTAATAATAAAATAATAAAGATGACGTACGGTCTCCGGTCGTCGCAATTAGTGCACTCCGGGAACAAAACTCCCGCGTCGCCAGCACACCCTCGTCTTTTCTAATATTTTATGTGGTACCTCAGTATGATAAAATCTTTATGTTTTATTTCATAAAATCGAGTGAAATCATTTCAGCATGACCAGCTTTGCAGGAACATAAGTATTAAGTAGGCACATATACAGAGGGGGGAAGAAAGTTTCAAAAATTCTAATTTTAATCTAATCTAAAATAAAAATAAACTATTAAAAACATGCCACATTACCTACACGTTATTTGTATAATATTTTTCGTAAATTAATTAAGTTTTAACAAAAGACACATATGAAAACACACAGAATTTATTAGATTCAGCAATAAAAAGCGAGTTGATACGTGGCACACATACGAATACAAAGATACATGCACATGTGAGCGGGAGAAGGCGGTAATACGCAATTTTCATTTTATTACCGCCTCGGCCCAGAATTTGATAGAGACTTGGCTACTGAACTGCCCCGGCAGTATTAATTTCGCCAACACAGTCGACCGCCCCGCCAACGTATTAAGGCGCCGAAATGAAAAGAAACTAGGAAATGGATGAAAAGTAATTTATTTCGGTGTGAGCGATGCGACTGTGGCCTTATTAAAGTACTGCGGAACGCGATGTCGCCTTTTTTTGTCCGCAACCCTCTTCAAGTAATTAATAATCAAATCAGTATTTGTTACCTAGTTAGCCGAATTATTTTACTAATAACAACAATTAAATTAATCCTTAATCAGGCAATTTCAAATTGAAAAAAAATATGTGTTATAGCTCCTTCTGGCTTCCTTACATATCGCAGGGTTTGCAAATTAGTCGAGACCAAATTTTTTTTCTTTTTTATTATTTGTATTTTATTTATAAGTTTGTTTTTTTAGTTATTCTAATACATTATTTCGATATGTTCCATCGTTTTGTTTATTTCTTATGAAATGATATTTTCATATCATGCGACTAATTGTGTGATTTTCTTATTGCAACTCATTAAGGGTTCAATCGTGCGTTTGTAAAAATAGATATAAGTTTTCAATCTTTGGATATAGTAAAATTGAAAGAAACCTTCTGTCTGCGCATCACGAGGATAGCTGCTTGACGGTTTTTAAAGAAACTTTACATAATATATAAACTAAAATATAAACTCCTTGCGAACAAAGTCGCGGGGCACATTTAGTATAGAAATAAAAAAAGTACTTTCCTTACTATTTTCGTTGTCTTGTCGCTTGACAGAGAGAAATAAAAGTAAAGACAGGCTTTTAATTCAAATAACAATCTACAGTAAAAAATTAACAAAAAATAGTATTTCAAAACTTTGACGATCTAAAATTGTTTGTAAAAACCTAATTTGAATAAAAAAAATTACTTTGACTTTGAACAAAGGCCCTCTACTGTACCCATCAACATCTCACGTTGTATGACCACTGGATAATAGGTACTGGGTTCCCTACAAGCCTAAGGTATGTCGCTAACCATTTGATTTCCCGAGCGATTTCAACTGCAATTTGCTTGATCTAGCTGCAAAGGTCTTCTATTTCCGCTCCCGCGTTCCCTTTGCGCCAATGCCATTTTCTCGCTACACCGCTTACTACTAACTCTAAATTAATTTTCTAATACAGCCTCGAAATTACTTCTAAACATGAGATCTTAATGGAATCTGTAATGGTCTTTTGTTCCTAAAATCCTTACTCGACTACGAAACTCGTTTAAGTGTTTTGTGTAGTGTAAGGAGTTATCTGATATTCACACCTCAGCGAACACACTGTGTAATTACAATTTACTGTATTTTATGGTACAAAATGAAAATACAAACTAGAGCAAAAAGACGAATGGATTGTGTTTGGTAGTAACTATGCACTTTGGTTTTTAAGGTACTGTAGTCAAATGCGTAAAACGGACTTTTATAGTTTCGTCATGATAAATACGCATACATGATACAAGTGGAGTCTCTTGACTGAGTTGACCCAACTGCTAAATCGATGAGCGTGGGTTCGATTCCCGCACAAGACAAACGTGTAATATTCGTATGTCTTGAGGCTGGGTGTTTTCTATGTATAATATGTATGTATTGATAAAAAAAGTAATATATATGTATTTTATCCGTTGTCGGGTATCCATAGCAGCTTTGCTTAATTTGGGATCAAACGGTGCTTTGTGTCATGTCCAAAAATATTTCTTATTATTATTATTATTATTTATTTAGTTAGGTTATCAAAATGCATTTAAGGTTTCAAGTTATTTATTATAAATGTATCTGCATTTTGCAAGTGGTTCGCGTTTTATTTAATGTTAAAAATTTTTGTGCCGGAATTTTCCTGCTGGAATATCTTTTTCTCACTTCTTTAAGTTTCAGTTAACGATATATTTTGAAGCAACAATTGAAAGTTCTAAAATACACTAAATGGCATCTTAAAATAACTAATTTATTCCCTTGGCACTTAATTTAACCTATAAAATTATTTTTATAGACACTACGAGAAAATTAAGACGAAATATAACGACACATAATTTATTAAATCAGCCGGTTAGTCACTAAAAGAATCTTAAATATAGGTATGTAATACCAAACAACATACATTAATATAATACAGCTAACAAAAATGATTTTTGTTTAAACGCTATATGAAACGCGGTCGGATTTGAATGCATTTAATAGCGCAATTCGTAAGGAAGATTTACAGACTGTTTAACATCACGCTGCGACGCTTTGGAGCCGAGCAAAAAGTCGGAAAGAAGAATAAGCTAAAACCAAGTAATAAGGGGGGCGATCGATGCGACGAGGGATGTCTGCAACTAAAAGGGCAAGCACAACGTTTGGCAGGTGAGCTAGTAATATTATAAAAATAGTTTATTTGTTTATTTGTATGTACGTACGTGTGCGAGTTAAGGGTACGATAGATACCAGTGACCTTGTTCAAGTATAAAGCAAGCTAACACCATTGTAAGCGTGCTCTCTCATAAATTTGAACTTAACACATCACGTTTGGTTATTTATGCTTAGTGCGACACGTTTTTGCCTAGTTTTTTTCATGTTTTTTATATATTAAAAAAACTTACATCGATACAGAAATTCAAGCCGATTTATTTTAATATTAAATAAAACTTAATTATTTAAAAATAATTAGGTTACGGTACTAAAAAACGAGATTTACGACGAGTAAATTAATTTTTTGGCATT
This sequence comes from Apoda limacodes, assembly GCA_946406115.1. Lineage (NCBI taxonomy): Eukaryota > Metazoa > Arthropoda > Insecta > Lepidoptera > Limacodidae > Apoda > Apoda limacodes. The sequence continues at coordinate 16,995,994 of OX291548.1, read as the reverse complement.
TTTTGTGATTATTTAGGATTTATTTTCTTCATTTCTGTTCATTTTTATATAATATTGTTAGATTTTTTTTATGTCGTTCCTTAACTTGTGTATTGTTTTTGATCTGAAGTATGTGCGACATGTTCAATCTGGAACAAGTAAGTTTTGAGATTAGGGGCCTATTGTCAATTTAACTCGATGCATTTTAATTGTTTTTTTAAATTTTTTAAATTTTCATAATTCGGGCTACGTCATAGTCTAAAAATGTTGGGTTCCAAAGATACAGGCATAGGCCGGAAATGCTAGGTAGGAGATAACGACTTCTCTTTTGCAATCGGGTAAAAATAAGATCTACTCTCACACGCCGTCAAAAAATAGAAGTTTTCATATTTGATTCTTGGGTAAACAATTTGCAATACACTATCAAGATGGGCACAAAAACAACTGGAAAAGGAATATTGTTATTCTAGTAAAACACATGAGAATAGACTTGCATCGAAACTATGAAGGAGCTATTCGGGGTTAAACCGGTATAAGCTTTTTGTCCACATTACAGAAAATGGCAAGCAGTTTCCTAAAGTAGTTGCAAGCTATTATAATATATATTTTTGGACATTACACACAAATATAGTTATAATAATTTTAACGTTATCATCTATGTAGATTAACTTTAATATGAGGGACCGTGTGTGTTTGCGTGTATACCTGTACATAGGTATATGTGAGGTAGTTTCCAGACATATCGAAACGGTTTTGCAAAATAGTTTCACTGTTCAAAAGTTGCATTTTTTACATAGATATATAATATGATATGTCTTAGTATGATAAAGTTTACGTTTTCCATTTCATATTTAGATACAGAGTAAATGTCCATAGAGATCTAATCTTTACATTTTTTGTCGAGTTTTGGGAATATGGTAAAAATGTAGCTGCAGCGGGTCAACCGGAACCAGCTGTGTTTAAAAAATTGCCTTTGAAAAAAAATATCTGGGAACCTCTGATTAAGATTAGTAATCATATGTGGCATTAAGTTATCCAAACGGATAGCACAATGTTCATTACTCAACCACTAGAGGCAGTGCGTGTCTGAACGTAGGCGAGCGGCAAGTAAACAAGCGTAGTCCGGAGTCAATTAACGTCAGGTTGTAGTAATGAACCCGCATCCACTCGGCGATCATTCAGTGCAATTTACAACCGTTCAATGCCTATTGCAATTAAGTGCTTCGGCACGACCGACCAGGATTAGATAGGGGTGGCAACTTGGGATGATTTCAAAAAAATAGTAAAAGAAAATAATTAAAAATGGTACCTATATACGCAGAAACATCAAATAACGTCAAATACCATAATATGCAGTTCTTTGAAAATAAATTTATGCAATAAATACGTAAGTAAGTTAGATTTGATTTCGTGGCACCGTTAAGATGAAACAATTGCATAATATCAATTGACACTAGACAGGTTGAGACAAAATAGTATGTATTATGTATTCCATATTTTTAAGAGTTCTAAAAAATAAGTCAGAAGTTCTTTTGATATTTTTTTTGAATTTTTTACAATCTTGATACATCAAATTTAGTGTGTATAAGCTTAAAGTCCTATACGACTCCTTACCAATAGGTAGTTATAAACCATATTTACTACATATCCACAGCTGAACAAATTATTTACGTTATTATTTTTATTAATTATCTTACTAACTATTATTAACAATTATAAATTGAATATATAGGTATATAAAATGTCAACTTGATTAAGTGGTAGACTGTATCTTAAGGTAATGTGTTAAGTGAGCGATATAGGCCAGTAAGCTTATTACTGTAATAATAACGATGTAAATGTACCAAAAATCATTACACAATGTTATATACATTACTATAAGATGTATTAGTTATATACTTCTTAAGTAATTATACCATAATAACGCCTTAAAACTTTAAATTTTGAGAATGGAATTTAAGGTTTTTACCATTTTGTAGTCACATTTTTTGTATTTTTATTATAACTTATAGTTAATGCACTAGATAACAACCAATTCTAATTATTTAATCGACTTTTATTAAAAGCAAATGCAATACACGTGTTAAAATTTGCACAAATGTTGAAACCCCTCACTTTTTTTCAGCATTAAATACAATAGATCAAATTGATTTAAAATCAAAATCTTTTTATTCAAATGGGTTACTATGAACACTTTCGAATCGTCAAGTAAATTAACTACAACTAGCTATACAAACTAATACAATACTGTTTTATTGCGTGCGTCCAATAGGTAATCTTTGTAAAATCACAAACGAAACATATTACTATAGTGTATCAACTAATAAATACATGTTTTGTATTGAAACACTTAATAAACAAGATTTAAAATGTAAATAGTTTGATTTAAAAAACAATCAATATTTAGGTACTATTTTAATTGCCTATGTTTTGTGATACGTTAAAAGTCTTCAATTACTCTGTGACGGGATTTAAAGAAACTCCCGAGAAAAAAAAAACTATTTCTATTCTATTCTAAATGAAAAAGATTTATTTAAGTAATGCACTAAGCACAACCATGTTTTATAATATGTTTTTTAATTATTAAAATACTCCACAACAAAACAGAGTATTTCCGCGTACTCACCTATATCTTAGCCTTCATACTTACCCAGTTCTACAAAATATATTGGTGTAATATTTATTGAAAATATGGTTAGGATAAATAAAATGAAGTAACCTGACATAGGCACAAACTCACTTATTAGGAAAAGTCTAGACGTGTGCTGCTATATTTATCCATCCATACAATCTTTTAAGATACTCTTTTCTTGGCCTCGTCTGTTCTGAAAACAGAGTCAATTTGGTCGAGACACATTCGACAACGCATTCCTTTACCGACCCTTCCATTTACTTCTGCCTCATAAATTTGTTTCATGCAACTTCTTACATTCATGTTTCATTCTTCTCTCAAAATTTCCAAAACATTATAAAATACCTTTCTCAATTATTTTTTATCACTGCTATACGCCCCTGTATCACATTATTTTTTACTTCGCTGTTTATAACCATTTTATTATGCACCACATAATATACTATTCCTCACATTTCTTTTGCCATATCCAACATTCACTTACATATAAGTGTTGAACTAATATCACATCTTTCATATTTTAGTAAGTCAGTCATTTAATAAGTCAGTTTATTCCTTAATATAAGTAAAAGAACTTAACATACAACTCCAAGTGACTTATAAATTCCTAGTACGTAAATCTTACAAGCACACAAAATCTTCATAGAATAATCTTCAAAAATAATCTGTCTTTGTTTTTGACTGACTCCCTGAAGGTTAGAGTCTCAGAAGAAAATATTTATTGTACATGCCATATCTATGGCTATATCATCAATATAAATAAATACTTTCATATCAAAGACGTAGTCAAAAGATTAACCTCCAGCCAGGATTTGAACCTGCAACCCTTACATTCCGTATAAGCACTCTATCATTGAGCTATCAAGGCACAAATAACTTAAATGACATATGTGCTGAAATTATAACACTAATGGATTTGTGTAATAAATGTGCAGTTGTGCTAAACACTCGTACAGTTTCATTTATTAAACAACTAAGCAGATTGCGCTGCGATAGCCATAATGCGGGTTGAACTGTAATTAGTTTTAACCAAAATGCGGGCATCGCATTAGCGATTCAAATGTAAAAATTATATAAACAGACACAACTTAAAACAACGTGGGTAATTAATTACGTAGATTTCACGCATACGAATTTAATTTAACAGAAATATTATTTAATAGTGCTGTGCTATGTGCATTACAAATTTTATTACAACGTTTTAATGCTAATTGCTAGTTACATACTGCATTTATGAAACATAATGCTTGTTAATTAATTTTATGCATTTTTGCAATATTGCAGATATTTAATGCCGTTTCCAATTTTTAGGCATGACGAAGTAAAAATACTGTGAAGTTAGATGGTTTAATGACCATGAAAAATCTATTCAAAAGAACTGACAGATTAATCAAGGTGTTGCTTTAATCACGGACTAGATTTAGTGGTGTATAAGTTTACCGATATCCTTTCGCGAGCATCTGAGATTTTCAGCAATAATAATATAAACGTTCCATATAACCTTAACCAGGATATAACATAATTCAAATTAAATTTCATCTCTTCACACAACATTTTACCAAATGATCCGGATTAAAAAAAATATCATAGAATTATTTCTTAAAATGATGATGACGCGTAATTTTTGACGTTTTTACCAGTTTGCCTAATTTAAAAAACCTACGCCAGTTACAAATAAGTCACTCCGCACAGTAGGAATTTTTAATTATTGGTAAAATCGGTGTCTGTGGGTTTTCCATCCATTTATCATTTTACGTATCGGCCCATTTGCGTCATATAATTACTGATTGAATATCTTCGATCAAGCAAACTCACAAAAAGCAAACAAATTTAATTATTTTTTTTTATTTTTAGCTAAGAGGTTGCCGTAACTCTTATTTTTAGCCGGCTATCTCTTACGTTCATTATCAGATCTACCGTTAGCCAGCAATGATTCACATAATTTGTTTTTGCAACACTACGAATAACGCGGTTATTTTATAACCAGGGGAACATTACATCGTAACAGTTTTAGCAATTCCTCATGCAGCTGTATGTATAGGGTACATTGTGATTCTCTAAAGACACTACAACTACTACTTGTGAATACTTGTCTCCGGGAGTGCCGGCAGAAGTGAAAACATACTCGCTATTTACTTCTCATCACTTCTTATCCATATTTATTTATTAAAAATAATAACTTTTGTTTATTTACTTTTTTGACGTTGTATATTTGACAGCTCAATCTGTCATAGAATTAAAATCCCATATCCAACCACCCTGTACTACTCATAGTCGCCATATACTAAAAATAAAAACTAACCTAATGTAAATAAAGGTCACGTGTCCTAACGCGAGTGACATCTTACGAATTTTCGATCAGGACACGTGACCTGACGCGAGTTTAACAGTTTTTACCCATCACAAAAAAAGTGCACAGCGCCGCTAAAGAAGTTTTCACTTCAAAAACCAATCCTGCTGCTTATAACGTTATTGAAACAGCAGTCGGTCGCAACAAATGTCTATATACCTACATATTATAAAATTTAACATCTCTAAACTGCTAAACCAATCTCGATGCAATTTAATAGTTTGGTAGCTTGCAGCTTGAGGGAGGACGTTGGCTACTTAAAAATGACAAAAGTAACTCTTACTAACGCACCGAAGAGGGTTCAAAGTAATTGGCCTTAACCGCTAAAATTACGCTGAATACATTAATTTTTTTTGAGTACAAAAACCATCAAGTGTAAGCCGGATTAGCGCAGAGAGAATAACCAATACTACAACAAACTTTCTTTTTACAACCAATTGAACGCGGGCAGAGCCGCAGGCAAAAGCTGGTTGTATAGATAGGTATCTAACATAGAAGCGGAACCCCAACCATAAAGCCTCCAGCGACGTTAACATTTCTGTTATTAAAAAAGTAAGAGACTTTGTCATCACAGAACTTACTTTTTTTTAATTAAAATTATGAAATTGATATTGCCTTTATGGTAAAGCTTGCCTTGTGAAAGTTAAAATTAATTTTTGAATTAAGGCGCACAGTAAACGATTTTCAAAGAAAAGAGTTTCGTGAACAATAACAATTTCAATTATCTGATTGTAATAAACCGTAACTTAATTGCTTTCAGTAGCCTTAAATGAATGAGACGGTCATCTACAGGCCGATTGAACGCCTACATAAATAATTATTTTGGTAGATCCTTTCAGTGGAATGAATGAATTTAGCAAGAGAAAAGAAACATTAAAAATATTTAAGTGCAAAAATAATCACACTACCATGAATACTTATGTAGATATAGAAATATAGAAGTATGTGTGTATTATATGTTTATAACACGGGTAAATTGATTTGTATAACTTTACATGGGTACTAAGATGAGGCTGTCACTGAACACATTAGATACTTTTATTCCGATCGAGAGTGCCAACGGTAGTAAATTTTTCCGCGGGTGAAACTGCAGGACTTAGCAGAGTTTGTCGTTCATCGGCAATTCAAATTTCTATGTTTTTTTTTTAATGTTTTTTTAAATAAGCTTTTAATTGTAGATTTCAAAATAAACCATTTTCTACATTTGCTAGCAGGATAGAAAAGGATAGAGTGAAACACTGTGTATAGTACAGTATTATATAGTCTGTGTGCTTCTATATTCTGGTAATAGAATAAGCTTGACAAAAAAAAACGTCGGTCAAAGCTTGAATCGTAGATAATGGCTTTTTTCTAATACAAATAAGTTTATTTTTAACTTTTTATATCTATTTCGACAAGCTCACGTAGCATAAATAACTTTCGTTCGTTTCGAGTTCGAATAATTTTATGAATTAATATATTGTTTATTAATAAATAGTAATTCTTGTTTCTGTTATTTGTTTTTCTTTAAATATAATTTATTTGTGGGCAACCTGCAGCGTTTTTATTGGAAACTATACCTACTATTAAATAACTTGTTGTATTGAAAGAAAAAGGTTATTAGAATGCCATAGTTGCTTAAAAAATGACATCTGAGCGTGAAAGAATCGCGGTTTTATTATAATAAAATAAAGTTTGTATGTGTCATGACGACAACTTGAGTATCATTGATCTAAACTTTATGAAATTTGGGACATAAGGGAGTTTAAGGCTGGTTTTCATCTTACACTGACCATCGGCGCTGACCAGACAATATATATGTTTACTAAAAAGCGTTTTTGTATAATGCAGGTCGCTTAGTGCCGACTAGCCCTTTTTTTCTGACTGACTACTCCTGTTGGCTGATGCAGCCATTACTGCTCCACCGGGCTTTTGGGGTGAGACCCTGAAGGAGTCTTATCCCGTATATCACCCAACGCTCAAGGGCTTGAGTTGTCGCCTCGAACCCGAAGTTTAGTCAGCGCCAGGAGAGGACGTCCACGTTGCGCGGTTGCGATTGCGAGCTGAGCCCTCTCAGCGTCGATGATCAGTGTCAGACGAAAACCAGCCTAAGAAAGGGTCGAGGGAAATTTTAAACATAAGTTCATAGGGGCTGTGGGCATAAACAAACTTAATTAGAGGTTGTGAAAACTAAACGAACATTGCGAGTTCTTCGTCAAGACGTTAGCCTCTGGTTAATCAGTGAACGCATGGTGATGTGTGATAAAACAAAAAGTTTATGAATACCATTATTTATACACGTAAACATGTTGTTATTTGTGCAACATTTCCTTCAACAAAAATCAAATTTGTTCAAACTCAAGTCGAGACTATCTGTCATAAATTATTTTCTCAGAGAAAGGCTCCGGGCGAAACTTAAGCCTGACATAAGTGGGCAATAAACTTCAGCCAATTTGGAGATTCACATCTGCAGGCTCTTATTAAAGCCCGAAAGTTAGTCCTTTTCATCCATCATTCGTAATACGTGTGTGAGTTATTGTATGAAAAATTGAAGAATAAATTGAGTCGCTGCAACGGCGGCGGCGAGACATAAATCCCAACTGAGCCCTCAATATTGTTTTAAAGGGGAAGTGGCTATAAATTTTATCAGGCCCGCCCGACTCGGTCGCAGTACCTCGCGCGCGACGGATCGCAAGCTAGCGTCGCATCGCATCCGATCCGCAACCTACCCGCAATTTTCCGCCATTGACCGTGCATTCGCTGCCGATACGGATATTTTATTATATCAGAATTGAAATCCTTTAGATAAATATCCGGAAATAGCAATATTGACTTGCACTATATTGTGTGCTGCCACCCCTTTATAACTATTCCATATCAATATTATAAATGCGAAAGTGAGTTTGTCTGTCTTTCCTTCACGTCGGTAGGGAACATTTAATAAAACTGAAATTGACTGGCACAGTGATTGAAGAGGTGAAGTTCCGGCAGGAAGATCTGTCACTAAATTCCATGTGGACGAACTATGTGTAGCTACAGCTTGCTATAACAGACTTTGTTATTATAAGTGGCGTTTTGTTGACCGATATAATGTTCATTATGTGCTCAATTTCAGTAATCCAACCGAAGAATAGGAACCAAGATTTGTACAGTCTGTCATACAGAATTTACGTCTTTTTAACTTGGCTGAATTATGACATTAAGCGCATCGGCGTTTCGTTGACCTCCATAGTGTACATTATGCGCTTAATGTCAATAATCCAACCAAAAAGCATAAGCCAAGAATTGTACAGTGTGTCATACAGAATTTATGTCTTTTTAACTTGGCTGGATTATGACATTAAACGCATTTTGACATTAAACAGGATTTGCCGTAGGAATCCCACGCCGATAGCCGAATTAAGAGAAGGATAAGCCGTGTGCAAAAGCTAGTCACTTTATAAATTTATCGTTGCTATTTCGAAACGTTAGCGATGTGTGAGCCGTAAAAAAATTACCGCCTGGCAAAGAAACTTTTCGATTTTCCGTTACGCCGCGCTGTTTAATAACTGTAACAACGTAAAATACGATTTTGATTTCGATAAGGCGAATTGCGACGGAGACCTTGTATATCAGGGATCGATTTATATACTTACGCTTACCTTACATCATGCAGAGGTCATATTGGTACCGAGGCTGTGTTCCAAAATATTGTTTTTTACTGGGCAAAGAGCGAATTTCAGCACAAACGAGAAGATTTTGTTGTATTTAGAACAAAACATTCAACATTCTGTTTTATTAATTTACTTCCATTATTTTTAAATTATATAACACTTAAAAGCAATTATTTACTGCACCAATTTTGCTGTCGACTTGTAAGATATTGGACGAGACGTTTAAAAGCACTTTGCCACGAATAAAAAAAAAATTTTGCTCCTGTAAAAATTGCTACTGACTAAGTGGCACTTACAAACCCAACGCGATTATTGCTCGAATTTAACCGGATTTGAAACGAAACCTAATTTTAACCTAACCTAATAATAATATGTAGGTGAAACGGCAGAAAATGCGTTTCTTGGGACATTGTGGGTCACAATAAAAAATAGCTTATTTTTATCAATACGATCTGGGTGTTGGACATTTCGCATAAATGTGATATTGCAATATCGTTCGCCCCTTTTTTAATATCGCGACGGACGCTGCCGGTCGGTTTATGGCGCAACCCTTCCCGAGTTTTATTCGCGTCCTGTTTTGTCATAATATGAAAAATTGACATCAGCAAAAGAAGAATCTGAGCTTTTTATACAATCGCTGCTATTTTAATACTATATATCTTTATACTATCGACTTGTGCCATTTAATATCAGTGTTCTTAGATTTAAACACTTAATTAAGTACCTATGTATATTAATATAATATACCTGATTTATGTTCGCGTTTTTAAAAATACAACTCTCTATAAATAATACTTTCTCTTTTGAGAGCAGGTTTTTTCCTCAATTTTTTAATTTAGGACGATTTTTTCAGTTATAATTCAGTTTATTTCATCGTGATAGATAATGTAGTTTAAAAGTTACATAGTTTTATTTACATTGAGGTCACAGTAACGCCCTAGAATTTAAGAAACTCCACAAAAAAAAATTGGTTTTTCATATGTGTTTTTCATCGATAAAATTCAGTATAATTTTCCTCATTTTCAATTGTGCACTTATAAAGACTCACACTGTATAGGTAAACTTAAAAAGCAAAACCCTAAAAAAATTTGATCCAAATCGTCTGAGCCGTTTCCGAGGTACGCAAATATATTATAGCTATGTTCAAGAATAACTCGTTTAAATATATTTCAGATAAAATTTAATTATTGCACTACTTACCAGAAGCACTGTCAGACTTGTGCATCGATGGGGGGTCACGTATCATAGCGGAGCCGTCACTCGGACATCACACAAACACTTTATCTGTAACAATAGACACAAATCAGTACTTATTGGCACAGTAATTTTATATTATATTACAGTAACATTCATTTATATTACAAATTTGTATTTTATAAAAATGTTGTAAGCAGTTTATGCCATAAATAAACAGGCAAAAATCCTATAAAAATAGTTCAAAGACTCCAGGGATACTAATTATATTTTTAAAAATAACTTGTGTACAAATATATTTCCGTAACATTTTTAAAATGGTAAAGATAGATTTTCGTGACTTGATTAACACAGTGATACATACTTAGTTAACTATTTTGACCTTCCATATTACGTTAAGTACTGGGAAAGAGGATATAATATTCTTTAAATAATTGTCTTTCAGTTTGGCAAGTTCTACTCCAAAGTTTGTGATTTACTGCTAATCAAAACTACTATAAGTCTGTTTGTTTTTTTTTTTATTTAAACGCGCTAATCTCTGGAACTACGCAGACGTATTTGGAAAATTATTTTTTGCATTTGATAGTCCAATTCTCGGTTGCGATTAAAGGCTATTTAATATCATGCTAGGACCCTTAGAAGCCGAGCAAAATTAAAAGAATCTAAAAGAACCCTAAGCGAAAACAAAGTAAAAGCGATTCGACGCGCAAAGGGAGATGTTAATAACGGAAAGGGCAGAACAGCGTCTGCCAGGTCTGCTAGTATGCATCGGAAACACTGTATAAGAGGCAGTGTTGCTGCGAGGGGCACACCCACCTGCCAGGCAGGACCAAAGTGTTTGATGAAGTGGTTTCTCACCACAATTTGGTAAGAGTTTATCCAGCCATTGGTTATCTCCTCATAAAAATTAAAACCGTGAAAATATACACACATACATACAACATTAAAATTTTCAATCAATTGATAGTACAACTTTTATTCTTTTTATATTTTAGATAAAACCTACTAATTTCACTACGTCCAAAATATACACATATGTCAAACTATGTCCTTTATTAAGACTAAGAAGTGGACATAAGCACAAAGAAAATGTTCTTTCGCTGCGAAACCTCATTAGAATAAACGAAACGATGTACTCTTCTTACGTCCACTCCGCGTAAGGCCCTATTACTGCGACAAAGTGCTGTCAAACGGCAACAACTACTCTTGAAAGAAAGAAATTACCAGAATAATAGGTCAAACTACTTTAAGATAAAGTACAAATTTCAATGTCTACAAAATTGTCGTGCATTTTCTGAAAGTTCTCCATCTTATATCAATTTGAGTAGAGTTCAATTTTGCGTAGGACAGTAGGACTGATGCTGAGTGGAACCGAAACAAAAATTGTCCTATGTGATTCCTTGAAGGTTAACATATCCATACAAAGGTTTACTTCAAAAAAAGAACTGCTCAGAATTAGATGCTAATAATTTACTGTTATGGTTTTATTTGAAGTCTAAATAAATTAAAACACTTGAAAAGAGCCGCACTCAATTTGACATGGAAACCAAATTGTATTTAACCGCAACCTTGCGGCCTTATGAAGAAACAAAATGGACGTAGGTATAATGACATTTAGTGTTTATTAGCTATTTGAGGGTGACCAGAGTGTTATTGTCATATAATATTAACTGACTTATGTAAATAAAGGTCTTCCTTGTATAAAACATGTAATAGTTCGTATGAAAATAATTACAAGTACTAGGGAAAAACCTAATCGTTATCCATACTTATATTATTAATGTTACTCTGTCTATCTGTCTGTCTGTCGGTCTCTTCTAAACTCTTAAACCGCTGTACCGATTAAGATGAATATTAGTATGGAGATAGTTTGAGTCCCGAGAAAGGGCATAGGCTACTTGAAAACGCAAAGTGTGAGTCGTTTGTTTTCCTATAATTGACAAGATGCTGTTAACATCTTACACTGATTTTAAGGCGGGTGGAACCGCGGGGAAAAGAGACCTATTTCAAGTATGTAAAGAAACAAGTGTCAATATCTTTAGTCTTTTAAACAAAGGTCTACATGAATGTAATGGCCCAACACCACAAATTGCTCTAATACATTGATTTTGGGCAATAAAGGCTTCGTTTAATAAAGTTGAATTGACCCATAGTAAGAGTTCATATCTCAATGCAGAAACAACATACCCATGATATGCTGTTAGTGCAGCTTTTTCAGTTGTCGGTGTTCGTAACTGTCTAAGGGCGTAAGTGAAGCTATTTATTTTGGAGCACACATTCTGAATTTGAGACTTCCAGTTGCAGTGTTTGTCTAATGTTAATCCCAAGAATTTTAATTCAGAAACTTCTTCAATTTTTTTCTTTGTTACAATGTATATCATATGCCTTAAGTTTTTGTTTATAGTTAGTAAATGCAATATATTTTGTTTTAGAGATATTAGTATACAAGTTATTTCCCTCAAGCTATCTAACTATACATTCTATTGTGGTATTAAGTTCAAACTTAAAGGATTTATTTTTATCTTTATCTGGTACTACTACTGAAATGTCATCAGCGAAAAATACACATTGATGTTCCGTGGTTTTTGGCAAATCGTTAATATATAATAAAAACAATAGCGGGCCCAAAATGCTTCCCTGTGGAACGCCGCATATGTTCATTTCATAGGGGGATCTAATGTTCAATAACTCTTGAGATGTGTTCATATAATTGATTTCAACACAATTTTTTCTTCCAGTCAAGTGGTTTGAATCCATTGAAGAGCAGGTCCTCTTATACCAATCCGTTCGCATTTTTGAAGTAAGATTTGATGATCCACACAGTCAAATGCTTTAGTCATATCAAAAAATATCACTACCACTGGAATTTTTTTGTCGATTTTTTCAGTTATACTTTTTATTAAGTTAAAAGTAGCAAGGGTTGTAGACTTATTTTTCTGGAAACCGTTTTGTTCAGGATTTATAATTTGATGTTTATCTAAGAAGTTTGAGATACGATTATGCATGGTTCTTTCAAATATTTTGGAGATAAGGAATAATAGTGTTACTGGTCTTAGCTGTTTAGTTCTTCAACGTCTGACATTTTATATAGTGGTTTTACTATACATATTTTGAGTTTTTCTGGAAATATTCCTTGTTCCATTGAAAGGTTGACAAGGTAAGTTATTATGGGAGTTATTTGTTTGGTAGCTGCTTTCAAAACTTTAGTAGACACGGAGTCATAGCCAACAGAGTTCGTATTTTTTAAATTTTTAATAATTTTTTGGATTTCATCTTCAGAGCATGGTTTGACAAACATACTGCTTTCGAAAAATCCAATCTTAGGTTTTTGCCCAAAGTATTTCTATGATTTTTATTACTCCCAACTTTTATAAAAAAGTTGTTAAACTCTTTGGCGATTTTCATGGGATCTGTCTCAGAAGATCCATTTATTTTGATAGACTTAATAGCTCTTATTAATTTTACCTGGTCTTGATTATTTTTTACTACATCCCAAGTTGACTTACATTTGTTTGTTGCTTTTGAGATATGTGTATGGTTCATACTTCTCTGTGAGTAGTTGATACAATTTTTTAATATTTTTGTATATTGTTTGTACAAATCCTTATGTTTCGATGTTTTATATTTATAGTATTGGCATCGTAGTTGTCTTTTTTTAATACATGCTTTTTTAATCCCATTCGTTATCCATTTTGGACGCGAAATGTTAGATTTCACTTTTATTTTTAAGATAGGAAAGCATAAGTCGTAAAACTCACAGAATAGTTCATGAAACTTGTCAAAAGCAGAGTTTACGTCAGCGTCCTAGTAAATGTGATGCCATTTTAAGTTCGATAGACACTCTATAAATTTATTTATATTTTCGTTACTGTAGTCTCTTTTTTTTACATACCAAGACTGTACTCTAGGTTCCATTTTTTTCAACAAGAAAAGTTAGTGTTTGGCCCGTGTTGTGATCCGATAAATAAAGTTGATGCGTGCGTTCAATTGCATTTGGGATATTGCTTGCAATGTGGTCAATACAGGCGTTTTTTCTTGTGGGTTTCGTTATGTGCAATTTAAGATTAAAGTTTACTAAAATGTTTTTAAAGTTGCAGATTTAACTGTGTCTGGAGAAGTATCAAAATTAAGGTCATCCGCCAGTATAATTTTCATTTTACACCTAAATAATATTTTACTCAACACTTGTTCTAATTTTATAAAAAAATATAGAAGTGTCTAAGTTTGGAATTCTGTATATACATATTACTAAACATTGCATAGAAGTGATTTCAATTGCACAACATTCAAAATATTTTTCTACTGACTCTTCCATACATACAGAAATAACTTTATATTCTAGGTTTTTTCTGACAAAGATGCAAACTCCACCCCGTTTTTCCTCTTTACGTGAAAAAGAGCAAGCTAACTTGAAGCATTTCAAGTAAGCGTTAACCTCACTTCCGGCTTTAATGAAAGTTTCACTGAAGCATAATATGTCTAAATAAATATTGTTTTCTATAAACTCATCTATACATATTTCAGTTAAACTTAATTTATTCAAAAGACCTGTAATATTCTGATGGAATAAAGTGACGTGTTTGTGATTTTTGGCTTTATTTTTACTAATTTTTTTTTTAATTTAAAAAACTGTCTTTTTTCCGCAGTATCTGAAACGTATTGAGATAAAATCTGGTCGGTATTATCCCCTAAAGTAGGTATAAAAGACCTATTTGAACTTTTCTGCAGTTCATTGGTATGTTTTTTCTTATTCGCCATTAATTCAAAATAATGGGGTATAGTCCCTTTTTTGTATTTAGGAAAACACAAATTAGTCGATAGTTAACAGTTCTCTCTTTTTTATTTTTTATTAAATCAAAAAAATAAAGTAAAGTCCCTTTTCTATATTTAGTAGAAGAATTGCAATAATTATAGGTCTGTACTTTTTTAACTTTTCCTGATTGGATTTGTCTCATACTTTGTTTTTTAAAGTTAAGAAAATTATTTTCATAGTACTGTATATCCAATAAGTGATTTATTCTGTGACACACTCTCTATAAATATTTTTTTTGGTCATTATTTAGTACAATTTGGCATATTGTAGCACATATTTTTTAGCATACTATTTAATTTTCGTACATTCAAGTGTATAATATTATTAACGCCTAAAACAAAGACTTGAGACTTAAGATGTTTAATAGCTGCCACAAGTTCATATAAGATTTGTCATTTTCACCGACACATAAAAAAAACTGAGTATTTGTACTGGGTTCTAGTTTGTAGCATGCTTTTAATATTTCTTCAGTTGTTGCAAAATGTGAGAGAAAATAAATCATAGGTCCCGTACTCTTCCCTGTATATTCCTAGAATTAATTAATTGTGAAGCGAGATTAACACACTGAAACACAACAAGATTCACATGTCTAAGAGTTTTTCAGTTTAAAAAAAGCAAAGACTATAACTATATTACTTTTTTTTAATTTGGCACAGAATCCTAAGCATTGGCTAGGCCCTCTAAGTCTAAAGTCTAAACGACGACTCAGTGTGCCTACGTTTCTATGATATTAAAAGGTTAATGTTTGAATACATTAATTTAAAAAGTAATGTGTATGTATGTATGTAAATGCATGGCCACTAAGCAAATACATAGTAACATAAAGCTGTTGTTGCTGTCGAAATAAAAAGAAAAGCATATGAAATTTATGTATACACAATTTAGTTAAAAGGTTTACGCAATTACATTAATAATTAATCATTTAAATTTGCATTACCAGATTCCTGACACGCAGCACTTGAGGATCCGTAGAATGAGAAATATTTATAATTAGGTTATATTTCTACTGAAGACTAGATAAGACGACCTATACGTCTAATAAACAGACTTGTTTTAAAAGAGTTTTTCTTGGAAATTCAAATAAAGTTTTAATTATCTTAATTTATTTATTTGATTTTTAGAACTTACTTTGGAAGCAACATAACAGTAGTGAAGGGATGTGCAAAAATAATATTTTCATTCCTAAGTTCAATTTTATTTAAATGAATCTTTGTAAGACTGCAACACGAAATAGTTGTTTGAACTAGACTCCTACAAACCTTGCTGTAAAGTTTTATTACAATCAATACAAAGATGGCAGAATTAAACGGCTTTGTATGTGACATACGGATGGACGGAAAGACATAAAATTATAGGGGTTCCGTTTTTGCAATTATGAAATAAAAAAAGTAGTAAGTAAAATTGTGACATAAAATAAAATCATATGTTTTATTCACAATAGATCACAGAAAAATCATAAACAATAAAAGAAACCCAATAAAGTGAAAACAGATTACGCTATCGTACTCAAGCGGAATGAAAAAAAAACTTTTACAGCCCGATCAGCACCTGTTACAAAGGCGGCTATCAAATTACTTGCGACACATCCGCGGCACGGCTCTGCTCCATAAATACGATATTCGTTATGCATTTCTCATATTCATGAATCCGTTTTATTGGCTTCAATAAAATATGTACATCTCAGAATGGATATGAGAGAGCGGGAAATCTAATATAGATTGCTGTGCGCCGGATTCGGACCGAATTGAAGGGTGGGGGCGGACATCTGCGCCGCGCTTTTCCGATCACCTCTTTCTACCCTCCGTCATCTATTTCAGAATACCTTGTTAATTTTATCTTGAAACTTGCATCTTTCTTGTAAACGTGTATACCGAAAAGTTTGAGATTTTATCGCTCTACGCTTGCATAACCTTTGCGAGTGGTTTTAGAAAGAATTCGTTAAAGGTGCTATTTATATACTAGCTTTTGCCCGCGGCTTCACCCGCATCAGATTTGGTAATTAACGTGTCATTCTTAGTATAGTTCGTTCACGATCCCTCGCAGTCTAGTTGGTAGTGTGCAGAGGGTGTGAATTCGATTTCCGCGCTGAACGAACTTTCATGTGATATATTTGTGTTTGTGTTGAGACTGGGTGTGTTTATGTATTTATTTGTATGTATTTACAAAAAATATATTTAAGTATTTGTATCCGTTTTCTGGTTATCAAAGTACAAGCTTTGCTTAGTTTGGGGCCAGATAGCGCTGTGTGATATGTCCAAAAATTATTATTATTATATTACTTGGGATTCGGTAAGGACCCATAGTTATTTCTGCGGTAAGTTTTGAATTTCTTAGGACTAAAGCCTATGATTTTCTTTCAGCTCAATTTGATGCTACGTTGCGACCTTAAGTTATATAAAATGCTTTCACAAATATATAGGTATTAGTTTTCATCGTGTTCACAATCTTGCAAATAAATATTGACACATAATTTTACATAGTTTCTAGCAAAAAAAATTCATATACTATAAGATAGCTTTAAACGTTTAAACGCTGATATACATTTAGGTGATACCTACTCCTTAACGTAAAACGGTAGTTTTATCATGCTCATCATTGGTAAATAATATATTAATTATGTATATCAACGGTTCTCGTACACTAATTCTAAGTAAGTAAGATATATCTAAAAATACCTACATGTAAACAAAGTTTAGTAGGTGTTGCTTTGTGTTTCTCTGCTTAACTCAGTAAATAGCTTGTCACGAGATATGCAAGGCTTAAGTACGAGGACAGTATTATATTAAACCTGCTTCTGTGTAATTTAACATGACCAGTCAGCGAGGTCTTAAGTACTGGAAACACAAAGCTTAAATTTATATACATATTATACATACTACCATCGCAGTCTAGTTATTAGTGTTGCCGGCTGTGTGCAGAGGATGTACTTTCGATTTCCGTACAGGACAAACATTTACGTGATAAACGTTTGTGTTTGTCTTGAGTCTTGATACACCCTGTATTTATGTATGATACGTATGTTTTTATAAATATAAGTATATAATACAAGCTTTGCTAAGTTTGGGTCTAGATGGCGCTTTGTGATATGTCCTAAAATTATAGGCAAATATAATTCGCCGTTTTACAAAATGCCTAGGCAAATCGTAAAGTATGGAAACGACAGGAACAGAAATCGCACTGTATAAGTCATGTATGTTAGGTTAGGTTCAGTTTCTCTTTTGTAAACATAGATGCGGAGCGAGCGAAGCGAGCGGACAGTTCCAGCTAAGATTCATATAATAATCTGTTCAGTTATATGATAATTTCTATTCCATACTTTACGATCTGTCTAGGCGTGTTGTAAAACAGCGAATTATACGATTTGCCTGCGACATATATATTAATGACTAGCCTGGCCCACGTTGTTCTGCCGTCTGTCTTACAGTGACCTCTAGTGGCGATTAACAGCTAAATTGACAACAAATTAACCTTGTTCATAAAAAGATGTGGCAAATTTCATTATGGTCGGTCAAGTTGTATCGGAGTTCATAAAATTTTTTTGGTAGGGAATAAACTGGCGAAGACCAAGCCGAAGTTGCGCTAATATTCAACTTATAGGCGATGGAAACCAAGGTTTTTTTTTATGGACTTTGGTATTTGTCATACAAATACAGGATACAAGCCACATTAGTAATATATTGCTGCTTTTAATGTACCTAGAGACCTAGAGAGCTGGTAACAGAATATTGTTCAAGACTTGAAGGTAACTTTAATTTAAATTGAATACTATTCAGTAGAATTTCAATTTAGTCACTCTAATACTATGTGTGCGATATTTTGTCTATTAATAACCGATGAACGAACAAACTGGCATGTGTGTCTGTTTTCACAAAAAGAAGTGCTTTGTCCGGATCATTTGGTTTTGGAGCTGTGAAAATATCCTTTGTAAAACAACATTTTTCACTTAAGTTTAAATAAATAAATTTCTGGCCCCAAAGTAAGCAAAGCTTGTGTTATGGATACCTGACAACGGATACAAATACATATAAATAACATACTTTTGTTTTGTTAATACATACTTATCATACATAAATACATGCAGACTCAAGACAACCACAAATGTTTATTACATAAATGTTTGTCCAGTGCGGGAATAAAACCCACATCCTCTGCACAGCAGCCGGTCACACTACCAACTAGTCTGCGAGGGAGTCAATTTGATTTGACTTTGACTACGTATGTTGGTATTATCAGTAAAACCACTTTTATATTTTATTTGAAATACCTACCTACATACCTACCGCACCTAAACCATCCCTTATATATAACCGATTCCATTCTAACGTGAAAACGTATATAAAAGTATATATATAAACATGACTCACTGTATAAAATCTGATCCCAAAAAAGTCAGAAAAATTCTACGATCTCAAAAATTAAAACGTTAGAGACAAGAACATCGCTCAACTGAAGTGAAGACGCTCAAGTCTTCACCAATAATCTGTCACCGCAAGTAGATCGTTCCTTGACTGGTGACGGTGACAAAGGAGTAATCGTCGTGAGGCGTACTCTGAGCCACATAATGCGAATTTAAAGGGCATTGTCACACTAAACCAACCGCAGAAAAGGGTACCTTCGCCGTCGACGTGTCAAAAATTCAGCAAAGTGCCGGATAAGTGGAATGGATGATGCTGTGCCGCGCCGGATAAAATATTCTGTGTCAAATCGTACGTCACTAGCTCTCGACTTGTTCTCGACGGGAGTGCCTTGCGAAACTCTTATTTATTCGTTTTTTACGTCAACTACAGGATGGTGTGCTTTTGTGCTTTCCCGATTTACTACCACAGATTAGGATTTTCTACAATATGTGGGCGCTTAAGAGCAAAAAATATGAGAAGGTTAAACCTAAATTATGTAGGTTCGAGTATAAAATGTGCTGTTATATATATATATATACTACCTGCCGAACCGACGGGTGCATGTTCGATTCCCAAATAAGACAAACATTTGTGATCGTTATGTATTTACAAAAAAAAGTATGTAAGAATTTGTATTAGTTTGTTGGGTACAAACATAGCCTTGCATAGTTTGGGGCAAGATGGCGCTGAAAAAATATCTTATAAATATTTATAACCTGTTCTTGATCCTAAATTACAAGGTTCTTTTATTTAAAAAAAAATAAACTGACCTTAATAAAAAAACATAATAAATTAACAACTATTTATACTTAAAGATAAAAGGTTTTATATACAATCTTTTTATAGCAAACATATCTTTAGATTACGCTGAAAGCCTTAAGGTTATACCATAAAAAGTAATGTGTTACAGGTATTATAAATATATACCTACACAGTATTCGCTAGATATTTACCTTTTTGAAATATACAAAGATTTAGCGATTTTTATTCCTTATATTTTAAATTCACCGATCATTTTTAGGCTTTGATACAATATTTCACATCCATTACAAACCAATGACCCGGAAAATAAAGTAAAATATTTTCGACATCATATACAAGTAAACGGATAGCCGACCTAAGAGCTTAATGCCCAATAATAATGAGATTACCCTCACTATATCTACCTAAACCCACAACCTGTCCCAATGCATTAAAAGTGGCTCGCGAGATGAGAAATCCATTAGAGGTATCCACTACTGCGTATATAGGACCCTCGGTTCAGCGGAAACCCATTTGGGCATTATCGAAGAGGGGTGGGTAGTGGCGACTGCGTATCTCCATTATGATTGCATTATCAATGCGATCAATTAGGCAGCATTACGTTAAAATTCGTCCCAGCCATCAGTTATGTATGACGTACTAACACAGCGAAAGTAAAGGATGGACCTTCCACGAATTTACAGTCGGTACCTACCTGCGAATGTTGACACGAATGCATAGGCATTTATTATTTTGAACTTAATTATGTTATAATGTTTTATGTGTGTGTATTTAATTTCACATTATTAGGGTTTCGTGCCTCAACGGCAAATTGTTGTCACTTTGACAGACAGACATGACGGTTTTCTTGTTACGGGATTAGTTACAGGACTTATATTTCGATATATTGTGTAAAATGTTAATCTATCTAATATTGAATTACAAATGCAATTACATTATTTTTAGGGAAGTCTCATAAATAAAAACAAAATTTACCCTGGCATAAACGATGTCATTGTTGGAGATTGCTGGGTACAATAACAATACAAATATACATTTATCATCAAAAATAAATAGCACTGCTCTTTTTAACCTGTTTAGCCACTCGTATGTATCTACGTCCATACTTTTATTGTGTATACGTCACATATTTTCCAAATATTAAATCACGTCATTAAAAAGATGTGCAAATTTGATCAGATATATAAATAGATAATTTAAAATTAATGTTAAAAATACGTTATAAGTAATTAACTTAGTAATTTAGTTAGTAAAAAAATAGTTCGGTAGCAAGTTCCGCACGAGCAACTTCTTCTTTAAAAAAGCGTCTTTAAAAAATCAGTGTTTTAGCGCTGAACCGATTTTGCTCAAATACTTTTCAGCTATAAGTCATGACGTGGCGTATCAATTGATATGGTAACGAGACAAATTGGCCCATTGGTTCTTAAGATATAGAGGGGCAAAAAAGGTAACCTACATACATACATACACACAAACACAGAACACATACACACACAATTCTCCGGGTCTCAAAACGTAAAGAAACGCAAATTTAGCGATTTCTATTTTCGGACCTGTTACAATAACTTGCCTCGCAAGAGAAGTTAAAAATAATAGCTAAGTAATTGATTTATCTTTCTACTAAATTACTTAAATCTCAAAACCTTTCTTACAGCGAATAAAATAAATAAGACAAACAATTTTCCCCATCATCGACATTATCTGCTTGGCTCCCTTTTCTGACTTCACACTGATCGAATTCATTATTCACCGACAAAGAACAATTAAAGCTCCAATAATCAATCTTAAACTACAGTCAGCTAAACTCTAATCAAGAAAACTCCCCGTGAAAGCTTTTCGAACAAAATTTAACTTAATTAAAAATGTAAATGAAATTCCTAGACACTTCCACAACCATCACATCGTCCCGCGCCGAGTGCTCGGGCTTTTGATTGCAGCTAAAAGGTTTGGGATTAGTGCGCGAAAGAGCTTTCAGTGCATTTGTAGAGCTTTTAAGTGGGAAGCTTTCGCTTAAGACACATACAATGTAAATTTTATGTAACTTGGAAGTGCTTTAAGATGGCATCTGTTGTATTACCGTCTTATTTTCCTTTTGAAATGGAATTTTCGATTTACTGTATTTTTATCAGAAAGTAAATGAAATAGCTTCAATAGAGAAAGAATTAAGCCTGTAATAGTAAACTTGGTTGTAAAGAAAATTGAGGAACCTTACAGGGTGTAGGAAAAAGGGGTGAAAGATGGGGACGCGTATCTGACCAAGGATGTTTGGTGTCCGGAAATAAACCGTCCGTAAAATTGACAATTCCAAGCGGGCGCCATCGCCTGGTCTCGACAATTTTGAATGAGCCGCTTGATCAACTGGATCTCCAGATACTTAGATGGTTTAAAGTCATTCTAATATATTGTTTGGAAAGCCAAACAAAGTTTTAAGTATTGTCCTATACAGATAAAATCTTTAAAAAATTATTTGAATTAGCTGTGACAGACAGTTTGAATTAACATCAAATTGATAAGTATAAAAACACTTTCTTTTTCCGGTTGCTTAATTAAGTCTATTAAAACACACATATACCAATATAAGTTTTAAGTATTGTCCTATACAGATAAAATCTTTAAAAAATTATTTGAATTAGCTGTGACAGACAGTTTGAATTAACATCAAATTGATAAGTATAAAAACACTTTCTTTTTCCGGTTGCTTAATTAAGTCTATTAAAACACACATATACCAATATATGCGCAAATCCTTTTTTTTAAATGTAAATTATTAATTCAACTATCTTAATGTATTTCTTAATTCTGTGTAGTATATTTGTAAGATTAATGTACTAGGACTTTATAAGTCACTAGTAGTTGTTTGAGATGTTCGTGATTGGTGTATTTTCAGAGCAAAGTTGTTGGATTCTCATAACTCTATAACTCAATAGGTAGAGCATTTACAGGGACTGTAAGGATTGTTGCAGGTTCAAGTCCGGAGGTTATTCTTTTGACTGCATCTTTGCCATTATAATATTTATTTACATTGAATATTAAACAATCAAGTCACTTGATAGAGTGTTTAATCAAATAGACTTTATTTATATAATAATTAAGCTTTATTGTCGTGTATATAACGAACTACCTTTTCCTAAGTAAACAAGAATTTGATTACTATGACCAACTTTTGCAAATATCCAGTATGTAAGGCAAAAAAACTTGTAAAATATTTACCGGAATAGAACCGGAAGATGAACAAAAACTTTGTCACAAATTAATTGCTTAAACTGACAATAGTAGGTATTCATTCAATACAGATTACAAAAATGCTGCTGCAAGAAAGTCACGAAAACTTGAATGTATTTAACGAGTTTGTATATGTGTGTATATGTACTTTACATAATACAGTCCGATATCAGCAGCACCTACATGCAGTGCCATCTGGGAGCTCGCCAAGATAATCATACTTATATCTACAAGCTTTTAATCTGTAAACATCGCCAGTTTGCACAGTAACAAATGCATTCCAAATCTACACTAAATAAAAAAAACACAGCAGCACTGGCCTATGTCGCACTTGACCGGTTCTTATTATTTTTGTTTTACTATAGAGCTTACCCTAGCTAAGCTTTAATGAATTACCTTTATCGTAAGTCCACAAAAACATGTTTCTTGTTTGAATACCCCTTATTTTTTGTTTATTATTTATTAGGAAATCCTTCATAATAACACATAATCTGAGAAACTTGTAGGCTCTTTACTCTTTGGTCTAACAGATAGAGCCCGCGAAAGGTCAGCAGACAGACAAACACACACAGTAGGCTTAGTAATAGGACTCTGTTGGCATCCTTTTGGTACGTATACGTAAACAATCTCATCTTTATCTGAGCTTCAACTACTTGCGAAATGAAATGTCGATACGAGACGCCTAATAATCGTTTTCAACGTAATCGAAAAGAAAATTGGCTCAGAGATATAACGAGCCCTGCATACGAAGATAACACACGCATCGCCCATCCAATCACAAGAACCATAGAGCAGAAAGCTTATTATAGGGAGTTCGAGTATTCAGGGAACGTTCCTCGCTTAAGTAATGAGCAAAGTAGTTTTTTCTCGCTGGTCGTTCCTCGCTTAAGTAATGAGCAAAGTAGTTTTTTCTCGCTGGTCAAAGCCCGCAATAATTCACACTTGTGTACTCGAGAACTAAAACACACACACACACACACTCAAGCACGCTTTTTGAGCTGCGATCATCGCGACGCTCATCCGTGAAATTGATTCTCGAGAAAAGAAAAGACGAAAAGATAAATAAAAAGGAAATAGGAAAACACAGGCTAAGATTTGGCGTGAAATTGTTTTTCAGCGCCCACCCGCCGCCGCCGACACGCTGCCTGGTAGCGGCCCGCCTCGAGAATTTCCCAATTAAGGGGTGTGAATGTGTCTTGATTACGTAACTTAAGTTATTAACGCATTATTGTACTCCAAGAAAACTATTACGTACCAACATACAATGCAAATTGCTTTGTAAAGGTCACCGAGCTTTGAGAATGGAGAAATTGAACAAAGTTATAAAGCGAAGCTTAATTACATCTGAAACTTAATATATTATAATTATCATTTGGGCCAAATGTAGGTTTAGTATATATATATAAATATTAGCTATTTATAAATTAGCATCTAGGATATCTCTGAGGGATAGGTTTAGGGAAGTAAAAATTTTAACTTTAGTGCCGCAGTACATATATGAAAATCTTTTATATGTACATAAAAATATCAATAGTTTCAGCAAGAAAAGTGACGTTCACAAAGTAAATACTAGAAGTAAAAATAAGCTGTTGGTGCATGATACACGTCTACACAAATAAGTAACTCTTTTATGGGGCAATGTATACACTTTTACAACAAAGTTCCCAATAAAATTAAAAATCTATCAATAAGTAAATTTAAACCTTTTATCAAGCAGGTACTTTGTAAAAAGGCATACTACAATATTTCAGACTATGTAAATGATAAAAATCCTTGGGACTGATGATGCTCAATTACAGGATACATAGGTAAACCAAATTTAAATGGAAATAACGTAAATTTTTTATTTAAAACATTAATTGTATTTTTAGTTTATTTGTATTATTGATAGTGTTTTTAAAAGAGTAACCATCGAGTTTTTTGCCGGATTCTTCTCGGTAGAAATCAACAACATTGTGAACCGGCGGGAAGGTGGGAGGGTTCAAAAAATAATATTTTATAACTTTGACGATTCAAAAGTGATTGTAAAATCCTTAATTGAATAAACCATTTTGACTTTGACTTGACTTTGACTTTGAATATGTTGCCTACTGCTGGCCAATATGTGGGTTTGACAGTTCATTTTTTGTTTAGTTATTGTTGAACATTTCTCATTTATTTATAAATTTATGGACATAAATTGTGAAGACTTATTTCCTTAGGGGAAAATATATTAAAAATGCGTGAAGTTCGTAAATACAATTTTATTATAGTTGACTAAACGATCACAATTCACAATTTTAAATGGTCTATAATCCAATTATGCCATACACAGTTGCAACTTAATTGGTTTGGAAATTATCCAATTTTGCCGTCTTTTCTTTTCTTTAGACGACCGTGTTGAAATCTTTTTTTCCAGTCGACTGTATTTTTGCAAATATCGATGAATCGTTTTATGTTGTAAAAATTCAGTGGTTTGCCGTAATCTAGGCCTTCAACATATTTTTCCTCGATTAAGTAATGAAAAAAATCAATAAGCCATAAATAGCCAATCCGCAGAAATCAAGAATTTCAGTGATCTTTAATAAAACTGCACTTCATTACCTTCTGTGTAGGTTTGCGGTCACACCCACAAACCGGCGATAGATATCTAATGAGATCAAACCCTCAATTCCGCAGTCTCATGCAATAAAATCCTATTCTAATTTATTTTCAGTAGTTCCTGATACTCGCCGAATATGACGCACAGTAAAAAAAAAATACTTTTTAATAATTTTTGGTAAAAATACAAATTACGGATATAACATCTTTTCTTTGAATTCAAAAGTTTTCAATCTGTCATTCTTTTTCAAATCAGATTTAAAATTCTGTTGACGTAAATAAGTATGGCATTCCATGCCTGTATGGATATCGAATTTTACAATAATTTTGACATAAACACGTAAAATACTTCAGTCGTTACAAAATAATAATAATACACTGAGATACACGGGCGATTTTAAAAAGTGCGTCTGTTATCAAAACGAAGAATTCAACCTGTGTGTCACACGACGTTTTTCAATGACGGAAAAGGTAAATAACAATAGAGAAGATAATGAAAATTAAATATTTTTTATTAAAAATGAGAAATAAAATATTAATAACGACAAAAAGCATCTATATAAATTAAAATAATTGCCACATGTAGATATTGAACACCGGTTAGGATTTGAATTTTTTTTTTTTTGTTTTAGGGTGTTTGTTATTTTCAGGCTTGTAATTTGTTTGTGTTAAATGTTTGTATAATTTTTTTGGAAAATTCGCTCTGGCGACGCCGGGCATAAACAACTAGTAAATAATAAAAATGTAACACATATACGATTAGTAATAGTAAAAGAAAGGCAATTTTTGAAATATAATTACATTTGCGGATCCAATTTGAACCGGACTTGTGCGAAAAAGTTAATAAATAATAAAATAAAATACTTTTAAGTTATAGCTCAAAAATTACCAAGAAGCATTACAGTATTACATTTTATAACAACTAATGTAGTGATTATGTGAAGAATTTGATCTAATTGTACAATTACTGATTTACTATTATTCTATATGAAATTGCAAAAGATATACACTTTAGTCAAAAAAATGATGTTGCCAATAACAGTCTATTAACTTGGGCCCCCAATAGCGTGATTGGTCGAACCGGGATAAGTTAAAACACTGTGACATCTCATCCACTACGTGATCCATTTGCCGAAGTAAGAAGCAATCTCATTCAATACCCAGTCCCCCGCTCCTTCGTCCCCCACCCCCGCGCCTACTAGGGTTGCTAACAATGCAATACTTTGTACATGTCGTATCACGAAACGCAATAAAACTTTACACTCCTCTTGCCTTAACTACTTTTCAGTTATTGGTGTGTGATAGGAACTGGACTATAAAAAACATTTTTTATAGGTATGATGGGTGCACTATTACAACGTTTACAAGGAATATTATTGGTATAGTAAAAAAAAACTATATCAATAATATTCCTTGTAAACGTTGTAATAGTAAAACTTAAAAAGTTAGCCTGACTTCAATTAACATTATTAGGCCTTGTGGCCTTGGTGGTTTGGAAAAGAGGTATCCAAAATGTTAACCACTGATATTAACTTCAAAAACTCCTTAAAAAGTAAAAAATTTACCTTAATGAAATACTAAGCTAAGTGTTTCCTTCTTGAAGTCGAAAGTCAAAAATATGCGGCAAAGGTATGAGACATTTATTTTTTTACAAAAGGTTTATTTTTTACTTTTTAGTGGATTTTTAAAGGCGTTGTCATTTTTTTAAGATGGTACTTGAACATACATACCTATACGTATTAATAAAAACCCTTAATAATTAAAAAGTATCTAACTTTTTAATTTTAAGAAGTAGTGATTCGAGTTTTATTGGATTACTAATGCGCTAATAGTAAACGTCCGTAGGCTACGGTGACCGCTTAACATCAAGCGGGCCCTCTGCTTGTTTAGCACCTTTGTAGTGTAAAATTGGATCATGATCGGCGGAGATAAAGGTCACAATGAGAATTACTACGTTCAACGTATATAATAATACGTCGTCGTTTCTAGCAATTGGTGCAAACTACTGTAACGATTTTAATAAAACTTGCATTGTTCCTTAATTTAATGGTACCTGATTGAAAAAAGAAGTATTAAAATCGGACCAATAGTTTTAAAAAAATGCCTGGACAAACATACATATATACACTTTTGTAATTTGGTACATCAGTCTGCAGACCCACATAGACTAACATTATGAATATTGTGCAATTTATAGAACATAATATACATACGGGTCAAAATGATAACCTCCTTTTTTTAAGTCTGTTAAAAACCGTCAAGTAATTTTTGAGTAATGCATGCACAGACATCATTATATTATTAACAATTTTTACGATATTTACACATATAAGGAATGCCCCATATGGGGGATACCGATACCGATTTTTATAAATACACTTAGGTGTATTATACATATATATAAACCCATGTTCGTTAGTTTTTTTTTAGGACTGTCATGACTAACGATTACTAATTACGTTGAAGAAGCAACTACTAATATAGGATCTAGAAGCTGGATCAGGTAGATGAGCCGGACAGTCTGCCGAATGTAATAAAGATTGGGTATTCCCCTAGCATAAACAAATTATGTTGCGTTAAGACAGTCACTAGCCCGCGCGTTTATAAGTTAATTTCTAATGCGCGAAATTTTAAAATGTCTCGACATCTAAGCAAATTAATATCACCGATTCCAATATATCTTTTTGGATTTTAGTACCTCATTTGAAAGGTAATGCAACGTAGATGTTTTTTAATTATTATGAACGTAATAATTTAGGGGGACTTTTTGAGTAAATTGACGTTTTATAGGCAGTCACCGTAATTTTTTTTCAGTTAATGTTTTTGTTTAATCATTTTCTAGTAAGATACCGACAAATACGAAGAATTGACTATCAATATTTCTTATTTAGAATACCTTTGTTGTAAAGCAAAAAGATAATGGGCCATAAAGACCAATTTTTTAGGATTTATAGCTATTTTAAGATTTTAAGTAGCATTTTTTTTGTGAAATTCTTGAAGTAGGAATATCTTTTTTTTTTTTTTTTTTTTTAAACCACTAAGGTGGCAAACAAGCCTACGGTCCGCCTGATGGTAAGCGGTCACCGTAGCCTATGGACGCTTGCAACACCAGGTGTTCCAAAGTGTGAGAATGAATTCCCTGTCGATGGTGAGCGGTGCGATGGTAGAAAGTAGCCGTGGGCATCATTTCGAACAATTCCTCAGAACACAATCCATTGTACAAGCGGTAGAACACACACAGGGAGGCAAAGTCTCTCCTCAGACTTAAGGGCTCGATACCGCAAGTGAGTTTGGGATCGTCGACAATTGTCACAGCCCGTCGTTGAACCGAGTCAAAAGGGCCAAGCTGGCATCCGGGTGCACCCGCCCAGAGATGGAGTACTCCATATGGGGCCGGACTTGCGACTTGTAAAGTAGCAACCTATGCCCCGACGTGAAGTACTGCTTCGCTCTGTTGAGTACACCAAGTTTTTTGGACGCCAGCTTTACCTTGTCTAGCAAATGATCTCGGAACTGAACATCGTTGGAGATGTCAACGCCAAGGATCCCAATGCTCTAGGAGATGGAGAGGGGAGTGTTCTGGACTTGTGGGACTACAGTGAATGGGGTTTTCTTAGCGGTGAACGCGCAGACTTGTGTCTTTGAAGGGTTGAATCGGACCAAGTTTTCCCGCCCCCAGTCAGAGACCTTGGACAGACCGATCTCGATTTGAGACACAAGTTCTTCACGCTTTTCCTCCACAAAACGTGGGATGCTTGCACGGCCCGTGTAATAAGCGTCTCCAGTACTGTCATCTGCATAGCAATGTATGTTGTTGATGTCCAACATATCATTGATGTGCAGTAGAAACAGCGTAGGAGACAGCACAGAGCCTTGCGGGACACCAGCCGTCAACTACGGCTCGTATGCTTCTGCCGGACAAAAAGCTAGCCACCCATTTGCACAAACCCTCGGGCACTCCGTAAGATGGCAACTTCGATAGAAGACCCCGGTGCCAGACCCGATCGAACGCCTTCGCTATGTCTAGGCTACATGCCAATGCCTCCCCCTGACTCTCAATGGCTAGTGCCCATCGGTGTGTGAGATACACTAGAAGGTCACCAGTTGAGCGACCGTGGCGAAAGCCATATTGACGGTCACTGATCAGGTCGTGTTTTTCTAGGTATCTCAAAAGCTGTGTGTTGATCACACGCTCCATCACCTTGGAGAGGAGAGAGGTTATAGCGATAGGCCTGTTATTCGATTGATCTGATCTATCGCCCTTTTTGGGCACCGGGTGCACATTCGCAGTCTTCCATGAAGACGGAAATTGCCTAGTGTGGTAGGAAAGCGTGAAGAGGCGCGTGAGTACAGGACATAACTCAGGAGCACACTGCTTAAGCACCACTGCTGGTATGCCGTCTGACCCACTCGACTTATGAACGTCTAGGGAAAGCAACGCCCGCCGGACCTCGCGCTGTGTTATAGAGATTTCCGGCATGGTCTCACCGCACCACGGTAAAGTAGGTGGTACAGCGCCTTCGTTGTTCACATTCGAGTTAGAGGCAAAGAGACTGCCCAATAGATCGGCTTTCTCTTTTGCACTGTGGGCCAAGTCACCATCGGTCTTACGCAGTGGTGGTAATGACGACTGGCAGAAGTTCCCCTCGGCAGCTTTAGCAAGCGACCAGAAAGCACGACTCCCAGAAGGATAGCTCGCAAGTCGCCCACCTATTTTGCCGATGAATTGGAATTTTGCTCTGGCAGTTGCTTTCTTACTGAACCTCGAGGCAGCATTTAATTTGCGTTTTAACTCAGAAATATTCGGATTCTTATTATTACGAGCCGTGGCCCAAGCCTCATACGCAGTTTGCTTAAGAATTTTAGCTTCTCTGCAAGACCTATTAAACCACGGTCGTTTTTTGACGCCGGCAGCTACTCGCAGGTTAGGAATGAAACATTACATACCAGCGAGGATTGTCTCAGTGACTGTGGCTGCGCAGACGTCAGGATCTTCTGAGCTCTAGCAGATCTGCCTCCACGGGTATGATGCATAAAATTCTCGCAATCCATCCCAGTCTGCCGACTTATAATGCCACACACGACGCCATTTAGTTGGCCCAAAAGGATCAGGTTGTGTGCATGACATTTGAGTTCGAGACAGTGGTCCGAGGAGCCAAGAGGCGCGTCCACTGAGACGGAGTATCCATCCGGACGTGTAGTCAGCAGAAGGTCCAGTAAGGAGCTCGTATGGTCCTCTATATCTGGTATTCTCGTTGGAGAAAGTACCAGCTGAGAGAATCCATAGGTCAGAGCAAATTCATGAGCAGATATCCCTGCATAGTTATTGGTTCGAGAACTGAGCAACTCACGATGGTGGGCGTTAAAGTCTCCCAAAATAACTAATTCTGCTGTAGGATATTGCTCTAGAACTTTGTCAGTCGTCAAACTCAGGTGCGTGAGGGTCGAGTTACGTCCGTGTCACCATTATGAGACCTGTATAGGCACGCAAAGATACGAGTGTGGCCGCCATGATCTACGCGCACCCACAATATCGACAGGTCCCTGTCTTCAAGGCTATGAAGTCGGCGACAGCAGATATCCTCCTGGACGAACATACATACACCGGCACGACTCAAAAAAATGTGCTCGAGTTTGTAGCCGGAATAACGAAGGTATGATGTGTCGGCCGGGCAGGATATCTGCGTCTCCGTTAGAAAAAGAATGGTTGGCTGCGCAGTCTCGAGATGGTGATGGACTGCGTTAAGATTTGCGTGAATACCTAAGGGGTGTGTTTCAAAAATCCACATTATATGTGGATGGAGTAGCCGCTGTCAAAACTCTTTTCTTTTTTCTGTTCCTGGCCATTTTGTTTGAAGTTACTTAGACTAAGGATTAGGATTCACTGCACAGACAGCTTAGAAGACAAAAAGTTGCGGTACTAAGACTGCCGAAGCTCGCCACAGATGATACGGTTGCTGGCACGGCGGGCGGAAGGGCCCCTGATCCCCCTCTGTTGTAGTAGCCGGGTCCACTCCGGTCTATATATATATATATATATATATATATATCTAGATTTAGATTTAAAGTAAGAACTAATAAAAAATGGTTTATAATAAGAAAATGGTTATTTCTTTTTTCCTATATTTTATGAAGTCGATACCCGTGACTTAAGATTAAGAATTAAAATGGTTTTGGAAGCTTATCATATGACGTGTTATTCTACAACTAATACTGTACGCACCAATTCAAAATGTTCGCTACTGTTCGAACAAACAGTCAAACTTACAAAGATTCCATGAATCATTACATTTTAATTAAAGTGTTTTAAATACTTATTTTAATGTATAATCTAACAGGCTGTTATAGTTTAATAATAGTATTCATAGATTTGTGAGTATAATTTACATCCACCAAAAACTACAATGTGTATGGTGTATAAACATGATTAATGCATGATTTCAGCTGCTTTCGAATTCTAAATGAGGTAAAATACACATTCATTAATTCAAACACCTGTGCAAATATGAGATTACTTCAGAAAACTATTGTGTGGCACCTATTTAATTTAAACAAATATTCATTAACAACAGCTGCGGTTAAATATAACCACAAAACAAGTGGAAAAGTTTCTTCTTCGAATTTACATATATAGTATATTTATATAACTAAAACTTAGATAAAGTGTTGACAACCCTAAAAATGATCGTTTTCCCCAATTGTATTAGATTCAGCTGCCCTTTTCATCTACATGTCGCGTCATTCCGCTTACCTCACGAAATAGTTTCAATAAACTTCTGGACTCGCCGCCGGTTTTGTTTTAATATTGTTTTAATCTTCATGTGTAGATTTTTATTATTATTATGGTCTGCTTTATTGAATTATTGTTATGATTACATTACATTTCAGTACCTGCTCCCGAGATTAATATGTAGCCAATAGCAGTCGTAAAAGTTTCTTCAAGTTACATAAATACTACTAAGAAGTTTCAATTTAATCCGATCACCGTAATATACAATCTACATATTTGTTTTAATATTGTTTCAATCACTGTTAATGTACAAGGGCTGGATTATTAAATTAAACTTAGATTTACAAATTTGGTAGTTTATATTTCACTAACTGTTCCCGCAGTTTCGCTTGCGTGATTTAATATGTAGCCAAAAGCAATCTTAAAAAAACCTTTACGCTGCGACAAAAATACACTTCATGTCGTAATGTAGGTACATGAATGAAAAAAAGAAAAAGGAAAGTAGGTACCTTTCAAAGCTTTGTGTATGTTTTAAATCCGCTAGTTTCAAATCAATCGATTAAAGCCAGTCTTAAGTTATTTTTATAAGCGTGTCCAGAGTTTTTATAAAAGTTTCCAAAGTTTGTTAATATTTTCCTATAGAGACCTAACAAGCTTTCTCATATTTTTTTGTTTTCCTGTGTGTGAGGGCTTAGAAAATTCCATTCGATCATTTCTTTAGTCTATGAGTTATCGCTATATTATTTTTATAAAGACTTTTGAAAACAAGACCACTTAAAGTCCAAAGACAATTGCAATCCAATATATATGTTAAGCCACTTTGTACAGTCAACAAAACTAAAGTAATAAAAATCACCGATTCCTCGAAAAACTATGAATAACATTATCCATTTCGTTTCAAAGGCTAAATATCCAATAAAGCTGGTAGGTACAAAAAGGTATTAAATCTTCTTCGTCCGTAGTGAAATCGAATATTTATCCGGGTGGTATCTCTATTCCGGAACAATTTTATGTGGAGGAATACAATCTCAAGATATTTGGGAGGGCCACTCCACGAGGATATTGGCAAATACCTTGCCTACATTACCTTTATTGGCTCTCGCAACGAATCGCGTCCCCAGTCTGATTCTATCAGCGATTATTCGAGCATTATTCAATGTCACTACATTGTAATCTGGAGCTATCTAAATAATAATTACTTGCCTCGGGGAGACTTGACTCTTGGTTCTAAAACTCAAAGCTATTATTAAAAATGATTTGAGTTTTAGAAAAGAAAATGTTTCCACTGTTAGTTTTGTTCGCAATTGATGTTAGTCCATTATAGTTAGGGTTGCCAGCCATACTCTAAAACGAAGTATTTTACTGTAGGTTCTGTAGATGTACTTTATAATTTAAAATAAAAAAAAACATACTCTACTTCCTATGTAAACTATGACTTTTCAACCATAATACTAACAACTCTGTATGGCCTGTTACCTTTGCCTCTGTTGATTGTATTTTCGTAATAAATTCTGACATTTCTGCTACATTATATATTAAACAATACTCTTTTTAATGAATCTGTACTCTTTATTTAACCTCATTATTACCAGATATACTCTTTTATATAAAATACAAATTAGCAACCCTAATTACAGTGCACAATTAATTTTTACATAGTGATTAGAAAAAAGTGATTGAAAATCGCTTAGTGAATATATTGCAACTACAGGCATACAGTAATGATAAAAGAAAAGGTTTATTAGTGTATACCAACAAAGAAGTCTAATGCAATCATTATTCGGTCGTTCGCAATTACCTGTAGATGCATTGAGTGAACACGATTACTACGAATGAAATCGCAACTCCGTCGACGCTTCGCTAATGACTACGTATAATGAATCGCGAGTTAAACTTGTAAAACGTTGGCTACCAATTAAAATTTGCGGTCAACCGACAATTTATAACTAGTGTTACACTACGCGGTAATTTTAGAAAGGCGCGTCAAGCAGAATTCCACGCCGTATTGGGATACAGTCGGCTTGTTTAAATTGTCATTGTTGGCCTCAAATGTATAAAGATTTAACGATAATGCCGTTTAATTAACGCTAAGGAACAACTCTGATTATGGTGTTGTTTAATCGTTTACTTCAGCAATAAGTTAGACTATGTGCTGTAAATAAGTGTTCGTGATCGTCGGTCGACAACTCGCTATTTTAATGAGATTTAATAGCCAGAACAGTCTGTCTGCCTTGACAGGCCTGGCTCTCGGCTCGTAGACTACATTGTCAAGACCTTAATTGGTTACCAAGATATTTAATCCGCTTAATGGTTGTTTTTTGTCGAACAACACACAATGACAAAATCCGGTTTCGACACCGATAATTCTGATCGATGTGAACTTTATAGTCTTGTCTTTGAACATGATCATGATTCTCATTAATTTCATCGATACACGCCGTGCGTGGGACGTCGATTGTTAGTTAATAATAATTGACATCATTGATTGTCTTTACTTTATCGAGTTTTATAATGACATATTTTTTATCACACTTGCTTGTAACCTGTGTTATAACATAACATGCAGGCAAAGAGAGCCGTTTGGCCTTTTTTATCAAAAAACATCAAATGTAAGTATGAAACAATAAAAATTTACGTTTGTTGCCTAGCAAATTTACTTTTAACGAAAACATGTCAAAAATAACTATTAATCTATCTAAGATATAAAAATACATCCATATGCTTTTATAGCTATAATGTCACTATAAAATGTGTAAAATGTGTTTTAAACAAAGTTTTTCACCTTACATTTTTATTTATTCCGCAAATGATGAAAAACATTGTAATTTTACACGGGCGGTACAGGAATTACAAACTTAAATCATTAAAGTCTTTGATTCTTCATCGCAATACACAATGTAGGTACTATTGTAGTTTGTAGTTTATTTTTATCACTTAACATTATAAAAACAACTTTATTTTATTCTAAAATCCAGTAATTAGTATTTACATAGTCTCGTTCGCTAGTCAAACACACTTTCCTTTTTATTTACTTGATATGTCCAAAAATATTTATTTATTTTATTTATTTAGTTATTTCTTTAATAATCTTTGTGTAGATTTTACAAGCACTTGACGTTAAATATATCTCTACTAACTACCTCTTCGCAGATAAATATGGTGATGGTGTTATTTAAACATTGTAATTTAAATTATATTTAAATATTAAGTACCGCAATAATTAAAGAAGAAATTCAAAATCAAATAAATCAACTTGTTTTACTGTTGTTTTTTGTTAAGAAAACAATTAAAAATTAAAAAAACCTAAAACACACATAACACTTATAATTGAATCCTAATAAGTAGGTACATAATATAGAAAGTGAGTGAGAACTACGCCATAAGAGGAAGTTTAAGAAGATGCATTAAAAAAAGAACACTCCCCTCTCCTTCTCCAGGAGCCTTGGAATTCTTGGTGTTGACATCTTCAGTGATGTTCAGTTTCCTGGTCCTCTGTAAGACAAGGTGAAGCTATCGTCAAAAAAATTAGTTGTACTTAACAGAGCGAAGCACCACATCGAGTACTGCTGCCATCTCAGGGCGGGTGCACCCGTATAACCGCTAGGACCTTTCGAATCGGTTCAACGATGGACTGTGAGAATTGTCGACGAGCTCAAACTCACTTGCCGTATCGAGCTCTTAAGTCTAAGGAGAGACTTTGCCTCCCTGTGTAGAATATACAAACCGCTTGTACAATAGGATGTGTTCTAAGGAGTTGTTCGAAATAATACCTGCGGCTACTTTCTACCATCGCACCGCTCGCCATCGGCAAGGAATTTATTCTCACACTTTAGTACCGAAATGATCGCGTACAGTGAGGTGCGGTTTCAGAGAAACTTCCTCCTGCCAAGGTTTTCTCTAAGGACTACAGTATGGGCTTCTGGTGTTGTAAGCGTCCATAGGCTACGGTGACCGCTTACCATCAGGCGGACCGTAAGCTTGTTTACCACTTTCGTGTATTAGAAAAAAAAAAAAAAGGAGTAATGTCGGACTCAGACATTTTGCATATATTTTCCAATTTAGCATATATTTTTCCACTGTAGTTTGCTATGATTACGTCACACTTTACGAAAACGTGCTGTCATATTACTACGTTTTAGAGGTCCGTAGTCAAACAAGGAGCTCTTGTAGTTTCGCCATGTTGTCTATCCGTCCGTATGTCGCAGTTTTCCTATTCAGAATCTATTGAAATAAAATCTGGAAAAATCCAGAAAATATGAGCACATACCACTGATTTATTAGAGTCAAATAGTTTTTGGGATATCCTACACTAAGCATGGCCCGAAAAGTCAGTATTCAACTTAAGTGGCCATGTTTGACATCTCTAAACTAGAAGAAAACATGCAAACTTACCTAATGCACAATAGTTGAAAGCAATAGACACGCCGCCGAACAAGCTAACTATAAACATAATTTAATAGCTTCATTGTATTAGACAAGAAGGAAAACGCTAATTATTATTTATAGTCAATAAATTTGTTATATTCATGGTGTTTGGTGAGGCAGGGACATAAATTCGTCCAGCGAATGTCAGACGCGGCTCGCTGGCACCTGTGATTGCATTTACATTGCTAATTCGCGGCACAATATCACGTTAGCAAATGCGATTCTTGTTTTCGTAATCACGCGCTCTTCGTGAAACACCGACGAATTAGAGTTACGAACAAAATGAACTAAATTATTTGTAACAACTGTCGTCCTTTATATTAATTACGTTGAAATGTTGCCAGCAAATAAACCACTTGTTACATCTTTTGATAACACAAAATTAAATATTGTTATCAAAATTATTCATCACTAAATGTAAGAAAAACGTGAGTATTTAAAAGTTTTGGTATTTATTTACATAATATTATAGATTTCTATTTTTTTTTTATTTTTTTCAAAAACAATTTTACACAACAAAATTAATATAGTTTTCCCGACTTGAAACCTTTCTAGGTTTATGTAGTCAGGATGTCGCTCTTTATATTAAGTAACTTAATATATTTGAAATATACAGTTAAGTTAACACGGTTATTACAATCATGATATTATTACTTAATAATATATATTATCAAATATTATATTAAGTATATATTCGTATATACCCATACATACATATTTATATATATCAATATTATTTACAATTTACCTATAAGAATTATTGTTCGTTAACAAAGTACATCTTGAGCTTACGTTTATAATTTTTCTTATTACAGTAAAGTTCTTGTATGTTCTTAGGTAAGTGATTTAAAATATCTTGCCAACTAATATGGCAACATATATTGCCATATTAGATTGGAATTAATATAGTTGTCAGTTGTTAGCTCCCAGTGTGCATTAGTGAGCCAAATTAACCTACTCCGATAGCATTGTGTCATTGTTTAGGAATCTGGGTGGTACTGAATTTCTTTGATTAAGAATAAAGCACTTTAAAATTATAACATTTTGCTGGAAGTTATTCAATTCTGAGTGGTTTGTGAATTCTTTAATGTTATCTTTTTCACGCAGGTTGTTAAAATACTTTTTCAATTTAAAATTCAACTATTAACTACCTACTTAGGTTTTGATGACTTATAAAATGACGCAGGTAGGTGTAAAAACCCTTCTTGTTGTTTTAATAAACACTTATTTGAAATTATAATTTCTTTATCATTGCAACGATCTTTACGTGCGGAATTTCTTTAAATATAAAATGATGTTGTATTTTTATTTCGTTACAATAATAAATCCATTTTACTTGTTAAATATGTAAATATTAAAATCGAAACGTACTCAATAAGTTACTCGAGTTAAAATAGGTTTATATCAATAGATTTATATTGAATAAAGGTCACCTTATGAATTTAAGAAGGAAAGTAACAAAGTTGTTGCAACATGTTTACATTTATTCTAAGAAAGTATGACATCTATACCAGTAGGTAGGTATATCTTACTACAAAACAAAAACTCAACATAGCTTTTAGTTTTTTATTACGTATGAATGTTGCAATAATGAAATTCTTAGAAATTTTCCTTAATTTTACAATAATGACCGATATGTCATCATTCGATATCACTGATACTATCAATTTTTATCAATTACTGAGTGTAAATTAGAATTTCCATAAAGATAAAACGTTTTCACCTGTACTATAATACTAATATAAAGATAGAAATAAAATTATAGAAGTGCATTATGACGCGATAAGCCGGCGGTGGTCGGAGGATTAAGCAACCACGATCCATTATCGACCATTATCGATTAATTGATAATTACTTTCTTCCATTACGCCGAACGAAAAATGCGGTGATTAACACAGAATCGATTTAACGAGCATAATGGGTCGACATTCAATTAAAAACCCTTGTCGAACGTCGCTGGCTTCGCAGAAAAGCGGATTCTGACTCAATCTCGTATACATGGAATAAGGAATTATTCGCATGCGGAAACTTTTTAATTAAATAACCACCCGTTTTGTAATTAAGACGAGATTCAGCACAGTGCAGTTTTGCGCGCTTTCGAAACAAATCGGAGACCTTTTTGTAAGGTAATTAACAGTCACGCATAGTTTTATAACAGTACTCTTTTAAGATTATTTGTTTTATTACAAATCATGTTAAGGCCCAGTAATTACCTAACTAGCGCCGCCAAAAGCTGTTCTTTATTTCCTCTTTGTACAAAACTCAATTCAAAACTGTTACAAACAAATCTAGTGGCAAGATATTTTTAGAACGGTATGTATTGGTTTTAATATATACCTGTGAGTTGTAGATAGCTTCACTTATGAATTTCTAAAAATAGCTCATAACTAGTTCTCTTTATTTGGTTATTAACATTTTTAAAATGTGTTTCGTATAAAGAGAAAATAAAGAATATCTTTTAGCAGCGCTAGTTAGGTAGTCACTGCGCCTTAAGCATGTATGCAAATGTGATTATTAGTTACAGGCATACCACCAATTCTTTATCGTTATATTAAGCACCGTACCAGTGGAGGTAGCTCCTTTTTAACTCAGAAGATACCGGCATCTAATCAGCAGAGTCACTGAGACAATCCTCGCTGACATGAAATGTTTTATTCCTAACCCGGTTAGTGATGGATGAATCGAAATAATAAGTATATGATGAATATTTCTGTGTTGTATTGAAACGCTAATTTAATGCTGCTTTAAGATTCATTGAGAAAGCAACTACCAGAGCTAAATTCGAATCCATCAGGCGGACTGAGTGCTTATTTGCCACCTTAGTGATATAAAAAAAACATTATTTCCGCAAATTAACAAAAATAGGAATTTTTTGGGCACTATTCCGTTTGTAATTGAATAAATGATTTTTATAGGGCTATACGTAACTTCGTATGTGAAATAAAAGAGGTTAAAATAAGTTAAGAGCTTTTCGGGTTGGGAAGTAAGCATAGGAAAACCAACCGTCACGCAGGACGTCATTACAGCATTGAGACGACCACGTATACCTACATTGTTGCAGAAAGGCAGGACTGTTACGTATTAAAATCACAATATTAATTCTTGCTAAAATCATAGATGCGAAAGTGATTTTGTTCTTTTGTTTGCTTTTCCTTCCCGTCACAACGGAGCAGTCAATCAAGCTATAATTTGGCACAGAGATAGTTGAAGTAAATGAGGAGGACACATACTTTTATCTTGGTAAATTCAAAAGTTCCCACAGGAATAACATACCAGATTACATGTGAACGAACAAAGCATATAAGATATACCTACAGCTCTATCTTTGCTTAACAAACTTTCTCACTACAATCAAGGAGTAGCCGAAGAAATTCATTATTGCAATGGGTTAATTGTAAAGTTGTCTTGACTCCGGTTTGTGACCGGTACTGCGATAGGCACACCACCACCGGGAAAACGTTGATGTTATCATACGTTCGTAATATCTCTGACCACCCCTTCGGTGATAAGTGTCGTGATAGATAGAACACGTGCTTGTGACAAAGTTAGTGCAAGTGACGTGAACTCAACACGGATTGTCTTTTCCACGTCAAGTAGTACTGCATCCTGTTCAACACACAAACGATAATATGTAGCGCCTTACAAAGCCTCGTGTGCCACATTTAAGCGTTATTTAAATGAATGTACCGATATTAGACACGATGAAATGCATTAATATATTATAAACGACTTTAAGGGGCTAACATAAGTGAAAGTGGCGCCACATTTTTTTAAATTTTCATCATATACAAACTCGTTTTCAAAAAAGTGCTCAAATTAAATGTTTTATGTACATGTAGCATAATTGAGTACTTTTTCAAAATTCCTTATGTGATGAATACAAATTGATATATCTAATGAGGGCGCCACTTTCACTTATGTTAGTCCCTTAAGTCGTTAAATAGTCACAAAAACGAACTCAAAACATGTTTTACAACGTTACGAACGCATTACCTGTGAACAGTAGTATTATTCATAATGAATTCATGGAATTCTAAATGAAAAGACAGTGTATTATGTAACATCGTTTTGTTATATCATTGAGTGTGTTAGTTTTAAGATAAAAAGTTCCCATGTTTACTACTTTTCATACTTTTGATAACGCCAATTTTGCCACAAACGCTCATTGTATGCGTAGCTTTGAAATGTTATACTAACAACATTCTTAGTTGCAAAGCGAACGATTGACGTACAAACACTACAATAACAACACACATACTACCATACACAACAAATTTGTGTTTGAAAGATTTACAACAAAACCCCACCTTCAGACATGGTCTACTAGAGTTTCTTCGATAGCAAAAGTGTCAAAAATATAGTAAACGAACGCTTGACAGTTTGTTACAGATGATACTAAAATTTTGATATTTTTGACACCAATGCTAAATGAATGGATGACAGGTGACAAAATAAATAAAATATTGATTCTTCATCCCAAAACGAACACACCGATGAACGACTGGATTGAACTAGGTCGTATACTTACTGTGTGAATATTTGCACGGTAGGTAATAAACTTGGCGTACGTTTTTACTTACAATCTTCATAGTATCATATTTGGATAATTCGCTATTATAATTTTATAAAAACAAAAAAGTTAAAGGTAAACCACTAAAAGAACTACAATTTTATTGTAGGTACTATAAGTTACACAGAATAGAAGTACAACCACGAAATCTGTCAGTTGCTGTTGTGCTATTACTACTACACGAGAGTAGCCAGTAGCTCGACAACGTCTGCCAATTTGCACTGGGCCAGCTTAGTGTCGTATGGCCTAAGCCTCCTTTCTCTAAGAAGAGGCCTGTGCCGGTGTAGTGAAAACCAACAACGGCTGAGGCGAAAAAATTTGTCCTAAAATATCGACTCCAGAACGCCAGTTGTATAAATTGTAAAGGAAAATCATCTGTAAAATTCTAATATCACGGAACTGATGTCCGAATTCGTGATATATTGATGGGGGTCGTCTCCGCCGTGTGTTTATGAGATATTTCATAACCTGCGCAACTTTGAAACCATTCATCACCGGTGATGACATGTTTCCGAACTCGGTATGGTAATAACATTACTTATACAATAAATGGGTTTTTTCTTCTGTAGTGTCTATTTGTGATTTAGCTTCTTTTTTAATTCGTATTGAATAGTAATGATTAATCGAAGTCATTTTGAGAGCTATAAATATAGGTACAGTTAATTAATAATACAAGATTTATTTATGATTATTCTTTTGATATTGGAATGAAAATGCTTAGCCGTCTGTCTATCTGTCTGCAGTAGTTTGCATTGAGGAGGCAGGAAGAGAAAGCAACTCTTGTTTTCTCTAAGGCCTAACTTAGCGAATTGAAATCACTATCATTAAGTTTCATAAAGACTTCTAAAAAAAAATTATTTATCTGAATCTAAATAATACTTTTTGTGCACTAAATATTACATTTAAAATTTCAAAATATGTATTTTGAAACTTAAAATGCCCATAAAATTACAGATTTAACTCACTCCAAAAACGTGCTATTGCTAACACTTCCTAAAACTAAAATTAGTCACCACCTATTTGCTAACAATAAAAAAGGTATGGCATGAATCTCATAACTGGTGGTTAACACGTAAGTGTGTATAATATAAAATTGGAAGTCATTCGAGCTGCGCCACAAAGATTTTTATTTATTAGGTATGTGTTAATGGCTCCTGCAAATTGTTGTGATCTCGCTAATGGATAAAGTGTAAAAAGCCGTGGGCTTTTGGCAGTGGTGTGAAAATTGTTAAAAGTGCTACCAAGTACTTTACGAATCGTGTTTGTGGTGTTGGATCAATGACGAAGCAATACTGAAAATAGAAAGTTGGTTAGTGACCAAATACTGTAATGAAAATTGCTTTGTGTTGACTTAAAAGTCACTGTTGACTCAAATTAGTAACATTAACCAGGAATCAAAAAACACCTAAAATATGTAATGGCTGAATAATGTTAAGTGTCTTTGTGTAAGTATGTGCAAAAGTGTGTTCTTTAATGTAAAGCCATTACGAAAACACTTAATATTCACATCATCAATATCAACCCAATCCTCTTCCTCATCCTCTTACTTTTTATTCGTCCTATAGAGTTTAACATTTTTTACCCATCACAAAAAAAGTGCACAACGCCGCTAAAGACGTTTTCACTTTAAAATTATAATCGGCGTGGCATTATGGTTTCCGTCTTACGAATTTTTATGGCGTGGCATTGTGGTTTCCGTATAACGAATTTTCGATCAGCCTGCGCGAGTTTATCATTTTTTATCCACACCAAAAAAAGTGCACAACGCCGCTAAAGAAGTTTTCACTTCAAAAATTACACTTTAACGAAATCAAGCTAAGAAGATTGCTTGTTGCAACTAAAGTATATTATCGACGTTTTATTGTATAAGTACCCAACTAAACGCTACAAGAGGCTGGGGTAGGTTTACTACTTGGCATTAGCTCACGTGCACCGTAAA
This sequence comes from Apoda limacodes, assembly GCA_946406115.1. Taxonomy (NCBI): domain Eukaryota; kingdom Metazoa; phylum Arthropoda; class Insecta; order Lepidoptera; family Limacodidae; genus Apoda; species Apoda limacodes. The sequence goes on along the minus strand of OX291548.1, from coordinate 16,952,769 downwards.
CAGGCTTCCGTATATTTTTCAATCAGAGAGCTGTCAAACCGTTCTGACACCTTCATCCCGGCGGCGGCTCGCACTCGCCAAACCGAAATTGGTTTTCTACATTCAATCCATATAAAGTTTAATGTTATTCGTTCGCGATATTACCGTGGCTCGGTCGATGTTTACCGCCCGCGCCGCGCCGCGCCAAATCATATTGGATTTGCAAACTTTTGTTTGGAGACTTTATTACATTTCGCTGCTAGTTTCGGATATAGAGGATGCAGGCAGTAATTTTAGATAACTGCCGCGAGCTTGGATTTTATTTTTCACACTTTTTTACATACGTATAATTTTGTTGTATTTATTAACATGAGATTTGTGTTTCTTTTTTTAAAGATAACACAAATTCTAACTTTAT